>OX940933.1:23832777-25032777 GCA_954870645.1 Agrotis clavis
TGAATTTGTATATTAATGCTGAACATTCATAACAACAATAATCTGGCATGTCCTCTGGCTGTCCCATAACATTTGCCTTTTTACTGGATCAGCGAGATTCTTTTCGAACTCGTCCAATTGTTCCTTAGTTGTTATGATGAATCTAGAGTCAGATTTAGGTGTTGAAAGTCTATAAGCAAAGCTATTACTTGTACTCTGAAATCCAGTAGATATATCAGACAGTTTAGACAGTATTGTGTGTTGGTTGGTTAACATGAGGTTCTGATTTTCTAATATCTTTAGAGATATTTCTGATGAAGAATGATTATATTCTTCCCTTGTGTCATCCATGTCTGGCAGCTGAAATAAATTAAAATTTTGATAAAAGCATACATTTGCACAAGAGAAACATTTGCGCAGAAAAGAAGGTACAGGAACAGTAACTTTAGTTCAACCTTTAAAACAGAATACAATTCTGCTTACCTCATCTCCGAAGTCATCTGCTTGTAAAACATATACTTCCCCATTTGCATCTGTTCGACTCTGGAAATAAAAAAAAATGAATAATAAGTACTAATAAAATAAAAAAGAAGAACAATAAAACTGTCTAGTAAAGTTCTATAGTTATTGGTCAAATAAGTATGTTTGTTTTTGGGCTTGTGTATAAACATCTACCAGAAAAGTACATAATTATTTTAAAACCAATAAATCGAAATACCTGCCAGAATGGATAAAATGATCACCAAATCGTGTAAGTATCATGAAGTATTGTAGGAATTAACCTATTTTCTGTAATAATAAAAAATCAACCTAATCAAGGTTGACAGAGCCCCGCTACGCGGGGCTTCTATTTCTGTTTGCAGGGCTTTTTCTTTTTTTTTTTTAGGTGGTAAAATCATCAAATGAGTCCTCCCGCCCTGGAAGGAACTGTCAGACTCTTACTGACTAAAATCCACCCGTGTTCCTTCGGATGCCCTTTACGTTCCGGGGCCACGGTATCCTGGGTTAAGAAAAACCTGCGACCCCAGCAGGCATTTACGCGAAACACGACGCGCCACCGACCCGGGCTTGGTCCTTGGTCGGACGGCGAGCTACCCATTACTCACCGTCCGCAAGCCCGCTCCACCGCTGTGCCCTCTGCTGATCAGAGGGACACGCGTTGGAGCGTCCACACGACAGGTTATTCGTATACGGGCAAAGAGACCCCTTAGGCACAGTGCCTAAGGAAGAGTTTTTGCCCGCATCCCAGGGTGCACCGGCCCGAAAAACTGGTCTTCCCCCCGGACGTATCCGAGAGGGAACTCCAGTCCACGGGCGCACGTGGAAGTTTCCTGTCTTAGCACCCCTGTTTGCAGGGCTTTAAGAAACATAAGCAAACTTTGGCGTGCCCCTGAAATCTTGCTGAAGCGAGTTTTAGATTTGGTGAGCATTTATCCCATTTTGTTAGGTATCCAAAAAGAATTTGATAAGCATTTAAATTGTAGCATTGTTTTTGTATGGACGAGATGCAGTGGCAAGATGTGTAGGATCATACATCACACAAAGCTCTGCTGTCTTAGCCATCTGATCCTTGTTACATGCCTTTGTTGGGCAACATAGTTATCCATTAAAAAATCACCTAATTTTCTTCCTGATTTTAATGGAGTACAGAACTTTGAACTTATTGATCAAAACAATATAAAATAAATCTTACTTTGAGACTGGTAACACCAAAATCTTTAAGCATTGTGTTAATGGTTTTATTTTGTTCTGATTTTCTCATTTTGTTAGAAGATTCTCCTGATTGACTCTTTCTTTTAGCTGCATAGTGTTGCTTTTTATCCAAGTTACTAACATTCACCTGGAATAAGATCAAGATCATACATTATGATAAGTGCCAGTACTTTTGGAATAAAGTTGTAATAGGAAAAATACACACACAATATTCTCTGAGCCTCTAAAAATATTATTGAAGTTTCACCTACATATTTATGGATTTAGTCATTATTCTGCTAAACAATATTCCTGTTCCAAAAAAAAAAGCATTTTGGTAAGGCTTGACAGACTATAATCTAGATCATTTGATGTGATTGACTCGCAATAGCCATAAATGGAAACCTTTATCATTATACAAAATTTTATAATGAGAAAAATATTGTCACTTTTCAAATATCTACTTTGGCAATACTTATTGCTCTGCATAAGATTTTTACTTATAAAATGACTTACATGTTCAATTTGATTAATGGAACGTAAAGGGGCATCATCATCACTGCCGCTGTTGTCCATTTCATCATCTACTGTCATTTCCAGCTCATCTGCCATTGGATCACATTCTATTTTGATGTCTACAAACTGTTGGTCTCTGATTATAGTTCTTGACAAGTCCGAGGCAAGATTGGATGCCTGTCTATCAATTTTCTTTATTTCTCTTTCAGTGACCTGGAAGAAATAGAATGAATTGTCCTTAAAAATATGGAAAGCTTTTTCATATATTATGTAAACATTAATCTAGACATGTATATCTTATTTATGTCTTAGAAAAAAGACATCCTACAAGGAGAACTACATGGGGAACAATGGAAATGTGATCAAAGCAGATTTCGGACCAAGTTTGAAGTCAACTATTTACAAGAAGCAGACTTTTGCCGCGGAAGAAAAGCAAGGACCGACCGCGATTCCTAATATAAGAACAATCAGTCTATAAGGTATCCATGTCTGGAAAGGCTGATGATATTAATGCTAACATGTACAATAATAATAATATTCCACAACTATTGTACAACGCCATCTAGTCCCAAGCTAAGCAGAGCTTGTGTTATGGGTACTAGACAACTGATAAACATACATAAATATTAAATTTCTAAATACATAGGTACTTATTAAACATAAATTACAGTATGAATATAGATCATTATGTTGTATGTGGAAAAATCAAATACAGAAAGCGCCTTATAAGGTGTGAATATCCATAAAGATCTACATATATTTTGAAACAGAAAAACTAGCTTCAAAAGTGCATTGAAATAAATGGTTTTAGTACTCACCACACCATGATTTTGTAATATATTGAACAATAGCCCTTGAGATGTGAAATATTTTTTCCTGAATTTACTGAATTTGTATATTAATGCTGAACATTCATAACAACAATAATCTGGCATGTCTGCGGAGAGCAGCACCTGAAAGATAATTCAATTTCGGTCAAAATTTTGGCTCTTTATATAAAAATAATTACCTTTTTATTGATCTACTGTTGCTACTTTTAATCTTGAAACTCACTATTAAGTGTAGTATGACTTATGAATAGTAATCTTATTACAAATCAAACTCCTCATAAACATGGAAAACAACAATTTATATAATAAAAACCACCAAAACCCAAAGAGTGAACTTACGTTATGGCCAAAAACAGATTTGAAATTCGTTTCTAAGGACCCTTCGATCCTGTCCATTTTTACGTCAGTGATCAAACAAAGTTGGCTTAAGCAAGCTTGTCGGATAATAAGCAAAAGAAATAAACTTGAAAAATTTAACTTTTGTGCCTAATTTACCACCCCCCTGAAGATTAAAAGTTCAGTCACCCGCTTGTCTATCCAGGTAATTATTGTGATTTATGTATGCTGACACGCCTGGCGCCCGAGTTTCTTTGTTAATTTCATTATTTTCTTTTGGCATTCAGTAATTTTTAATACAAATCACGGATCTTTGTCGGAACACACTCATTGGACACCTCCCAACATTACAATTGGCTATTTATCAAACATATCCTACAAGCTTCTACTCTTCCCATCTTTTCGTTTATTTTTATTTCTCCCAAGGAAATAAGATTTACTTTACAAATTAAAATTACTAGGTAGGTATTTAATTAAATTCTAAGTACAAGAAATGGCGCTGTCTGTATTTGACAGCACAGCAACCACAGAGCCACCTGAGCCACAGACTACTTATAGATATGTACTCTATGGATACTGCAGTCTGCACCATGAAGGTATAGATAAAGCTGGAGACCAAACTCCGAATACCTACTTGAAGCTAAAATAATGTATCGCTATCTCGCTTTCTGTGGTTTCGCTATCTCTTTCAAAGTAGGATGACCCACACTAGTAGGAAAGAGATAGCGAGACCACAGAAAGCGCAGAAGTTTTGTAGGTATTTGACTCAACCGTTTGTACCGAGTTTTGTCTCCAGGTTTTATCTATACCTTCATGGTCTGCACAGAGCATAATTATTTTTCAGGTTATTATTGGCAGTGGATGGAGCGAAATACAACGGTTTGGAGAAGGAATATTAGCGTTGTTTTAATTAATATAGGCACAGTACAAAATAGACATGTTAATCCGCCTCGACCGGCGTTGCAAGAGAGAGTTGCCATACACACAAATTATTTGCTATAAATATTAAAATATTAATGTTGCCATTTTATTACAATATTGAACAATTATTTGACAGCACATGTGACAGCAGCACTGTATCACGATTTTCTATTCTACAGCTTGGCCAGAACGGATTGAAACGGAACTAAAATTTTTATTTCTGACAGCGTTTTAAAATCTTTGATATTTGATGTAAAAAAAGACCGCAGGTTTGTTAGATTTATTATTGTGCCATAAAACTAACGTAATAAGTAAAAAAAAATAAAATAAAATCATTCAAAGTGCTGGTAGCGCGAAGACAGTGGCGACTTCCGGTTTTCTACATTTTTATGTCAAGCTGTACTCTATGCTCTCTGAAATTCTCCATAGACATAGCGCAGGGACTGAGCTATAGACCGAGCATTGTATCGGTTGCAGACCAAGGCCCAAGCGCTAAGTCAAGTTAATTAAGATTACCTCGCATAGCTGACGCAGGTTTTCGTTCTTGTGTACAGACTGTCAGTTTGCACACAAGTCTGCAACCCCCAGTAGCATTTGGGTCAATAATAATTGATGCGTCATTCTAGAAGGCCAATCCATTAATGGCATCTTGTAATATAATCAGCTATCTCTCTCAGCTATGCCTGTCTCCTATTCACACGATACCAAAATTGGATTGGTTTAGAGGAATAGATTTTTAGGACCCACGTATTCAGGTGCACCTCCATGAAAAAAGGAACGTAGACGGTGAACCCAAAAAAATTCACTACCTACCACAGGGTTGTGTCATAACTGCTAACTCAGATCAAAGAAATAGGCAGATAGAGCGCTCAGAACACGCGAGTGTGACCACCAAAGCAAATACAAAATCAAAAGCAAATATCAACTCGCGACAGTACCAAGCTACGCGTCGTACCAAGCAACGCGTCCTTGTTGTTGTATGACAAAATATGCCGTCTCGTGTCTTTAAACATTGTAAAAATTGTTCTCAAAAACAAAGAAAACAATATGGAATGTAATTCGATTTGATTTTGTATTTGTTTTGGTGGACACACTCGCGTGTTCTGAGCGTTCTATCTGCCTATTTCTTTGATCTGAGACTGCTAAACTATAAAAATAAAAATCCATGTCAGAAATCACTTGTTGCGCCGCCTAACATCCACTGGATGGGGAGCGTCTCAAGTACTGTGAACAACTGCAATGGCGCTGTCTCTCGGCTGGTCAATATGTATGTCTGTCCATGTAGTTATGGGACCGTTCTGTCCATGTCAACCTAGTGGATACTGCTCTAAATTAGACGAATCGGATTGTTAGTTCTTGCCGTAAATCGATACCCGATTAATTAATGTAAATCATTAGGTACTTCACAGAAATTCATCCTTAGCGACATTATCAAATCGATGCCTTCCGGCCAAAAGGGGATAAGCGACATTTTTTGCGAAATCGACTTATATATATGGTTAGAATCGGCTTTTTTTTCTGCGTCTAATGGTCTATGTTTCGTGGCTCTAGGACAAACTTTTTGTCGCTTAGGCGGTAAAGGAATTGAGGTTCTGACACTAAGTTTTTCGTCATAAGCGACAGTTATTTTTGGTGTATTTTGTATTATGGTGGTTGGATAAAAATAATATTTCAAAACTGTGAGATAAGCAATTTTGGCTTTGAATGTTTTTTTCTTCACTTGGGCTGTAAATACTTTTTTGTAAAAAATACATTAATCAAATTTTGCTTGAATCTTTGTTTACCGAACTTTCGGTTAGGATATTGGGGCAGTTTTTTTGGATAAAATATATGTCATTTATTACATTTAGGCCTCATTTCCGTGACTTTGTTTGGCGCTTATTTTTATTTTCCCTAGTCACCAAATGAATCATCGAAGGCGCTTAGGATAAATCAGCCAAACGAATGTCGCCTGTACAATTGTCGCTTACCCTTTTTTTCCCTCTCAAAAAAAAATTCTGGTGTGGTGGTTAGATAAGAAGATAAATCAAAGGTTTGGCGGTTAGCTTACACAAGAATGACAAACAGCATCGGTTATCTCTCTCTTTCGTCCGAACAAAATGCATACAGTCTGTATACGAACACGGCGTAAGCACCACCGTGCTCGTGAGTCATTTTGGCCCAAAGTTTTGAAAGGAAAATAAAACGGGAAGTTTATGTAATAGACTTTATGTTCATCTATGACTGTGTATTATTCTACTTAGTTATTTTAGGTTTTATAAGAAAAAAGGTATTCTTTTGCTACCTTGTACCGACGATACCGAATAGTTAAATAAGTAGGACCTACAGTTTAGTTTTTCAGTGCTTTTGTTTGTTAGTTGGCTAGTATATACGGCTGAGAAACATGATCAAGGGTTCAAATCCATAGTTGGGCCAGCAAGGAGTTATTGGGTTTCGTGATGAATTCTCTGCAACAGCCAAGAGTTAATCCTGTGTCTGATCTGACCCTTCTTTATCATGGTTAAATCATCGAAGGAGTCCTCCCGGGGTGCCTACCTACGGGAAGGACTGTCAGACTTGTACTGACTAAAATCAACAGTGATCCTTCAATAGCCCGTTACGCTCCAGGGTCACGGTTACTTGATTAGACTATCCCGCGATCCCGGCAGGTTTTGGGTCTCTAAAGCCTTGGTCGCGGGACTAACGAATACCGTGACCCGGAAACGTAAACAGCTATTGAAGGACACCGTGGATTTTAGTCAGAACAAGTCTGACAGTCCTTCCTGCCCTGCCCGGGGTGGGAGAACTCATTTTATGAATTTACCACGCTAAAAAAATTAAAAGGGGCCCCCTTCAAATTAACGGCAGCTCTTTGAGGCGCGCGTGGAACACGAAGCGTTACGCGCCTGCAGTGACCGATCGGAAATCACCTCGCGACGTCCGATGCCATGGGCATCTCCCGCAGCGGTTAGGTTGTGAGGTAGAAGCTGTTCTCTCCCTCACGGTACCCGATACCTTCTTTGCTACTATGACAGCTTCGTAGAAGGAGGCGACCGCTTCCCATTCCGTTTCGCCCCGCAGCATGGCCTCGACCAATGCCGGGCGCTAGAGGTATGTCGCCTCCATAAGGACACAGCGGTGCTATGCCCAAGCTAGGCAGTCCTGCACCGAATGCTCCTCCGTGTCCTCCGTGCGGTCCCCGCAGTGGTGACACCCAGGCTTTTATTCTTCCCAATCAGACACAGGAAACTCCCGGAACTTCTATGTCCGTTGAGGACCTGTGTCAGGCAGAAGGTGAGGACGCCGTGGTGCCTATCCAGCCACTCCTCAAAGAGGGGTCTTAGGTTTTGTCATAACTAAGATTAGTCCATGAGTATGAATTGCAGCATAGATGTATAACTATCAAGACTAACTTACAATGAATAACTATTGTTTTGTGTTATTCTTTAAAATGAAGACAAAGAAAAAGAGAGATTGAGCATAATATCTTTTTTTTCATAGCATCTTAGTAAATGTCAGTTTAAAAACTTAAAAAGGTCTAATCTACGTATTTAAGTGTGTATGTATAATTTTATAAGAATTAAACACAATGTGCTTTCGCGTTGTTTATAAAAGTGCTAATTATATTTCTTATTGATAAGTAACTTATTACAATTTCCTTGTTCGTCTCTCATTAACCAATAGCCGGTTATATCATATTGGCTGCACTTGATGAACCGAAAAGTCACAGGTATGCTCTTTTTCTTCAATATAAATAAAACGAATGGTGCACTTAAATCATTTAGGTTGGAACTCAATCATCGAGTTGTTTTCATTTAATACGTTTTTTCCTGTTAGTGAAATCGGGTCTATTTGAGGGTAAGCGACACTAAATTGTGTTAGGAGTGTGATTTATTGTAATTAACAATGCCATTTCGTAGAGACCTAATCAAAAGCTAAATGGGCAAAATAAATTTTGAAACTTTTGGAACATACAGAAAATTTTATATGATTTTTTTTCACTTTTTTTAAACTTTAAACTACTCTCCTGTAAAGTTTGTAAAGTGGCGGTTACCCCCTTTTGGCCGGAAGGCATCGAAATGGTGTGGGTAGGTACCTTTTTTTTTCTAGAAACAGCGGATTCGATTCTCGGTCAGGATTACGATTTTTTCTAAAATCTCATGATGCAGTTTATGTTGTCAAAATCGGCCTCGAAACTCCTTTTCGATATTCCCCTTAGTTTCGTATATTTATAGCCATCCATGCCTAGTTGAAAAATTCATCAAGTACCTATACCTACTTACATACACACGTTTTGCATAATTATAAAGTTCCTGGCATTGCCCTATAAAGAGAACATTGCACATTCAATAACTGACTAGTGGGTATAGATAGACTGATTCGATTAGAAAATTGATAACCTAAATCAGTAGTTCCCAAACTTATTTTTCTCTTGGACCACTTTAAAAAATTTACAGGTTTCGGTGGACCCCCTGCTGCTACATTTCTACAGCTTGATATAAAAATGTAGAAAACCGGAAGTCGCCACTGTCTTCGCGCTACCAGCACTTTGAATGATTTTTTTTTTTTTTTTCACTTATTACGTTAGTTTTATGGCACAATAATAAATCTAACAAACCTGCGGTCTTTGTTTACATCAAATATCAAAGATTTTAAAACGCTGTCAGAAATAAAAATTTTAGTTCCGTTTCAATCCGTTCTGGCCAAGCTGTACCACATTCGTAAAGTCAGCAAAAAATAAAAATTGTGCCGCTTCTCTCTAATAAGAGTTCTGTCCCTAATATATTCCGACTAGCACTACGCCCGCGACTTCGTCCGCGTGATTTTCGAATTTTGCCTTTGTGAATTTCTAGTCCCGGCCACCCTCTATTTATGGGATACTGTTGGAAAAACTCAACCAATATTCAACAAAAATTCTATCAACCCGCAATATTCCGTCTTAGGTAACACCTAGGTCCTAAAAAATTAACAATCCTAACTATCAAGCACAATACAAATTTTTAGGGATTTCGAATTTCGTATCATCCTCTCTTAGTGAGAACCTGTATCGTAAATAGAACCCCCCTGCAATGTTGAGTCCTTTAATTACAAACACCAAAGACAACCCCTTATGGGTCAAATTTTGTAAAATACCGTCTTAGTGGGAACCTAGGTCCTAAAACAACCCCCATGCTGAAACTCCTAGCATTTGTAGTAACAAAGTTTCATACAAACTGTCAACCCCATAAACAGCCCCTTAGGGATAGAATTTCAGAAAATAGTGCCTTGTATGCATTTACGTCATAAAAGAACAACCTTGCAAAATTTAATACTCCTAGCATTTGTAGAAACGAAGTTTCATACAAAATATAAACCCCTAATTCAACCCCTTGGGGTCTATTTTCACAAAATACCCGCAATTACGTCCAAAAAAGAATCTCTATGCAAAATTTGAGTCTCCAAACTATCAACCCCGAAAAAGCCCCTTAGGGGTCGAATTTCGCAAAACCGTCTTAGTGAACATTTAGGTCTTAAAAAGAACGCCTCGCAAAATTCGAGACGCCTAGCAATTGTAGTAACAAAGTTTCATACAAACTATCAAACACAAAAACAAACCCCTTTCGGATCGATTTCACAAAATCCCACCATGGTGTCCATCTAAGTCTTATAAAGGAACCCGGTGCAAAATTTGAGGCTCCTCGCACTTATATTGACAGAGTTTCATACAAACTGTCAACCCCAAAAACAATCTCTTAGGGATCGAATTTCACAAAATACTGTCTTAGGTATTACTTACGTCCAAAAAGAACCCCTATGTAAAAATTTGAGTCTCAATTCTATCAACCCCAAAAACAACCCCTTAAGAGTCGAATTTCTCAAAATTTCCACCTTGGTGAGCATTTACATCTTAAAAAGTACCACCATGCAAGATTTGAGACGCCTAGCACTTGTACTAAAAAAGTTTCATACAAACTATCAACCCCAAAAACAAACCCCTTAGGGGTCGAATTTCGTAAAATCCCGTCATAATGAGCATCTACGGTCTAAAAAGACACCCCATGCAAAATTTGGGATTCCTAGCACCTGTAGTAGCGAAGTTTCATACAAACTATCAACCCCAAAAACAACCCCTTAGGGGCTGAATTTCGCAAAATCCGTTCTTAGTGCTCACCTACGTGGTATAAGGAGGGCTTATGCCAAATTTCAAGTTTCTAGGCTGAGCGGTTTGGGCTGTGCGTTGTCAGATCAGTCAGTCAGTTTTGAATTTTATATATAAATATATAGAATATAGATAGGTAAAATAAAAAGAAAAATGGTATATTTTATAACACTTTATTTATTAAATAAAAGAATAGATTCTATTGTCAAAAGGTCATAATTTTAATTAATGGGAAGGATGTATTGATGGAGTGTCAGCAATGATCGTTTGCTGACACTCCATCAATACATCCTTCCCATTAATTAAAATTATGACCTGAACCTATATTACCTTATTATTTTTTTCTTATTTTTGTGTTTGGCTTTATTTTTGTGAGCAATAACCGCAAATCCCCGCTCTGTGATTTTAATGATCGAAGGTAATAATTATCGAATACGCAAGTTTAGACAAGTAACAGTCTCTTGCCTTAATAAAATATTATCTGATTAGTTAGGTACTTAAAACATTGTAGGTAGGCCCTTATAAAAACTATGCTTACATTATTTTTGCTCTTTACTATCAAGTGCAGATAAATTTTCGTGGACCCCCATAATCATTAACATCTTACGGACCCCCATTTATTGTTCACGCCTACGTAGACCCCCAGCAAGTCTCCCGTGGACCCCTGGGGGTCCACCTGGACCACTTTGGGAATCACTGACCTAAATCATTAATCCGACACTTCTTGAAAAGGATTAACTTTTGAGAACTCAAAGGCCCTTCGTACATTAGGCGACTCGGGTATCCGATACTCCAGTCGAATACCCAAGTCGCGCGACTCTAGTAGCGCACGATCCGTACACAGCGGCGACTCGAGTCGTAAGACTCAAATCGTCTATTCGGCCACCATTCTATATTCAACCTTAATAATACATTGTACAAAACACAAAATGTACATCTCATAACATTTAATATTAAAATGCTTCTATTTTAAAAATGACGAGCGTATTCCTATTTCAAATTTTTGGAATTAAAAATTGGCGCGTATAGAGGAAAAAAATCAATCTAGAAAGAATAATGGTTCATAATTTCGCCGTGCCAACCGGCTACAAGGTAGCTCGATTTGTTCAAGCTTTGACTTTCAAGGTGGTGACCATGGGTTCAATCCCCAGGTAAACATAGAATTTTTCTTTTTTCGTGTTTCAGTTGTTTTTTAGAGGTTTATTCATTTTTTTTCTAGGTATTTTTTTATAGTTTTCTTTTATTTGCACCGGAACGCTGTCGCCCTTACTGCTATGATGATGACCGTGGTTTCAAATTTCAGATTTGAATAGGTTTTTTTTTAATGTTTTCGTTTTCTTAATTACTTTATTTTTGTCGTATGTGCAAGTACATGATGAAGCTAGGTTAACCACTCTGCACGACAACATTTTGACACATGACACATCAGCTGAGTCGACCGGGTGATTCGAAATTTGAGCTATTACACAAGATTTTTTGTCAACTTTCAGCATCCAATTTTTGATCAAAAATATGTTACTACAGCTATTTCATGCGATAAGTTTGTGAGCAATATCTCTAAGAACATGTTGAGGTCAATAAAACTGCCTCATTCTGTTGTAAAATGTGTGAAACATACAAAATGCTACACCGTTCCAAAAACTAGGTAATTTAGATGTGCAGAAAAATATGTACATAAACAAGCTTATCACATGATAATAATAGTTACACAGTGAAATAAATAAAATAACTTACTATATACATTATTAGATTTGCTAGTGTTCATACATAATTTTATAAATAATAACGATCAAAGTCTGGATAAAAATTAGCAAAAACTATGTTGCAACATGACTCTTTTTAGTGCTGACCGTAAACCCAATGTTCACAAAACGATTAAAAACGTTCATTCAGCCTGTGGGGGACTTATTGAGTGGACTGTATTTCTCGTTGTAGGTGTTTGATTTTCTGGCGTTTGGAGGGATAGTGTGTGGCGACTGACGATACAAAACTCCTTTTTTTTCTTCTTATATAAGAGTTTAATAAATCGGACTTACAACACGTGCACTTTTTTTTTATCGTGGCGACTTGACAGTGACATTAATACACAAAATGTTGCAATTAAAAAAAACTCTCTGTTGGTGTTGCCAACACAGCCTAATCGATACTCGCAACATAATCGAACATGGAAAAAAGTAAAACAAGACATAGAGCATGGACTGATTTTTCCGCTTATTTGACTATAGAAAGCTCAGTCCATGCAATAAGTCTATGAAACTAAATCTGAATCATGTTATAATATTTCAAGTATTGTCGTTTACGCAATAATTTATTTAATTTTATGTTTTATATAGTAATAAATATCGGTGTTTCATTGGAGGCTAAACATGTGTGTCTTCTAAACTTAAATTCAATCATAAGGTTTTACCTATACCCATTTTGTGTTTTCGTTAATTAATTTAAATTTATATTTTTACAACGGATCTAAAATACGTGAAAAGACAAACACCGGGTTCGGATCTAATGCTGAGAGATGGGAGTACTTCTAAATGATTCCTTGCAGTAATAAACAATTAGAATTTCCAACGGGGCGTGGATGGCTAAATTTTGAACTATGAGGAATAGCGAAAAATCCTGAAGGAAGTCTCGAAGTCGATTTGATAAAAATTAAATAACACCATAAAAAATAAATTTTTGAAATATAAATTCACCAATCAAACTATCAATATTCTGTGAAATAGTAACATGCGACAAACTTGAGGTAGGTATAAGGATTTTTTTTTAATAATTCGATTTTTACGAGGGATGGAATCATATTCCATTAAATAAAATTTCGCTACATGTTCACAACATACTGTTCTCATTTCAAATTTTTATTATCACTTCGCGGTGCAAATACATTAAATAATTTTTTGAAATTCGAACTTTAAGTGAGCTTGCGCGAATTTTGATTTTGATCTGCTGTACAATGACTAAATTATTGTTTGTATATTAGTTCATATTTACCAAATTATCATTACTTCACCGAATTTGATCCTTAATAGCGACATCGAATAGTGTAAAAATATACCTAGCATCTTCTTTTTTTAATTCAAAAGCTCGATTTCTGACGTGTAATACTTGCATGACCAAACCAATCTCACGAAACATTTTGTAAAATAAAATAATTAATTTGGCTATCTTTCGAGAGGGAGAGGACAGCGTCCTCCTTCCGCCCCAACCGCAGTGGTAGACGCCCGCGGCGTCGGAAGTCGGCAGACGACGAGTTCCGGCCACCGTAGGCACGGCATGCCACCAGGCCCGACCATGGACCATGGACCATGCCCGGGTCGACAGCGCGTCGTGTTCCACACGCGCCTCATAGAGCGTCAGCATAATGACTTAGAGGGCCAAAGCCTGCCGGGGTCGCGGGAGTTATTTCATTACCGTGACCCCGGAACATAAAGGGCTATTGAAGGACACCGTGGATTTTAGTCAGTACAAGTCTGACAGTCCCTCCCGACTCCCGCCCTGCTCGGGGTGGGAGGACTCATTTGATGATTTTTATTACCACGATTACCACGATATTATTATAGATTACCACGATAAAAAACAAAAAACTTTTATTTGGTAAGAAACAAACTCATTTATAAAAAGCCTATCAAGATCCAAGGCATTCTATATTCATTCAATCTTAAAAATTATATTATTGTACAAAATAAAATGTACAGTAAAAATTAGCTAATAAATTAAAATGTTATTACATATTTTGAATAGCAAGTACCACAGCGAGCGCATTCCTAATATTCAAAATTTTAGAATTAAATAATTGCCGCGCATTCAAACATTTATAACTGACATTGTTCCTTTGTCTATTATTGTTTTTTGGGAATGACAATGTACGTAATATTATTATAAAAGCTTTAAACAATATTATAATAGATAATAATTGGATTCTAAGCTTAAAACAAATTTATTTTAATTTTTATTAATCGATTTCCTAGTTTCCTTATTTTTTTCACTCGAGTTGACAAAAAAATCAATTATGGAATCGATTAGAATACTCGCTTTCACACATCATTACGATTAAAAAAAATAAACATGGTTGTCGTTTACGAACACAAATTGAGTAGTGGTAATGAAAAATACGTGTTATTGGCCCTTTATTAGAGAATTACGCCAAGATCTGTACTTTTTTACGTTATTTATAACATTTGGCATGATATATATCTTAATAGTTATTGAGTATAAGCACGAGTATGTGATCAAAGTGAAAAATAAAAATGTAAACAAACAAAAGTGGCGCGAAAGTTCGAGTTCAGATATCAAATTCTTCATTACCACTGCTAATTTATGTTGAATGATGTATGAATTCGTTACAATACTAAATGAGAAGTTATTCATTCCTCCTATAATGATCCGTTGGATGTCCGAAAACCACGTTTTTTATGATTTTTAGCCCTACCCAGCACAGCCATCAAAATGGCGAAGATCGTATTTACACTTTTGGATTTTGTTACGGTAAATTAAGAAAATAAGCGCTAAATGTAGAAGTTTAAATTTCGTGAATAAATCAGATTTTTATTAAACATTCTTAATTAATGCGCACTCATAGGATTTTACGCAGGGAATATTATATTTTTTTAATTTATAATGAGGATGTCGTATGACTACAACGTCTGCCCCTTTTGGACCCACTATTGAGCCAGCGTAGGTTTACTTGTCGCGCCCATTTCGGGGGCGGTACCGAACTATACGGTTAAAGTAGTAATGTTTGTAACGAAACCATAATAATTTATAAAAGTGCAAAAAGTTTGACACCATGCGATAGATGGCGCTGTCGTCGAGTTAGATCGCGCTATCGTTTTGTTAGGTTCTATTGAAGGACACCGTGGATTTTAGTTAGTACGAGTCTGACAGTCCCTCCCGCCCTGCCCGGGGTGGGAGGACTCATTTAATATGATGATTTTACCACTTAAAAAAAAAAAGCTTATTCCATGCTAATTATCTATTAGAATATATTCTTTTGAATTTGACAAGCCTGTTGGTCTAGTCGTTATTGACCCTGACTGCTATGCCGGAGGACGTGGGTTCGATTCCCACCCAGGACAAATGTTTGTTTGATGAGCACGATCATTTGTTCTGTGTCTGGGTGTAATTTATATATTATATTTATGTATTTAGAAATATATAAGTATGTTTATCAGTTGTTTAGTACCCATAACACAAGCTCTGCTTAGCTTGGGACGAGATGGCGTTGTGTGATAGTTGTGGAATATTATTATTATTAATTGTAATGATACAAACAAGGATATTTTTCTACCTCAGATACTTTAATAATAAATTTTAAAATAATAGATACAAATTTTTCGTCGGTTAAAAATCGCGAAGACTTGGGTATCGGCGATCTTGATAGATGAGTAGCGAGCGACTAGAGTCGGCGACGCATGTCGGCGACGCGACCTGTGTACGAGCCTCTATGGATTTGTATTGCGATAGTCGCCTGGAAACCAAAATCGTAAGGTATCGGAAACTTGCGTCGCCTCGTGTACGAACCCTCGTACACAGCGCGACGCAAGTTTCCGATACTAGAGTTTCGCCACTACTCATGACCTGCGGAAAATTCGAGGTACTAAATTTTTATAATGCAATTTGCTGTAACGACATAGATACTAGCGCCGCGTCAAAAGGTCATGATGGGTGGTCAAGAATATGAATTTATAAAATGGCTGACACATGACTGTGACGATCAAAGTATATTTTTTAGGGTTCCGAAGGTTCAAAAAAAAACGGAATCTTTATAAGATCAGTCGTGTGACAGTCCGTCCTTCACAGTTAATTTCCTGGGAACCTAACATTAATCCAAATCCAAATACTATAACATAATTTAAAATTTTTATTCAATAAAATAGAAAAAAAACCATCTCTCCCAACTTTTTAATAAAACTGCATACAAAATTATGATTTGATAGAGGATTGTAAATATTTTTCTATCGTTTTAAAATAATTACTTTCCAAAAATGATTCAAAAATATGCTACGGAACCCTTTATTCTGTGAATAAAATTAAAAATGGTAAATAAATTGTTCCGCCATCTTGAAAGTCGCGGAAACTCAAGTCGCCGCGATGTCAGCAGATAGGTAGCGCGCGATTGGCGTCGCGCGTCGCGTGCATGTGTACGAACGTACCTATATGCATTTCTATTGCGAGAGTCGCCTGGATACTGAAGTCGTAAGGTATCGGAAACTTGAGTCGTATAGTGGACGAAGGGCCAAACTGTCTATCCACATTTTCAAACGAAATACAAAATAATCTTCTTTCTTCTGTTTGTAATCACAAAACAATAACCGCTCCTAAGTCGTGTAAATGATAACTTATATACCTACTCAAATTTAGGCGACATATGACCAGTTACCTAAGTACCTGTCTAAGTATGTCATCCCTTGCTTCGCTCCGTCATGCTCCGCTTAGTTTCGCTTCGCTCCCGACCTCCGATATTTAGGTCGCTTGGCTTTCAAACGCTTTATTTTTTCCATTTTACCGGACTTAATTACAAATTCGGAGTTTCATTGACATGGATTAATGATCCACTCGCATTTGAAGTGTACGGTTTTGTTTACATTTTCCGTACCTATTTATGTTTGCATTTCTAATTGCTGATTGAAAAAGAATTGCAGGTGTCCGTTCATTTCTGTTTAAACCGTTGTTTGTTGTTGACACTAATAAGTAGATAAACATTCAATTCGTATTATATTATTTGATGATTGAAATAATTAATAGATTTTAAAAAATCTAAAAACCCGCGTTTTTAAATATCCTAAAAATAAGAAAATAACCCTACGGGGTTGAGAGAGGGGCCACTCAAAACGTGGGGGTGTATATTATTTAACGGATTATTATGGGAATTATATTTACATGAAGTGAATAGATCGTGGGTGTAACTTGCAAAGATACGCCCCCACGTTTTGAGTGGCCCCTCTCTCAACCCCGTAGGGTTATTTTCTTATTTTTAGGATATTTAAAAACGTGGGTTTTTAGATTTTTTAAAATCTATTAATTATTTTTATCTTTGTTCATCGGGTTTGAAGCTACCCTGAAAATTTCAGCTTGCTAGCTTATCGGGAAGTACCTCAAAACCTGTCCGCCATCTTGGACGTCCGCCATATTGGATTTAAGTCTCATGACTATTTTTTTCGTATTCCTGACAGCAAACCCTTTCATTTGATACCCATATTATGGGGGTGGATTTCAAACAGCCAGTCTGCCATCTTGGACGTCCGTCATATTGGATTTAAGTCACGTGACTATTTTTTTCGTACTCCTGACAGCAAACCCTTTCATTTGATACCCATATCATGGGGGTGGGTTTCAAATAGTCAGTCCGCCATCTTGGGGAGGGCGCCATATTGTATTTGTTATGACGTTTGTTAGCTAGTCATGTATTGTCATCAGAATTCAGAGCGTGTGCAAAATTTCAGCCTTCTAGCTTATCGGAAAGTGCCTCAAAGTTCAGTTACAAAAGTCCAACCGGAACGACAAACAAAAGAGAATGGGCATCCTGGGACCACCTTCCAATAGCAATGAGATGTATGTCGTTGGATAGGTCTTTTTATTTGGAACAACTATTGTTCAGACAGTTTTTTTGTGATAGCTGTCCGTTCGGAGTTATGAGACTTATTAGGCCAGAGAAACAAACATTTTCAAAAACCTTTTTTTTACATGTTTATTATTTTATGCTTTAGTCTCACTACACTTTGTATCTTCGGGACGCGTCTGGAGGCAACGTAGGCCCTGGCATTTTTTTTTTTCGTTTTAACTTTTAAACTTCCAATGAGTGAATACGCTGGGTGAATCGGTAGGGACTGTTAGACTATAGTACGGAATAAAATACACGGTACGTGTTATTAGTAAACGGGATAACATATCTGGATACACGTATGACTCAAAGAAAACTTGCTAATATACTGGCTATTCTCGAAAGCCTTTGACAGATCTTAGTGAACGATCAATCAGAGTAGTCGATGGTGGCTGATTCTCTGAGCTTATGTCTATTGATTCCGGAGTTCAACAGGAGTCAGCCATGTTTTCTCTCCAACTCATATTCTGCTGCACATTTCTAACACGCGAGGCGGGGTGCGTGAGGGAGAAGACAGCTTCCACCTCACAACCCAGCCGCCGCGAGAGAAGCCCACGGCATCGGAAGTCGCGAGGCGATTTTCGGCCACACCGTTAGGCGCGGGCCTATATCGCACCGTATGCCCCGCTTTTAGAGAGACTCATGTCTCGCCGGAGGTGACTCGCATCGTATTCCACGCGCGCCTCAAAGAGCTGGCAGCAATCTGAGAGTGGGGCACTGTCAGATTGCTGCCAGCTCTTTAGAGAGCTAAAGCCTGCCGGGGTCGCGGGACTGTCCCATCAAAAAACCATGACCCTGGAATGTAAAGGGTTATTGAAGGATCATCGTGTAGTCAGTACAAGTCTGACAATCCCTCTCGCCCCGCTCTGGGTAGGAGGACTCACTTGATGATTTTACCACGGTAATAAAGTCTGCCAGTGAGCGAACAAGAAACTTGACTCTTTTAGCGCCACCAACTAGTCGGTAGTGTAGGTCGAAACTACATCCTTTATGGATTTATTTCGACCAACTCCACTTTTCCGGGTACATTGTTGAGCTTCTGGGCATGGAGTTGATACCCAGTGTCAACTTCGGTGCCAATATTGGGCACAAAGCCGAAACTGTGGCCAAAACACTGGGTATCATAAATTAAGTGATACTTTACGCCTTTTTCTTTTTTTTTTTAAAGTGGTAATAACATCAAATGAGACCTCCCACCCCGGGCAGGGCGGGAGGTACTGTCAGACTTGTACTGACTAAAATCCACGGTGTCCTTCAATAGCCCTTTATGTTCCGGGGTCACGGTGATGGAATAAGTCCCGCGCGTGGGACACAACGCGCCGTCGACCCGGGCATGGTCCATGGTCGGGTGCGAGTTGCCCTTTACTCGCTGCCCGCATGCCCGCGCCTACGGTGGCCGGAGATCGTCTGCTGACGTCCGACGCCGCGGGCGTCTACCACTGCGGTTGGGGCGGAGGGAGGACGCTGTCCTCTCTCTCAAGCGGCCCGCCTCCTCCTTCACGAGCATTACTGCTTCGCAGAAGGAGGCGACCGCTTCCCACTCCGTCTCGCCCCGCAGCAGAGGTGTCCGCCTATCGCCGCCGTGAGGACACGTCGGTGCTCTGCCCAAGCGGGGCAGTCTTGCACCGTATGCTCTACTGTGTCCTCCGGGCGATCTTCGCAGTGGTGACACCCGGGCGTTTCCTCCTTCCCTATCAGACACAGGAACCTCCCGAAACTTCCGTGTCCAGTGAGGACCTGCATCATCCGATAGGTCAGGACGCCGTGACGTCTCTCCAGCCACTCCTCAAAGAGGGTTCTTACCGCCGCAATTGCGGCGTGCCCGATACTTTACGCCTGCATAGTTTTTGAGCAAGTCCAATTCTGCATGGTCTATCGCAGCAACCTAACCCAACCTAACCTGTGGGATGGCTCAGTTAAATACAAACTTCTGCACTTGACCCAGTGGAACGCAGAGCTCCTTAGATTCATTGGCGACGTGAAACTGGTGGAAGCTAAACTTCACAGCTTAGCTCATCTCATCGTCGCAAGGTTGCCCGCTTTTTGTTTTATTTTATATTGGGTTCGCTCTTGCTGAAGATGAGATCTAAAATGGAGCGAGCTCATGAATTGCACAACCTCATTCCACTGGCCCAAATGCAGTGCATCAAAACTGAAAAATGTCCAGCATCGGACATTTAAATGAACTGCAAGTCTCCATCCATCCCCACTTGCCATTCCATTAATTCGCACTAACTGATTTCAAATATTCTTCTTATTGGTATGCGTTTCGACTGCGCGGCCATGACGTTTTTTTTAAATAAAAACTATCCCAAGTTTTTGTAAAAAAATGTAAAAGTCGATTCCCAAAAACCATAAATTTGTCAAAGCAATGGTTAAAAAGTTATAAGGGTTTGAACGTGGCCGCGCCATCGAAACTTTCCGAACCGCGCGGCCATGGAGATCTTTAAAACTAAGAGTCGCAGAGACCTGAAATTTTGGGAAATAGTAGATTGAATTTGTAAACCAAATGTAAAAATATAGAAAAAAATCCTGTGTTTGTATTTTAGGAGTTGTAAGGATAAAACCTCATGGCCGCGCCATTGAAACGGTGTCAAAAACGTTATAGCCGATATCTCACTGAAAAAGAATCTCAGACGTCTGAAATTTTTTGTAAAACACAGATTTGAATTTGTCGAAACTAGTAAAAATACAACAAAAAATCCTAGGTTTATATTTCAGGAGCTGTAAGACTAAAACGCCATGGCCGCGCCATCGAAACGTTGAAAATTTCGTTTTTCGCCAATATCTCGCTGACAAAGCATCGCAGAGGTCTGAAGTTTTTTGTAAAACACAGATTTGAATTTGTCAAAACTAGTAAAAATACAACAAAAAATCCTAGGTTTATATTTGAGGAGCTGTTGAAGAAAATCTTCAATGCGTCTTGAATATGTCGATTAGGGTGACCACGGATTATTATTTACAGAGAAATTTCCACCTTTTTTATAAAAAATGATATCCCAAGGATTCGTTGAACAAAATTTTTAAAAATCACATAAATTACAGATTGTTCGATTGTTGGTACATATATGTTTTAAAAAAAAGTAATTATTAAGTAAAAAAATCAGGTCGGTTTCAGGTCGGTGTAAGACGATACATAATTTAACATATGGTTTAATCGATGACTATTAAGCAGGGACCGAAACCGGTATGATCAATACGGGTATTTTTTCGGTAACAACCTTTTTTTCTTTTACAGGTAATTTTAAAGATTACCTTTATTATTAAAAGTGAATACATAACCAGTATAAATACCGGTTACCGAAATAAAAATTACCCCTATCTTGTACACTTCACACGTGCCGTCGGCAATAGTCACAGGGCGCGCATCGCATGTGTGTGTGACAAAGAGTCGTTATCTTTAGTTAACCGGTATTAAAACGGTAACCTGAATAGAGGTTACATTTTTCTTCGGTCTGGTTACCCAGATAGCGGTTACCTAAGTCTGAAAAATAACCAAAATTCTTCAATACCGGTACCGTAATTTATACAGGTTTTCGGTCCCTGCTATTAAGATATTAAACAACCGGAGAATTTTAAAAACTATAGTGAGAATAAGCTCCATTTAAAGACGGGGCGTCTTTAAATGGAGCACTCAACATAGAACAATCTCTAAATTATGTGATTTTTAAAGATATAGCCATATTATTGCTCCTCATTGTTCGACGAATCCTTGGGATATCATTTCTTATAAAAAAAGGTGGAAATTTCTCTGTAAATAATAATCCGTGGTCACCCTAATCGACATATTCAAGACGCATTGAAGATTTTCTTCAACAGCTCCTCAAATATAAACCTAGGATTTTTTGTTGTATTTTTACTAGTTTTGACAAATTCAAATCTGTGTTTTACAAAAAACTTCAGACCTCTGCGATGCTTTGTCAGCGAGATATTGGCGAAAAACGAAATTTTCAACGTTTCGATGGCGCGGCCATGGCGTTTTAGTCTTACAGCTCCTGAAATATAAACCTAGGATTTTTTGTTGTATTTTTACTAGTTTCGACAAATTCAAATCTGTGTTTTACAAAAAATTTCAGACGTCTGAGATTCTTTTTCAGTGAGATATCGGCTATAACGTTTTTGACACCGTTTCAATGGCGCGGCCATGAGGTTTTATCCTTACAACTCCTAAAATACAAACACAGGATTTTTTTCTATATTTTTACATTTGGTTTACAAATTCAATCTACTATTTCCCAAAATTTCAGGTCTCTGCGACTCTTAGTTTTAAAGATCTCCATGGCCGCGCGGTTCGGAAAGTTTCGATGGCGCGGCCACGTTCAAACCCTTATAACTTTTTAACCATTGCTTTGACAAATTTATGGTTTTTGGGAATCGACTTTTACATTTTTTTACAAAAACTTGGGATGGTTTTTATTTAAAAAAAACGTCATGGCCGCGCGGTCGAAACGGACACTCTTATTGCGCATGACAAAATAGCAGAACTGACTACCTACATCTGCGTTCCCGAAGGCTTAATACAACTCGAATTTCTTCAAGGAAGAGTGAATAGACTTCTTCTGGGTAAACTATATATATATATATATATCTCTGATTTCGAAAAGACACAGGAGCAAACCCAAGTTAAATATAAAAGTTGGCTGTATGATTTTTATCAGAATAAATACTATGCTACTATCTGATATCATGGGAAAAAAAAATTTTTGTCCCGAAAGTCCCGAAAATTCCGGGACTTCCCGGTTCCTTGGAGGCCTGTCCTGAAGTTCCCGGTTCTTCCAACACGAACCGGTTCTCAATTCCCCAATGGTTAAAACACGTAGATCTGTAGACAGCCTTAAACACTTGTTTTTAATGTAACTTAAAAGTCTTATAACTCAGAACGGACAATTATAACAACAAAGGTTTCTTAGCAACTATTGTTGCAAATGAAAAGCCCTATCCAACGACATATATTTTATTGCTATTGGAGGGTGGTCCCAAGTTTCATATATTTTTGCCCATTCTCTTTAACAAACAAGAAAAGTGAGTTTATAAAAACGTGGGAAAATGGGTTTGCGTTCCATTCTTGATTTCATTAATGTAAGATCCTGCCTTTTCTGCCTATTAAATCTATTGCTTTTAAATCGAGAAAAATAAAATAAAAAGTCCATTTAGCAAAAAAAATGCTCAATTTACGGTCAGCTTGTACTAGATTTGCATAGCTTGTGTGTCTTGTATGTGTAGCTGTCTTTACCTACTTAACTTTTGTATCACCCACCCACAGAATGGGTGTTTTTACAGGTATCCCTTTCCGTCTCCTAAAATTGTTTGTCCGAAAATCATTATACATAACACGTTTGCTATAAAATTCAGTAACCATAATGTTCAAAAATTCTGAATATTGTTTTACATAATTATCTTCATAAATTAATCATAATTATCTTGAAGAATGATAAATCGTGATAATCCAGACCAAGTAGGAACTCATCCAATCTGTGCCGATGCAAGTGAAATCTCAAACTAAGATGATAAAGAAACCATGAACACGCGTGTTTGTGTTTGGTTTAACAGATAATCTGTTACTTTCCCTTTACGCAACCCTTCTTATGGGATTATTTACACGGCCTTTTTATACAATATAAATATGTTATTGCTTGGGTGTTATACGTCCATATAAATGGGTTTGACCCCGCTGAATTATTGAAAATCTTATGTATGTTGACGTGCCCGCGGGCCGAATTTCTCTTTACTCAGAAGATAAATTTTCATTAGAAATCAAGGTGGTTAAATAAAATTACGGCTAAAAAAAATATCGGCCATGAATCATCTACACTCATCCAAAAGACCTTGTTTCAAATGGTTTTCTGATTTAGTCAATTAATAGGTTAGGTATTTGAGTAAAAGATGGCATGGAAACCATTATTTAACGAAGTTTAGTTAGTTTAGTACGATTCTTTTCAAATGGGGATGGCAACTGGGAAACTAATGGCGCTAGTATAGCTTGTTCCAAGCATCGTCATTGGTTCAAATCAGTTCAAATCTTAAAAGGTACTTCAAAATAGTACGTCATTGGTCGGATTAGGACTATGCTATGGTGGCGCCATCTACAATCAGCTTTGACTTGCCTTCCCCATTCACTAATTATGTCACAAGCAAGTATGACACGGCTACACACCAAGCTATGAAAACTAGCTGACCGTTCAATATGCGGAAAGATCATAAATAAAGCGAGTCCAAGACAAACTGGTTTTGTATAGCTTGATGTGTAGCCGTGTGAACAATTTTTACTAGCTTGTGACGTCACAAGGTCCCATTCTCGAATTTTAATGCATTTTTAGGTTTGTAAATATTCATTGATTTCAAACTACCGGATTAATTACTTTTGCAATACATTTAGATGTTGTCAACATAGCTTTTATAGCTGACGAAGTGAAGCTGTACTGTCGGCACACCTCTGATAAACAACCAACTAGTAGTTTTTCCTGGTGGTGAATTACAGCCCACTCTGCCTCACTTCGAGCAGTGGTGGCCAGTAGAGCAGTAGCGGCCCAGTGGTATCGGCCTCGATTTACAAGTCGTGGCTTCAAACCCCAGCCAGGCGCATTACTTTGTGTAATTTATTTCATCACCACTGCTCTCAAAACGGTGAAGAAAAACAGCATGTCCTAGAACCAAAAATTCGAAGATATGTGACATCCACCATCCCGCACCGTGCCTGCCTGTTGGATTATGGTCCACTCCCTCTTACAGAGAGGAAGCCTAGGTATCCCAGCAACATTTATAGACTGTTGATGGTGATGCTCACACAAAGGAGGCTCGTATCTCAGCAATGGGGTACATAACAAAGCCGATTTTACTAGGCAGTTATTTACAAGAAAACGGCATTTAATCCAGATCTCCCAAACCAAATACCGTCTATAAAAGTCCAGTTCCCTGGACTTCAAAAGACGTCTTAAACTTCAAAGTAAAGTAAAACACAAAAACATCACCGGCCAGACAATCAGAGGTCTCATTACGCCGCAGATCTTTCAGAAAGTGAATGGATTTCAAAGCTGTGTTTATCTGCGACATCGCACGCTCCACGGGGCCCTTTGAGCAGATCATAAAGATGGCGCATGGCGCCGTCTCTACGAACTGACAATCGATATTTAAGTTTGGAAGACGGGTTTAGAGGAACCCTCCTATGTTTGAGTTTTAGTAGCATAGATCAAAATTTTATTTTTATTGCGATATTGTTTCTGACAACTCCAACCAAATAGCATTTTTTTTGCAACACATGGTGTTTACTACCTTTTAGTGGTTAAGCGATTGTCTGCTGGGCTACATTTATGTGGAGGTTCTATTCCTGCACGAAATAAATTGCATAAGACCAACAGCTAGTTATTCCATCCTGCTTTTTATATGTGAGTGTCAATTATTGTAAATTGGACTCATTACACAAGACAAATTAAAAAGAAAACATACATTTTACGTACGAGAAAAACGCTATCCCTCATCTATACAAATAAATAAAATTGGAGTGTCTGTTTGTAACATTGAAATAACCGCTTTTTTCTACTTGCATATGAATATAATTATATACGGTACATACACCAAAACAACATTTTTTAAATTTTTGTCTGTCTGTCTGTCTGTTTGTAACGGCTAATCTCTGAAATGGCTGGACCGATTTTGACGGGACTTTTATTGACAGGTAGCTGATGTAATAAGGAGTAAAATAGGCTACTTTTATTTTAGAAAAATTCTTTTATTTTTGAAAAAACAGGATTATGTGCACTTGGTATCACAACCTCACGTAACATTCTGAAATGGCTGGACCGATTTTGACGGCATTTTTATTGGCAGATAGCTGATGTAATAAGGAGTAACTTAGGCTACTTTTATTTTAGAAAAATTCTTCTATTTTTGAAAAAAAATAGGATTATGTGCATTTTGTATCACAACTTCACGTAATATTCTGAAATGGCTTGACCGATTTTGACGGGACTTTTATTGGCAGGTAGCTGATGTAATAAGGAGTAACTTAGGCTACTTTTATTTTAGAAAAATTCTTCTATTTTTGAAAAAAAATAGGATTATGTGCATTTTGTATCACAACTTCACGTAATATTCTGAAATGGCTTGACCGATTTTGACGGGACTTTTATTGGCAGGTAGCTGATGTAATAAGGAGTAACTTAGGCTACTTTTATTTTAGAAAAAATCTTTTATTTTAGCAAAAAAAAATAGGATTATGTGCACTTGGTATCAAAACTTCATGTAACATTTATACGCAACAATTTGTGAGTAAATTACGTTAAAGTTACATTAAGTTTTTAGTTTATTCGTAATCAGTTCACATCTTATAACAAAATGCATATAGAACCAGCGCCATCTCTCGCCATTAATCGATCAACTGCGTGCGTATTCGTTTTAGGGTCAGTACAGACCGAGACGCGAAGCGACGCGACGATGCGTGAAGAGGCCTGAGGTTTCGTGCTGCACCTCGCTGCGCTGCGATGAGCCGCGCTATGCCGCGATACTCATCGCGACGTCGCGAGGCGCATCCAGACCTCACGAGGCCGCGCTGCGCAGTGAGACGCCGCGCGGCGCAGCGGAACGTGTTTACATTCGCCACGTGGTCACGCCCCGACCCGCATCCGTTCCGCAGCAGTCTACCATTTCGACTGTCACTACGAACACTATTCGAAACAGCAAAATATCCATAAATGATTTTTTTTTTAGAAATTCAAAGTCTGTATCTATGATAAATCAGCCCAAGCGAAAGATTTTTTTGAAAAAATACATCATTTCGTCAAGTTTTTCATCGGACAAAGTCCGGTTGAATCTCAGTCTATCATTATTTCACTAGAGCGCTCGACAGATCGGGCACTTTGAGGAGTGGCTGGATAGGCGTCACGGCGTCCTGACCTACTGCATGACGCAGGTCCTTACAGGACACGGATGTTTCGGGAGGTACGAGTACCTGTGTCTGATGAGAAAGGAGGAAACGTCTGGGTGTCACCACTGCGAGGATCACCCGGAGGACACGGTGGAGCATACGGTGTAGGACTGCCCCGCTTGGGCAGAGCACCGCCGTGTCATCACGACGGCGATAGGCGGAGACGCATTGGTCGAGGCTATGCTGCAGGGAGAGACGGAGTGGGAAGCGGTCGCCTCCTTCTGCGAAGCAGTCATGCTCGCGAAGGAGGAGGCGGGCCGCGTGAGGGAGAGGACAGAGACAGAGTCCTCCCTCCGCCCCAGCCGCAGTGGTTGACGCCCAACGCTACGGACGTCGCAGGGCGATCTCCGGTCACCGGAGGCGCGGGCATGCGGGTGGCGATTAATGGGCAACTCGCCGCCCGACCGTGACCCCGGAACGTAAAGGGCTATTGAAGGAAACCGTGGATTTAGTCAGTACGAGTTTGACAGTCCCTCCCGCTCTGATCTGAATGGGAGGACTCATTTGATGATTTTACCACGATAAAAAAAAGAGCGCACGACCGAACTGCATGAAATCTACACGAAATCAAAACTACACGAAAATAGTAAGGAAGTCACCACGGGGCAGCCTCGGCTACGCCTCGCGGCGTCGAGAGCCGTTGAGAGGCGTCGAGCGGCGCCACCGTCATGCGGCCTCTGCAGGCGCAGGGGCGCCCGTCTGCGTGGAGATGCGTCGGTCTACGCCGCGAGACGTCACGCGGTGCAGTGCTGCGTGGCGCAACGTATTCAACATTTTCACAACGAAATGTGTATCTTTTCGCGTAGAAAATAAAGTCGTATTTTGATTGGCTCTTAAAAGTATGCGCGCATCGTCGCGTCGCTTCGCGTCTCGGTCTGAACTGACCCGCATCTTTCGAAATGTTTTGGCTAGATTCGATCTAGGGTCAGTACAGACCGAGTTACCGAGACCGAGACCCGTTAAGTTTGAAGTGCGAAGTAAACTAAAATTCGAAAGTGCGAAGTAAATTTCGTATTTGAGTCAAGTAGTTTTATTTACTACGTAGTTTGAAATTTTATTAGTCTTCATTCTCATATTGAAAGTTTGTGTTGTTGGAAATTGTTGATTTATTTGGTTCAACATTTTATTTCTTTGGTTCAGATTTTTTTTTTGAAAAGCCCTTTTAGAAAAAAACAAACCTGTCGCATCGTAGCCGAAATACGAAAAGTCCCATATCTTGAAGTGAGCCTTAGAGCAATTTGAGCAAGGTAAGTCAAAACTCTAGCGTCAGAAGCGCCTACGCAACGTCAGTCTCGACTTAGTATACAGTCTTCTCTTAAGGCAGTTTCTCGATCACAAGAGAGTTTGGAGGACCACTCACGTGAGTCTGAGACTTTTCACCGAAAGGCAGTCGCGCTTCAGTTCGCAGAGAATTCTGACCCCAATTTTGCTCTCCCAAGAAAGCAGCGAGGACCGCAAAGCACCTTTGACCGAGAGCATGACGCCCTCTGACGTGAGTCTGGAGACTTTCACCGATAGGGATTCGCGCCACTAAAAATACATTGTTAAGTTCCGACATCCACGCGAACGAAGTCGCGGGCACAGCTAGTCAATAATAATAATATCTACTCTATTAGAAACTTCAGAGCAGGCTGTCCAATTTAAACCCGCATTTACTCAACACAGACCTATACACGGTCATTCATTTTGTTTTATTCGATACATCTCGATGAAACCCGCGATAGTTCATACTGGCGTCCAATTTCCTGACGACCGCGACCCACGACCACCCTCGACGGGTATAACTACCCGCGGCGACCCGCAGCTACCCGCGACGACCTGCGACTTACCCACGGACAGTCACGATCCGATTCTAACGTTTTTTATGACACTGCTCGGATATTAAGAATGTTTATTACGCCATTACTTATGAATATTAATCTTTGAGTCTTATTTATTTTCTGGGCAATTCTTTTAATGGAAAATATGGAACTGTAAAAAGCCTATTTAAAATTAATTGTTAAATACAGGTTTTTTTTTGAAGAATATAAAATGATGGAAGTTAGGCAGGTCAAATTAATTTTATTTTGTGTTTTAGCATAGTAGCATCGGTCATTGTCCTGTTCAAAATCACCGTTCAGTTGTTTGTTGTGCTTCGTGCGACAAGCTGAAAGAAAAGAAAATAAGAAGAAAGAAAGAAAATACGTTTATTCGACAAAGGCCAGATACACAATGTGAGGCACTCTGTGTCTCACGGCTGCTGTGCCAAATTTAGGCTCAGTTCAGCAGAAAAGACAGGCCGCTAGACTAACGGTGATTTTCAACTAAGTAGGCCCTTTTGGAGCTTTTTGGAACTGGTGGACTATTTCTTTCTAAAAGTCGATATTGTATGCAATATTTATCGTCGGAACCTGTGTCATAACTAGAGGAATAAATGTGAAAGGAATGAAAAGGAAAGATATCTTTTGTGATAATTTTCTCGCACAAAGACACGAGCTTATTCCGACCACTTGGTAAACGTAGATTCAGCAACATTATTAACACGAAACTGTTTAATATTCTCCATCCGCATTACGAGCCAGTCTTCTCGAAAGACTCTAATATTTTAGCATAAATAACTCTATTCATTAACATCTGAGTCCCGGCTTAAGTTCCGCTAAATTATAACAAGTAGATTGAGATAATAAATGAATTTTGTACCGAAAAGCTGCTGGCTAGTCTGAATGAGATCCAATTATAAAAATTGGTTTACCTTTCGAGAGTGAAACAAAAAAAATATTGCGGGATTACGGTAAAGTTATGGCAGTGGTGTTGCTTACGCCAATATGTTGTTGTCTCTTTCTGGCAAAAGGGAACGGCTATTGGTGAAAGGCGACGCGACCTTCAATCGATACAAGGACAATAACCGTCGCGTGAGTCCTCGAAGATTCAGTATACTCCTTAGCGCCAACCGCACCGCACCGCTCGCTATAATAAAAATTAGATCGGCTCCGGGGCCCCGGTAGCTCACGTTCGGTCGCCAGAAACCAGCTCCAAGCCAGACTCCAAGACCAGCGCAGAGAAGACCAAAGGTTAGTGCCAATCCTATTAGCCTTTCCGGGACTCAACAGGCGATCCACCCGCATCCCATAAAAAAAAAAAATTAAAATCATTTTCACCCAACGCTTCACCAGGTGTTAAGCAAACACCCACATTTCAAATTAAATCAGAATACACTGTGACCGGCCCGGCTTCAAAAGCTTTCAATTTAATAATTTATTTATTTTATTCTAATTTGTTTTTGTAAGTATTTATATAGTTTGTTCTTAACTGTCGCATTATGGTAAGCGTCCACTGGTCCGCATCGTACGTATCGGACGCATCGCAACAAACGGATTTCTGTGTGGCAGCGATCGGATTGCCGACGCGAGTATCAGCAATCGGATTGCCGATGCCACCTTCAGCGCTTTCACTGATCGGCATTCCGTATGACGTCATCGGTACGCATCGCATGTAGGCATTGCCGATGAGCCGTCCGTACGATGCGGATCAGTGGACGCAGTTGTATGAGTTTTCATACAAGGCAAACTAAAATCCGTTACGTACGATACGTCCGATACGTGCGATGCCGACTTGTGGACGCACACCTTTAGGGTAAACCCTGTAGTGATAGATTAAGTAGTGATAAATAAATAAATAAAAAGAAGTTTGCAAAAAAAAATAACAACCCATGTAATTCGTTAATTGTAGCTTTTTATAGGTGAATGAATAAAAATGGTAGTTTTGATACTAAACATACAAAGCATCGAAATATTTTCTCTTTAATCTAGTAGTGTACATAAATCCCATGTAAAGAAAGACCACACTGCCAGCTAACGAGCGAGCGAGCGGAACACCCGGACGAGCATTCGTTTCACCTCTTTTTTCGTTTCACCTCTTACTTTCGGTTCACACATTGTGAACCACAGAAATATTAAAAAATATATCTATGTTGTGAACAGTGTTAACTGCAGAGATATGCTCATAGATATAATAAAGAAGATGCTAGGTCAGCATACCCCTGCCGGCGCGGCGGCGGCGTCGCGTGTCTAACGAGTTACCGTGACCCCGAAACGTAAAGGGCTATGGGGGAGATTTATGCCAATTTCTCCCGCTAGGTGGCGTGACCATTATGATCCTTTCAAAACTGTAATTTTCACAGTAAATGTTGTTGTTTTTACATTTTTTATATAATTTGCAATAAAATGACGAAGTGCGCTGTAAAAAAAATGGATACCATTTATTTCCAAAGGACAAAAAACTTATGAAATTGTGGGCAAAAGCCATAAGACGCCCAGAATTATAATTATTATTAATTCAATTATTATCTTGTTTTGCTGGTTCCTCTTCTTGGTAATCTGATTTCCCAAAGTTAAAATTTCGATCGTAGGCTTCTAACGTATCAAAATAGTAAATAAATTAGGGATTTTTTTTTCTAAATATAAGTAACTAGCAAACCCGGCGAACTCCGTTTCGCCACCAGATGGCTTCGTTTTTTTTCCTGAATTTTCCTATAAACCTCACGGAGCCCGAGACCTTTCCAACGAATGCAAAACCGTGGAAATCGGTTCGTGCGTTCTGGAGTTTATAGCGTCAGGAAGGAAAACCCGACTTATTTTTATATAGTAGACAAATCGCGTAAAATTTTCAAGAATTTATCAATATAAGCTCGACCCAAAGGTTGTGTAATAAAAACAGTCCACAAAATACGAAAATATTGTGCCGATTTTAAACTGCAATGTAGCAAACCTCTCAACAAGATCTGCCTTTTTGCCACTACTCGATGCACCTCTCCTTTTTAATTCTTGTTTTAGTTCGGTTAATTTCCAGGTAGAATACATAATGTAAGTGACATAGACGTAAGGAAAACTCCAAAAAAAAAACCAGAAAATACAAATCTTTTTACGAAATCAACTCTCACAGACGGGGTAGAGACAATGTAAATAGATCATACGTATAGCGCCCTCTAGTTACAAAATCTTCCCCATTGAAGGGCACCGTGGATTTAATCAGTACAAGTCTGACAGTCCAACCCCCCTGCCCTGGGTGGGAGGATTCATTTGATGATTGTACCACGCTAAACAAAAAAAAAGCCAGCTTGATGCTATTCCTCCTCTTCATTAGCATTCCTTAGTTCTATTATAGTGTGAACCGAAGTATGAAAAGAGGTGAAACGATGCTCGCTCGGCATCAAAAGAAGATCGCGCGTTCGGAAGAGGTTAGTCCAAGAGCTACTGAACCCTGCGACTAATGGTCTTCCTGTAAGGTTAGAAATTTGTACACGTAATATTTATAGCATGCTAAGAGCAATAGCGACGACCTGGCAGGCGTCAGCCGTGCACATCATTAGACAATTTAATTTTCAAAGTGTAAAAAAAATTGAAAAAAAAACTTGTTCCTGTAAGCTTAAAAATTTGACAGGATGTAGTTTATTAATTGTAAATCTTGGAAAAAAAACGACAGGCGATTACAAGGTGCACAAGTATGTGACAGGCGAATCGAAAAGTGCAAAGTTGATGAGGAAAAATAAACTTTCTCCTGTAAGATCAAAATTATCTCGCGTTTGGCTGAACTGATTTTGATGCCGTTTTCAGAAAAGTGTGCGTTACATTCCGAGAAAGGTTTTAATATACAGGGTGAATTTTTAAACTGGGCGTGGATGGCTATCTCCGAAACAATGAGGAATATCGAAAAACGTTGAAAGGAATCTCGAGGCCGATTTTGACGAAAATAAAACTGCATCGTTGGATTTTAGAAAAATCAATAATCCTGGCCAGGAATCGAACCCGCTGATTTTGGAAAAAAAATCACAGCCTGTATTATTACACCATTCGATAGTGTTGCTAATAAGGATCAAATTCTGGGAAGTAATCATATACGGCAAACTTTAGGAAAACGTATAATTGAAAAAAGAAACTGATGAATGTTCAAGACGATAACTGTATTCGGAACATAAGTTAACCGTTTTTTCTTTGAAATAACGCTTATTTTTGTTCAACTCAATAATTTCGTATTGCTGAATACACTGGGATTGTTGAGACATCAAATCCACTGAGTTATTGAAAACAATTATAAATAAATTATGGCTCAGTAGAACATATGTAGTAACATAGAAATATAGCAATTTCATGAAAATCTGCTATTTCCTTAAGTTTGCCTTATATGATCACTTCCCAGAATTTGATCCTCATTAGCAACACTATCGAATGGTGTAATAATACGAGCTTTGATTTTTTTTCCAAAATCAGCGGGTTCGATTCCTGGCCAGGATTATTGATTTTTCTAAAATCCAACGATGCAGTTTTATTTTCGTCAAAATCGGCCTCGAGGTTCCTTTCAACGTTTTTCGATATTCCTCATTGTTTCGGAGATAGCCATCCACGCCCAGTTGAAAAATTCACCCTGTATATTAAAACCTTTCTCGGAATGTAACGCACACTTTTCTGAAAACGGCATCAAAATCAGTTCAGCCAAACGCGAGATAATTTTAATCTTACAGGAGAAAGTTTATTTTTCCTCATCAACTTTGCACTTTTCGATTCGCCTGTCACATACTTGTGCACCTTGTAATCGCCTGTCATTTTTTTTCCAAGATTTACAATAAATATACTACATCCTGTTAAATTTTTAAGCTTACAGGAACAAGTTTTTTTTTTCAATTTTTTTTACACTTTGAAAATTAAATTGTCTAATGATGTGCACGGCTGACGCCTGCCAGGTCGTCGCTATTGCTCTTACCATGCTATAAATATTACGTGTACAAATTTCTAACCTTACAGGAAGACCGTTAGTCGCAGGGTTCAGTAGCTCTCCAGCTAGGTGGGAGTACGTCCCACCCACCTCTTCCGAACGCGCGATCTTCTTTTGTTTAGTCGACCCCAACGATCATACCCCCCTAGTTTAGCTCGTCAAAACTTCGCTTACTTTCGCTCGCCTCGCTTCGCCCGCCAGCTCGCTCGCTGGCTATGTATCCCGTGCTTTATAGCGGCGAGCTTTGTTGTTACTGAGATTTTTTTGTCAAAAAAATGTAAATCCGTACAATGTCCCAGACTGGGATTTATCTGGTTGCCACCCTCAGCGAGATGTTAACACCACTATACATTGTAAACCTTTTAGTAGATTTCAATTCTGGAAACTGACTTTCAGGTCGGATGAGCTTCACAGGCTGTTTGTTAATGTGAGTTTATTAAGAAACCCACAATACATTCAAAAAACATGACCGGTGAATTTAGTTTGACGTCAGTGGTTTTTTAGGGTTCCGTAGCCAAATGGCAAAAAACGGAACCCTTATAGATTCGTCATGTCTGTCTGTCCGTCAGTCCATCCGTATGTCACAGCCATTTTTTGACGAAATTTTAAGAGCTATCCTTTGGCTATCCTGTTGAAACTTGGCAAGTAGATGTATTATGTGAACCGCATAAAAATAAAACAAAAACTAAATTTAGTTTAGTACCTACTTAGAATTGAAACTCAAAATTTTTTTTTCGCCTGACCCATACGTGTGAGGTATCTACGAATAGGTCTTGAAAAATGATATTGAGGTTACTAACATCATTTTTATCTAAACTGAACGGTTTGCGCGAGAAACACTTCCAAAGTGGTATGATGTGTGTCCCCCCCCCTGTAACTTCTAAAATAAGAGAATGATAAAACTAAAAAAAATATATGATGTACATGTACATTACCATGTAAACTTCAATTAAAAATTGGTTTGAACGAGATCGAGTAATTCGTTTTTTTATTACGTTATAAATCGTAAACCGCAATTTACCTTGCAAAGTTACAACCAACTACAAGAACTTTTATATTATGTTACTCACTGCTACGGAACCCTTTATGGGCGAGTCCGACTCGCACTTGGCCGGTTTTTTTTTAATGTTGATTATCTTACGATGCAGCAAGCTCGCCCAGAGGAAACTGGAACTCCAACACCGTACATAGGAAAAACTGTTTGTGATTGTAATTTTGACAGGATGGTGATCGCGAAGCAGGAGGCCTTGGTGAGTCCTAACATGCACCGCCAGTCGATTGCAGGCTATCAAAGGGTAGACCGCTAGGATATGGACCCCTGGATTGTTACGGAACGGAATATTTACTCCTGTACTTGCGTGCATTGCTCAATTGCGCACGATTTAGCTGATCGCTTTCAGTTTCTTTGGTCAAACTGGCCCTAAGGTTTAGTATTCTTTTAAACTGAAGAAGCTATTTTCCAATATTTCTGCTACCGAAATCAGTTTAATACCTACTTATAGTAAACCAAATATAATGTTAGTTCGTAGCGCTCCGCCATCCCGCCGTCTGATTCAAGTAAAACCGATTTAAACCTGTGCCAATTGGATTTTGGTTTGCTTTCTACGGAAATTGAATAATTCCACTTTCCTCTGTCGCTGTACTCTCTCGCTGTGTCACTACACAAAAATGTTTAGAAGGCCTGTTGAAAGAATGCTATGTTTAAAACCCAATCTGACACAAAGGTCTCCAACACGAGGGACACTTAACTTCGCAGGCAAAACATACCGTACGCTCATTACCCTTTTTTTTTATAGCGTGGAAAATCATCAAATGAGTCCTCCCACCCCGGGCAGGGCGGGAGGGACTGTCAGACTTCTACTGACTAAAATCCACGGTGTCCTTCAATAGCCCTTTCTGTTCCGGGGTCACGGTAAGGAAATAATCCCGCGACCCCGGCAGGCTTTGGCCCTCTGAGAGGGGGGCCCCGTCATTATGCTGACGCTCTTTGAGGCGCGCGTGGGTCGACCCGGGCATGGTCCATGGTCGGGCAGCGAGTTGCCCTTTACTCGCTGCCCGCATGCCCGCGCCTACGGTGGCCGGAGATCATCTAGCGACGTCCGTCGCCGTGGGCGTCTACCACCGCGGGTGGGGCGGAGGGAGGACACTGTCCTCTCTCGCTCGCGGCCCGCCTCCTCCTTCGCGAGCATTACTGCTTCGCAGAAGGGGGCGACCGCTTCCCACTCCGTCTTGTCCCGCAGCATGGCCGCGACCAATGCTGGGCGCGAGAGGTCTCCGCCTATCGCAGCCGTGAGGACACGTCGGTGCTCTGCCCAAGCTGGGCAGTCTTGCACCGTATGCTCCACCGTGTCCTCCGGGCGATCTTCGCAGTGGTGACACCCAGGCGTTTCCTCCTTTCGCATCAGACACAGTTACCTCCCGAAACTTCCGTGTCCGGTGAGGACCTGCGTCAAGCGGTAGGTCAGGACGCCATGACTTCTCTTCAGCCACTCCTCAAAGAGGGGTCTTACCGCCGCAATTGCGGCGTGCCCGACGCTCATTACCCTTAGCACGAGTTTTCACTCTTTTACTTTACACCGTCTTTCCAGTATTTACAGCGTTTCTTGTATGAAAAAATGGAACAGCGCCTCTGGTGTGCGAAGAAGGAACTAATTTTTTCCTTGAAAGTTGTCAATTTGAAATTGTCAAAGTTTCAGTTTAGTTTACGTCTCAAATACTGAAAACTCGTGCTAAGGGTACAAGGGTCGCAAGACGCATCGCTGTCGCAGTCGCATTGCCTGTGGTCGTGCGGCCTGGTCACTGGTGGCTCTAAGTCCAATTATGTTTTCTCTGGTTGGATATTATTTACCACATTATGAGCCGAAGAAGAACGTGTGTCCAGAAGTGGCCAATGTCTCTGCACACTGCTTAAAACACTGAACGTAAACCAATCACCATCACCATTTTGTCTGTTGAGAAAGCTAACTACTCCTCGTTGATGTCATATCGTACCACTTCGTATTTTTTTCAAGTGAGCCTTCTGCGTGCCCACAAAGCTGTGTCATCTCCGTATCGGTAGTGTCCATTAATTTAATTTTATTCCAACCTCTGGTCGTCGGTGTCGCGACGTCCCTGTTTTATTGGAATCTAATAAGTTTATTTTGATGAGAAGTAATCTATTTTATTAGTTCCATTCCTTCTCTCTGAGTGCTCGAAGTATGTCATCATCCTTCACGTTATAGTCTGGTAAATGAGTGCTCAAAAGGGTATGTGGTTGGAAAAGTCGAAAGCAGAAAATCTGACTTTTGAAGTTTGTTTGGACTAGTTAGAAGTTAAACATACTAAAAGTCCTGACTCCTCCGACGTGAGCCCGGGGGAGGGGGGGGGCAAAGAAGGTCCCGTTTTTTGGTTTTTTGCTTATATCTCGAAAACGATGCATCGTATAAAATTTTGTTGTACTACATAATAAAACCTCATAAAATTCTCTACAACTTTGTTTGTCACACTTTTTATCTATCTCCAATATTTGTATAGCTGTGAGCTCCGAAAAATGACCGATTTTCAAAAATGTGTTAAATTTTCTGTCTCGTTCTTTGTTTTCTTGTTTATATCTTGAAAACGGTGCGTCGCATGAAATTTAGTTGTACTAAAGAATAAAACTTCATAAAATTCTCTACATTTTTGCCTTTTACATTTTTTATCTATCTTCAATCACCTAGCTATGAGCTTCGAAAAAAGTGGATTTCTTAAAATATGTTCTTCACTCTAACGTTTCTTATCACACATCGCTCTTTTATATTTTTTTTCTTAAAAACTAGACAACCGGACTATTTAACACTCCCGCCTCTTTGGACATGACGGTCCTGGTTGTGGTTCGTCAGGGTTCGCCTCTTCTTCTGTTGAATTATTTCAGAAGATGGAACGCAGGCTGCTACTTCTGCTTCATATACCTCGCCGTCGCGCGTCGTCGTCATCGTCGTGTTGCAACGAATGAATGCCATTTGTGCAACTTCCATTGCAATTGTGACAAATAGTAGGGCATAGTATGGAGGCTTTCCTACACCCACATCTAGCCCTACTACAATCAGTGGTGCTTCGGCAAAATATTAACTTTGGTATTTCTTCCGGTGCAGCTGGTTCTTTGGTTTGAACAGGAAACAAAAGGTTGCTTTCAGTCCGTTCCCATCCCCATAGTTCAGGGGAAAGGTCTTGTCCAAGCCAAGCCAGGACCTGATGATAAGTACGGACAGAATGCTCCATCGCTGCTCCCTCAGTTGGTGGTAGGGAGGAAATGTCTGGTTTAACATTTGATACTGACTGGAGGAAACGCTGGTACCGATAGTTATTAAGAGAAGTCTCCTTCTTGCTCCATACCACCTTAAAAAGCATAACTTTCTATTTTATCTTATGTCATCATGCGATGAAGAGGGGTTTAAAAACACTTCTGCGGCTTGACGGATCTCGGGACTTTTTAAGTAAAGTTTACAATTGTATAAGGCTGCAACAAAATCAATTATATTGACGCTAGACGACCCACTACTTCTTCACCCCAATCATCTCCTCTTGCATGCCCAGTCTCAATGCATGAGTCTTTAAAGGCTACGTTCCTAACAGAGTATACTGTCTGTCGTTTTTCTAAAGGTTTTTTCTTTTCAACTTTGAATCGACATGCACAAGAAAGGCATCGAGATTTGACGACAACTTTTGGTTTTGATGACCTCAAAGTATGAATCCCGGAGGGTCCAGCATACGGAGTATGTTTCCTTAGATCTGCTTTAATGCTGTCAGGTCTTGTGTATTCTTTCTGACAAAATGTGTGAACCCTTAGAGACTTCAAATCTTCAAGGTGTGGGCTCTTTTGATCATTTCTGAGTTTACTGGCACAAATCAGAGAATTTATCCCCTTTTGACTGACCTTGGAAACATTTTCTCCACCTTGTTCCAGCATTTTACCACGAATAAAATACATTTCTGTCATTGATGTTGTGACTGCTTCCCTGCGTTATCGAGTGCACAGTCACAAAACTCAATAAGTCACGAACGAAATAGCAACATAAGCCCGAAGGCATCTTGATAGATATTATTGGGAGTTTTAGCCAGTTTGAAAGTAAACTGTTTCCGCCTTCACCGCGTGGATGTACTCCCAGTTTATGTTATTTTTTAATAGCGTAAGTGAGAAATAATAAATAATTGTTACAATGTGCTATAGAGACAGAACACATTTTAAAAATCGCTCGTTTTTCGGAGCTCACAGCTATGCAACTATTGATGATAGATAAAAAGTAGGACAGACAAAATTGTAGAAAGTTTTGCCAGCTTTTATAATAAACTACAATATTATCCCATGTGGTGCATTGTTTTCGAGATATTATAAAAAATCTCAAAAACCGGTACAGACAATTGCACACATTTTTGAAAAATCTATTTTTTTTTTCACTGATCATAGTTTTGCAATGATAGGAGATAAATAAAAAAAGTATAGCAAAGTTGTAGAAAATTTCATCAGGTTTCAATCTCTAGAACAACTAAATTTCATGCGACGCACCGTTTTCATGATATAAACAAGAAAACAAAGAACGAGACAGAAAATTTAACACATTTTTGAAAATCGGTCATATTTCGGAGCTCACAGCTATGCAAATATTGGAGATAGATAAAAAGTGTGACAAACAAAGTTGTAGAGAATTTTATGCGGTTTTATTATGTAGTACAACAAAATTTTATACGACGCATCGTTTTCGAGATATAAGCAAAAAACCAAAAAACGGGACCTTCTTTGCCCCCCCCTCCCCCGGGCTCACCTCGGAGGGGTCAGGACTTTTAGTATGTTTATCTTCTAACTAGTCCAAACAAACTTCAAAAGTCAGATTTACTGCTTTCGACTTTTCCCACCAAAATCATTCATTGCCCAGACTATTAACCAGGAATGTGTTTTGACCCCAGATGCTCTGATTTTTCATTCGATTGTGTTAGAAAAATGGAGTGGAGTAGAATCGATGTGTCTCGGTTAACATTGTTTTGATTAGCCTGATATTTTAAAATATAAGGACCTATTTATTGTTATTTTACTCCACTTCCAAAGCGCAGATCCACAGATCTAAAGTACGGTCAGAAAGTATGGAATTTCGTACATTGATCTATTATTACCTATCTCTGTCATTTCCGTGTAAATATAATGAGTCTCGCTTGCACAGATGGTTATATTGCATCTGTCAGGTAATAATAGGTCAATGTACGAAATTCCTCCTACTTTCTGACCGGATTTTACCATTTTTCCTGACTAATGGTAGTCTGGCTAGGTCTAATTCATCTCGCAATCTTCGAGATCTTCCACGGTGTCGCTTTTTCTTTAATTATTATACAGAAAGTCCTGTCTCGTCGTTTTATCTCGTTATGATAAAGGAAAAAACAAAATAGACTTACATTCCTCAAGGCCATTCACGTTTAAAAGTAACAGATAAGTTATTTCTATAAAACCGTAGTCCCCAAGCCAATACTGAAATAAAGGCGTTCGCTCAAAATCTAAATAGGCTTCCAAAATATTCTGTGGAAATTCAATTAACTTTTTTTTTCAGTCGGCAGTCAGCCTGAGCGTAGAGTACATAAGACTGTCATGAATATTCAATATATTTCCCTCTCTTTCCAAGGGATTTTCATATTATATTTTTATTCGGGCCTAGCTTAGTGACGTTTCATAATTTTGAACTCTTTTGCAGTTAGTTGTAGTGGAAAGTTGAACGTTTATCGCTTGGCGGCTCGTTAGTGTTTTTGACGAGTTATAAAGAGGATGCGTTTGAAAATATGTTGGGAAATATAACCTTATAAAAACTTTGGTTTCCTCCTTAGAATGATGGTGGATGGTGGCAATACGAGTACCTGCTCCTAAAAGTTCACTTCGGATTTTGATAGAGAAGAAAAAATATACAGACATAATAAGGTCATGTTGTCATCCTGCCGGTGAAACGTCCAAGATGAACCGGTCGTCGGTGAATGGTTGCAGAAGCGTTGTAAAGGGGTCTGAAACATGAAACCGTGAACCTGAAACGTAAAGGGCTATTGAAGGAACGCCGTGGATTTTAGTCAGTACGAGTCTGACAGTCCCTTTTGCTCCACAAAGGGCGGGAGGACTGATTTTAAAATAATACCACGCAAAAAAAGGTCGTTTTATAAATTAAAGAACTTTCTGTCATTACATGATAGAAAGTCCTTTTAAATAAATCGCCAAATGGATTTAACAACTTCTAGAACTTAAAATCACCAATAACAAAAGTTTGATACTCTTCTAGTTATTTTAGCATTTAACAATAAACAACACAAAATTGTATGCAAATTCAGCTTAGAACTTTCAATTAACCCGGTTGAAACTATTACAATATTATTACTGAAACAGCTGAACATTCCTGGAAATGTACCGCGTTTTGATTTGACCCTTCGCATAAACACGGCAAGTTGGCAAGTTCCGATATTAATTTTAACAAGTAAATCAATACTAATCTGAATTTCAGTTAAATGTAGTGCGTAGTTTGATGCCTCTACAGATTTCAATTATGTTAATTATTAAATTGATAAAGCATTATTGTTTCAATAAGTCATTTTTCCGGTTCAGGCTGTTTGGGAATGTGAATTTAAATATTTGTCATCTACGCCTCAGGAAAAAATTGTAGAGAGGGACAATATTTGGAAAAAAAAAAACTGGAAAAATTTTTCATGGAAATCGGCACATTATTATCCTACTATCCTTCTAATATTATAAATGTGAAAGTTTGGATGGACGGATGGATGTTTGTTACTCTTTCACGCAAAAACCACTGAACGGATTTGGGTGAAAGGTACACGGATAGTTTATAACCTGGATTAACACATAAGATAGTATTTACCTATCACGATTTTATGCTCCCAAGGGATAATTTTCGAGATGTAGAAGGTGAATCCGCTTGCAGCAGCTAGTATGTATATTAGTGACGGACTCACGTCAACTCAAAGCTTGCCACGCCGATTTTCTGCCCCCGTTGCTCACATTAACTCTAGTCGCTTGCTCTAATATCACTGTATTTATGTTTGTAAACGTATTCACACCACAGAAAGAAATCCTAAAGTGAGAATACTTAACGTACCACTACTGTTTTTTAATAGCCACTGCTGGGCGTAGTACTGACTTTATTTTTTTTCAATCGAGGGCTAGTTAGTGGGCAATTATTTACCACCACTAAGTATTTGTTGTCCAAAATTCAATTCTCACAGACTCACACCCATATGGATGATAACTTTAAAAAAACGAACAAAAACCGCCACTAACAGTAAAACTATGCAGTTTGCACATAGAGAGTATGTACTCGTAATAAAATACACCGGTTCCTGGCAATTCATTAGTTTAGCACTGTTTACTTTGCTAGGCAGCTCAGCTTACCTACTCTATTGATGGCCCAAGATAATGGCAGGAGCGGTTAAAATAAAAATATGTTGTTGAAACAAACAATCGCATTCAAAGCGCTGTCTTTCTACAGTGACTTTCAAAGGAATTGAGCTGAGAAAAACTTTTCTGCTATTGTCAGTTCCTTTACTCACAATATAGTTAGAATATCGTCGAGAGAGTCCGCGCCACGGCTCACATCAATTTGCATTAAAATGTAGTACTATTAGTAGTACTACGAATTTTCCGCAGGTTGTGGCGCGGACTCTAGAACAGCTCTTTGATGTGTGTCTATGCCAGCCAAATACGATGCAGTTTACCGTCAAGTTTGTAGCGCTGAAAAGAGGATGCGTCATAAACTTTGGCTATCTATTGGCTAGAAGACTTGTAGCCATACTGATAGCCATATCTAATTACCGCAAGGTAATTCATCGCGTTGCAACTTGACAATAAACTGCATCGTGTGTGCATTACTATACATTTGATGCTCATTGATAACTTACTTCCAGAATAACAGTTTAGTGTATTTTTTTCTAAAGACACGAGTAAAGGGACCTGTCTCATCAGGTAACCGTGACATAGAACGTAAGGGGCTATCGAAGGATTACCGTGGATTTTAGTAAGTACAAGTCTGACAGTCCCCCCCACCCCATCCTGGATGGCAGGAGTCATTTGATGATTTTACCACGATAAGACACGAGTGAAAAATATTTTGTTTTGAGACGTCTTTGCTGTGTATTTTTGGTTAGAAGTAGTTCTGAACTTCCTGACCTTTATCGTGTATAAAAATCGCTCATCGCTTATAAATGAAGCTGTAGATAAATAACTTTAGCGCTTTGCAGTTAATAAATAATACTAGTACTAGTTTACTGATTTATTTAACATTTAGATTGAGCTAATTTTAATCGGTTTCTAGCCTGAAATGCTAAATAATGATAACGTTAACTTCAATCAAGTTTACGTAAACTCGTTCCTGGTTTTTAGACAGAAATAGGAGATATAATAGATACTATCGTTACTATATACAATGAATACATCATCATCATCATCATCAGCCGGAAGACGTCCACTGCTGAGCACAGGCCTCCCCCTTAGATCGCCACGCCAAACGACAATTCGCCACTTGCATCTATCGGTTGCCCGCGACCCTCACGATGTCGTCGGTACACCTAGTGGGAGGCCTGCCTACGCTGCGTCTTCTGGTCCGTGGTCGCCACTCGAGAACTTTTCTTCCCCGTCGGTTATTAGTTCTACGAGCGATGTGGCCTGCCCATTGCCACTTCAACCCGGATTTTATCCCGCAAAGAGACTCCGAGCATAGCTCTTTCCATTGCTCGTTGAGTGACTCTTAGTCTCTCTAAAAGGCCAGCAGTCAAAGACCACGTTTCAGAGCCATATATGTCATCACTGGCATGGCAACACACACTGGGTAAACACTCAATGAATACATATTACTACACAAACATATATATTAATGTGAAAGTTTTGGATGGACTGAACGAATCTTTGGCCCAAAATATAGTCTGGAATGACACAGTAATATGCCGCTTATCCTGAAGTTACGTTTCCTTGTCTTAATGTTTGAGCTATAGAGCTTCCAAAACCGCTGGCAACAGGAAGTAATAACCGGGATTTTTTCTCTATAAATAATTACTTCTTTTCTAATATTTTCAGGAACGCCAGTTCTATAATAAAACCCAACTCAATTAAGTTGAACGTAAAAATCTCAGTTATTTATCACAAGATGTTATTAATAAAGGAATATTTCCCAAAAACTTCGCTTTGGTACAAAAATGTTAATTATTTAATTAAGGACCTCTGCTCCACGGGATTCTTTAGCTGAAGGCGAAAAATTAAAAGGTATGCCTTGTAACTTTGTATGTATAGCTGAGTAAGTACTAAAAAAGGATTTTCTTTTTGAAGTCAATGGCAAAGCGGGAAAATTTTCATTAAATGGTAGTGTTTTTCTGTGCTTGAGGCAAGTCAGTAAGAACTAATTTTATTGCTTTGTGTACTATTATAGTACAAAAATCAATAAAATTAGTCTTACTGACTAAGAGGTATGGTAGGTAGACTGATAAGTGGTATGTTAATAAGCAGATCTTCAAGTTTTTCAGATCTAATAATCAAATCCAGGCCTAAGGATATATTTCTTCGGGCACGCCGCAATCGCGGCGGTAAGCCCTCTCTTTGAGGAGTGGCTGGATAGGCGTCACGGCGTACTGACCTACCGCATGACGCAGGTCCTCACCGGACACGGAAGTTTCGGGAGGTACCTGTATCTGATGAGGAACGAGGAAACGCCTGGGTGTCACCACTGTGAGGATCGCCCGGAGTAAACGGTGCAGGACTGCCCCGCCTGGGCAGAGGACCGCCGTGTCCTCACGCAGGCGATAGGTGACGACCTCTCGCGCCCGGCATTGGTTGAGGCCATGCTGCGGGACGAGACGGAGTGGGAAGCGGTCGCCTCCTTCTACGAAGCAGTCATGCTCGCGAAGGAGGTGCCGGGACGCGCGAGGGAGATGACAGCGTCCACCCCTTTTTATCAAAGTAATTACCAACGCTAATAAAATCCTTCGCTCACACAACATTATTTTCCAATACTTCATCATCACGATCATCAGTGCACATCTCTCGATCGCCAAGCGAGCCATCAGTGATCAGTTGGTCATGTTACCACTATCGGTCGGCAAGCCAGCGATTCAATCACAAATTATTAAGCCGAGCAGTTTCCAAGCTACTACGTTGTGGCAGAAAATGCAAATTTTCCATTAGCTCTTTACTGTGTTGACTGCGAAATATCGAGTTGCTAACGTAGCGAATTTGGCAGACCTAAAAACATGTCTAGTGGCCACTAGTTTGACCCATAGCTAGATTAACTATTGTTAAAATCCATTTTTTTTAAGGCTTGTGTTTAACTTTCCACCAGATATAGTAACATATAACAGACAAAAATAGTAAATGATCACCAAAATGAAAACCGCATTTTAATGTAAAATTATAACCAGTTTTAACATTTCGCTATCCTATTTAATCAAAATGACTCCAAATAAATCATTGTCAACCCAAAAGTAGTAAATGATCACCAAAATATGTTCATTAAAATATGTCATAACGAGGTGTAATAAAAAAAAATCTACCTAAGCAGGGTCGACGAAGCCCCGCTTCGCGGGACTTCTATTTCTGTGTACAAGGTTTAAAGGAACCTAACCAAACCGAACTTCGGGGTGTCCCTGAAATCTTGCTAAAGCGAGTTTTAGATTTGGTGCACATTCAGTATATATTTGGTGATCATTTACTATATTTGGTGTTCGAATAAAATTTGAAGTACTACACTTCAAATTGTATTCGAACTAAAGCTAAGGGTATCAAAGCATTTTATGGTGGTCATTATATTTAATCCCTTTTTTTAATGGTTAAAAATTTATAGCAATTAACAAATAGTTTAACAACTAAGGTCAAACAACTCTCCTTACTAGTTCTTAGTTTGGATGCTTTCAGATGACTGATGAAAGAAATTAAATGAATGCAGTCACATCTAATATTTCACAGTGCTACTCGTACCTAGCATACTCTAGTAACATTTTGACCAGACCATTAAAATATTTAATTTGTGAACAAAAATGATAGAAGGAATTAATAATTGCTATGTCTTTGATTCACTTCTTCTGCGAAGCAGTAATGCTCGCGAAGGAGGAGGCGGGCCGCGAGCGAGAGAGGACAGTGTCCTCCCTCCGCCCCACCCGCGGTAGTAGACGCTCACGGCGACGGACTTCGCTAGACGATCTCCGGCCACCGTAGGCGCGGGCATGCGGGCAGCGAGTAAAGGGCAACTCGCTGCCTGACCATGGACCATGCCCGGGTCGACGGCGCGTTGTATCCCACGCGCGCCTCAAAGAGCGTCAGTATAATGACGGGGCTCCCCTCTCAGAGGGCCAAAGCCTGCCGGGGTCACGGGATTATTTCCTTACCGTGACCCCGGAACAGAAAGTAGTCTTGTGTAGTTCGCGAACGAACTAGTTCGAAAGAACTGCTCCCACAGATGAACTAGTGAACTAGCTCCCACATTTTCCGCTCCGTAGTTCAGTAGTTCGGACAGAATGAAAGAGATCGACTGAACTAAGTCAACGGTTACACGCTCAGTCTGGCGTCAGTCTGGTCCATCAGTCTGCTCAGAATGACGGGAGAATGATCGTCTAACCGGTTGACTGACGGACTGATGGTCCAGAATGACAAAAATTAACCGTATTTTTCATCCATCATTCTGGCATCAGTCTTAGCCGGACCAGACTGACAACAGACTGAGCGTGTAACCGTTGACTAAGATCGTTGCACGGGAGCGGGACAGCACTACACTATATTACTCCTGTTCGCTCACCGATCATGCGCGCATCCCGTTTCGTACACTTTACACAAATTGTCGCATGCAGCAGGAACCGTATTAAAACGAGCGAACAAAGACAAACTAAATCTGAAATCTCTTTGCGAGCGAACGATTTGATCGCTCTTGATCGGTCGGTCTCTATTACGAGCTAGGAACTAACGAACTAGAAGAGCGAACTAGTTCGTTTAAGAGCGGAGAACTAAATTGAGCGCTCTCAGTAGTGAACTAGAATGCCCAAGACTAACAGAAAGGGCTATTGAAGGACACCGTGGATTTTAGTCAGTAGAAGTCTGACAGTCCCTCCCGCCCTGCCCGGGGTGGGAGGACTCATTTGACGATTTTACCAAGCTAAAAAAAAAAAAAAATGTCTTTGATTCAAACTTTACTGTCTTCTTTACCTTGTTTTCCGTAATACTAAAGTTCCATTGCCGCGGCATACTCCTGTATATTTAACGCAACTAACCCTAGAGAAAAAGCTCGAGTAAACAACAAATGAACAGCGCTAACAATGTTAGTGTTCGTCATCTGAAAGTGAAACAAAACAAGCGAACAGCTGTTTGCGCGCGGCCATGTTTGTCTTTGTTATCGTGAGTTGAGCTCAACGCAGCTCAACTGAGCTCAACTCACTGAAAAAGTAACGCCGTCGGTCTGTGTGTTTTGATTTTTGTATGTTTTTGTTTTACACCTCGGTGTTAAGTTACCTTTATTCGGAAAGTTTGCCCTGATGTGTGATGTTGTTCAAATTGGGTAGAAGTTTTAGTATGTAGGTACGTTGTTTCTTTATTGAATATTTTGTTCTGATTCGTGGCGTGTTTGTTATGAGAATCATAATATTAATGTATCGCAGTAACTATTTGTTTATACATTTTGAAAAAAATAATTCAAAATCAAAGAAAATAAAGGTCCTGTCCTAGTTGGAGCAGTAGGAACTGGCAGACTTGACTGATTAAAACTAACCCATTGTTTCAGTTTCCTTTGCGTTTCAGGTCCGCGTTACCCTTTCAAGACAGAACCCTGAGTCGTGACCCTTTGTAATATAAGGATCAAAGGCATTTTTAAGCTTTTGCCTAATGGATTGAATAATTTTAATTACATAAAATTTTAATGTGCTCTTATGTGCCTATTATAATAAATTATACCCACAGTAATATTAGCAGAAGATCTTACCAATCTGATAGGCTAGTCAAGACCACAAGACTGTCCCAATCAGGCGCTACAACCGACCATAGCCATCGTATGTACGAGTATGTGCATAGTTAAATTAATTCCCTCGTTCAAATACAATTTCGATAGGTCCGTAATCGGATAACAGAGATCCCGCGATAAATTACTGTGTTCCAATTAAACTGGACCAGTCCGGTATAGGGGGAGTAGACTGGCGGGTCACACGCTTAGAAAATACTGGAATTAGAATTTTTTTGTTCAGGATAATTAGCACTGTTAGCACTGTTGCGTCAGGATTTTTGCTTATGGATATACTGGATTAATATCAGCAACTCAATGTAAGCAATGAACACGATCAGTTGAGCAGTTATTGAGCAGCGGGAAAAAAAGGGCTACGTCATATCCCGTTTTTCCACGACTACTTTTACAAAAAAATCAGAGTCGAATTGACATTTGTAATCTTAATAATTATGTCTAGGTCTAGCAAAATGTGATAATTTGATTAATTTTCTATCAAGAATTCCTAAGTAGGTAGTTAGGAATTAAACATAACTTTTCTTTTTTTCGGGTGGGAAAATAAAAATGGGTTCTCCCGGTCTGGTTGGAGGGCCTTTCAGACTCTTACTGACCATTAGTTCACAATGCTGCTTCGCTTGCCCTTAGTATTCTAGGTCCACGGTATCCTGCTTAGACAGTCACGCGACCTACCTTCCATCTAACCAGCGAATTGACCAGAAAAACTAGCGAAAATACAATTATGTTTAAAAAATCTTGCGACCATTTTCTTGTATTACCTCATGTCCTTAAAAATTTGAGAATACGAATGTAAAAGGCAGATACCACTGAAAGGGAAGTTCCAAAGGGCACCCCGGTATCGCCCGTCTGCCCCGGATCCCTGCGGAGAAAATTTTCATATTCCCACAGTAGGCGCAGTCGGGAAATAAATTAACGTTCTTACGGCGACCTTACGTGCCCATTCGCTCGATACACCCAGTTCCGCATGATTTATTGTTTCATTCTCATACACATTTTTTTTTATTTCACGCTGTTTATGTAACTGTGTTTGTGGTGTTTTCAGTAGGAATTGAGAGTGTATGTCTCGACGTTTTATAAGTATAAGCCCATACTCTCTTTGCAATGTAGTCTCACATTACAGCTGCAACTTATTGCATGTCATTTCAATAGGAATCAGGGCCAGCTCTTCTATGTCATAGAATCCTACTAATATTATAAAGGCGAAAGTTTGTAAGTATGGATGTATGGATGTATGGATGTATGGATGTTTGTTACTCTTTCACGCAAAAACCACTGAACGGATTTGGCTAAAATTTGGTATACAGATAGTTTATAACCTGGATTAACACATAGGATAGTTTTTATCCCGATTTTATGTTCCCGTGGGATAATTTTCGAGTTGCAGCGGGTGAAACCGCTGGCAACAGCTAGTGGTTCATAAGTTCATTGTATCATACACAATGTAAGAAAATTATATAGATAGGAGGGATTTTACAATGCAGTGCATTTCGCCCGAATCTGTCATCAGTTCACACTCTTATTAATAAGCTATACAAAACAGTACCTAAGTAGTTCATAATTTATCCGTAATATAATATTAAGGGCGGCCAACCCGTCTATCTTTTCATATAAACGCTCGTACGTGATTGTGGCGTTGTAACAGATATTTCTATGAAACTTTTGAACTAATAGGCATCTTATGCACTATATCTAGGTTTCTATCAAAACGCGAAATCAAAATTTTAAGAAACAAATTCAGTACAAACCTCCAAAAATCAGCTTTTTTGCACAAATTTTATATGATGTTTGGGCGTTTATAATGTATTCATTAATTGTAACCGGAAAGAAATATTTGCATAGAAACCTTGCAAATGTAATGGAGTTTCTAAATGCAAATTTTTTTTTTCATAATCTTGTAAGGCTTACGAAAAAACACGTATTTCTTGGAACAAGTTTTATGAAACTTCCGCACACTATTTTCCTTTTAATGTTGTCACGTTCTCACTTGCTTGTTATCCATGTGGCGGTAAGAGGTAGGCGGGGGACGAGTCGAGCGGGGACGGGTTTGCCTCTTGTTCTGGATGAAACAACAAGCTTTTTGACCATGCTAGCGTTGTCGTTCGTCGGATGGGGAAGGGCGCTCTTAACTCTTAAGGCACAGAACTGTTCCCAATAAAAATACTTACAAGAAAGAAAATAGAAAATATCAACATCAATGTCTTGAAAACAGCTTTTCAAATTGTAGAGACGACACCTGCAGCTTCTATTTTAAGGTGATTGCGTCGATGTAGCCCGCGAAATTCAAATTTTTTTACGTTTTTTGTAATTTGCAGGCCAGTGACATGTTGTAACTTTATAAATAAATGAGTTGCGGTATTAACAAGTATAATTTTAAATATAAAAATTATCAAAAATTCGCTCCATCAGCTCTCACATAGAAAAGGTGCATCGTAGTTAGATTTCGGAGATTTTAACATGATGCACCTTTTCTATGTGAGAGCTGATGGAGCGAATTTTTTGATAATTTTTATATTTAAAATTATACTTGTTACTACCGCAACTCATTTATTTATAAAGTTACAACATGTCACTGGCCTGCAAATCGCAAAAAACGTAAAAAAAAAATAATTTCGCGGGCTGGTTGGAGCATCCCCCTTAAGTCTTGAAATCTCCACAATATTTCACGACCTTCAGAAATTAATAGAGCAGTTTATTTACATGCAGAACCGACAATCAATGACTCGTTTGTCGTCAAACAGCCGCATGTTTGTCCAATCCGTCGCCGTGGCGTGCCGGCCCGGGGCGATGCCAGCGCCGCGCGGTAGAGTTCAGAACTACCTGCCGTCACGGGAATTATGAATCTGTTTGTGTGTTTACTTTATGTTGTGTGATGTGTGACGTGCAATCCGGGATATATAGGTATTGTGGGAACTGTTCGTCCAACGACGATATAATACTAGACTCCTAATAACAGGCGACCGATGTCTGCCAACACATTAGGCAAAAAAGTCTTATATCCGTCTCATTTCGACCAATCCTGTGAGCCGTAAACATACGTTGAGACAGAACAGACCTTGAGTTAGCCAATCACAACGCAGTACCCCGTCCCCCTCGCTTACGTAGTACCTCAGTGAGTTGGCAGAATAGTTTTGTTCGTTAGATCGTGCAATGCGTAGTCTAGTATTATATAGTCGTTGTGTTCGTCAAAGAGTGGAGGTCACTTTACATGTCACTGTTGTAGTTCGTTGCCCGTCAGTTGACACTTTTATGCTTGAATTCCTCTTAGGTGCTGACAAAGTTGAGTATTCGCTCGTAATTAGCAATTTTGAGAATGTTACATTACAGAAAAACAAACAAGAGCGATTTGCTGTGCCGGCTGTTAAGTCTGACATCTTCATGAAGAAATTTTTTTTGAAGAAAATTTTCGTAGCGATTTTTGGCTCAATGCTTGCCTCTGGTCGTTGCTCTGTTAAAAATAAAAACGGTGAATGCTCGATGTTCTGATGCAAGTGAATGTTCAAGTCTATCAGCACCTTTACGCTAACGTCGCCGACGGTAAAATAAGACGTAGCAACATACTACGACGCCTACGGACGCCTACGTCATTAGCGCGTACGTTAATATGAATTTCTCGCTGACATATACACGTACGCGATGGTCATGAACGTAAGCGGACGTGTATAACGGGGTCTTAGCTTTATAATGACTGAATACGACCTACCTATATTGTTTTGGGTACCTATATTTACAACTTTTCTTCTTTGTATAGCTCGAAAATTATCCCATGGGATTGTAACACTGGGATAAAATATATCCTATGTGTTAATCCAGGGTATAAACTTACTGAGAGCTAAGTTTCATCCAAATCCAATCAGGATTTTTTGTGTGAAAGAGTAACAAACATCCTTCCAACCTCAAAAACTTGCATTTGTAATTGTGGCTTGTAATGTTACTGCCAGACTATGCTCCTCGCGCTGCTCATCGCTCTGCTCCTCGCGCTGCCGTGATTTGCCGCGATGTTGCCCTCTCTGCCCACACACTGCTCTACTCGCGCAATTAATCGCGACGCTCCTCACTTGTCATTTGCCTTGGTGAGACAATGGACGTTGAAACGGTGGCAGCGTGCGCGCTATGCATTTTTAGTATATAGCTAATTAATAATTATATTAATTTAATAAAAAGAAATATGTAGTAAAAACATACATACATACCGGTCAAAATCATAACCCTCCTTTTGGCTTTGCCGTAGTCGGGTAAAAAGAAATATGTAGTAAAAATCAATAAACATTAACGCTTTATCATTTAACCATTCCACGCTTGGCGACGACATAATTTCCAATTTTACAAACGCGTGCGTCTTGCGCGACCGCTCGATGCGGACTGCGGCCGCGCGATTATGTGGCCAGCCACTCGCACTCGTATTGCCGGTCCTTTGACTCGCGCGCAAAAACCGACAAAAGGGGCAGGACGAGGAGCATGACGAGTAATGTTGCCACACTATGTCTCTGCCTCCTTTCCTCGTTACTTCCCATACCACTCGACGAGTGTGTGGCTGCTCCATATCACTTGCCAATGCTCTAGTACATTTTTCTTGAGACTAACATTTCCTACCACTAACATTAATATTATAAAGACACCTCCACAGTTCACAGCTAAAAGCTCACAAGTATGTGTTGCAAAGGGCTTTACACAAAAATCCTTTAAGTAAGGAGGAAGGTGCGAACAAAGCTCTCGAACTAGTGCCCCGTGCCCCGAGCCCCGAGCCCCGTACCCCGTGCCCCGTACCCAGTACCCCGTGCCCGGATAGCCCCGGACAAACTATAATCGCTATATCAATGTTGCCAATTCTGGCAATTTGTTCTTTGTTATGTAGGTAAACCTTTGGTAGGTAAATAATAAATGAGTAAACAACTATAGTCAGTGATAAAACTTTCTACTTTGGTCCTTTCTCCGAAAAAGGATTTTGAGTGATAGGAATTTTTATTTTAGTAGGTAGGTATTTTTTTAAACCTTACCTTACCACACACTACGAATTGCTCCTGCATCGTATTAGTCTAGTCAACGAATAATTATAGAGGGAAAGTCTTGGAACACAATTTTTGACTACGCAACTTTGTTTGGAGAAGTTAGGAGGTGAACATATCAAAAGTGGGCCCTTAGCCCTTGAGCTGTGGGGGAGGGGGGGTTTGAAGGTACCATTTTTTGGTTTTTCGCTTATATCTCGGAAACCATGCGTCCTAGCGGCATAATATGTATGAACGAAATAACAGCTGAATAAATTCCCCATAATTTTATTCAGTGAGCATTTGGATAATTATCTTGTATAGTTTTCGAGGCAAAGAGAATTAAACCACTTGAGAGCTCATAGACCGATTTCGCCTAGGCACACGACTCACCACTGCGGGTCGGGGGACGAAGAAAAAACAGCGATTGTGATTGGCCGATGCAACAATGTCAGGACGAATGTTCCAAACATAGTGATGCACAAGTCAGTTTTGCTACAATACCTAATATCGATAAAATCGAACTTATCGATATCTGCTTATTCTTTTTTTTAAATTAACTATAGTGATTGAGCGTTAACTAGATGCAAATAAAACACTTACGTAACTCTGTTTTAACTTTATTTAAATTAATGCTAAAATTAAATCAAGGTTAATAAAATCTTAAAAAAATCAAAAGAAAAAAATTTGCGCCTAGGTTGGACGATCCTCCTGTACGAGACAAATATTTTAAAATTAACTTACAACGATGACATTATTATAGGAAGTTCCAGCTACGTTATGATCATCAAAGGTCAACGGGCGAATTGTATGGGAAAAAAACCCACGGCGGACATAAATCAAACCTTGAGGATATATAGCTAAATGTCTCTTGGTTACCATGGTAAGGGTCGCATTCTTGTGGGCTGTGGGAATTAAAAAAAAAAAATAATAGTTTACATTATTTATTCGGCGTAAATAATGCAGTTTCATCTAAAAATATGGCAGGGGTCGATTTCCTGCCACCGCAAGCCGGATCGCCCGGAGGATACGGTGGAGCATAATAGTGCAGGTCTGCTCCGCTTGGCCAGAGAACCGCACTGAGGCGATAGGCGCGACCTCTCCCACCCGGCATTGTTCGAGGTCATGCTGCGGGGTGAGACGGAATGGGAAGTGGTCGCCTCCTTCTGCGAAGCAGTCATGCTAGCGAAAGAGGAGGCGGGATGCGTGAGGGAGCGGATAGCGTCCACCTCACGATCTAGCCGCCTCAGGAGACGCCCACAGCAACGGACGTCGCGAGACGATTTTCGGGTATGCCCGGGTTTCAAAGAGCTGTCAGCAATATGACGGGACCTCCCTCTTTGAAGGCCAAAGCCTGCCGGGGTCGTGGGTCTATTGGGTCAACGTGGCCCCGGAACGTAAAGGGCTATTGACGGACACCATGGATTTTGATCAGTACAAGTCTGAAAGTCCCTTTTTTTTTTAAGCGTGGGAAAATCATCAAATCAGTCCTCCCACCCCGGACAGGGCGGGAGGGACTGTCAGACTTGTACTGACTTAAATCCACGGTGTCTTTCAATAGCCTTTTATGTTCCGGGGTCACGGTGAGGAAATAAAATCTAGCGACCCCGGCAGGCTTTGGCCCTCTGAGAGGGGGGCCGCGTCAGTTTTGCTGACGCTCTTTGAGGCGCGCGTGGAACACGACGCGCCGTCGACCCGGGCATGGTCCACGGTCGGACAGCGAGTTGCCCTTTACTCGCTATCCGCATGCCCGCGCCTACGGTGGCCGGAGATCGTCTTGCGACGTCCGTTGCCGTGGGCGTCTCCCGCGGCGGCTGGGTCGTGAGGTGGACGCTGTCCTCTCCCTCACGCGTTCCGCCTCCTCCTTTGCTAGCATTACTGCTTCGCAGAAGGAGGCGACCGCTTCCCATTCCGTCTCGCCCCGCAGCATGGCCTCGACCTGTGCCGGGCGCGAGAGGTCGCCGCCTATCGCCGCTGTGAGGACACGGCGGTGCTCTGCCCAAGCGGGGCAGTCCTGCACCGTATGCTCCACCGTGTCCTCTGGGCGATCCTCGCAGTGGTGACACCCAGGCGTTTCTTCCTTCCCCATGCGACACAGGAACCTCCCGAAACATCCGTGCCCGGTGAGGACCTGCGTCAGACGGAAGGTGAGGACGCCGTGACGCCTCTCCAGCCACGGTCTTACCGCCGCGATTGCGGCGTGCCCGAACCTCGGTTGCGACAGTCGTTCCCTCCAAAGTCTGAAAGTCCCTGCCCTATTTTTCCCACGTTTTTATAAACTCACTTTTCTTGTTTGTTTGTTTGTTTTTATGCCATAAAGCTTCTTCAGTGAACCGACAAGACAATATTGTCTTGACAGTTTAAATGTTCGATTCAGTCTCACGCGATTTAATAAATAAATGTATTACTGCATTTGGGATACACAAAACGATATCGAAAGCATGTTAATATAAAACTTAGTGCGTGTGGTGTTATTTATTGTATTACAAGAGGTAAGTTAACTAGTAAATAACACTAGGTGATTCCAATGTTATTATAAAAACAGTTCTGAAAGTATGTTTTTTCTGCGACGTAACATGGATTAAATACGTTAATCATAAAGCAGGTCGCAGAAGGCATTTCTTTTGCAAAATATGAGGACCGCAATCTGTTTTATGAAGTGTGCAATGCAATGGATTCTAGGACTATTTAAAAACATGTTGCCACGTGCTGGAGTGGTCTAGTCCCCTGCCACACCTCATCCCTCGGACGCCGTATGATATGAACCCAATCACTATGTACGGCAAGTCTATTCTTTGAGAAAAGCAAGCCAAATACTTAGGTGTTGACCCTCTACAGTCTCCTTACCTTCCGTGCCCACGTAAAGGCAGTTCGCGTTCGGCTGCCTTTAACGGAGGTAGACTTCATTTCTTGCTTACAGCAAGAAGCAAATTGTCACTCAAATGCAAATTGCGTCTTTATAAAGCTGTCATCCGTCCATTTTTTTAGACCACGATAATTGCTGACAACATCAAAAATATACATCTTTACAATCCTAAAACTAAATGAGAAAAGGCAAAACTTAGTCCTCATATTTTGCATACAGATGTCTTATGGCGGCCCGGCCTATTACAGAAATTCCAAAAAAACAGTAAAAACTAAAAAAAAGGAACCGACTTCAAATCCAAACACAAAAAAGTGTGACTTTTCTTTCGGAAGTCGGTGAAATAAAAAACAAAGCCACCGACTAGACTGGATATTGTTTTTTTTTTATTTACCCTTTTTTCATCGAATATGGCCACCGACTTCGAAAGAAAAAATATTTTGTCCTTTTTGTGTGTTTGGTTTTGAAGTAGGTAGGTTCCTTTTTTTAAGTTTTTTTTTTTTGTTTTACTGTTTTTAGTTTGGATGTTCAACAAAATCTTCGTATATTCGACGTCTTTGAAAATCTACAATCCAAGTTAGCAACAAAAAAGGGCGGAAAAATCTATGCGGGCAATGAGATATCCATGATTGTTATAATACTAACATCTTTTCCAGAATGTTAGGAACACTTTTTTGAAAACAGCATCAAAATCGGCACAGTCTATAACCGCGGACAAACATGCATACGTCATACGTACAGGTCGAACTGAGTACCTATTTTTTTTAAGTCGGTTAAAAATCAGGTTTAGTGGGTTGTAAACTATTGTATCTAGTCGATCAAAACAAAAGAGAATATGAAACGTACAGATCAAGAGGAAAGGCAATGAACGGAGATTTTTCGAATAAATACATTTTTGGTTAAAACTTTGTTCTCCAATGGATTACAACAAAAATAATTGAGTGTATTATTATGTGAATTATGCTCTTTCATTCTAGACCATTTTCATTCATGTCCGCGACCGGGTCGGATTGCGCCCGATGACCTTTGCATTTCTGGGAGGGTATTTGATCGTAAGTTTGTCCTATTTATTGATACTAAATCCTGTAATTATAAATCAGGCATTAAATATTGTAACAATGCGGCCTAGGATCACGAATCACGTCGTTAGAATAAATTAACTAACTTGTGAGATATTTAGATGGGAAGGCCCGGGTAAAGTAGAACCATGTATACATAGATCAGCCGTCTTATTTGGTAAAGCCTGTAAATTATAAAGCAATCTTCCGTGAAACGCCTTGAACAAACAACGCTATTATTTTTTGAAAACCAATTTTCCTTGTTGACAGCATTGATCCACTTTTCTTTCACTTCTGGAATATTTTTGGAAATCTAAAATGTAAACATTAAGTAACGTTACTTTTTTACAGTTAGCGAACATCGTTATTTTTATCGACAATATTTTAAAGACTTAGTTTCGAAGTTGTCACAACACTACAGCAATGCATCTGTCTCTTTCTATTTATGCCTACAGATAGAAAGGGACACACTTATTGAAAATACCTAGTGAGAGTAAGGGACTTCTCAAAAAGACATCAACGCGTTGTACATTTTGTGTGCCTTAAACGTAAACAACCAGTTTAGCTTGAGCCCTGCAATTATTCATAATATTATCAAATTATAAATATATTTTACTTACCCATGAAAAGTTATGCCATCCTTTTTATAGCTGGATGTTCTAGACGATTTCCCACACCATTTAATTGAACAAGAACTCATAATTAATTTGATATTAAGCAGAAATATTTAAAAATGTTTTCAAAATAATCGCGTGTGGAGAGATCTATTAACTGGTCAAAACTAAAATGGTCAGTCATATTTTCATCTAATATAAGTGCAATTTCATTGATGTGTCGTGAGCCTGAGTCGCCCGTATGAGCAGTCAAGAGGCTTTATTGTCATTGTTTCGAGGTATCTGTTGACTGTTGACAACTACTGGTAGACCATACAAATATTTGTGCCGTGCGGGAATCAAACCCCGTGACACTGAGTGCAACAGTCAATCGAACAGCCAATGCGCCAACACACGGTGTCATATTTATAATTTGTAATTTTATTCTGTTATAGATTGTACCCATTTCAGTTTGCAAACTATTCATAAAAATGTTTACCACATCTTTCAGGCTTTCAGCTTGACCATATGACTGAATAACTATATGAAACGGTGGGAAATTTATGACATGCCTTTTTTATTGGGTCTGAAAATCGTGAAATGAGTCCTCCCGCTCTGGGAGCGATTTATGACGTTATCCCTACGATCCGTTTACTGAGCAAAATTCTGTCATGTTTTGGGTTGGTCACGAACTCTTGAAGGGAAAACGACTGCCAATGTTTTGTAAATATTGTATGAAAACTACTACCTGGGGCTTTCATTGCACAATCTCTGAAAAATATCTTGTTTATAATATTTCTTATATCTTTGTTCGACTACCGAACTACCTACCAGTTAAAATAAATAGGTATATTTATTTTTTAATCAAATGTAATAGAAAAATAAAGTGAGTCAAACTAAATACAAATATTTATTTCGTCGTGAATTGTAAAGATTTTTTTGGAAAAAGTAATGTTTACAAGCGGGATTCGAACCCGCGTCTTTCTTGATAACTGCGATAGCTTAATAAATAGATTAACTTTTTGAAAAATCTTTAAGCAAACTTTTTTCTAAAATAAATACTAGGTAGTAGGTAACATAGTTTTAATAAATACGTTAGCTCGGGCACGCCGCAATTGCGGCGGTAAGACCGCTCTTTGAGGAGTGGCTGGAGAGAAGTCATGGCGTCCTGACCTACCGCTTGACGCAGGTCCTCACCGGACACGGAAGTTTCGGGAGGTACCTGTGTCTGATGCGAAAGGAGGAGACGCCTGGGTGTCACCACTGCGAAGATCGCCCGGAGGACACGGTGGAGCATACGGTGCAAGACTGCCCAGCTTGGGCAGAGCACCGACGTATCCTCACGGCTGCGATAGGCGGAGACCTCTCGCGCCCAGCATTGGTCGCGGCCATGCTGCGGGGCGAGACGGAGTGGGAAGCGGTCGCCTCCTTCTGCGAAGCAGTAATGCTCGCAAAGGAGGAGGCGGGCCGCGAGCGAGAGAGGACAGAGGCCTCCCTCCGCCCCACCCGCGGTAATAGACGCCCACGGCGACAGACGTCGCTTGATGATCTCCGGCCACCGTAGGCGCGGGCATGCGGGCAGCGAGTAAAGGGCAACTCGCTGCCCGACCAAGGACCATGCTCGGGTCGACGGCGCGTTGTGTCCCACGCGCGCCTCAAAGAGCGTCAGCATAATGACGGGGCCCCCCTCTCAGAGGGCCAAAGCCTGCCGGGGTCGCGGGATTATTTCCTTACCGTGACCCCGGAACAGAAAGGGCTATTGAAGGACACCGTGGATTTTAGGCAGTAAAAGTCTGACAGTCCCTCCCGCCCTGCCCGGGGTTGGAGGACTCATTTGATGATTTTACCACGCTAAAAAAAAAAAAATACGTTAGCTAAATTAATTGGTAAGAAATTATTAAAGTGTAAATTATTAAATGTATTAAAATAATTCATACCTTTGAGGTATACAAACAATTTATTACTTATTCAAAAATGTCACAACCGTAACATTGTACTTTCAATTCTCCATATTTCCCGACCGGATGCAAACCGGAGCGCCCGGGACCGGACCGTTCCCTGTCAGATTAACTGTAAGAGGATTTTTTCAGTGGCGTCGCACTAAACCACGTGTCTTGGGATTTCAGGCTGGTTCCATTTGAATTATTTGTGAGTTTTCACTTTGGGGACATTGAAATATGAACTGGTTGATTGTTGGGGTTCGAAAAGATCTTATTTGTATTAAGATAAAAACCAGTTGGACAAAGCACTTTAGTTGCAAATTGTCTTGTTATTTTTAACCGACGAAAAAAAAAGGAGGAGGTTCTCAATTCGACATGTATATTTTTTTTTTTAGAAAAAAAGGAATTAATTGTCAATCTTCCTACAGAATTTTCAATTATCAACTGATTCTGTTGAAATAAAGTTAACAATTGTAGTTCTGAGGACATTATTATATAGCAGAGATGTGGAGAACATAACATGATGGCGTCACCATCATCAGATCAACTCCAGATCCCTGTTATTTTGTAAAGTCAGTCCCAAGAGTTCCTTAACAATTAACAACAGCTATATCGTGTTTGGGCTCATTTCACTCAGCTTGATGAGAACTTTAGACCTAGCTGAGGTATCATTTGCCAGCGAGGGTCTGAGGATGGTGACGGATAGCAGGGGTAAGAGGTCCTCAACAGTTAACAGCACCTTTATCGTGTTCGGGCTCATTTCACTAGTCTTGATGAAAACTTTATACCTAGCTGGGGTATAATTGTCATCGAGGGTCTGAGGATGGTGACAGAGGGCAGTAGCAAGAGATCCTTAACAGTTAGCAGCAACTATATCGTATTTGGGCTCATTTCACTCATATTGATGAGAACTTTAGACGTAGCTGGGGTATGACAGTCGTTGAGAGTTTTTAGTTACAGAAATTGACACGAGATAGGAAACTCAAAAGTAAAAAATAAGTCCTTTTTAAAAAAAAATCAAACCGACGAAACATCGAACTGAAAAGCAAAAAATAAATTTTGAGGCGGCGCCAAAGAAACAATCAACGAATAGCTACGACGAGCTATTCAACCACGACAAGCCATACAACGAGCTATTCTGCTCTTCAAATAGTTAATTAAATTTATATGTTTGTTTGTTTGGCGCCGCCTCAAAATTTATTTTTTGCTTTTCAGTTCGATGTTTCGTCGGTTTGATTTTTTTTTAAAAAGGACTTATTATGATTTATCGTCATTGATCATGCAAATACTCGTATCATGATAATTTGATATCTTATTTGGGTTTACATAAAGTTTCCTCCACTATTTTTCTACTGATAAATGATTTTACAATAAATATTGGCCTATCAGTTTTCTAGCCTTCGAAAATAACTCTTAAATGAGGTCAAGCGTAATTTTTCAAACATGAGCAATACTATAATACACATAGCAGTTCATCATCGGATGGGCCACGACACCCTGATTCTAAGTTCACTCTAAGTTCACTCAACAACCTTTGGCTAAGCCAGACCAAATAAACAACACTACTAATTTAAGCCACTAACTAACATAAACCTTCCAAACACCGACCTTGACAAATTCCCCCTCTTAAATAATGCATCACAATGCTCCCAAAGTTAATTGGCTAAATCAAAGCTATAGAAGTTTGGCCAAGCTTTCAAATTCTCTGAGGAGAGTTACGTCATGATTGGCAATTAGTCTTCTAATCCTCGGAAGCCTTCCATCGCGAGGACTTGCGGAGACCACGCGGTGATTATTTAGAGGCTTAGGGATCGTTAGTGGATGAGGGCTTACCTGGTTCTCGAGAAAGGGGTCCTCATTATCTATGGTGAATTGGTGAGTGATCGGTGGTTGTGTGCAAGCTATGATCGGATTTGGCTACTAAACTGAATTAGAAAATAGGATTGCATTAAGATTCAAAATCTCGTGGCGGTTAGTCCTATCCTACTAATATTATAAATGCGAAAGTTTGTGAGGATGTATATATGTGTAAGTGTATGTAGGTATATTTGTTACTCTTTCACGCAAAAACCACTGAACGGATTTGGCTAAAATTTGGTACACAGATAGTTTATAACCTGGATTAACACATAGGATATAGTTTTTATCCCGATTTTATGTTCCCGTGGGATAATTTTCGAGTTGTGTGTGTGTGTGCGGGTGAAGCCGCTGGCAACAGCTAGTCTTTCATAAATTCTGATTTTGGTTCATATTAGGTACATGTTATTGTAGCAATAATGTCTTTCTTTATTTTCGGTTCTCCCAAAAACAAGTTAACATTTTGTTTAATTGAATTTTCACTAATTTTTGACACTATTTTCTCACTCATCTACATTCACGAGCAAAAGTATGGAAACACTTACTCCGATTCTGCACGATCTTGAATAACTACTTTAATAACTAGTTAAGTTAATAAAAATGGAAACTTTAAATTGATACGAAATCCAATAAAAGCCACCATTATTTAAGGAGCTATCCGGATCAATTCCAAGTACCTAAGTGGTTACATACATACATAATCGAGTTTACATAATTATTTTTGTCATCTCGAAAAAAAAGTTGGATTATAGTGCATCTACAATCTGTATCACCTTCTTTCATCATATGCCTAATTTCAGTGCCGGTGGAATTTTTCGGACCACATAATGCCTCAACCGATGGATGCAAGTGGCGAATTGTCGTTCGCCGTGGCGGTGTAAAGGGGAGGCCTATGTTCAGCAGTGGACGTCTTCCGGCTGATGATGATGCCTCTTTGACTGGACTATAACCAAGGAATCAAAACTTGTTAAATTACTGCAGTTGCTTCTGCTTCAGAGTATCTTAAACACTTTTGCGCGAACAAATTTTCTTTATAAATTCTAAGAGTTTTACCAAATTATAAAATTAGGTCACTGGAATTTTCTCATTGTTTTTCAAGCAAAGATAGTATCTTTAGTAATCTCATAAGAAAAAGCCCGTTATGATTAAAGAAAGCCCCAGTTTATCAGTTATCAATAGCCATGATATAGTGAGCTGACCTCACGTTAATAGATTGTTAGGGGATCATTATCTTAGGGCGTGTACGCACGAGTAACCACGGATATCGCGAACGCGTGCAATTTTATTCATCGGCAATTTTTTTTTATATTGTCACACTCGCACGTCAACCTAAAAAGGTTAGTGTTGCTTAACCGGACCATCCTATGGGTACCTTGAATCTAAGGCCCCCAGCCAGGGGACTCTTTATGCGCCATTTAAATTGTCACCGTAATATTTTGTTAAATTGACAATTGGTAATTGCTTTCCAAAAAGGCATAATATTGCTATTGCTGATTCCTTACACAACAGAAAAGTCATTGCAAGGCTTCATTGTGATAATTTTTGTGGGCCATGTTGAAGGTCAAAGCAAGTCAAAGTCCCGGCTTTAATACCGCCCTGAGTGAAAAGGAAGGAGCAGTCAGTTTTGCTGACTAAAAATCATTCCGTTCCTTTCAGGACACTCCCGTTAACCTACCTACGTTAGAGGCCTGGAGGTGGCTTAATTTACTTAGACACCATAGACCACTTGCTCACACAAAAAAGAGCACACCTTGTTAATGTTTTTTGATATTAGGTCAACGTTATAAAGTAATATGCGATGTCACATAATATTTTAGCAGTATGTACGCGTCCTAAGACATCAACTCGCGGGGATCGTAAAAAGAAGCTATCCCTTTATCTTAACGATTAAGCCGTAATGGCTATGTTAGGCATGGGACACTCTTAACGGTATTCAAACGTTATTTATCATATTTTAAGTGTGCCATCATTTGGACGACCGTTTTCAGTAGATAGATAAACTTCTCACACTGGTATGGGATGGATTCTAAATATTCAAAGGGGAGGTAGCTTGCTCAATTCTGAGAATAAAATTAGTCTGCATGATTCCCCACAGAATAGTTTCTAGGCAGAAACCGGACACGTTGAATGGGAATCAGTGTGAGTATAGTTTAGAAAGGTATTTCATCATTGCTTTCAAGTCCTTTTCTGAACCGATTTTAAAGAATAAACAGAATACGTAGATCTTAATAAAATCAAAAAATCAAAATCAAAATGTTTTATTTTACATGGGCTTCAATGGGCAATTATAAAACGTCGAGAAAAAAATAAATTGTATTTGTATTTGTAAAATTTGTATTTGTATATAACAGAAATAAAATATATTAAAAAGTATATAATAATATACCTGTATGTAGTCAAGTAGACGATAACGACAATATGCGGGCATTTGGAAATTTACACAACCGACAATGTTCTCGCACAATAAAATTATTCTGAGTAAAAAGAAGCTACCAGGGATAGGAGGAATAGTTACCAGGGATACGTGACGTTACGATAAAGGTAATTTCATAATTAAGATTTTACTTTATTGTTGTTTTTTCTTATATATTTGCTAGCCATGAACTGATAAACATTTCCAGTACAAAAGTCAGCCAAAATAAAACATATTGTCACCAAAAAAAAAAATCGGTACAAAAATAACCCTTTCAAAATAACGGCTATAAATAACGGTTATCGGTAACGATCGCAGCACTATCGTTAATGAGAATAGGTGGCGACATCGATACCCAGTAATGATATATAAACTGGAAGGGTGTTAATCTATAGGAAGGGGGGTGAAGGGAGATTAAGGATAAAAGGGGGAGGACAAAAAATGTTGTTTGGATTTTTTCAAAGGAAATCGTTTACTAAAAGATGTAGGGGATTTAATGATGTCGTCGTTTATCTAAACCTGCCTGTTTTTCTTGTTGAATAAATAGATGTCACATTTCCGGGTAAATGTTATTCATAGGATACAAACTAGACATGGGCCAAATGTGATTTTAACCGGTAGAGTCAGGGGCTATCGAAAATGCCAGTGACGTTTTATGTAGGTACAGTTAAAAAAATACTTAATCGTCTATTTAATGTTAATTTCCAACATTTCAACCTCATAGCTAGTGAAATTGATTAGTTTCATTGTTCTCTGAGTGAATTTACAAGAAATGCTTTATTTGTAATTAGTTACAAAACGTAAGTAGTAGTAAGTATATTAGTAGTGTACACTATCGCATTAGGTTGTAATCCTGTAATGATAGTTGTAAGATAGTAATAAATAAATACCTAAACATTTGTCAAGTCTGTTAAAATGTTTTCATGTGTTTATTTCAAATAGACATCAAAGAAGCACTTTTAAACGGCGAATATTAAAATAATAGGAAATGGGATGGGATCGATTCCATACCTATTCCCAAGCAGGTTTGTATGAAGAAGAATAGGCAAGAAACTACATGCTTTCTCTTTTATAAAATGGTTTTACAACATTTTATAAAGTCTTCAACGAAAACTAGTAATGAAAAGGTATGGAGCATAATATAATCTTATATATAAAATTTCCGTGTCACAATGTTAGTTACCGTACTCCTCCGAAACGGCTCTACCGATTTTTACCAAATTTTATATGCGTATTCAGTAGGTCTGAGGATCGGCTACTATCTATTTTTTTTTTTAATATATGGCAAAACAACGTTTGCGGGGTCAGCTAGTAATAATACAAAATTAAATGCCATCTTTTAAATAAAAACTTTATTAAACAAATTCATTGTTTCTCTTCACAAATTGCACGGATATCTTCTCATCAGGTACGAGGAACATTCCATTCTTCTCAATGCTGATCTCACTGGGTTTGGGCGAGTTGGGGAATGTCTTGAACTCGTAGTTCAGCAACAGGTCAGCCAGACCCTGGCGAAGGGTCTGATAGGCGAAACGCATGCCTGGAAACGGAAGAAGGTTATAATATTAAGAAAAATATAAAACACTACATCAAATCTGTAATAACCGAGGGATTAGAGGCGTAAAATACATCCACATTTCGCCAGTTCCGGGGTCGCAGGACCGTCTCCGGGATCGCAGGATCGTCTCCGGGGTCGCGGGACCGTCTTATCAGGTAACCGTGTCTCCGGAACGTAAAGGGCTATTGAAGGACACCGTGTATTTTTGTTAGTACAAGTCTGATAGTCCCTCCCTTCCTGCCCTGGGTGGGAGGACTCATTGGATGACGTAAGCAAGTAAAAAAAAATTCACCAGTTATCATAAAATCCCATGTGGTGAGCCTTTTGCCATAAACCAACTACAAATCCGGACTCAGTGGCCCGACCAGGGATTGCACCTGGGAGCTCATGCTAGGCAGTCTAAACCGAACGGAGACCGCGCGTAGGTAACAATAAAAAACCTATTGTTACCTACGCGCGGTCTCCGGTCACCTTTCGTCAGTTCTACGACAGCCATGACCAGCCCACTAGAACTTGCATTTAAACTAGAACTATGAAGATACTCACCAATACAACTCCTGGGTCCCTCTCCAAACGGCATAAACGTATAGGGGGCGATGTTCCTCTCGTTTTCCGGCAGGAACCGGTCAGGATTGAAGACCTCGGGCTCCGGGAAGTACTCAGGGTCCATGTGCATGCTGACCCCGTTCACGTAGATCGCTGTTCCTGCTGTGATGGTCAGCTTGTCGTCGATCTTGTAGTCTTTGGAGGCGATGCGGTCCAGCCAGCCCATTGGGGGGTACCTTCTGAGGGTTTCTGGGGATAGAAAGGTAGGTACTTGTAGATCTTTCGTTTTCCTCGGTATTACCTACGTTCCTATGGGTTCATTTTTGACCACCACGCGGATGAAGCCGCGTGCAAATACGAGTAGCTAGTTCAAAGCGTATAATAGTAATTTAATAACACTACTCATCGGTAAGTAATCGTCGTTAATTTATCTAAGTAATTATTTTTAAACGTGTTTGAGCACAAAAACAGTATCATCTACATTTTGTAATGTAAATTATGTAATGTACCGTAAAACCGGCCAACATTGCCCTTGGCGGATATCTTTGCCCAAACACGAAAAATAACTAAAATCTTGAATTGTAAATAAATTTAAATAGCTGACAACATTATTTAATCTTTAGGGTAAACTAGACTATTTTCCTGACAAAACTAAATATTAGTTACTTCGCTAAGTTCACTCAGTTGTCGGTGAGACATGTTTAAAGTAGTACTAGTCTGAGGTGGTGCCAAAATCTTGTTTTACGTTTTTACACACTGACAGCGTACGACATCTCTCAGGTAAGTTATTTCAATATTCCAGTAATAAAAAGAACCACGCTTCATTTCTATGCTAGTTTGAGACCAATAAAACGTAAAATCTTCAAGATAATGCAGTGGGCAATGATTCCCGAGCTTGCGTGAACATAGGAGTGACAACATTGCCCACAGCAAAAATAGTGTTAGGGATGGCACCCATTATATCTAGTAAGAGTTAACTCAGTTTTATCAACCAAAATGTTTTTATAATTCCTATGTTAAAACTCTTTTTATAAGTAAACATTATATTTTTACGTTACAACGTCTGCCTGGCATGCCTTGCAATGACTATTTTTCCTTGTAATCTTTGTTATACCATTTTTTAAGATTTCTGTGTAAGATTTGTTTTAGAATCTTTAATATTAACCTTAAGTATAATAATACGTGCAATTTATAACTATTATACCTGACTGATTTATTATTTATAAAAGATTTTATTTAAAAGCAGATTATTATTTATTACATTAGTGTGTGGCAACCCTAGCCCACCGTTTCAGTTTGTATGAAAAAGCAGCTGGTGTGTAGTGTAACATTGCCCACCTCAGTAAAATTAAAAATATAACGTTTTTGATATATTGATCACGAAAGATGGCAACTTTGCATGATTCACTAAAACATATAATCTTATTTTCAAAGCTCTAGAGCTGATAGTTTTAGAGAAATTAAGGGTGGGCAATGTTGGACGGTCGTGCGTATAATTTTGCCCGGCTCTTTAATTGCATTTTTCTCGGATTCTGTTAAAGCTAGAAGCTCCAGATTTCGTGATTTGAAGCCTATAATAGTAATTGTTACCATGGTGTACTTGATTACGAGCTCTGATCAATATTTTTTTCGTAATCTCAAAAATAAGAAAAAAAGCGGGCAATGTTGGCCGGTTTTACGGTACAATCGACAAAGTTGAATCATGACCCACCATAAGCTTATTTTCTAAAAGACATTCAAATACAATTAGGTCCACATACGCGAAACATACATATCCATGGTAACGACTTTGACCTTTGTCAATTTGACGGATTCAAACGATTTTTTGACAAAATGGGTCATGATTCAACTTTGTCGACTGTACATACATCAGTTATTCGCGTCTATTTCCGTCTCACACATCAGTGAGCTATTTATTATTCATAGGTACATTATGCGAATTAAATGCGTAAGTAAATACTTATGGTATGTTGATCTATGTTTACAAAGAACAAGGATTGATTGGCTGAGTTGGCTGACAATAACTTTGGCCGACCATACATTATGGACAAAGCGGTCATTGCTTTCATAGTAGAGTACAAAATTACCACTTCAGCAGAACCATAATACAAATTGCAAGCAATCAAAAGCTTAATATGAAATGCATGCCAAATGTAGTAAGCAGTTTTTATTTGATTATTTAAGCTCAATTTCTGACTATCAATCTGAAGAGTTCCGATTTGTTCCGATTACCCACTACATCACTAATTACAAAGAAAAAAGAAATATACAATTGGTAATAAAATCTTACCTTTGATAACACAGTCGATGTAGGTAGCATCAGCCAGTACAAGTGCGTTGAATCCTTGGTTTCCAATCTTTCTCTTCAGTGCTAATACCTCTTCGTAAAGCTTCTCCTAAAAAATTGATTGACAGGTTAATGACTCGCCGTCTGATCAAGAAGCTGTCAGCAAACTGCCTGCCTGGATCGCAGGGAAAAGAGCACTGGAAGTCCCTTCCAACTTTATCCAGGGCGAGAGGAATCATTTGATGGTTTTACGAGTCTTAGAAAACGTTAATAAATTTATAAAATGAAACGTTGTGGCTGATCCACTGTGGAATTGGGTAAAGTTCACAAATTTGAATGACCCGCTATTGGAAATAAAATTAAAAGTAAGCATATTTCATTATCTAATTAACTATAGTTATTGACCTAATAATAAAATCATGTTGTTTGATGAAGTTCACAATCATAATTTCTATTGCTCCATAATTATTTCGTGTTAAGTTTTATATTAATTTAAAGTCTCGATTTACCTGGTACTGAGGATTAAAAGCCAGTTCGTAGATGACCCAGCATAGCGTTGTTCCAGATGTGTCGAAGCCACCCAGTACGAATACAGCAGCTTGAGCCAGCAGAAGATCTTCGCTAATTTCTGGAATGAAATATTGCTTGTTGAGTCACTATGTTTATTTTTTGCTATGCATCGAAATCAATGTGCCGAAGTGGAGATGGTGTAACTATTAGGCACGTTTATGCAAGATGGACTGGAGATAACTGCGCAAAAGAATGAGTGGAAACATATTGAGGGGATCTCTACCCAGCAGTGGTTCAAGGTTGGTTAAAAAAAAGGTAACTAGTTGGAACTTATGCTAATTGAGAAATTGCAAGGCCATATTATTTAGGGATTGAGTTAAATAAACATTGCCTAACGTTGGAGAGCAGCAATGTTACATGATATAAAAAATAGACAAGTGGAATCTTTTAAGAACTTTGGGCGGTATGTTGGTTGGTGGCATCCAAGCTAAGGTTTTGCTTGGTTCGTTGGGATCAAAATTTCTGCATTTTCATCGACATTTTTACGACATGTGGTTGTTACAAGGTTCGGAGGAGCTCGTGGATTTATAACTACAGGCGCACAGGCCGATCTTCCGGGTTAAGCCGCGCTTGCCGAAGTTGGTCTGTGGATGGGTGACCATCTGTCATAGCGTTTCCTCCGTGCCTCGGAAAGCACGTAAAGCCGTGGGTCCCGGCTGTCATTTGTAGATTTTTGACAGTCGTTACTGTTAGTCAGAAGCTCATAAGTCTGACAACCAGTCCTACCATCCAGTATCGTATTTCCCAGTTATTGGGTTGTGGAAATCTGATAGGCAGTCGCTCCATGTAAAATTCTGATATTCAGCTGAATCTGGTTCGGCTGGAAGCCGACCCCAATATAGTTGGGAAAAGGCTAGGCAGATGATGATGGTTGTTACAAGGTTGGTGTGTTTATCATGAGGAAAAATTTAGCGAACCTTCATTATCCTTAGCAGCGTCTTGCCTGATCTTCAGCAGCGCATCAAGAAGGTCCCTCGTATCTTTGATTTCCTTGTCGTATCCGCCTCTCTGTTCAATCACGGAGCGGAAGATCCTTCGCAGCAGTTTCATTGTCTTCTTAGGGAAGAATGTGAATCTAGAAAAATAGTGAAATATGTCATCAGCTTTGTATGCCAAACTAGAGGAATTTGGATAAATGATAGCTGTACAGGACGATATTCAAAGTTAGACTATGCTGTTTGAGGGCTGTCTGTGGATGTGTCACCATTAAGATTGCGGGGTAATTACTGGACTCATTTCTGTCGCCACAAAACCTTACACAGACTCATCAGTTTCTTGGATGGACATGATCCCGCGCTGTTAAAATGAGATCGCTTGAAAGAGCAACGGGCAAGTCTGCTAGACTGTCTGTCAGGTCTGTGAGGTCCGGCCGCCTGCGAGCAGTGCCGAGAAGTGAATTCTCCGCATAAAGCGAGGAATTACACGTCTAGTGAATTCCCTACTTGAAGTCTCCATTCCAAAACTTACCTAAATATATCCACCAGTTCAGGGAAGAAGAAGATGCTCGACCAAGACATTCCTCGATGAAGGTCGAACTCCATGAACTCATTGGTGACTCTCCTCATGATGCTGTCGCCATCTATCAGGCAGTTGCTGGTAATTCCGAAAGCTGACTCTCCAATCACGTCTGTTGTGAAGTCTGTGCAGATTTTCTGGAAGAAATTGGACTATTATTCTAGTAACTGGTTTATGATAATACATTATTATGTTTGGTCAAAAGAAAATAAGTTAAAAAATGTCAGCCTTACTACAAAAACTTAAACATCTGTTGAACACTTGTCTAAAAAAAGTATGACTGCAAAACGGACCTTTAGACAAGTGTTCAACGTTTAAAAGTTTTTGTGGTACCACGGTGTATGTCTATGTTCATCATCACCATCGTCTATCCATATAGGAGTCAACTGCTGGACGATGGCTTCTCCAATAGCAAGCCATTTCACTCGGTCACCGCTTACTCTAATCCAGCTGTTCGTAAGATCGTAGCTTGTCTGGATAGCGAAGGAAGAAGAAGAACCCCACTTTTTTCGTCCAACCTATAAGTTTGCTGATATCGCGGACTTCTGTCTATGTTACTATGGATTTATAACAATCACTTTCGAAGCGTTTTCTGAGTTTATAAAAACTTTGCCATTTTCATAATTATTTACCCTCTTCAGAATGTTAGTCTTTCTAAGTCCTCTATTTTATTACAACGGGTGCCGAGGGCATGCGGGCGGCGAGTAAAGGGCGACTCGCTGTCCGACCATAGACCATGCCCGGGTCGACAGCGCGTTGTGTTCCACGCGCGCCTCAAAGAGCGTCAGCATAATGACGGGGCCCCCCTCTAGAGGGCCAAAGCCTGCCGGGGTCGCGGGACTTATCTCATTACCGTGACCCCGGAACATAAAAGGCTATTGAAGGACACCGTGGATTTTAGTCAGTACGAGTCTGACAGTCCCTCCCGCCCTGCCCGGGGTGGGAGGACTCATTTGATGATTTTACCACGATAAAAAAAAAAAAACGGGTGCCGATAGGAAAGGCAAAGATCGGTATTTGTTAAAATTTGGTATACTTACTCTCAGATCAATAGGGTCATCTTTCTTGGAGTCGATAGCTATGCGGTCGATGAGAGCCTTGGACTTAGCGATGGTGATTCCGTTGAGGCTCCTCAGTTTGGCAGCCGTGAACACCGAGGTTAGACGTCGTCTCAGTTGCGACCAGACAGGGTCCTGAACACGAAACAATTATTAAAATGAAGCATTTGAATTCCTTAAATTATGTAATAATTGAATTTCATGGTAGAGAAAATCTTTCGACCACGACGAAGAGATCGGCAAAACGTCAATTATATAATTTTCCTATTTCTGGGGCAAAGGTTTCATCTCTGTTTGTAGGATTGGTCCATAATCAAACCACGCGGGCCCAGGCTAAAAGTTTAAGTCGATTTTATACTTTAATGGGCGAGGCTTAGCTCTGATTCGGCGGTGGCGGTGTCACAATATGTTCTTCGAGTCTTTCGTTGTCTACACATGCCTATTTGCTCATGATATTTCCCTGCACTGATTAGCTAGGGCAGTGGTGGCCCAGTGGTATCGGTCCCGACTTACGAGTTGTAGGTCGTGGGTTAGAACCCCGCCAGGCGCATTACTCTCTGTAATTTATTTCATCATCACTGTTCTCAAAACGGTGAAAGAAAACATCGTGAGGAAACCAGCATGTCCTAGAACCAAAAATTTGAAGACATGTGACATCTGTCAACCCGCACTGGGCCCGCGTGGTGGATTATGGCCCACTCCCTCTCACAGAGAGGTGGCCTGTGTCCCAGCAGTGGGAACATTATAGGCTGATGATGATGATGATTAGCTGTGGTGATGAAATAACCTAAAAGCTAATTGTGTTCCTAGATTCCTATTAATGACACGAACCCAGGTCTATCTACCCATAACTATCGACCCACATCTATATTTATCTATCTATATAAGTCAAACCAGGTAGAGCAGTACCAATAGTTTATGTACTTTGCTTATGAAGCTACAGAAATAGCTGAAGGTCATAACTATAATAGCTAAGCGACTAGTGTGTTTTCTACACCAACTTTTTTACTGATACAGGCTTATAACTGGTCAGTGGTCATGTTTCTTCAAACGTAGTAACTGTGTGTTCTTATGTGAACTTGACCTACAATTTATCTTACAGCTCTATTTTGATATTTGTTAACGTAATACAAATAATCAAATTAAAATTGCTCAATCTAACCTTTTATGATGTTACGAGTACTTTAATAGTTGTATTTTAATGTTAGAGGACTTGATAATTGGACAATAATCTAACATATCTAACAATATTGTGACTTCTCGTATGTCATCATGGTTCAAGTTTGAAATTACAATTGAATTTGAATCTGTTCCTGATGTTTGATACGTAATGACTAGCTTTGTTCTTGATAAAACAAAATTACAACAAGAATAGTACCCCTGTTCAATTTTAACGATTAGCAACGGAGATGCATCAGTGGGGGAAATATTATGCTGCAGCATGTGTCATAATAACTTCTGCAAACTACGCAAGTTTTACAATATACATTTGCACTCTCTGTTCCTATAATCTAACCCCCTTATTAATAAACGTGAACTAAAGTTACAACCAGGATAATCTTCGGACTAACCATACATTTTCTGGATTAACTTTGGCGTATTTTTACTTCTCGTTTTATTAATAAGGGGGTAATAGTCCAATGGGACGACAACCCGAACGACCGTAGAGAGATCGGGCGTAGTACCTAAGTACTTTTAATTTCCGGGCCGCTAGTTACTGAGAAATTCTATTAGAAAAACCCAATAGCACGTTTGCCCGTTCCGGGAATTAAACCCAGGACCCCACGCTCAGCAGTCGCCTTTGAGACCGACGGGCAGTAAAAACAAAATACGTAAATAGTAATACTATCAGTGAGACTGATCAAAAACCCGCGTTCAAGAGATATAAGTATCATTTTTAACGTGCGATATTGTCACTAAACGCGGTCAGGGTGATCGCGTTCTCTCGGTGCCATCTGCCCTCAACATAATTTACAGCAAACCAACTTACATTAACAGTAAATATGTTCAAAGCTCCTATGGGGTCACTCTTGCCAGAACTGAGGAATCTGTTCCTGAACATGTCAGCATCCTTCACCAGGACCCGGCGCGCTATCTCGGGGCTGTTGATGATCAGCGCTGGTTTCCAGAACAGCCAGATACCCACGTAGGGAGCCTTGAATTGTTTGTACATTTTGCGCATCCATAGTGACTGAAAATAAAAAGATATAAGGTAAAGGGAGGTTATTTTGTGAGACAGGCAACTCAGTGATAGAGTCTTAAAAGTCTCTTGAAACGTTACATAATTATGCATGCTGTTATGCGAAATGATGTGTCACTACGTCTTGTCCACTTTAGTGGTGAACTAGTTGCATCATTTCGCATTACTGCATAGGTAACGTTTTGAGAGACTTTTAAGACTCTATCATTGAGTTGCCTGTCTCACAAATGACCTCCCTACACCCCAGTGAACATAATGTTGCTAACGTCTTTGCTCGTCTTCTCCCGTCCTTGTATAGTCTAAGCTGGGTCAGGTAATTCGAAGCTGGGGCAGCGCTGCACACACTTTATCTTTAGAGAATAAGCACTGCATGGCGACAACTAAATCTCCTAAATGGAATGTTTACCTATTAACCTTGTAAATAATCAAAGCTATAAAAAAAAAACACCTGGATTTGAAAGGTCTGATCTTTAGGAATTTATAATCTAGTCTCAAAGATACTCTTAAAATATTAGGTTAATTTTCAAAGTAGCTTCGTGTTATAATATAATAAAATTATTTACGGTCTGGAAGCTTCAAGAAATTTGACCTTTTATTATAATGTAAAAATGTAATGTTAGCATTTAATTTTCTTGAAGTAATTATTTTATCTTAATTTTTAAGGTGGGATGCAAACCCAAGCTTTTATATGATCGTCAAAGTCCTGCTCTTGTCACCATTTGTTTGGGGTTGGTGCAGCTAGTTAGAATTTTTTTTACAATATTAATTTTTATAGGAGTTTAAAAAAAGAGGCATTCAGAGAATTATTACTATTTTTGTATAGTAATAAAATTCAAAAATATACCTTTAAGGGCCAGTTTATTCATCAATAGTTAAATTAACTCTTGTTAAAAAATCGTATATTATTAACCATTTGTTAAACAATGTATAAGATTTCAATTGACTAGTTGTTTTGTAACTAGTCAAGTAAACTAAATATTGCTAGAATCCATAATTGTTTATGTATGTGCAAAAATAGTTTGATTAGCAACTGATAGTGCAACCGTCTCTTACACCCTTCTATGAAAAATGATAAGCTTGAAAGAGATATCCAATAGATTTTTGATTTATTCTCGTTGGATCCTACTTTTACTATTCCATGCACTTTTATATGCAGTAGTAAAAGTGGGATTCAAAAGTGGGATCCAAAGGGAATAAATCAGATTTTCACTTATTTACTTCAAAAATTTACAAATCAGTAAAAAAGTTAAAAGTTAAACAAAAAGTATACTTACAGGATTTTCCTTTTGCAAAAAGGTAAGACTTCCGAAAATGGGATGTGGTGGATTATGAGGTACACCCCTTTTAGCCCAGTAGTTTTTCAAATTCCTCCATTTTATCAAAAACCACGCACTGATGCAAAACACCACTAAAAACAAGAGGATAAGAATCATGTTTGTAAATCTGTTGTATCATAGAATGACTCGATGTTACCTCGTATGATTTGAGATCAAGACTGGGGCTTATTTATACAGATTTCCATACTGTATATTTTATCTCTAGTTGCCGTTTACCAATAACTTACTACAAAAATTGCTTGTCATTCGTTAATAGATCAAATAAATGTTATTATTGTTATCAGTACTCAATGTTATAGAATGTGCGCAGATGTTTTTGTGATTATTAAGTCATTTTGTTTTGCTTAACCCATCTGATTTTGTAATATCAATAGCGTGAGAAAAAAACATTCGCTGAGATGTTGTCAAGACATTTGCCCTATATTTTTATAGTACTCGAGTTTTCTAAGTATCAGCATTTTGTTTTTATTCTGTACTGGCCAACAGTTGGGTTAAGGCCTCACCATTTCTTTCCAAAATCTCCTTTTTTTTGCTTTCCTCGATTAGCCATTCTCTCCTGATCCATCCTGGAATTTCCCACCAGCTAAAATGATGAATACCTACCTACCTTTTTGTGCTTTCATCAAACTGTTTGTTGTTTAGGGGTTGTATTAAAAAATGGACCAGTGGTCACAAGCGCTACATCTGAACATTATGGTTCCAGATTCGTTTCCCGGGTCCGGGGAAGAGTTACTGGGTTCTTTCATTAAGAATTTCTCAATGGCAGCTACGGAGTCAGGATACATGCATGGTGTATGGCAATAGGTTCGCTCCCTTATACATGTGCCTTTTATACGTTGTAAAATCATCAAATGATTTCTGCCACCCGGCAGGCTTTGGCCCTCAAAGTCCCCGTCAATTACATGTGCCATGCACATAATTTGCAAAATGTGTACCTCTGTCTAACTCTTCGGGGATTACAGGCGTGATGTTACGGTATTTCATTAACATTTCATAATTACAAAATGCTACCAGTTTTTTTTTTAGTGGTTACATCTGTGCTTTTTAAAAAAAGTAGATCTTTACTCTGCGCATGATGTTTATTTATTAAATGATGTTTTTAGCTGCCTGGCTGGTTAACAAAGCCAGCAACCAGTGTTTACAAACGGACTGCTAGGTGGTGCATCATTGGTGATGAGGCATTTCCTTTCTCATTTTAAGAAAATGCTTTTTTCAGGTTTTTGGTACCTATAAATAAATTGCTCTAGGGAATGCACACTTGTCAGGGCATGCGACTGTACCAATCATTATCATTAACATTATACAGTAGGTAACAGTTGCTTCATCATGCATTGATAGCTCATATCAACGCTGGTCACATAAACACTGTTATGTAGTTGTTTTTTTCCTTCATTGTTCATTCTTTAGTCATTGCCGTTTAATAATAATTTGCATATAGAATGTTTTTTTTTTTTTATATCTTATAGTTCTGACTTACAGTAAACCTAGAAATTTATCAGTTTTTCTGTGTCATGTGTGATTGTGTGCGTTTCTTTTCATATACAAAGACATATATAAATAGCCACATCGTGTGCCAAAAAAGGTTTATGGTCCTTCGAAATCACATGTTACGGTTCGATTTCGAAGGATGATGAAGGGCAGCAGCCGATCATTTAGTAACTGCCCAGCAGTGTCAACATAGACCAAAGCGTTTTTTTAAACCAGTAAATACATTGCTGTCAAGTTACGGTCCTTTCTTACAGGTCACCGAAGTCACCTAAGCGCTGCCATTTTTTATCTGTGTTCTGCGGTCACCTTCAGAATTTCCTATAAGAACCTTAAGCATTTTTTTGTGCCATTTACTGACCAATTCATTTCTACCCTTATGATCAATCGCCACTAAAGAAATAATGCTGCTTCTTCTTACAAAGCACCCCGAGGCCATAGAAACAGCAATCAATGTGTCGTTGAAAAAAATCACCCTGTATGACAATTTGGAACACAGATAACAATAAAGTAATTGCGTAATTCCCGCATTGACTTTTAAGTTTGTCATGTCATGGAAACAAAGCGGATTTTTTATTATAAACCGCTTAGTAATAAGTAAGTCATAATCGTTATCATTGCCTTGTCGCCACATCATAATTACATCGAAGAATTTTCTTTAAAAATTGCTGAATAAATTACTGATAATGTTTATCTGAAGTTGACGTTGTACTTGGCTAGAATTTGCGTATCATTTCGAGACAACTCCAGCTGGAGTAAGTATGGAACTGTTCGTTTTCTTCACTGTCTTTATTTCTCATATAATTTTGTCTCATTTTTTCATTTCAGCATCCCACTCAGTGTATAGATCTTCGTGACTTACAGACATGTGACAGGACCTGGTCTGGTACCTAGTTCCTGCCTCAAAGGTGGACACAGGCTTCTTCAAAGCAACGTCATAAACCCTGTTCTTCTCATATCACGACCAGTCTGCTCCAGCCACTTTTCCACTACAATCCATAGTAGACGGATCCATAACAGACGGGTAAAAATAAATCTAAAGTACGTTTCCTCTTCAACTGTCTTGGCCTGAGCGATAGAACCACAACTAACCTGAAACCATAAAACCATATAGGCTTATAACTTACCTAGAGTAACACGGTCTACTTTGGATACTCCTTTTTTCTTTACTTGGGTGGTAAAATCATCAAATGACTCCTCCCACCCTGGGTGGAGCTGAAGAGACTGTCAGGCTCATACTGAATAACAATTCACCCTGTTCCTTGAATTGCTCATTACATCCCAAGGTCACGGTAACCTGCTAGGACAGGCCCGCGATCCTGGCAGGAGTTTGGCCTAATGGGGCTGCGTCCGTTTGTTGACAGCTCCTTGAGGCGCGCTTGTGACAATAAGCACCGCATTTTGAATACCCTCTGTTCGTCAAACACAAATTGCACCTGGAAAATACATTTTATTAGAAAGGAGTCCATTGTTAAAGAAATTAGATAAAACATCAAAAGTAATTTCAATTAATTTCAAAATAAGTACCATACCTCTCTATCTTCCTGTGCTTTGCAGAGCACTATCTTAGTTTTCTTCTTATTCTTCTTGAACACCATCTTCTCAATAAATATGTTTCCTTGCTTACCAATCTACCATTTCTCAAGTCAATCTACATTTTTTCAAAGACGTATTTCTACCACATTTTCGACGGACGTCTAAGTTGACAATGATAAACAGTTTTCACCGTCATGAGTTTATATGATAAATGGAGTATAATTTTCTGATAATAATATGCGTAATTATTAGTGGTGATTAGATATCTCGGATTCATATTGCGTTGTCATGTTCTGATAATATTCTTTTGACACGCTACATAGTTATGATTAACCTTGTCTCTTTGGGTGTTTATCATGTTGTATGTACCTATATTATTTTATACAGGGTGATTTTTTAGTCACCATCCAAATTTTAATATATTAATCTTTGGCGAAAATCATTGAATACGTGTTTTTTTCTTTTTGTATCACTGAATACATAAATATCGAGATTTCACGTCTCAATGTTATGTACATATAAAAAGTTGATGAATCTGGACACCGCGCTGTGATGTGTCGCTCAGGTGTAGCGGGGCGGGGCCCTGGGGTCAGCGGGGTCCGCTCTGCCCGTTTCATGCGTCGGCAAGTGTATATTAATAACGTTTAGCTTAGTGACCACGCAAAGCGGATGAGAAAATGATTTAATATGACAATTTGAAGTATCGATTTTTTTTCAAAAATTGGGTTAGTGATTGATACCTAATGCCTAGAAAAATTTTGGACGGTGCTAAAAAAGTCACCCTGTATATCAGACTGCTTATTAAATTTGTATTATTTATAAATTACAATTTAAAATTGTAGGATGTTCAATTGTAAATTGCCTACCTACTCCAATCTCTTAATTTTTTTTACACATTTTCAACTTTATCGTGCATGTTTGATTGAGAAAAAATGACAGATTTGCGTAGGTAGATTGATGTGCTGCCGTCTGTACAATTGTACATAATTATATTATTATGTTTGTAAAAACTTTCTTTTCGTTTTTGTTAATGTTATTTATGATATTATATATTCTTAAAATAACGTATATCCCCTCTGCTGTGGGGATGCAAAATACTAATATTTTTCAATAGTTCTCGAGGAATTATCTACGCTGATTTAAATTGTAGGTAGGTAAGTTGGATATTTTTTAAAACTGTAATTGTTTCGAGATGTAGGAATGGTAATGATTCAAAAACAATCAAATCTTTCTGTTATTTTGTGTTTATGTACCTACGTTTTGAATTGGTGCTCAAACCAACAAGAAGTTTTACAAATCGATTCAAATAATAAGCTATTTTTTAGGTGACGCGGTATGCAAAAGGGGGAAGAGCAATGGTATCGTACGTTCGATTTCGTTAATAATCGCTCAAGCGACGCATGCGACGCGCATCGTAAAGATTTTTGAGGAAAGGAAAATTCAGATTGCAAGTGGGATTCGAACCCGCGTCTTCTGGAAAGGTACTCAGACCATTGCAACCCACACCTGCAAGCTGAAATTGTCTATTCCTCAAACGAGACATACTTAACAACTAATATTATTTTTGTTTTTTACCTTTTCACGCTCAAACGAACTACTGAACCGACCGTCCTGAAATTTTGCAAATACGTTGTCAGGAGTACAGACATGAACACTTTTTTTTAGCGTGGTAAAATCATCAAATGAGTCCTCCTACCCAGGGCGTAGCGGGAGGGACTGTCAGACTTGTACTGACTAAAATCCACGGTGTCCTTCAATAGCCCTTTACGTTCCGTTAATCGGACTTAGGGTATTTTTAATTCTGAAACACAGAAGATAGCTGTTGCCGAGTAAAACAACAGTAACGTTTATATTCCAGATGGCGCCACTTACACGATTCGAAATGTTTCTCAAATTGTTAATTTACGCAAGCGAAGCCGCGGGAAAAAGTTGGTGGTATCTAATAAGCAGAAGAAAATTAAAGTCATCATAAGATAAGTAGTTAAATATTTTATTATTAACAGAAACAAATGTTATTACATTGTTATCTTGATTATACCTAAATAAAAGTTGTTATAAGCCCAATTATCTCAGAGGTCATTGCATAGTGTATTGCGGAATGTATGGCTAGATTGGCTAGCGTGCAGCAAGGAAATGAACTCTATCTCAAATGTGATACAGTTCAAATTGCGGTGTACTGATAAAATTATACATGTTATACATATTATGTAGTGTAGTAGATCCCAGAATCGAATTCTGTATTGTTAAAACCTAAAACTTACAATACAAACATAATATTATCTTTTTTTCTTACTTACTTATACAACATTATTTTTAGTATATGCGAAACCTGAATATAGTTTGTTCAGAATCAGTAACTGATTCGATTCCAGTAATTTTTACACCATGTTAAACAAATTTTATTACCAAATAATTACAATACAATCACCGTACGGTTAGGTACCTATTGCCAAACTATTATCACGAGTGTATAACACAGGAGACGCGGTTTACGCGGGTGTACCGCGAAATGAGCATGTTTTTTAATGGTAACCAGGTAATATACAAGCTTATGACTGTGATATTTTATGATACGGTTTTAAAATTTTGTACATAGATTCTTTACACAAAAATATTGGACAGGTGTATCGGGTTTCGCATAAACAAAAAATAATGTTGTATAAATATAAAAGTAGACGGATGAATGGAAGCTTTTGTCTTTCAAAAACGGAAATAAAACTCTCGGGTGCATCCGTGAGCAAAAAATAGTAGCAAATACTTGCAAGTATGGCTGAATTTTAATGAATTTTTTGAACATTGTTATCGCTCTCATTTTTCAAGGTACTGTGTGTTTAACGAATCAACTTATCGAAGACAGAAAAGTTAAGGTTTTTCGTTGCGTGTAATTTAAAAAAAAATATCATAATTATCTTATTTTCTCCTCTTAAATTCTACGGAGAGTGGTATGGCCGGGTGGAAGAACATGCCTCTCTTCTCGATGGGGATGTCGTTGGGGGCGGGGTACTGCGGCAGAGGCAGCAGTTCGAAGTTAAGCACCACCGCTGCCAGGCCGTAGCGGACTGTGTTCATGCCTATGCGTTTACCTGTGAAGGAAAAGCAGGATGATCGATAAGGGTCAGACAAACGGGATCACGAGACGGGAAGTAACGGCATTTTTTAGTGTGGCACCGGAATTTAGACGAACTGGTTAATAAATTCGTCGATGGATATTTAAAACGTCGTGATTTTAATAGGCATGCTAACAACATCAATAATTTTCGAATCGAATTATTATTAGTTATATTGGACACGTATTATTTCTTTTGTTGAAATAATGAATAATTTTACAAAGCAAATAAAACGCATCAAACATTAAGGGTGAGGCTCGTGACGTCAAAAGCAAGTAAAATCTGTACTTGCTTGTGACGTTTTGCCAATTTTAAAAGTGTCGTAGTTTGATCAGTTTTTGTTTACGGGAGTTTCTTTGCGGGATAAAATCGGAACATGGATATTCGGCGAAGAACCAGAGTCACCGACATAGCTCATAAAATTTGCAAGTTGAAGTGGCAATGGGCAGGCCACATCGCTCGTAGAACTGACAACCGATGGGGAAGAAAAGTTCTTGAGTGGCGACCACGGACCGGAAAACGCAGCGTAGGCAGGCCTCCTACTAGGTGGACCGACGACATCGTGAGGGTCGCGGGTAATGGATGGATGCAAGTGGCGAATTGTCGTTCGGCGTGGCGGTCTAAGGGGGAGGCCTATGTTCAGCAGTCGACGTCTTCCGGCTGATGATGATGATGATGATGAAATAATATATTTGACGTGGTGATTTTTAGTGTTCAGCGCTTAAATCCAATTTAAATCTCAATGTCTTTAAGACAATTTATATAAATCTATTCAAAAGACAAATAATAATCAATTAATAAGGGAGCTTCCAAATGCGGTATATTAATTCCTCAATCAGTTTCAATTCAACCCCAAACCTTTATCAATGGCCGTAATATGACAAGAAATAATGAGTAGCGATCCCTTCAATCTATCAATTGATCAACCGTAACAATTAATGATCAGTTTAATTAACAATTAGTGATTGGAATTAACTCGATTGTCCGCCAGTCGTGTCACAAAATATCATCTGGTTAACTTGATACTGATCAATTATTTATTATTTAATTGATTGATAGAATCACACGTAATAGTTTTGAAATTCGAGCCCAATAAAAGTCTATCAAACCGATAGTACTTAAATTAAATCGATAAATAGACTATTATTTAAGAAAAAAAGTTTTTTTTTCCAATTCTAACCAGTAGTTCCTGAGATAAGCACGTTCAGCCAAAAAAATTTTTCAGCTTTATAATATTTAAGTATAGATTTTGATAGTCGAGTCAAAATGAAAAATCATTCGAGTTACTTACCTATGCACATTCTTGGTCCTTCTCCAAAAGGCATATAACTGTAAGGGACGATCTTGTCTGCGTTTTCAGGTAAAAATCTTTCAGGTCTGAAGACTTCGGGCTCTGGGAAGTACGTGGAATCTGTGTGCATGCCTATAGCATTGACGTAGACCACTGTGTTGGCAGGGATCGTCAATTTGTCGTCTATCTGGTAGTCTTTTAGAGCGAGGCGGTCCAACCAGCCCATGATTGGGTATTTTCGGAGGGATTCTGGAAGAGAAAGAGTAAGATAGACTTAAAATAAATAATGTTTGTGAGTCTAAAAAGACACTTTCACTTTAGCGACATCACATAATGCATTGCGATCAAATTCGTAAAATGGAATATTCAATTCTATTGTTCAAGTAACAGAGTAAGTAATTGATAAACAACAATTCGCCACTCTATTAGAAAAATTGCTAAAGTGGCGTTTTTAGATACCTTTTTTATGTATGTTGAAATAACAATACTGAAAACATTCTGTTAAGTTAGTGGGTAAGTAAGTTTATTTAGTTTTTTTTTTTTAATTTTTAATAAACTTCTATACTAATATTATGTACAAACGAAGCAGCATTGCTATACAAAGTGGCAATGCGAATTCTGAGCACTGTTCCCGTTGACAGCGATGTGGAACTATTCTTTGACGCCCTTTGAATGTTTTATAAATATTTTTTGTACATATTACTGGTAATGATCGTGCTCATCACACAAACATTTGTCTTGGGTGGAAATTGAACTCACGAACTCCGGCATAGCAGTCACGGTCACTAACCACTAGATCAACAGGCCTGTCAGCCAGTAAGTTAAGTTACCTTTAATAACTGCTTCCAAATAGGGTAGTTGGGATAAACATTCCGCATCAAACTCTTTGCCTCCGCGCGCTTCTTTTGCTTGCACCAGCTCTTCGTACAGGGTTTTCTGTAAAATAAAAAATATCATTGCACTTCAACGAATGCTATATACAGGGTGAATTTTCCAACTGGGCATGGATGGCTATATATCCGAAACTATGAGGTATTACGAAAAACATAGAAAGGAGTCTGGAGGGCGATTTTGACGAAAACCAAAACTGCATTATTGGATTACGCAATCCCGGCTAGGGATCGAACCAGTTGATTTATCAATCTTTCATCTTTCATACAATAACGTCATAAAACTTCAAGTAGGTACGCTGTATAGTAGGGTAAGGAAACCTTGTACTAAGGCCCGCTTTTCCCTACTGCTCAAATAAACTGCTCAACTGAGTTGTGCCCTTTACATTCCCCACTGCTCAACTACAAACTGCTCTATTTGTATTTGCAAAGTGGTCTGTTCACCTTTAATTAATACATAATAAGATCTATCTCTCTCTGTCACCTAGTTATCAATCGACAAGCCTACCTATTAGGGTTTGTTAACACACTGTATGACCCTGTCTGGAAGTCTAGACCATGCATTCTGGTTAAATAACCGTTTTTATCAACCCCGCTTTGCGTTCTTTCCTAGCACAATGTGTCGTTATACTTTTAGGTTACTGTAAATAAGTTGTTGGATGTTACCTGGGCCTCAGGATGATGCGCTAGCTCTATAACGGCGTAGAGCAGAGCTGTTGATGAAGTGTCGTAACCTCCTTGAAGGAAGATCATTGCGTTCGAGAGCAAGACTTCCAGGTCCATATCTGAAAATAATTTATTAAGAAATGTAGAACTGCTATTCTATTTTATGCTATTCATTGAAGACTGAGGGCTAAAACTGTGGTTTATCTGTATTAGATTTTTAACGGTTTATTATTTTAAACTAAATGTATCAGTGGTACATAGGCGGACTTAATGCCAGTATTCCCTGCCATTCAATCTTTGGGTTAAATATGATGATATTGTGGTGGGGTACAAAAAATTGTGAAAAAAAAACACGATACTTAATAAATACTTATATTAGTTGAAATTTTATTAGAAGCTCGCTGACGAAGTTGTCGTAGACTCTTTTGATGAATAGCATAGGTGAAATAGTTATTTCTAAGCATGGGTCTCTCCGACATCGTGCGAAAGAAGAAACGGAAAATTAGTAAGCTTTTGAAAATTATTAATGTAGGCTCGCGCTTTGAAAATAGAAGAAACATAATACACTATTTGTGTGTCCTCGGATCGACACATAGATTATTGGTTTTTATGGTTCCGTACCCAAAGTGTAAAACGGGACGTTTATAATTGCATGTGGTACTTGGTACTGGTAGTACAACGGGCAATAAACGAAACGGGACCCTATCACTAAGACTCCGGCGCTGTCTGTCTGTTCGCCTGCTTACCTTGGTTATCTTTCTTAGCATCTTGCCTCATCTTCAACAGCGCGTCGAGCAGATCTCTCTTTCCATCCGTTTCCCTATCATATCCTCCTCTTTCTGCCACCATGACCTTGAAAACCTTCCTGAAATAGTCTACGGTATTCCTCGGCCATAACGAGAACCTGCAAATGTCAGAAATATTAGTAGGTAAGTTGGGATTCTTGAGAATTGGAAGGAACTAGTCCACAATCGTCACCTTTGGAGAGAATAAAAAAGGTTTTTTTATTCGTTCTAAAGATCATTCGGACAATATACCGTATTATATCAGCTGTTATTTTTCACATGCCTTTGAAATTAATTTAGCTCATCGCTTGATATAAGGCTCAATGGATAGGCAGATATGATAAGGCTGAGACTCCACCAAAGCTGTGCAAGTCGAGACGTGTTATGAACAACCAATAGAATTGCATTACGGAGTGGAGCTGTGTCAATAACGCAATTCTATTGGTTGTTCAAAACTTGTCTCGACTCCGCACAGCTCGACACAGCTTTGGTGTAGTCTCGGCCTAAAACATCGTCAAACGGTTCACGTTCATCATCATCAGCCTACTATGTTCCCATTGCTGGGACAAAGAGAGAAGCTGTGAGAGGGAGTGGGCCATAATCCACCACTTTGGCCCAGTGTGGGTTGGTGTTGGTGTACACGTGTCTTCGATTTTTTGGTTCTAGGACATGCGATACTAGGACATGACATACTAGGTAGGTTGGCTATCTAAACAAGCAACCATGACCCTGTTACGTAAAGGGCTATTAATGGAACAACGTGGATTTTATTCAGTACGAGTCTGACAGTCCCTTCTGCTCCACCAAGGGTGGGCTAACCCCCCCTACTTGATGATTTTACCATGATAAAAAAGGGGCTTGGGGTAGTAAGCATTGCCATTCAATATTAGTTTTATGATTTAGCTAAGTGTTCTCGTGGTTTGTGCCGAATAAATTTTAGAAACTCCATTAACTCCAAGGAAAAAGTATTAAAATTTTTATTAAGCCTTTGTCAAACTGACAGGCGAGGCGAATGCGATCCGAAGCGTTTAAACAGTTAAAAAAGCGTTTTTGTTTGTAATGTATGGACATTACAAACAAAAACGCTTCGGCACGCATTCGTTTCATCTGTCACTTTAAGCTAAAAACAGGCAGGCGAAGCGAATGCGATCCGAAGCGTCTTTATTTGTAATGTATGGAATTGTTTGAATCCAGTCACATAGAACAGCGAAAGCGATCCGATAGTCTATGTGACTGTCTTCAAACAATTCCATACATAACAAACAGAAACGCCTCGTTACGCGGTCGCCACGCCTGTCTGTCAATAGCTTTAAAGTATCTTTATCACCTAGAATAAAGAAACAAACTCCTTACCTAAATACATCCACAAATTCCGGCAAGAAGAAGATGGAGGACCAGGCGAGGCCTCTCCAGGTGCTGTACTTCTCGAACTCTTTGGTCATCTCTCTCAGGGGACCTGTGCTGTTCCTCGTCGCCGTGCATTGGATGCCGAATGATGACTCCCCTATGATGTCGGTTGTGTAGTCAGCGAATATGGTCTGTAAAAGAAATAAGGTTTTAGGACACAGCTTCACGCTCAAATCAGTGTCAAAATACTTTTATCCCGGTAGTTATAATGTTTCCGTGGGATATTTTTGTCTGAGTAAAATAAATATTGTACTACTATACTACTCTATTCGATTACTACCGGTGTTTGTGAAAAAATGTGGCATAATCATCCAGCTGTTTCTTTGACAATATTTGTGTGACGATCTCAATGATGTCTTTAAACCGTATTTTTCCCACAAAAAATGACATAAGTTAAAATATTAAATACCCTTAAATCGATGGTAATCCCCTTCTCGTTATCAGAATCGATGCGGTACACCAAGTCCTTGACTTTGCTCTGGTACAGCTCCGTCCAACCCCTCAGTTTGGAGCCTGTGAAGACCATCGTCAGGCGCTTCCGGAGCGAACTCCATAAGGGATCCTGGAAAACGTTAAGTCACATAGTTTGAAGTTCCTTAAGAACTCTATATTTTCCAGTCCTCAAACACAATCATCACATAAGTTCTCTCGTCTTAGATGGAGCGGAAAACTGACACTTTTTTATTGATTAAAAGATCACCTTGATCCTTCGCTTGGCCGTTGGGTTTCAGTTTTGGCAGGCGTAGAAGCAGACCTTAACTTTTATATGTAAAGAATCTTACCATCTAGGCTATTTGCTATCAAGCAGGCACTGATTCAGACTCCGTGCTAGAAATTCCTGATCAAATAAAACGCGTAATAGAACACTTAATTTCTTTTTTTTTAATTAGATCATGTTATCGCACTGCTGGATAAGATCTCTCCGAATTCCTTCTAGATTAATAATATAAAAACTTTCTGACTGATCTGGATATCGAATCCTCGGCCCAGTTTATAATTCTTGTGGTCGCGGGTTGACTGAGTCGACCAGTTTCCCGTAAGTGACAGTTTCTAGTTATTCTCACGATATTTTCCTTCACCGTTGTTAGATTAGTGGTCATGAAATAAATTACATAAAGTAATGCGTCTGTCTGGGTTTGAACCCAAGATCTACAACTCGTAATTCGGGGCTGTTACCATTGGGTTATGACTGCTCGCTAGGCCAAGTGCTCATCAGTATCAGTGGCAGCCAAAACACTAACAAGCAGTTTAAAAAAGTTGAAGTGTTATTAACAGTGACGTCACTTACATCCACAGTGAACAAGTTGAGGGCTCCCATGGGGTCATGCTTCCCGGAAGCCAGGAGTCTGTTCCGGAAGATGTCGGCATCTTTCACCATGACCCGTCGCGCCAGTTCAGGGCAGTTGATGACCAGGCCACGACGCCAGAATACCCAGATACCCACGTAAGGAGATGGCTTGAACTTCTGGAGTAGCTCAATCAACCATAGACCCTGGAAATTAAAATAAAAAACTAGTCATTATGAAAAAACGTGGTTGTTTTCTTTTTCTTTATGTAAACCGTGTATGTTTTTACTCTGTGATGGGGACTGTCAAATAGATCGCAGCGCGCGATGTGGCAGAGATGTGAAATAACTCGGGACTCTCGGGAACAACGTGGGTCAAGTTTAATATGCACCACAACCTTTGCAATGAAAAACAAGCCGAAATTGTTTATCAATTCAGATTTAACACCACGGTTGGCGCAGTGGTTGAGCGATCGACTGCTGCGCAGCGAGTAGCGGGTTCGATCCCCGCACCGAACAAATATTTGTATGATCTACAAGTAGTTGTTCCGTGTCTGGGTGTTTTTGTGTGTTTCTATGTTTTTAAGCGCACACAAATGAGAAATTACAAGGAAGGGGCAATGTTTATTTAAAGAAAAAAACCTATACCTATGAATATTTTGATGTTCACCGTATTATTACTACTCAACAAGGCTTCCGAGACAAATGATTCCCTCCGACGACAGAGATGAATCTGTAGTGAGGGAACATATTACCTACCTAACATTTGGAGCAGGTAAATGTATTCAAAATATATTCATTCGTCATGTTCGTACTTGGTGATTTTTCTACGAAACGACTGTTATACAGGGTCTTTCTTTTAAATTGGCCAAAAGGGAGAAATCCGCATCCATAAGAGATACGGGAAAACTTTCTTAGGAACCTTTAGCTCTTTTTTGATGTTGACAATTTAGGCGTTTTTATTTTCTTGGTCAAGTGTGAGTTGTCCACAAAAATGACAAAATTGTCTCATCCTTATATGGCAGTAAATCTAATGACATGCTAAAAAAAAACCGGCCAAGTGCGTAGTGGGCCACGCACAGTGTAGGGTTCCGTAGTTGCCCATCAAAATACTTATGTGAACTAACTAAACTGATTCGCTGAATTTAATTTTAAAAAGAAGAATTTTCAAAATCGGTCCAGGAGTCTTTGAGAAATCGGGGATAATACACAAAAAAAAGATTACAACGAATTTAGAACCTCCTCCTTTTTAACCGACTTCCAAAAGGAGGAGGTTCTCAATTCGGATGTTTGTATTTTTTTTTTTTATGTTTGTTCGGGCATAACTGCGTCGTTTAACAACCGATTTGAAAAATTCTTTTTTGTTGGATAGGGTATCCTTCCGAAATGGTCCCATTAAAATTTCATCGAAATCGGACTAGCACTTTTTGAAAAATCATCAATAATCAACAAAAACCTAAAAAGTTTTCAACTTTGTCTACACCGATTACTCCGAGGTTTATGGTCCGATTTCGATGATTCTTTTTTTGTTCGATACAGTATATCTGCCATTTGGTCCCATCAAATTTTCATTTAGTTTGGTGCAGTAGTTTTTATTTTTAGCTCATTATGTACATAGTACATACATACATGGGCGTTGTTATTACCGGTGCTACGGATTACAAAATTTTAGTGCACATGTAAGAAAATTATGTATTCGACAATAATTTGGGTTGAATAGTGAAACTGAAAAGGATAAAATAAAAAACTTTTTCAAAAAAAAATGTAACCGACTTCAAAACACCCACAAAAAAGTTCAAAATAACCTACAAAAATACTTTTCTTTCGAAAGTCGGTGACAAAAAGTCAATAAAATAAAAAATAAAGTCACCGACTTTTGAAAGAAAAGTTTTTTTGTAGGTTATTTTGAACTTTTTTGTGGGTGTTTTGAAGTCGGTTAAATTTTTTTTGAAAAAGTTTTTTTTTAAAGTTAGTTAAAAATAGTTGACGATAAAAACCTACCTATCCCCAAAAAACATACCGTAAAAACATACCTATTAAAGCTGTAAAAATAAATTTGACAAACTTACATTTGCAGTGAAGAACATGTTCTCCGATACATGTTGTTTAAGAAAATCTGTTATCCAAGTACATTTTATAAGTTGGTCGACTATTACTCGTAAAGTTGTAAAGCCTACTTAGTCATGATAATTTTCTTTTAAACTTCGTTATATATACTACTATTGTGAATTTTTTCACACCCCCAAACATAACCGTTTAGCTGGTAGAGGGGGGGGACACTCGAGTCGAGCAAAATTTAGCACTTTAAAGTTTAATATTTCACAAACGAATTTTTTTATCAAAAAATTGTTAATGGAAACGCTCAATATTTTTTAAAGACCTATTTAATGATACCCCACACTAAGGGGTACGCGAGAAAAAAAAAACATCCCCACTTTACGTGTACAGGAGGTACCCTAAAAAAAATATTTTACGAGATTTTATTTTACCACTTTTTCGGCACAACAAATCCGTATATTTACACCAAATTACAGCTCTCTAGTACTGTGCGTCTCTGAGCTAAACTGCGGACAGACGGACGGACGGACGGACGGACGGACATGGCGAAACTATAAGGGTTCCTTGTTGACTACGGAACCCTAAAAATGGTAATTTTTTCGTTCATGCAATTTGTATGAAAAAATGTTTTGCTAAAGACCAACTTCCGCCGTCCCGATTTTTTTCTTCCGATACAATGAAATGATCCTTACATGAAACAGATTCGAACGGCATTAAAGAAATTGGTCATTTTCACTCATTTTTGTGGCCAACTCACACTTGATCAAAAAAATAAAAATGCCTAAACTGTCAATTAAGAAAGTTTTCTCGGATCTCTTATGGATGCGGATTTCTCCCTCTAAGACACTCTTAGAGGGAGAAATCCGCATCCATAAGAGATCCGTAATCTGTAATTCAAAAAGCAAAAACAAAACATTTTTTTTTAAAGCAGCAATGTTTGAGGTTTATAAACTGGGGCCATAGGGTTCGAGTGCCAACAGAGGTTTTAAAGATACCTTCGGGTACGGAACCCTAAAAACATACAAAAAACGGGCGTATTTAACTATCACATACAAATAGATTCAAAAAACTAAATAATCCAAGACAACAATCAAATTTTAAAAATAAATAGTGATCTGTAATAGACATAAGTGGTATGTAGTCACTTATCCTATTATGTTATCTCTGATATAATTATTATAAACAGTAGGTAGGTTTCTATAATAGCTAGTACATAACTACATTTTTGTGATTATCTTAGAATGAATCGTAGACATGTCTATAATATCACGACAGTGGCACAATTTAAATAAAAACATAACACATCATCACGGCCAATAGTTTATCAGGGATGGCCAAGACTTAATTAACGTCAACCAGATCGGAGAAAATACTGTTGTGGAATATTGTCTTATCGTATATTTTAGTTTATTTATTTATTTTGTTTACTGAATGATTTATTTTCATTAAAAAAAAAAAATTAAGCACAGTCTGTATGAGTATTCTTTTAAAGATATTTTACAATTAACAGCAGTAAAACCTTATTTATTTTCTTGATTTTTATGATGTCGAATCATTACAACGCAAAAACCAGAAGAAAATAATCCCGTTCATTCTTGCCCTGAACGTTTCAGAATAACTTTCCTAATATATATTCCCTTGCATTTCACGCCCTTTTTGAAGGTTTACAGAAAGTGGAAAGGAGCTATTTTCCCAACATAATATAGGGTCCCTGTCTTGCGGATGGCACATATATTATTGTATATTGGGCCCCTCGCGGCAGGACTGTTAGGGTGCTCCCACATCTATCGACGCGGAATCGGCTTAAGCCGGTCAAAAAATTCTTTATGTCAACGTAATAAGAGTTTTACTAATACCATTCGCATCGGCTCGGCTCGGACGACGCGACGCGACGTCGGACGACGGCGGAACGAGTCGTATGTCGGTTAGTTGATCGCATCCGTACGCGTCCGTACGGCGCTATCGAATCTAGCTGAACGTTTCCGACTGCTGTCGAACAGCGCCGAAGACGGCCGAACGGAGCCGGAGACGGCCGAACGGCGCCGGAGACGGCCGATCGGCGCCGAAGACGGCCGAGTACCGTTCGCGATGGTGGCACAGCACAGTGTTTTATGAAGACCATTTTTGGGACATTGCTTTTTTATGTGTGAAAATCTGATAGCTTAATTTATTTAAATGCATTACTTTGTATCCCCATTTTACTAGCATGTTTAGTTTTTGAGTTTTTTTTTTATAAAACCGTAATTTTTTCAACTAGTTAAATAGTTAGAAGAAAAAAAATAATTTCTTTGAAACTAAATATGATACGCAATTATGTTCTCAGAAAAATCGACGGCGTTTTTATGCTGCATATTTTAGGTACTCTGGAACTTCCATGGATCCAGACATAAACGAGGTTTTAGTTTTTATTTTATCTCGGTTGTTCCGTCGTATTTGGAAAAATTTAATTATACTGAAATATGCCTTTCATTTTCCTTGCGCACCACAAACATACCACATCCCAATTGCGTGGAATCAATGTCCGAAAAATGGTCTTCATAAAACACTGTGCATAGGGCCTGTGGCCACAGGCACCTCGCCGAACAGATGCGAACATCCGTCGCGACAGCCGTTCGGAGGAGTCGACAGCCGAACGTAAGTGAACAGCCGACGCGACGGCCGTTCGGAGTAATGACTGCCGATAGCATGCGAACATCCGTCGCGGCAGCTGATCGGCGGTAGCCGAGTAGTGTGGTGATACGCACTCGGCTTAAGCCGGTTCCGCGTCGATAAATGTGGGAGCAGCCTTAGATGATATCTAAAATAATAATAAATTAGTAGTCCATTCATGAGAATACCTACAGGAATGGAATAACATTGTGTTAGATACCACGGTTTTAATTTTATCATGATTTTCAATCAAAGCATGTTTTTGAGTGACGGAAAGATTAAAAAAAAGATAACTTTTATGTATCCATTTAATCAGCTTGGTTATGACATTTTTAACAAGATAAGGTACCAAGTGCAAAAATTATGTAATACGACTGTGTGCAATAAAAATAAATATTATGACTAGGTTTTTATGTGATGTAGATTTATAATTATTTGTTAGCTTAAGTGTATTTTGATGGTATTTTAATTCATATTATGCGATGTTTTGAGGCGACTTATTCCGGATCCGACACAACTAAAAAATAAAAAATACATATGGAGCAAAGTTTTTCAGAAAATAAAAATAATAAATGTATTTTATTTGATCCTTTTTAGTTTAGATATTGAACCAATTGTCAAATGCATAATTCTTTTAGATTTGCAGTAGAATTTTATAATCCGTAGCACCGGTAATATGATCGCCCATATACACAATAATCTGGTCGCGGTTCTAACGAATTACCGTGACCCCGGAACGTAAAAGGCTATTGAAGGACACCGTGGATTTTAGTCATTACGAGTCTGACAATCCCTCCCCCCTTGCCCTGGGTCCTCCCAGGACTCATTTGATGATTTCACCACGCTAAAAAAAAGTACATAATAACCTAGAAATGCTCATAAAATAAAAACTACTGAACCATACTAAAATCGACCAAATGGCAGGTATACTGCATCGAACAAATAAAAACACCCATAAATCGGACCAGAAACCTCGGAGTAATAAAAAAAAAACAAAAACAAAAAAATCCAATCGAATTGAGAACCTCAACCTCCTGCTTTTTGAAGTCGGTTAAAAATGGAGTATTAGAACACCGAACAGAAAATATTTAGGTATTTACAAATTAGATGATGAGAAATAGGGGCACAATATTACTGCAAAATCAAATATCGTTATGATTCTCGTCTAAGCCAGATTGGAAAGAGGTGACATGACTTTTATTTGATTTATGAAAACCTATGTGTTTGTGGTTGATCGGCTTGAATCTCATCAGATGTTTTTTGTTTATTTGGTTCTTATAATTCACCTGATTGACACTTATATTCCACCTTAAGACCGATAATTTAGTCTATCTATTTTGATTTTAATACATTCAAAATACGTTTAAATTGAAATAAAAATGGCCAACCGGTAGGGGAACAGTGTATGACGCGAGGTATAATGGGGACATACACTCTCTAACGTAGCGCAAGCGCCATCAAGACGTCATTTGCATGAGGCCATTAACAAATGGCGTCCTGTTGGCGCTTGCGCTACGTGAGTATTGTGGTCCCCGTCTTATACACTGTCCCCTTACCAGTTAAAGGGCCCAACTTATGGGTCTAGTCAGGTCCAGGGATAGAAACCTCCACGTTCATTATGAAGGGGTTTTCAATATAACAACACAAAAAAGCGTAAAATAACGTTTCTTTCGGAAGGCGGTGGCTTTTTTTAATTTTATCGACTTTTGCCAGCGACTTACGAAAGTAAAGTATTTTTTTTTATTTCACCCTATTTAGTTCAGGTATTCAACAAAAAACTTCGTATAATCGGCGTCTTTGAAAATCTACAATCCATGTACCTAAGCAAAAACAGATCTATGTGGGTAACGTCACGGAGTATACATTAATGTTATATACTACAACCTTCTCTAGAATGTAAATAAAACTTTTCTGAAAATCGCATCAAAATTGGTTCAGCTATACGCGAGATAATCGCGCACATACATGCATACAAACATGCATGCTGAGAACCAATTTTTTTTGAAGTCGGTTAAAAGTTCCAAAATCTTGGTAGGTACTTACAGTATTTTTCTTCTGCAAGAACGTCATGCTTCCGAATATAGGATGGACGGAAGCCTGGGGGACTCCAAGACTGGGCCAATAGTTCTTCATTTGAATCCATTTGAAGTACAGCCACACCAGTAACGCAAACAACGGTATTAAGAGCAAGAGATACATTGTCTCTCAGTGCCGCACCACTACTAGTTGATATTGTTGTTTGACTGATAATATATAGGAGTTTAAACACGCTTACAAGTTCGTGTCAAATTGAAGGGGAAGATAAAAGTGAAATAAAGCGGGCAGCCCCAAAAAAACGCGAAAAAAAAGAGAAGAGCCAAAATGGATTTGGGACTTTTAAGATCAAACCCAATGAAGTATTTTGGCGGATTTAAATCCCTTTTAAAAGACAGCAAATGAGACTTCTAAATTGGAAGTTTTAAGAGGAAATCCAAAGATTCAAAAAAAATGACTAGGTGTCTTTGGAAGAGAAAGCAACAGCTAAGGAGGTCCAGAGAACCGGTGCACAACTTGCGTTGTTAACTCACTAAGTGACGAATTGCTCCTTCTTTGGGTTAATATATATATGTTTGGCTACAGCTATACCAGATAAGATGTGCGAGGAACGTGTGAAACGATTTTTTTTGATAACTTACACACGATTCCATTCGTATGATTAAAATATTGCTTGTAATGCTGTTATAATTAATCATATTGGTTGTTTGGATAGGTATTTAAGGTGCAAGGCGATTTTTTTTAAAACGTTGTGTTGGAAATAAATGTCTGAATTGGTCAAAAGTACTTTTAACTTAAACAAAAAATGTAACCGACTTCAAAAACAACCTCAAAAAAGTTAAAAATAACCTAAAATATAACTTTTCTTTCGAAAGTCGGTGACTTTGTTTTTTTATTTCATTGACTTTTTTAAATTATTTCAAATTGTCCTCTTTGAAATTTAAGACAGAACATTTTTATGATTCGATGGCTACTAACCAATTTCATTATTCTTTATTTCTTTATAACTTTATTAAACGTTTGACGTTGTTTCAAAAATACAAACATCCGAATTGATAACCTCCTCAGAAGTCGGTTAAAAACCGGTTAAAGTAGTTTGACTGAACATGTTGGTCAAAAGTACGAGTAATTTTGGCTGATTTGTAAGTTAAAAGTACTTTTGAGTTAAATCGATTCGGCTTATGACTGACATAATGGCTTATTACACGAGAAATTTTGTCATATGTAACGGTATGGTTGACGCTATGGTTGAGCAATCAACTGATGCGTTGATTGCTCAACCATACCACCGTGAGTCGAGGGTTTGATTCCAGAGAGATTCCAAAAAATTGGCTTAGGCGATAGGCAAAAAGCCTAATTTCGCAAATGGCGAAGTTCTCAAAATGGCAAATTCTCTAAAAGCTTAATTCAAGACCAATTCTCAAAAAGGCATGTACTTATGCCTTTTTGAGAATCAGGCATTTTGGTTTTTTTTTTAAATTTTAATCAAAAAATGGAAAATTTTATACTATTATATTGGGAGTATAATTTATTCATGTATTTTTTTTTCGCATGTCCTGAAACATTTAAGTTAAATCGAAGTGTAAAAATATTTTATTTACAAGAATATCTAGGTACTTAAAATTATAGAAAATGGCTTTTCGAGAATTTGACATTTTGAAAACCAGGTATTTTGAGAATTGGCTATTATGAGAATTAGGCTTTTAGAGAACCAAAAATTTGTATGATCTTCAATTAGTAGTTCTGGGTGTTTGTATCAGTTAAATGTTTGTAAGCGCTCCTGCAGAAGAAAATCCTAGTGGAACATAAAATATTTGAAAAAATGGTCACCGTAGGTCTATATTCTATCCGTACTCATGTGCCTTTTAGATAAGGGACATTAAGTTCATTAATTTATGTACAATCGACAAAGTGGAATTATGACTTATGGCCCACCATAAACTTATTTTCCTACAGAAATTCAAATACAATTAGGTCCCTGCATATATCCATGGTAACGACTTAGATCTTTGTCAATTTGACGTATTCAAACGATTTATTAATTGTCAAAATGGGTCATGATTCCACTTTGTCGATTGTAGATACATTCAGAAATGTAAGAACCCAATGAAAAAGATCAGTAATCAATCGCCAAAAGTTTCAAATGTTTTCGTTACTAAAGTATCCATCTGTCAGTGGAGATCTTAGTTCAGCTCGCTCCATATCATAGGCTTTGTTTCAGCTATCTTTGACCTGGACTAGAGTCAAGAGCAAATTCATATTAAATAAAATAAAAAAACTCTCGCTATTCCAACTGATCCACTTTCATGAATATTAAAAATTAATAATGCATTCAGATAATGATACATAATATTCTTTAGAGGGCAAATTTTTCGTTGCGACATCAGTAGGTACGATAATATAAGATGTTGGAATCTTATTTTATGTATGCAACTCAGTGCGACTTGTAAAATTCCTACAAGATGATATTTTTTTCAAACTACTGAACCTGAAAAGGTGTTTCCACAAATATTATTAATTTTGATTAATAAATGTTCTTTCTACAGATTTAAGAGCCAAGCTGTATTTAAAACCATTCAGAGCCTACCTAAAGAATTTTGGAAGATCCGAGTAATAGCATGATTTTCGATTTTAATGACCCCTCTCTTCAAAGACATAGCTTTCAGTTTCAGCTCAAAAAAATATCGATTCCCATAATTAAAACTAAATTAATTTTTGGCTCAAAAGAAAGTCACATTAATTTAACCCATTAAAAATTAATATTTCAAAGGCTCTGAAGCCATTAGGAAGCCCTTTATCTGCCAAGTGCCCATTGATCCGACCGAATAATAGCGTTATTGTAATTCAATTAGCGGGGTCCTGGGTTCGATTCCCGGCGCCAATTATACAGGGGACAATGGACTAAAATTATATGCTTGATGGTATCTTTACTTGTAAATGAGCCGGGTTGGAACATGTTTGTAACCACACGTTGTTAGGACATGTTGGTATAACCACGAGGGTAATTGGTTTGCTCGATATACTTGGTTACCTTATCGCTATTATACTACTACGCAGTAAACAGTGGAAATTGAGTCTAAAACCTTCTTTAGATATGCTACATTTTCACTGGAAACAATTTGAAATAAGCTTACCAATGAAAGTTTAGTCACTACATTTTGATATGGGTTCCAGGGCATCGCCGTTTGCCAGTCAGCCATATTATGTAAGAGTTATAAGGAGTGGATGGAAACCATTTTTTTTACACATGATATGCCATAGAAAAATATTTAAATACTAGCTTCTGCCCGCGACTTCGTACGCGGATCCTGTTGCTTATGCCAGCAGTCGGGGACGTCAAAATCGAAGATCTGAAACGTCTGATGTCGAATTCTAGGAGCCTGGGGACGGGAAAACAACGGGATGCGCGAGACGATTCCAGACGTTCCAGATCTTTCATTATTGTAAGACAACAGGAAATGCCCATCAGACTAAACAACTCTTGCTAAGACGTCATTCCTGTATATATCATAGTGTAGCTGGGCTCTTGGAGTTCCACATCAGGTGTTCCAGATCTACAATTTTTATAAGTTGACAAAGAGTACTCATCTGGCTGAATAACTCTTGCTAAGACGTCATTGCCTTATATGTTATAGTAGGTATAGCTGGGTTCTTGAAGTTCCACATCAGGTGTTCCAGATCTTCAATTTTTATACATCAACAGGGGTAAGTAATATATGATATAACTACAAAATCTCTAAAATTTACAAGAGATAACAACTGAACATATAATTTTATTTGATACTAGCTTCTGCCCGCGACTTCGTACGCGGATCCTGTTGCTTATGCCAGCGACGACGGGGTCGTCAAAATCGAAGATCTGAAACGTCGAATTCTAAGAGCCTGGGGACGGGAAAACAACGGGATGCGCGAGACGATTCCAGACGTTCCAGATCTTTCATTTTTGTGAGTCAACAGGAAATGACCATCAGACTAAACAAATCTTGATAAGACGTCATTCCTATGTATGTATATTAAGTATAGTGTAGCTGGGCTCTTGGAGCTCCACATCAGGTGTTCCAGATCTCAATTTTCATACGTCAACAGAGAGTACTCATTAGGCTGAACAACTCTTGCTAAGACGTCATTCCTGTATATGTTATAGTGTACCTGGGCTCTTGAAGTTCCACATCAGGTGTTCCAGATCTCAATTTTCATACGTCAACAGAGAGTACTCATTAGGCTGGACAACTCTTGCTAAGACGTCATTCCTATATATGTTATAAAGTAGCTGGGCTGTTGGAGTTCCACATCAGGTGTACCAGATCTTCAATTTTTATTGGACAACAGAGGTTGCTCATCAGGCTCAACAACTCTTGCTAAGACGTCTTTACTGTATATGTCATAGTGTAGCTAGGCACTTGGAGTTCCACATCAGGTGTTCCAGATCTTCAATTTTTTATACGTTGACAGAGAGTACTCATCATGCTGAACAACTCTTGCTAAGACGTCATTCACTTATATGTTATAGTGATGCTGGGCTCTTGGAGTTCCACATCAGGTGTTCCAGATCTTCAATTTTTATACATCAACAGAAGGTGCTCATCAGGCTGAACAACTCTTGCTAAGACGTCATTCCTGTATATGTTATAGTGTAGCTGGGCTCTTGAAGTTCCACATCAGGTGTTCCAGATCTTCAATTTTTATACATCAACAGAAGGTGCTCTTCAGGCTGAACAGCTCTTGCTAAGACGTCATTCCTGTATATGTTATAGTGTAGGTGGGCTCTTGAAGTTCCACATCAGGTGTTCCAGATCTTCAATTTTTATACATCAACTGAAGGTGCTCTTCAGGCTGAACAACTCTTGCTAAGACGTCATTCCTGTATAAGTCATAGTGTAGCTGGGCTCTTGGTGTTCCACATCAGGTGTCCAGGATCTTCAAATTTATTCTCTCAGCAGAAAATGCTCATCACGTGGGACAATTTTTGCTATGGCACCATTTCTGTATCTCTTGTAGTTAAGCAGGTCTGTTGCGGTTCTGCATCAGGTGTTCAAGTTTCCAAGATAAATTATAGCCTATATGTTAACCGGACTTAATACCTATACAACAAAAAAAAAATCATTCAAATCCGTCCAGTAGTTCCGAAGATTAGCGTGCACAAACACACAGACAAACAGACAAACAGACAAACCGACAAACAGACAAACAGACAAAAAAAAAGTTAACTACATTTTCGGGTTCGGCATCGATAAAATAACAACCCCTGCTACTTTTTTTTTGTATATTTCCATTGTACAGACACAACTTTTCTACAAATTTATTATAAGTATAGATAATAATTTACATTTTCTAGCCGTCCATCTCGAGAAACGGCACCGTGGTTTCGTTTCAGGTAAATATGTGGTTAGGGCTGAACAATCCGTCAGGCCCTGGTAGGCCTCACGCGTTGCGCTGAAGTTCCAGTTGCTTCGGTCGCTAGGTCTCATCTTTACTTCTAGGCTAGATTAAGACCAAGAGCTTAGGTGATTTCTTTAATTAATACAAATATGTTCTAGAATAGAAATAAAAACCGTGATATTTAACTAGTATAGAAAACAACAGCTAAACTAGCTCTCATCCTTCCGTAACGAGGGATGTAACAAGGGCTGTAACGATACTGTTACAGAACTTGTTCGGTGGTCTGATACACCTTCATTTTTCCAACTTTTCAACAAGTTTTTTTAAAGTAATTAACTGGGCGGGCGTAATAAGTAAAAGCGATGTTTTCTTTAGTTGGAACAGGTAAATAATTGCTTAATTCCTGAAGCTCTATCATGAATTTTCATGTTTTTGTGTCGTTAAGTAAAGGGAACTTTGACGTTAATTTAATGAAAAAATGCATCTCGTTCGCTCACTCGATGCGCTTTTCAATTTTCCATACAATAAACGCATTAAATATTTTATGAACTCTGTAAGTAAAATACAGAAATCTTGTGCTAATTAAGGCCTCCGTTTTCAGACAGATTACTTATAGTTTGCAAGATAAAACAATAAATGTTGCTCCAAAATCGTGAGTGAGTTGACAAACATTTAAACTCATACAACACACTAACAGCATATTGACATAATAGCATTATCTGCCTATAATATTCCTACTACTGGGACAAGCGGCGACGGCGAGTAATGAGTGACTTGCCATCCGTTATGGATCATGCTTCAGTTCCACCCTGTAAGCAAACTGACGGACCCTCCTTAAAGGACCAAATCCTGCCATGAAAAGAGTAGGTGGAAGGATATGGAGGAGGTGCCCAGCAGTGGGACAGAAAAGATATATACCTCGATTGAAATGTGAATATTAATCATCATCATCAGCATAATAATATAATGTTCCCACTGCTGGTACACAGGCCTTCACTCTGTGAGAGGGAGTGGGCCATAATCCACCACGCGGGCCCAGTGCGGGTTGGTAGATGTCACAATTATCTTCGAATTTTTGGTGCTAGGACATGCGGGTTTCCTTACGATGTTTTCCTTCACCGTTTTGAGAGCAGTGATGATGAAGTAAATTACACAAAGTAATGCTCCTGGCGGGGTTCGAACCCACAACCTGCAACTCGTAAGTCGGGACCGATAACACGGGGCCACGAATTTATGCAGCGACGGTCTTTTGTTTTCTTGAGAAATGGTTATGTCAATTTTGTTTTATTTGATACAAATCTGTTTCATTTTTAAGCTGACGGCGATCTTAAAGCCTCATTTAGACGATGCAAGAACTCGCACGCGAGTTGCGTTACGGTACAATTTAACGAATCATCATCTCAGCCGTAGGACGTCCACTGCTGAACATAGGCCTCCCCTTTTGATTTCCACTTATACCGGTTGGAAGCGACCTGCATCCAGCGTCTTCCGGCGACCTTTATAAGGTCGTCTGTCCACCTTGCTGGTGGACGTCTTACGCTGCGCTTGCTAGTCCGTGGTCTCCACTCTAGTACTTTTCGACCCCATCGGCCATCTGCTCTGCGAGCAATATGGCCTGCCCATTGCCACTTCAGCTTGCTAATCCGGTGGGCTATATCGGTGACTTTAGTTCGTCTACGGATCTCCTCATTTCGGATTCGATCACGTAGAGAAACACCTAGCATAGCCCTCTCCATAGCTCGTTGAGCGACTTTGAGCTTTGAGATGAGGCCGATAGTGAAAGACCACGTTTCGGTGCCGTAACTCATCACTGGTAACACACATTGGTTGAAGACTTTCGTCTTGAGGCACTGAGGTATGTCGGACGAAAAGACGTTGCGTAGTTTCCCGAACGCTGCCCAACCGAGTTGGATTCGGCGGTTGACCTCTTTCTCGAAGTTGGACCTACCTAACTGGACTACCTGTCCTAAGTAGATATATGAGTCAACAACTTCGAGTACCGAGTTTCCAACAGAGACTGGGGTGGGCACAACATTGGCATTTGACATAATTTTCGTCTTGTCCATGTTCATTTTCAAGCCCACCCGTTGTGAAACTCGGTCGAGGCCATCGAGCATCATGCTGAGTTCCTCCATCGACTTTGCCATGACTACGATGTCGTCGGCAAACCGAAGGTGAGTGATGTATTCGCCGTTGATGTTGATGCCAAGTCCTTGCCATTCCAGGAGCTTGAAGGCGTCTTCCATTGCGGCAGTAAACAGTTTCGGGGAGATAACGTCCCCCTGTCTTACGCCTCTTCTCAATGGAATCGCCTTCGTGCTCTGCTCCTGTATTCGGACCGACATGGTGGCGTTATTATACAAGCACTTCAACACCTCGATGTACCGATAGTCAATACGGCATCGCTGGAGTGACTCAAGTACCGCCCATGTTTCCACCGAATCGAAGGCTTTCTCATAGTCCACAAACGCTAAGCATAATGGCAAGTTATACTCTTCGGTCTTCTGTATAACTTGCCGCAGCGTATGGATGTGGTCTATGGTACTATAGCCTCTTCGGAAACCGGCTTGTTCGGGAGGCTGGAAGTCATCAAGTCTGTGTTCGAGACGGTTCGTGATAACCCTTGAAAACAGCTTATAAACATGACTTAGAAGCGTGATGGGTCTGTAGTTCTTCAATAGGCTGTTATCACCTTTTTTGAAGAACAGCACCACCTCACCTCTACTCCATGTTTCAGGCGTTTTGCCCTCAGAGAGGACGGAATTAAAGAGCTTCTGGAGGACTTTAAGTACCGGTGTTCCACCCGCTCTCAGAAGCTCTGAAGTGATTCCGTCCTCGCCCGGCGCCTTGTTGTTCTTAAGCTGCTTCAGGGCCATCCTAATCTCGTACAGACTGATGTCCGGGATATCTCCGGTATAATGTCGGGACAGCTTGGCTCTGGGATCTCCTACCAAGCGGTCAACGGGCTTTGCGACCGAAGTGTATAACTGTCCATAGAACCTCTCGATCTCGCCTAAAACCTCTGCTTTGGTCGACGCTATGCTGCCATCCTCCCGTTTCAGCTTTGTCATCTGGCTCTGCCCAATAGACTTGTCCTTTGCGAACACTTTAGAGCCTTGGTTTCGCTGTATGGTCTCTTTAACACGATTCGTATTAAAGAGACGCAGATCATGTCGCAAGGACTTAGATATCCGTCTATTGAGCTGCCTATATGACTTCGCGTCATCGGAAGACTGCAACTGTAGCAAACGTCGTTCAGCCATGAGGTTTAAGGTTTGCTCGGTCAATTTCTGGGGTCTATCTTTACGACAGGGTCTAAAAAACTTAGACCCTACCGTGCGGACAGTTTCCACTAGCCCGTCGTTGATCTCGTCCACTGACACTAAGTTCTCAAGGCAAGCAAAGCGATTAGAGAGCTCGAGTTGAAAGCTTTCGGGGTTTTGAATATGGGGCCGAGTAGGTCGGAGCGTAGACTTCATCAGGCTGGACCTTTCAAGTTTAACATTGATATTCAGCGAGCCTCTTACGATTCGGTGATCGCTACCGGTTTTTACCCTGTTGATCACAGAGACATCGCTGAATATCCGTTTCTTGTCGGTCATGAAGAAGTCTATCTCGTTTCTCGTGAAACCATCGGGACTCAGCCAGGTCCATTTCCTGTGAGGCGGCTTCTGGAAGAAAGAGTTCATCATAAAGAGTTCCTCTTTCTCCAGAAAGTCGGCCAGCCTCTGTCCCCTAGGGTTCCGTTGCCCATACCCAAATTGCCCCACTCTCAACTCATCACCGCTTTTCTTGCCCAACTTTGCGTTAAAGTCCCCCATAACAACAGTGAAGTGGGTTTTGGAGCTATGTATGGCCCTACTAACGTCCTCATACATAGTCTCCACTTCATCATCGGAGTGTGACGAGGTCGGTGCGTATACCTGAATGACCTTCAGCGAATATCTTTTGGATATTCTGAGTATTAGGTATACCACCCTGCTCGACACACTGTCGATGGTTATTATGTTGTTTACGAGGGACTTGTGAACGAGAAACCCGACACCACCTTGGGACTGTTGGTCGCCCTCCCGGTAGTAGAGCAAGTTACCAGACTTCAGGGTTACGGTGTCCTCCCCCTCTCTTCGGACTTCGCATAACCCCATAATGTCCCAGTGTAACTTGCTCAGCTCCTCTTCCAGCTCGCAGATCTTTTCGATTTCGAGATTTAACGAATGCAGTTGATCAAACAAATACCGAAATGTAGTGAAACTCGCATGCGAGTTCTTGCTCCGTCTAAATGGGGCTTTAGGGTCGCGGGGTTGTCGTATCAATTAATAGTGATCCTGGAACGAAAAAGACTATTGAAGGCACACTGTGGATTTTAGTTAGTACGAGTCTGACAGTCTGCGAGGGCTCATTTGATTCTCTACCACGAATAAAAAAAACTTCACGAGCCCAGTGCACGATGGTACATGGCACATGTTTTCGAATTTCGGTTCTAAGACATGTTAGTTTCCTCTTACAATTATATCTTATGAACAATCTAGTTACCTTCTACCGTAGGGTAAAAAAAATATTTTGGTTTTCTAATCTCTTATCCCTTAATCCCCAAAGTTATATAGTAGACAGAGATTTCCCGGAATTGTTATTACTTATAATAACCGGATAATGGCAGGCCAAAGTTTTCACATTGACGTCCACTTTTTTCTTAAAAGCAAGTACATCGTGTTAATTATCCGTATCATTACCGCCATTTTTGTTAACCCTTTCTGTGGTATCAGGGGACGCTAAATTTTATCTTATATTTTGCTAGAATACAATTTTTTGCATACCTATAAATTTTTAATACTTACGTACAATTCATTTACAATATTATCTTGAATACAATGGCGGTCTTATGATTCGTAATGATTGCTGGGTCGTGGGACTTCCCGTCCCGTCCTGGGTGGGAGGACTCATTTGATGAAAATTATTACCACGACAAAAATGAAATAATGGTGGATAACCGTACCAGATTAATTCCAGACCAATTTTGGATAGATTGAACTTATATAAAATATATATAACGGGTACTGTTCCTTTTTCGGGTGTGGATGGACTCTGGGAACACTCTGAAATGATGTACCTATTACTCATTATAATTTAAAAAAAAGGTATGGAAATGTTTGTGAATTATTACTGAAATGGAACCGCAGAGAAAAACCCTTTAAGCTTTAAAACTGTCTCGGTTTGTATGTTTGTTGAGAATAGTAACATCTCTGAATGAAAAAATACTTATTGGTTGGATTATATAATATGACAATCGTTTTAACGGTTGTTATAATTACGAGTAATCCGATAAAAATAACATTGTACAAGGAAAGTTTAGATCATATATTCTCTTTGATGACAGTAATCTTTATATCAATTTAAATACTTCAAAAGTAGGGATTTATGTCCGTGGTTGTGAACTGCTTGTCCGTTTGTGTGTTTACAGACTGGATTTTGGTACGGATTTACGAAAGCAGAAGCTTGGTGAATTATAAAACTATAATCAGCAGAAAAAAATCTGTATGCTTTACAGTTGTACTTAAATACATATCAGTTTCGCGGTGAAGAATCATAAAAACTTAACGTACCTATATTATACTAGTAAGTGTTACAGATATTTATGTAAATATTATACTTTAAAAAATGTGGTCTGCGCTGAAAAATGCTTGAAAAGCATGTGCAAAACCATCGCGTACACGAATTCATTGAAAATAACAATAAGTTAAAAATTTTAAAATTTTGTGGTATGTTTCCCAATATTTTTTTATTGTTGGCTATTCTTAATGCCTTATAAACGATGCGCTCGCTCGATGAGAGATGTAACCTATGAGAAACAGACTTATCTAATCCTTCTCATTAATTTCATCAGTCCAGCAGGCTATCTAAGCCAGTGTGAAATCCCCCTGCAGCATATATCTCATTTCTCTTTACATTTATAGTCTTCGCACGCAAAGAAGAAGACCATAAGTAAGTACCTACATGTGAATTTAATTTACAACAAAATCATGGACCTCTGAAAAGTCAAAAGAAAAATCCTATTAAGTTTTTCTATATACTCGTATTATACTTATTAACTGATAGAAAAACTACTTATTAAACTTAAATGACGCCATATCGGAAATACTCCGTGCGAAGTCGGGAAACATCGTCAAGTGTGTAAAATGAGAGGTATTATAGATCTTAATAATAGGTATTATTGATACTAAAACTGCGTATCACTGGATTGCCAATTTATTTATTTGGGATAGTCCTTGAATTGATCAGATATAATTGGTGAAAAAAGATTGAAGTATTATGACGCTTACGATAAGCCATTTTGCACTGTTGTTTAAAAGTACGATTTACACTTTTCGACTCGCGTCATATTTATCGGAGCGGAATTTACGAGGAAACTACATCGTCTATGAAGTATTTCGACGTCGTATGACGCAACTCGGCCGGTGTAAATCGTACTTGGAGATATTGAAATGTCTGTCATGAACTGTAATGTGATGATGTCGCCTTTCTTGACTAAGTATACTTGTGCGCAAGTCATTGTTTTTAATTCCTACATTTCGAAGCAAATACTTGAAAAATCACGAGTACGTAATTGAATAACAAAACTTTATTGTGGCAGGTTCATGGTAATAGAATCGTTCTCTAATGATGAAACTTCTGTAAAACTCCTTCTGTGAAACCGGTATGGACAAATTGTGGAGGGATTGTGAATTGTTTATTTTCAATTAAGAGTGTGACACATCCCTCTCGTAGGGCGGGAGAACTCATTCGATGATTATGACACCTAAAAAAAACAAATGTACAAGGATCCGTCCAAAAACCCAAAGAACAATGGCGGGCGGTAGAACATTTGTATTGTTGTATTTTTTTCTAGCGGCTGCTGATGAAAACAATGATAACGTATATAGTTTGAACTCCAGTACAAGGATACTGGAGTTCAAAATATATACGTTATCATTGTTTAAAGTAAAATGAAGTAAAGTAAAAGTATCTCTTATAGTTAAGCAGGTCTGTTGCGGTTCTGCATCAGATCTTCAAGCTTCCTAGATAAATTATAGCCTATATGTTAACCGGACCGGTTTTCTCACGATGTTTTCCTTCACCGTTTTGAGAGCAGTGGTGATGAAATAAATTACCTACACAAAGTAATGCGCCTGGCGGGGTTCGAACCCACGACCTACAACTCGTAAGTCGGGACCGATACCACTGGGCCACCACTGCTCTCATTAAATAAATAAATATTTAATAATGCAGATTTTTAGCAAAAATAAAACTACATATTAACATAATGGTGTGTCAATTATACACTGAGAAAGTAATGTTATTGCAATTAAATCGTAGGTAGCACTTTGTTGCGGCTTGTAGCCTCACGGTTATAGAAAACTACATCACATTGATCAGCGACTGTTTGCTATGTAATTTTATCAGGCGTTAACGCAATCTGTACCCGTAGCACGAATTTTCACTCTTTTACTTTACAGTATTTACAACGTTTCTTGTATGAAAAAATGGAACAGCGCCTCTGGTGCGCGAAGCCGGAACTAATTTTTTCCTTGAAAAATGTCAACTTGAAATTGTCAAAGTTCCAGTTTACTTTACGTCTCAAATACTGAAAATTCGTGCTAAGGGTACTGTACCCTTAGCACGAATTTTCACTCTTTTACTTTACAGTATTTACAGCGTTTCTTGTATGAAAAAATGGAACAGCGCCTCTGGTGCGCGAAGCCGGAACTATTTTTTTCCTTGAAAAATGTCAACTTGAAATTGTCAAAGTTCCAGTTAACTTTACGTCTCAAATACTGAAAATTCGTGCTAAGGGTACAGCTGTTCCTTTGAAACTTTATTTTGTTATCTGTGACACTCGCTACCGACGTTATTATTTGTTGGTTTTATATAAGCAGTAAATAAAAGAATAATAACTGTTTATTTATTAGAGTGGCCTTCCATGGTACACCACCTTAATTTTACGTCGTCGATTCCCGATATCAAAGAAGCGAGGGGCCGTACTGCCAAAATAGTAGCCCCTTGCGAAGCCGGGACTGGCCGTTAGTTGAATTTATTTATGAAATTCTATGATTTTGCCATAACTAAACAATCGAATACACTTTTCAAAAATTATCTAATAAGTTCCTTTTCTACTGGAGGTTAAGTATTGCATCCTATTGCCTCGCTCTATATACCTATCATGAAATGTTTCGTCTGGTGGAAGAATTATCACCAGGAACGAGTTTTGTGTCAGTGGTGGAGTTGAGAAATTAAAATTCTTGTGATATTTCTCTAATCTATCTAGAATAAAGGGGTAAAATTACTGACATAAAACGTTTTGATATTTATCAAAAAAGAAAGTCAGAAGCGGTACATTATATTATTTGTAGAGGACAGAACAGGTAAAACATACATAAACTCAAAAATTTAAACCTCAACTACAAGTAATTGTGGATTTAATACAGTAAAATCAAATGTGCTGGCCAAAACTCCCATTATTTTTTCACCCAGGCTCTTGGAATTGGGCATCAGACGTTTCAGATATTCGATTTTGACGACCCGGTTGTCGCGGGCACAAGCAACAGGATTCGCGTACGAAGTCGCGGGCAGAAGCTAGTATTTATATTATAAATCACACTATGACACATTTATATTCCCACTTATCTTTAAACCGCATCATTATCTAATAAGCTTGAGAAAATAAAACTCATCATAAGATAAGCAATGAAAACATTTATTATTAATAGAACAATATTATTATATTATTATCGTAATTATGCCTAAATATAAGTTGCTTTAACACCAATTATCTCAGAGGTCATCGCATAGTGTAGTACGGGAAATATGGGTAACGTGCAGCATGGAAACAAATTAACTCGGGTATGATACAGTTCATATTACTGTGTGCTAGCAAACTATACAGAATGAATTAATAAACTCAAGTCATAAGTTGTATGTAATTGTAGACCCCATGCAGGGTATAAATTCTGTATTGTTCAAACAACAATATAAAATACATACCTACATAATAATTTTATCTAAGTACCGTAAAACATGGCAACTTTGCCCTCGACATATGACTTTGCCCAGTTGTGTATTTTTCAAAAAACTTAATATATACCAAATTTGTCTATAGTTAGTAAGAACATTTTGTCTATGGTAAAAAAATCATCATTTTTCTGGCAACACTGTGTGACGCGCTGTCACAGATGTTACTTCAGTTGTCTGTCAGACGTCGTTGAAGTAAGAGTGTTTTTTGGCGGGCCAAAACTTAAAAAAAAACTTTCTCGAGAAGTACTACTTGGCGTTATCGCAGGTAAGTAATTTTTATACATCCGATAATACATTGGAAATGAATAATATAGACTAGTTTTCTTCGCTAAATGCGTCATTTAATCAAAAAATATGACGGTGGGCAATGTCACAAGCATATTTTTTGAATATCGTTGACAACATTGCCCAACGTTTCTTTTTCACTTGGGTTGTCACCTGAGGTACATTTTTAACCGATTAAAAAAAGGAGGGTTCGGATTTGATGAACAGTTAATAATGTTGGTTAACACATAAAGTTTAAAAACAGAGGCGGGATTGAGAAGATACGAGGGTTATTTGTTATTTTCATATAAAAACAAAGACCGAGATAGGTACATGCTTTTTAGTATTTTTTTAGTTTTTTTTAGTTCATGAACACTTCAAAATAAAGCATATTATGTAAAAAATTATGTTAAATTATTTCCCTCTTTAATTTATCATTATAATTTATTATAATACTCCACACTAAAAATTATTAAATAGTTAAGTATTGTCAATGGTGACAACCCTTGAACAATCGCCGTTTTGTACGAAAAATGTTCTAGAAGGCTTTTTGACTTTGCCCACTCATTTTTAAGGGTCAAGGAATGTGAATATTTGGCGTATAATTTAATACATTATTTGCATTGCTCAGTATTTTCATTCAGTCCTTTTCGAATAGTGATAAAGTTTATGGTAACGGAGATCTGTAATGTGGGCAAAGTTACCAAATGTATAAGATTTTTTGCCCAGCACCTATAATTGTTATTTTCACTAATAAATATTACTTTTTTTTACTATTTTGAGTTTTGTGTATCGAGACATGAGCATATAGTATTATGTGGCACCGAAACAATAATCAATTTATTAAAATTTTCCAAAATATCATCAATTAAGCATTAATTTGTTTTTGAAATTTTTGGGCAAAGTTGCCATGTTTTACGGTATTACTTTCCAACTTAGGTACTATCATAAATGTAAAAGTGGATGGATGAATGCAAGCTTTTGTTACTCTTAGTAAAACGGCTTAAAGTTAGTATTAAACGGCGAAAGCTTAAAACGAAACTTCATAATCTAACCGACATGTTCTAGAGCCAAAAAATCAAAGACACGTGATATCTAACAAACCATACTGGACCCGTGCGCGTGCGCGTAACGGATTACAGCCCACTGCCTCTCACAGAATTATGAACTAGGCCGGGGATGCGATTCCCAGATCAGGCAGAAAGTTTTTTAACACTTTGAGCTGAGCAACGCTAAAATACGTAAAATTTGACAAACGCTATTTGACACAACGTTTAATCACGTCAGTAAAAAATATGTCTTTTTTCAAAGAACGTGTATAAACGGCCGAGGCTTATACAAATTACTTCAAGCTACGTCATCGCGCCGTATCACTTTAAATTTTGGGACTGCTAGCGCCACTCCAGGTTAGTTTTTTTGTGCACTTTATAAGGCTACTCGCACACATACATTCTAATTACGCATACATTCGCAACGTCGTAGTACGTCCCTCGTAAACGTCGACGGTTGTGTCACATTTCATATTATCTTTGGTTGTGTGAAAAACAGAACGTCACTAATCGTCATTTATTTTGTATGAGAAGATAGTGCGCCGCACAACAAACATTTGAATACCCAGATGCTCAGCTGAAAGTGTTAAACAATGCATCTAGAAGGAATTGGGAGAGATTTTGTCCAGCAGTGCAGTGCGATAACATAAGCTAATTTTAAAAAGTAGTTAAGTGTTATAATAAACGTTATACTTGATCAGGAATTTCTAAGGAGGAGCACTTAGTCTGAATCGCTGCCTACTTATAGCAAATAGGCAATTCTTAATGCAAGAGATGGTAAGATTCTTTACAAAGACAGCTCGCGGGATCCGGCGGTAAGACCCCTCTTTGAGGAGTGGCTGGAGAGAAGTCATGGCGTCCTGACCTACCGCTTGACGCAGGTCCTCACCGGACACGGAAGTTTCGGGAGGTACCTGTGTCTGATGCGAAAGGAGGAGACGCCTGGGTGTCACCACTGCGAAGATCGCCCGGAGGACACGGTGGAGCATACGGTGCAAGACTGCCCAGCTTGGGCGGAGCACCGACGTGTCCTCACGGCTGCGATAGGCGGAGACCTCTCGCGCCCGGCATTGGTTGCGGCCATGCTGCGGGGCGAGACGGAGTGGGAAGCGGTCAGCTCCTTCTGCGAGGCAGTAATGCTCGTAAAGGAGGAGGCAGGCCGCGAGCGAGAGAGGACAGCGTCCTCCCTCCGCCCCAGCCGCAGTGGTAGGCGCCCACGGCGACGGACGTCGCTTGATGATCTCCGGCCACCGTAGGCGCGGGCATGCGGGCAGCGAGTAAAGGGCAACTCGCTGCCCGACCAAGGACCATGCCCGGGTCGACGGCGCGTTGTGTCCCACGCGCGCCTCAAAGAGCGTCAGCATAATGACGGGGCCCCCCTCTCAGAGGGCCAAAGCCTGCCGGGGTCGCGGGATTATTCCCTTACCGTAACCCCGGAACTTAACAGGCTATGAAGGACACCGTGGATTTTAGTCAGTAGAAGTCTGACAGTCCCTCCCGCCCTGCCCGGGGTTGGAGGACTCATTTGATGATTTTACCACGCTAAAAAAAAAAAAAAAAAAAAAAGACAGCTCGCGGGATTGGAACTGGAACAAAGGGCAACCGAAGGGCGCTCCTTCACCGCGATCATTCACCTGTAGTGTAACGTTACAGATTTGAACATTCAAATTAAGACAATAGAACATCAAATTGCGCACTTTATGTTACATTACAGGTGAATGCTCGCGGTGACCGCGCCTGAAGGAACAGAGTGATCTTTTAATCAGTAAAAAAATTAAAGTCTCTATACTTGTCCTTCTTTGAGGACTGAACCTATGATGTCATAGGTATTGTAGGCGAGAAGTGGCTAGATATCTTAAGGGAACGTTACACTGAGATAAAAAGCAGCTTTCCTAAATATTTAATCCAACTTATAAATTGTTTGTGTAATACTTTTCATCTCAATTTATTTGTTTTTATGTGAAATAGTAACAAACATCCACCCAAAAATCCAAACTTATGCATGTTAAATACTGATTAGTTAGATAGGTAGTTTACCTATAGATCCATTTTGGTAAAGGTTATATCTCCGGGTATTCACGCCTCACCAACACAAAAAGAGACCTTTGGCATTTACGCACCGGATATTCATAAACAGACGACATTTCGGTAACAACCGGGAATGAAAACCCGGGTAAATCCGGAGAGCAAAGGAATCGATTCACGCTATATCCTAGACAGGCATAAATCGACGTTAGGCTCTGCTAGCTTTTAGAGTTCCGCGGCGACTGGCATTAAACTCGACAAACCATAAAGTCACGTCTGTAATCCCCGGAAAAAGTAGAGGAGTATCTTTAAGACTTAAGGACACACAATATCGTATGACTGTGTAGCCCCGGAACGCAATGGGTAACTGAAGGAACAGAGACCTTCTCACGAGTTTCCACGTTTTTGTGATGTAATAGTAAACGAGGACTTTGACGTTAATTTGATGGATAACATTAGTTTCTTCGTTCGTACACAACAGGGCGATTTTTCATACAATTAATACTACAAGTACGCTGTCCGACCAAATACGTAGGATTCATGCAACGTAATATGTCTTTCGTTAGCTCTTCGTGGGTTATGTCTGACACCCAGAGTGGAAAGACTCATTTGATGATGTATGTGATTACGACAGACAGGGGCAAAGGTTATTTTAATTCTTGTAAGTATCTGTGTGACCATCTGTGGCATCGTAACTCCCAAACGGATGAACATAAATTATTCAATATTTCTTGAATTTTTCGAATTCAATTTTTCCGTTTCTAAAGTGACTTATATCATTTGAAAGGCCAAAATGAAGGACATTACCTCCTGCCCCCCTTATAAGGAACAGCTAGGCAGTTCCCAGCTCCCACTTGGCCGACGATTATATTCAAAGGCTGGGCGGGCCGCGCATATTTCATCTCGGTCGCGTCGATAGCCGCCATGATTTACAGTCACAGAGGTAACTATGAACGTTGTGTTTAAGATATTTTTATGTCCCAAGTATTTTTCGTTAGATATGAGGGTTGAAATGATATGTTCCAGAATTATTTGGCGTTTCTTATTTTGGGAATATAAAATATATAGGTAGGTAGGTAAAGTATTGAATTTAATGAGTGTTAATAACTTTAATTAATACTTAAACCGTTTGTTAGTCCTTAGGATTATTGTAATAAATTACCCTAATTTTATTTAAATAAAATTACTTTTTTCAGCAATTGAAAAGTGGTCTATTACACTGCTATTTAATTTTGTGGGATTCAACCTTTTGCTTTTGTTACAACAATTATAGTCATGTCAATTTTGTTTCATTTTTAAGCTTAGGGGCGATTTTTGCGTCGCGGATAGTGTATCCGTTACCCTGGAACGTGAAGGGCAACTTCCACCCAGGGCGGGGGAAATTGTTTTTGAATTTGAAATAATCTCTACCTTAATCCGTTGGCCGCAACAAAGACATCTACTACAACCAAAAATCCGTACGTTTCATTTCCCTCGACACAACACAAGGAGCTTATACTTACTCTATAAATTATTCACAAACCAAATTACCTTGGAGTGTGTAAAAAACCTACCAGAATTTACCTCGAACGTAAAACGGAACGCTTAGTTTAAAATTCAAATTTGGAAGCGTCTAACACGGCAGCCGCTGAGTCGATTTAAGTGCAAATACGGCCGAGTTACGGAGTCCCCTTCGCTGGACATTTGCCATGGTAATGAGCGACTCCCACCACCGGACGGTTAATTCTATTCATGGCTACAATGGAACGGTGCAGTACAAATAGCGAATTACGCTAGCATAGCACTGAATAAAAGAAACGTGTGGTTTTTATTAGTTTCTTTTCTTTCTTCTAATGCAATCTGCGTTGTTGGATTTACATAAGTAGGGTCGGAAGAACTTATATGGTGGTTGACAATGAAGATAATGACCAAATTATACGCCATAGGTATGCGGCTCGAAGGACCAAACCTTTTACATGTTTTTCCCTTTTAATTTCTCCACAAAAAGCCCTTTTAATCGGATTTCCTCTTCATTTACATTCGCCTCATAAAACAATGTGACGTGTTAGTAAAAATAAACCGCTACGGATGACAGCCCTGAAAAAATGCAGCTGAAAAATTCAAAAAATCTGCGTTATCTTCTAAGCGAAGTTAAAAGTTATGCAGTGGGGTATAAAGTCGATATTTGAATGTGCTTTAAAAGAATTAAGTCGCTTACTCGCAATTATGTTCGGTGTGAAAACGGGTACATTTTGTTTTAGCCGAACAAAACATATTTAGAATTAAAGTACGGGAATGTACTGGCTTGCACTAGTTACGTTTACTTCCCCAAAAAGGATGAAAAAGAACTTTCTATTTTTAATTCTGTTTTGTATTGAGATTTAGAGAATAACGTTGCATTTGTTTTGAATTCGGAACTTGGTTTTAGGAAAAAGGATATTTTGGTCAATAGATCAAGAAAAACGAATTTTGCAACAGCCATAAATTAACCTTTTTTTAATTGGTGACAAAATATAATTTAGTTATCTAGAAATCGAGCAAGTGACGTTCAAATAAAACCAAGGCTAAAACAAAATCCACTTCATATATTTTCCGTATAAGCCACGCACAATATTACCGTCACCCTCATACCAAACTGCAAAGATCAAATACATATCCCTCAGAGCTCAAAACTTGGAAATATTCTGGATGCAAAGTGTTAAGACAGGCCCGAATTGTACTTAAGAAAGTTTAATGAAACCTAATTAGACCGTAAATTTAAAGCCAATAGACTTTTCCAAGTGTTTAATCCTGAACCGTCCAAGCGTAATTAATCTTGGTACAGGGCCGGACTAATCTGTATGCACCCTTTTGATTAATTGGCCGCTTGACGGAGCGATTCCTTAATAAATGGACGCCATTTCGTGGATCGGCAAGTTTTTCGGAGATATTGGTTTTTCGGAAGCTGCTTTGATGTTGAGAAGTGTAGATTAAGTTTTTTAATGAGTTCAAAATGAAGAATTTACCTTTTTAGGTAACCGTTTTAAGACATTGCGTTTTTTTGCCCCCCTCCTGATCAAAGCTCGTGGGAAAGAGTTCGTTCTGGAGTACATTACTTATTTCTCTCGTAAGACCTTGTTTTTTATTTTGGAACATCATCAAATGAGCCTTGCCGCCCAGTGTAGGGCGGAAGTGGCGGCGAAGAGATTTGACTGACTAAAACCGCTTGTTGGTTCTGCAGAATTTGTCTCTTTTCCTACCCACCCTGTCTTAATACCTACACTTTCTAGAACATAAACGAAGCTAGTGATAGAGCCGTGCTGGCCACCAGCACGGCTCTATCACTACATGCTGGTTTAATATAATTTGAGGACATCGTCAAGCTAAGAAGTAAAAGTGTGAAGAAGAGATGGAGGTCCTGTATAGCTTCTCTTTCCTAAATTGGAAGTATATTGGAAGTATATAAAACGATATTGCTTTAGGTGTATAGTTTCTTCCAAACAGAAAAATCGACGCCGACATTCGTCTCCTTCCCTGCTCGAGGATACACAAGCGCATATTTTTTATGGGTATTTTTATTACTTGTTGACACTTATAATGATTTTCTTTTTTTTGAATGATTTTGAATTTTTCTCGTGTTGGCAACTAACGCTTATGAGGTCGTGATAAGCCTCGGATGTGAACATGCCCTTCTCCTACGTATTAAAAGAACCCTTTCTATTCAACACCCCAAGTACATACCTGTTTTTCAAAGTTGGTATATTCCAGTTTTTGTCGGGGCCGGCTTAATATTACACTCTGTGCCCAGTCTATGCTCGAAATAGAAAGTTTTTCAAGCATTTGAATAGATCACTTTTTTAATTGCTTCTACACTTTCACCTTCATTTTCAGAGCTTAATTAAGTTTAAACTTAAATAGGTATTTTATGATACGAAAAAAGGATCTAATTTTAAATTATTTTAAGTTGAATAATGGAGAGAAATTCGAATTTAGTATCGTTTTGGTCAATGTGAGTTGTGACGTCATAAATTAAGTATGCCAAAATTTTTAACATTAATAAGCTTAAGTTTCTGAAGAAGCCTTGCGATATCTCTTAAAGATTCGAATTATCCAACACAACAAAATCAGATAAATTTTATTTTAATTCACAAGGAATAATTTGAGTTTTCAGCCCATTTATTAAGAGTATAGTAGGTATAGTTTATTAAATAAATAAAAATTTACATTTCTTCTATTCTACTACAACAAAGAAATCCCCCAAAAGCCACCTCAGAATCCAAAATGTAAGTCTAAAAACACATGTCTCCTCTCCAAGGTACCTCATTGAATTTCAATCGCCACGCATTTGACGACGCGCCATGCAAAGCCCCGGGTTTGAATCCCGTGCATGTTAGAGATTTGTTTGCACATCCGTTGTAAAGTTTGTGGGCTGATTTGAAAGCAAGTGCAATGCATACAAGTACAATGTATACAAGTAGCATAGTGTGCAATAGCATAGCACGTAGCAATATGTAACCACGGCAGCACAATTTGGCAATGCGCACTGAACATAGTCACACGTAGCACCGTGTAGGCCACGTGTAACGCAATGTGAGATTGCGTAGCACCAACAAGAAACTCGTAGTACCCGGTAGCCATGCGTAGCACCATGTAGCCATGCGTAGCACCGTGTAGCAATGCGTAGCACTGTGTACGAGTAGCCATGCGTAGCGCGATGAGACAATGCGTAGCTCCAGGAAGTAACTCGTAGCACCATGTAACCACGGGTAGCACCTCGTAGCCAAGAGTAGCACCTTGCAGCCAAGAGTAGCACCGTGTAGCCATACGTAGAGCGATGAGACAATGAGTAGCTCCAAGAAGTAATTCGTAGCATCATTTAGCCATGGGTAGCACAGTGCAGTCATGCGAAACACAATGTGGTCGCTAAGCACAAATTAGTACCGCCTAGTAGAATATGTCCACGCATGGTACGGCATAGCGATGTGTGGCATTCAAGTATAATTTAAATTTACCTTTTCCGTAGAAATTACCGAAACAAGCACATATTCAGCACACGTTCCATAACTTGTCACTTTATTTACGAGAAGTTCCGAAAGCCAGGAGCTTCACATTTTAGAGTCCCCTTTATTCAATTACCCATTTCTCGTAAAGTGATACATTTTTGAAGTCGACTCCGTTTTATTTTGATTCTGTGAATTTCACTTGCGGCCCTATTAAAGGTTTTATGACTTAGGCTGGTTACATGCCTTCCAGTTATATAGATCACTGCGATGATTTTTATTGAATATAGTTAGGAAAAGGTGCAAGCTAAGAAGATGATGATATTGCTTAGTGGTGAAAGATATCACTACCACTTACGTACGGTTTTGCGAAGTTTGATCATTATTGCGAATTGTCGTTCGGCGTGGCGGTCTAAGGGAGAGGCCTATGTTTAGCAGTGGACGTCTTCCGGCTGATGATGATGAAGATGATGATGATTTTACCATTACTACATCATCATCATCATCATCATCAGCCGGAGGACGTCCACTGCTGAACGTAGGCCTCCCCCTTAGACCGCCACGCCAAATGACAATTCGCCACTTGCATCCATCGGCTGCCGTTACCATTACCATTACTACGGCTGACCGAAAACGAAACCAAACTATTTCTCATCAATATATCAGTAGTTGTACAACTATAAGTCGCACATAAGTAAACAGCCTTATCCAGTAAAGCAGTTTTATTACCACACGCCAGTCGCGACGTTATATTTCAACTGTTCAACTGTCATGATGTCGCGGCAATAATTAATGACTTCTGTTCCATTTTGTTCAGTTTATCGGGAATGTGAGATAAACATGTTGTGGCGCCTGTGATTGCTTGTATGTGATGAGTGATTTTATGGTCAATTTAAAAATGATTTGTGGGCCCAGGTTGGACGCTTTCTGGCACGCCCAAATTGCGGCGAGGAATGCCAGGTCTTAAAATCAAACAGCCGGACAGACCAGTCAGTTTATCCGGACAATAGTGTGAAAAGAACGGACACCATTATATTTTTAGTCCAGACACGGTCTACCTTGGCCGGATACGCAACCAAAAAGCCTGTGTCCGGCTTTATCCGGACGCCTGGCCACGCTATTTGCAAGCCTCCTCTTTGAGGGAAGGCTGGAGAGGCGCCACGGCATCTTTTAAAGTTGCAAGATCATCCAGCAACGTTCGGCTACGCTGCCTGTGGTGCTTTAATATGGATGAAGTGAATCTGTAGTTGATTTATATCTTTCTTTTCAAAACAACCAAACATATGCGAGAAATTGATAGAGCTGTGCAGTGGCTACGTGTTGGTCGAATATAATTTGATTCTATCGACACGAAAAGAAGAAGAATTTTATACATCCAAGCATATAAGAAGTACATGATTAGTGGTTCGTTTTTTACTACTCCGCGAGCGGCGGGTTCGCTTTTGCGAGGAATTCTTTGTGTCATACTAGGGCCACACTACGTTTACATGAACATTTAAAGACTTTTATAAAAAAGGTGTAGTTTTATAAAAAGTCAAACAAGTCCCAATGAGTGCGGTTTTAATTAACCTAATTAAACACTAATCGCTTTTTACATCGCTTCCAAACTTTTTGCATTGTAACCAGATTTCAATTTACGTGCCAGGAACAATCATAGTCGAAAATAATCGTTCACAGTCAAGAAAAAAATACAATGCTCGTTATTAAGTGCAACTTGGTAAATTGAAAACATATGGAACCTAAAGTTGGAGCGTGCACGATTTTTTTTTATTTGAGGTGGCTTTGCTTTTGACTCTACTCTTTTGGATTTGACAGAGACGAAGTCTATTTTTGAAGTGAGTCTACACAGAAAAATACTTACTCAAACTTTTACAGGAATATTTTGACGCTCTAATGACGTTGAAAGAGGTGTTCCTAGATAACAGATTATATCCAAACTACTGTTTGCTAAACTGCTACGGCGATTTAGATAAATTTTCGTCAAGAAGTAGATGAAACCTTGGCTTCGCTTCGCTTATCTGTCTGCTATTGTTTAAAAAAAATGAAATGAAGGTAATTGAGCGAACTTCAGGTAAATACTAGAGTTGGTAAATATTGTGAAATACCGTGAAAGAAATAATTTATTTTAACTATGCATAATATTCTACCACAAATTATTATGATAAATAAACAATTGCTTCACTAAATCTGGTAGGCGTTTACCTGTATATTTTATCGATTCAGATGTCTATCATTTGTTGGATGATGTTACGATGAGGGATGATACAAGTGCATACGTTGCTCGTGCAAGTGTGTACAATTTCATTGTACACCCACATTAATTCGTCCTAATAAGTAAGTTTCAACTGGGAACGAATTAAGATTGCGGTCTGCTCTTGAGAAAATAGTTATTAAACACATTCAATAACATTTTGAAAGACTTGTACTACCACTGTAAAATGTGACACTTGATGATGAATTATTAGTTAATTTCATGAAATGGGTTTTTAAAACTACTACACTACTCTGAAAACAGCCGAAATAAACTCAGAGGTACATCATCAATGATTTCTGTACGTTTACAAACGCGCGCCCGTCCCTCCTGTAGTTCAGTACATCAGGAAGGTTCGCGTGTCGGCACCTTCCGGAGTTCACACCCGCGGCAGGTAATTGAAAGCGCCTCAGTGTTGTGTGGTGGCGATACCGCAAGTGATTGACGGAGTTTGATGCTCGACTGATGCATCGTGCACCGCGTGCACGTTGAGTTACCTTTGTTTTGGTGGTGTTTGTTGGGCTAGGTTTTATGGAGAAAGAAGAAACTAAGTAATTTTGAATTTGCCACAAATACTGTCACATCACCGTCGTAGTGCAGTAATGGCTCAGTGTGATTATCATCATCATCCGCATTTAATGTCCCCACTGGTGAGACACAGACCTCCTCTCTGTGAGAAGGAGTGGGCCATAATCTAACACGAGGGCCCAGTTTGGTTCGGTGGATGTCACATGTCTTCCAATTTATACATTCTCCCAATCTAGCGCACAATCGAACTCATACAGCCTTACTACAAAAACTTAAACATCTGTTGAACACTTGTCTAAAAAAAGTGTGACTGCAACCTTATTTCAACGTCATAATCTGTCATTTAGACAAGTGTTCAACAGACGTTTTTAAAGTTTTTTGGTACCACGGATTATGTTTTAAAGTAAATTATCAAATATTCTGAACGAGACAATAAAAGAGATCCTATATACATCACGTTTGGAATTCGATTTGTGTCTCGAATGCGATACTTTACTCTGTGTAATTATCATTTATTTATTTAATCACATCACAGTTCTTTGTTCACAAAATGTTGTAAGGTACCGGCAGGTTTCTCGATCGGTTTTGAGCACCTTCTAATTTATTATTTGGTGAAGTTAAGTGTTTTCATTTTTAGGATTCCATAATCAACAAGGAACCTTTATAGCCTCTATGAGTTATAGTTGACCAACTTACAAAATGTACCCGGAAAACAATCATATTTTCGTAAGCAAAATAAATGCCAAGTTAGTATTATTCAACTTAGACTACGCAATCCTTTTCTTTGTGCATAAGATGTTGATTAAAATTACTCTTTGAAAACTTCATAGTGGAATAACGCACATATTCAGATCATTCTCCCAAGATCACAGAGACATACACAAAGTAGAGCTCTAAATCCCTAATCAAAGTCCAAAGGGCTCAATACCAATCCAAACAGATTGATGACGCCAGAATTAGACAATGTCAACAGAAGCGATCCTGAACAATTGAACGAATGAACGACAGTGAACGAACGAACTAAAGTTATGTGATCCACCAATGAAAGAGAACTTTGGGACAAAGACGGGGGCCTTTTGTGTGTCCATAATTAAGTTTGTTGAAGTTTAATTGATTTGCCTGAACCAGCTGACAGATGGTCCCCATCAATTTTGAGGCCTCATAGTTTTAGGTTCAGACCCGTAGGTTACCGCTCGAGTTTTAAACTGTCGTTAAGTTTGAGGGTAGGAAAATATAAATTTCGTTAGGGTTTGCTATGAATAGATAGCTATGAGAGATGCTTGATTAATATAGGTTCTATTTCTTACTCTCGCATTTTAATGAAGACTTTGTAAATTTGGTTGAACGTGCAAATCTCAGGAACTACTGGTTCGATTGAGTAAATATTTTTGTGTGGGATAGTCCATTAATTGAGGAAAGCGATAGACTATAAAACATCACGCTATGTCCAACAGGAGCTGAGCAACGGGGGTGAAACCACGGGAACAGCTTTTTCGTCATTGAAGGATTTTTACAGCAGTGAATTATTATTACAATATTTTACATAACAATCCAAACTAATATTATAAATGCGAAAGTAACTCTATCTGTCTGTCTGTCTGTCTGTCTGTTACGCTTTCCCGCTTAAACCTCTCAACCGATTTTGATGAAATTTGGCACAGACAATCTTTAGACCCTGAGAAAGAACATAGGCTACCTTTTATTGCGAAAAAGGGGATGAAGAGGTTGAAATAGGGGTTGAAAGTTTGTATGGGATTTCTAAATTTTAAAAGATAAAACCATGAAACTTTATATTTAAGCACTTGATAAGATACATTTAAACATTTGTTCTAGCGTTTTTGAAATTTCGACCAGTGAGGGGGTGAAATAAGGGTTGAAAGTTTGTATGGGATTTTGTCATTTCTGGGGATAAAACCATGAAACTTTATATTTAGGAACATGATAAGAAATAAATAACAATTTGTTCTAGCGTTTTTGAAATTTAAAATCGTTTGTTCTAGCATTTTGAAATTTTTACCACCGTGGGGGTGAAATTCTACAAACGGAATTCCCGAAATTCGAACGGAACGGAACGGATTCGGAACGGGAACTACGAAGCCAAACTTTTTGTATACAAAATTTTAACCACTGAACCTAGGAACATCATATTAAGAAGTTTTGGGTGTATCAAGTTAAAAAAAATTGGCTTTTGAAGTTAAAGTTCCTTTTAACGAATAGGTACTCTGCATCGCCGCCGCTACCGTCGGTCGTCGGTCGCCGTCGCGCACATTCGCCGAAGTGTGGCGGCAGGCAACGGCGCTGTCGTGTGGTGGGGGAGCGCACGAATCTAACTATGCCTACCCGAACGGGCAGACACGTGAGGGCAGACATCATTGTCGGACGCATGCGATCAGAGAATGTCGAGTCCAAACAATCTCCACATTTTAACAAATAATAACAAACCAGCAAACGTTGTGTACAAAAATGTTTTAAATTAGGTCATTTTAAAATATTTTTGTACACAACGTGATGCTGACCCCTGGAAGTGTCTCTTGGACATAAGGGACCAATAAATTTTCCTGGGTACTTTCTGCCACTTAATGGAATACATAGGTACCTTATACCTACTGTAAACAGATATTTTATAATTTTTTTAAACATACCTACTCTCTTTTAACTAAATGCTATACCCAAATCTATACCGTTCTATTAATATAATCCTTAATATTCAAATTAATTTACTATAACTGTGTAAATGTTTGTTTCACGGCTAATTTGCTGAGCTGTTTGTTACAAAATTGGATATGGATAGTCTGAAATCTGAAAAACAACATAAGCTACTTTCAGAGGCGGCCTTACCCATTGCGAGGCCCCGGGCGGCAAGTCTTTGCGAGGCCCCTTGCCCTTTATAAAAAGTATGTGATGCGAAAGTGGGTTTGGTTGTCATGTTTCAGGACAAATGCTAAAGTTATACAATTAAATAAATGTAATTTGAGTTTTAAAACATTCTACAGTTCATACAGGAACTTTGAACATCCGTGTTTGCGTAAAATGCAGTAGTTCTGATTTTTGCAGACTTTGTTTGCCTTTTTGGCGATTATTACCTGAAACTCTTAGTTTACTACATTGATGAAACTTAAGCACGACGTTTTTTTGAAGTAGAATAAATTTACTACAATACGAGACTAAAATGGTTTCTGTAAACCCAAAAGCTTCCGAGTTAGCGCTTTTCAAATGTATCTGAAATCAACGTTTTTTTACAACAAATGGGAAAGAGGCATCTGATATCATGTCTTCAATTGGAATGTTTTCCAATTTTATAACTTTTTTCGAAAAAGAACTTTGAAGGGGTTTAGGCCGCACTACGGTTAAACCACTGTTTTTTTAATGGCGTGATTTTGTGCCCCTTTTTTTTAGCATGGTAAAATCATCAAATGAGTCCTCCCACCCCGGGCAGGGCGGGAGGGACTGTCAGACTTGTACCAACTAAAATCCACGGTGTCCTTCAATAGCCCTTTATGTTCCGGGGTCACGGTGAGGAAATAAATCCCGCGACCCCGGCAGGCTTTGGCCCTTTCAGAGGGGGCCCCGTCATTTTTGCTGACGCTCTTTGTGGACGCCATGCCGTCGACCCGGGCATGGTCCATGGTCGGACAGCGGGTTGCCCTTTACTCGCTGTCCACATGCCCGCGCCTACGGTGGCGGGAGATCGTCTGCCGACGTCCGACGCCGCGGGCATCTTCCACTGCGGTTGGGGCGGAGGGAGGACGCTGTCCTCCCTCTCTCACGGCCCGCCTTCACGAGCATTACTGCTTCGCAGAAGGAGGCGACCGCTTCCCACTCCGTCTCGCCCCGCAGCATGGCCGCAACCAATGCCGGGCGCGAGAGGTCTCCGCCTATCGCCACCGTGAGGACACGTCGGTGCGGTGCTCTGCCCAAGCGGGGCAGTCTCGCACCGTATGCTCTACTGTGTCCTCCGGGCGATCTTCGCAGTGGTGACACCCGGGCGTTTCTTCCCTCCCTATCAGACACAGGAACCTCCCGAAACTTCCGTCGAGCTCAACTCTTAAACTACTGGGTCTACAGATATAAATCGGTTTTCATATTGTAGCAAACATCTTTGAATGAAACCGTTCTGAGAAGTTATTATCAACAACTAGTCCTTTACGGTCATAAACGCAAAATATTCAAAAAAGAACGAAATTTTCGAGGTTTTTTTTAATTTTTTTTACAAAGTAGCGTTCGGTGTTTGAGGTCTCAAACTTTGATTATTATTCATTGGACCCAGTAGCGAAGCTAGGCGCGGGCTTAGCGGACCCTAGCTAGCCTCGCACATGATGGGGCCTCGCGCTTAGAGATTTAATAAAATAAAATTGACAACGGCAATCTCGACTTTGTTACCACTCAGTAAAGCAGTATAATTTAACTTCTACTACTATTTCTAACTGAGAACTGATAGAGCCAAAGCTGATGGCGCGGACGATCATATCTAGGTCTATCAATTCCGCTTCTCGCGCGAGGCCCCGTTGCTGAGTTGCATGACAACTTGTTTACTTTTTATTTCTAACTGTGAACAAAAAGAGGCAAAGAGGCCTCGCAAAGCGATCTTATCATCAAGTCATCAAAAAAAAGGAGGCCTCTTACGCGGTGATCCACACGACGGGCTTAAAAAAATCAGAAATCCGCGCGATATTTTTCATCCTTCATCAACGAAAAGGGCCTCGCAAATGAGTCTTGCCCCCTCCAAGATTCGGTCTCGCTACGTCACTGATTGGGCCAACATCATAAACAAGTCTGAACTACCAGATTTAACCTAAAATAGCCGTACGTTCAGGCGACAAAATTATTGTACTAGAAATAATATTTACAAAATTAACCAACTCTGAGATGATAAATAAAAAAAATAGATGGTTTGATTTTTTCTAAAACTAAAATCTTATTTAATTTTGCCGTTATGATTGAATTGAAACTAATTAATCAAAATCAAAAGTTTTTAATTAATACAAATTATTAGTTTTTTTCTTTTGCTTGCTTTGTTGCGCGAGGCCCCCTGCAAGCGCGAGGCCCCGGGCGGGTGCCCTGTTCGCCCCCCCCTAAGGCCGCCACTGGCTACTTTTTATCAAAACACCACGCGGGCGAAGCCGCGGGCGGAAGCTAGTTTAAACTAAAAATATACTAAAACGACAAATTAAATAAGAACACAATTCTTACCTATTATTCTGACTTACTTAAAACACATTTGGTGGCCTGCCATGACGTCTTTCCAGAGTAGTTCCAGTGTGGGAAAGAGACAGAGCAATACTTCTATAGCTCTGTCTCTTTCACACACCATCATTTTTGTCTAGCGCCACCTCGTTTCCTCACTGGAACTATTCTGGCTTTGACTTCATGGTAGGCTACCTGGAGACAATAGGACAACTAATAGGCATCAAAGTATAGGATTTTAGGAAGAAAAGGAGATGGTTTATTTCTGCACACAGGCCACCGGCCACAACCACAAAACGCCACTACCTACTACTACTATATTTCCTGTAGTTTTCATACATTTTATATGGACTCGCCGCACACGGTTGAAGGCGGTGGCCGCCACATGCTACAATCGTCGCTGCTCGCTTCTTATACGCCGACACAAAACGCTACTCGCGCGATTCCGCACCCCTCTCTCTCTTACCTCAGTAATGCATTGGTTAACCTTTTAACCACGCGAGTCGCATATATGCGACAAAGCCCCTGCCGCCCGTGTCGTATTTATGCGACAGAGAATATTCACGATTTTTGTTGTTTTCTTCGATTTTATTGCATCTATTCATCTCTCTATTTATGTTGTACATAGACAGATAGAATACTTTTTATTGTACATCATGATATTTAGCAAATCGGAGCTTAGAAGGAACAGAAAAAGAGGAGAAGAGAAAAGGACGATTCATTTCATAGCCGCGCGCTAGGGGCACGGCAACTGATATTTATCCGCGCGGTTAAAAGGTTAATAACCTCCTTTTTTTTGAAGTCAGTAAAAAAAGTAGCAGCCAACGACCGCAAGTCTTGACCACCGGCCACAAATAGCTTTCGAGCGCTTCAGCTACCTCTGTAGCCACTTCTAGATTCTCGTGGCGGCGTTTGTGGCTGTCGCGAGTGACTCGTGTGCGGCGACTCTAAGTCTCGGTACACACAGAACTTTCTTTGCCCGATTTAACCACGTTAAATAAGTGAAGGTATTTTTGGAGGCACACCGCAACGCCTACGTAGTACGAGTATTACTTTCCACTCACTGAGTTTGTAAGATTTATTGTTGCGTAGATTTCATGAGGCGTTTGGTCCTTTTACTGATAATGTAGATAGCTTCAACTACAATACTTTATAAGTTATTATGCTTTGTGACTGGACTGTGAGTACATTTATTATAGGTTTATTTTTATAATTCAAAAGAACTTATAATAGTCACTATTGCGGTATCTAAGTCGACAGTCGGATCGTTCATTTGGATTACAATAATCATGTGCATTATATTTTAACCGCCTAGCGCCTTCTAAAAGGAGTTCATATTGATGAACTCCTTTAAAAAAGACAAATAATTATCGAATTAGTAAATAGGTAAAATTTTATTTAAAAAAATATTTGACCTATTTTTTTTTAAGTGAAGCAAGAATAATTGAAATAATCTTCAAAAATGGAATTGGTCTTAAATGAGTAGTATTTTTTACTTGCTTCTGACGTCACGAACACTTTTCTCGTTTTGATGTCTTTTATACGGACAAATTAGATTTGCAATTTTTGAAATCAAAAGTTTTAATTTCATTTCATATGAGGGCACTTATAAAACGTCGACAACAGGTGCTCAGGTTGGTCGTTTCACGTTTGATGCTGTCAATATGCCTCTTTCATCTGAACGTTTTTTTTTAAATACTTGAACAAATACTAATCAACACAAACGTCCTTGCTAGGACATTCGTTTACATGAATATCAATGAGATCTACCAAAGCTAAATTAAAATGGCCTTTTTTAAAAATAAATACACTCAAGCTTTTCAGATCCTTTTTTTTTTAAATAAACCCTGTTACCCGTATAACTGGATTATAATAACGAGACAAACAGACAATTTGTCAAGGGCCGTCCTACCACTAAATAGATTAAAACCGAAGAATGACTGCATTAGAGAAGTGCGGCTCCCGGCGCACACACATTACGGCATGATCTTTTAAAAAGTTACATAATAGCAGTTTTTAAAAGAGGAAAAAAGGAGGATTTTCGACATGATGTTTTTTGGAAGGTTTGTTGTGGGGAAATCGGGGACTTTATGAAACGGGATGTAGTCCGAATTCATAAATTAAAATCAGGAAAGAGTTGGAGTTACTGTCGTCTAAGTCTTGCACAGTAATGGCGGTAAGATGACCAATTTTATTGAAGAACTAATGATTGATGATGCAAACGAGTCCGAAGCGTGGCATATGTATTTGAGACACAGTAACCTACACAGAGGATGATGAAACTTATGACAGCGCGCGATTCCGTTAATTGTTTGAAATTGACCTTTTGCATCTTCCTATTTGATGAACCTACCCAGCTATGTTAATTAATAATTAGCTACAAAGAGGGGGAAAGGAGGGGGGAATGGGCAAAGAATACTAATCCGACGCTGATTTCAACTGTTTATTTTATTTAAATATCAAATTACCCAAATGAAAGGATTGTGCTTAAATTTTTAAAATAATTAGCTTGGTTTGTTTAAATTCAGTTTTTCTTTTGTGCTTTTATGTAAATTGGGGCCAAGTCCTAGCCAGAATAAATATGTAAAGCCAGAGTAGAAAGTGAAGCAGTATTTCCGAACGTATACAATCCTTCAAAAAATCTCTTCAAAGAGAGTGAACGGGCTTCTTCTGAGTAAACTCGCTCCATCGTGGACCTTGTCTTTGTCACCCCTGACATAGACTAAGGTCAAGCAAACCCATCCAATATAAAAAAGTAAAAGAACAAATAGTATCTTTTTTCATTTACACTTTATACCAAACGATCGACCGGCGGAAATCGATCAAACATTTAACCAGCTATCTTGCGATCGGTAACCAGAGTACTTTGTGTTTAGCAGGGTACTCACTTAGCAGTGTTGCATGCGACGTATCAGATACAGTATCAAGTGAGTACGTTGGCACGAGCCCGCTACGAGCCTTTCGCGCGTGGTTCGCTGTGAGCTCGCACTGCTCGCAGTGACCCGCCGAGTGGCGGTATCACTGCGAACACGTAGTGTAGTGAGTACGTAGGCGCGAGCTTGAAACGAACTTACGAGGTTTGAAACATGTCGTCGGCGCCGGCAGCGTGGCGTCGGTCGTCGTGAGCACTGCGGATCCGGCAGCTCGTAGCTAGATACGCGGTGGACCGTGGACGAGCCGTCCCCACTTGCAGGTTGATACAGTATCTGATACGTTACATGCAACACCGCTAAGTGAGTACCCAGATTTTGGTGTTGCAGCTAAATACAGCGGCAACAGCGGCAACATCTTCACAACAGTAATAATATGATCTACCCTTTACTAAAAGAATATTATAACTTATCTAATTTTGCAACACCAAAATTAGTAATATTTCGTGATATAACCGCGGAGCAAAGCTTATATTCATATAACTGCAAAATCATAAAATTCCAACAGAAATCTATATCTTTGCTCTCCCCGTCTGAAGCATATTTTAAAGTACTGAAACGTTTCAGTCTCCAACGTTCATACTCGTACATTTAATAAATGTGAAATCGCAGACATTCGATAGATTCCTTCTATGTCCACTTTTACAATTTTATATGGAATTCGATATTCTAGTCGACTTTTCTCTAACTGGATGTTTTAAAAAAGTTTATTATTTTCACTTATTTATTTTATAACAAAGATAGTTCGGAACGTGTTTCAATGGGGATGGCAACTGGGGAACTAATGCTATTAATAAAAGTACTCTGTGAACTAATGGCACTAGTATAGCATGTTCCAAGCATCGTCATTGGTTCAAATCAGTTCAATTAATCTTAAAGATACTTCAAAATAGTACTACGTCATTGGTCGGATTAGGACTACTCTATGGTGGCGCCATCTACAATATCTTTGCGTTGCCAACCCCATTTCTGAATTTTATATAGTTTTACTTAATTCATCAAAACTCGACAAAATAACAACAGTCATTTTTGTCAATTTACGAAAAGAGACTTATTACTTACAGTCATAATTATATTATGAAACTATAGTTTTGACGGCACTGTAGGTGCAGTGGTTGAGTCATCGACTGCTGTGCAGCGAGTCGCGGGTTCAATCCCCGCACGGAACAAATATTTGTATGCCCTGCAATTAGTTGTTCCGGGTCTAGGTGGTTGTGTAAGTGATTTTCTATGTTTGTAAACGCACCCACGACACAGGAGAAATTCCTAGTGTGGGGCAAAGATTTACATAAATATTACATATTTTGTGAAAAAAGTTACAAATTCTAAAACACAAACGAAAACCTTGCAATAATTTCTAAACAAAACAAAAATATACACGTAACTACTTTAAAACTTTACCTTTTAAACGTGGGATAAATACATGCCAATGACACCAAAAGCGCATTGCTATTACAATTTTAACAGGCGCTTAAGAACGTCGAGTTTCAAAACAACAATTTCTAGGCACTCCATTCTATGGTACACAGTTCTATATCCAAATCAATACAAAACCCTAGTCCAAACACGTTGACACAGCTCAATATCCCCAGGTATAACCTCTACACATATCCAGCAACGACCAGCCTTACAAGACGTTATCTAGACGACATAGAGCTAAGCAATTTGCCAGCCTCCTGAAGACGATACAATCCCCAAAATATGTGTCGGGTAGATTTGTCCAGCAATTAATCAGTATTAACAGTGGCCCATCTGTCTGTAAGGATTAGGGCGACAGCGGCGCCGTGTCTGCCTGTCTTAATAGCCTGTGTAGGCTGTCTTTGGATTTGGGGACACAGAAGTACCAGATCTTCCTTTTCTTAGTAGAAGCTTTAGTAGTGGATCTGGGGTTTGTTCTGTCACTACATCTTCAGGCTACATTGTGGGTTGATCAGTCTGAGGCCTTAACATGAGTTTTCAGTTATTCTGACGTATAGTAAACTGGAACTTTGACATTTTCAAGTTGACTATCAATGAAAAAAATTGTTCCTTCTTCGTACACCAGAGGCGCTGTTCCATTTTTCCATACAAGAAACTGGAAAGACGTAAATACTGGAAAGACGCTGTAAAGTAAAATAGTGAAAACTCGTGATAAGGGTACTGTTGTTCTCGTAAAGCAAAGTGCGACTGATGAGCTTCAGTCCAAGGTTGAAGTTGAGAATTAGAAACTTAGTAGCATCCTGGAATGTAAAAGTTGGTGGTTCCACTACCGGTAGTTAAATAGTCTAAACTCACGCTAAACCGTTGGTCTTGCGTCTGATCTTACACCGGTCTTGTTGGATTGCCGTGTCATCGATACATAACCTATAAAGGAATATGAGAGAAAGAGTGCACATACATCAATTAATGACCAGTCTAAACCTTTAATTTAATCATTAAGGTGCTTTCACTGTCACCATAAGTCAGGGCATTCCTTCGAAGCTTCGATATACTTTTATTGAGAACTCTACGGAAAATGAACGTCACTCTCTTGGCGCAAATATAGCAAGTTACATCGCCTTGCGTCGTCTGAGATTGTGAAAGTGGCGTAAACGTAACATTGTACGCAAGCACTTATAGAGATACCTTTGCTAGAATATTTTTTATTAACTTCGAAGCACATTATTCAACGACGATATAATACTAGACTCCTAATAACAGGCGACCGATGTCTGTCAACACATTAGGCAAAAAAGTCTTATATTCGTCTCATTTCGACCAATCCTGTGAGCCGTAAACATACGTTGAGACAGTACAGACCTTGAGTTAGCCAATCACAACGCAGTACCCCGTCCCCCTCGCTTACGTAGTACCTCAGCGAGTTGGCAGAATAATTTTTGTTCCTTAGATCGTGCATGCGGAGTCTAATATTTTATCGTCGTTGACATTATTTGAGCCTTCTGCGTCTATCTTCTATATGCAACAGTAGCCTAGAAACAAGGGGTTCTGAATAATTTAGATAAAGCCGCGCTAGTTCAGGTTAAATGATTGGGTAATGTAACACGTGTCTTTGTATACGTTCTAACGTTTTTCAGGGATAATGGCCTTGCTGAAAGGGTTTAAATCGGCCGTACATCGATGATATATTTATGAGGCGGACAGTTGCGGGTCTTTTATCCTATTTTTAGTCTTTTGCTCTCAAAAAGGAATACTTTTTCTCGATTTTGTAACATTTTTCATTGCTGCTCCGCTTCTATTCGTTGTAGCGATAAATGGAATATCTAATACAAAAATAATTATTTAATTTCAACCAGTGCTTCCTGAAATTACCGCGCTCAACCAAACAATCAAACTTTTTAGCTTTATATTATTAGTATAGATAATATATCGAATCACAATCGCAAATATAGAGATATTAAAGTTACAAGTTCGTAGTAGTTCGTAAACAGCAGACAACGCTACGTCGCAGCGTCGTCGCTGTGACTGCCGTCGTAATTCTGATCCAAACTGCAGATGGTCACTCCAGCTTCACTTGCACGACTGATCTGCGTTAGATGACATGTAGGCTAGGATCGTGGGATGCATAGGAGTCAGGTGATGTATCTGTTAGAAAGGTATTTCGTAGAAATACATAGCAACCAGTAGTGTCGCTGCAACATGACGTCTGCTGCTGCTGTCTGCAGTCGGCTACAAATGCATACCTTAATACTAAATATCTCCTGCAATATGAATTAATTTCTATCTCAAGACAAGAACCTATTTTCATAAGAGAAACCCGTACACCACTATCTTCGTACATTACCTTACCTCAAACAACCATTCCGTGTAACGAGTTCACATTCGACTCCATGTTCTATTCCCCACCAAACATTACCTCCACACGTTTCATATTTCGTCCTTTATCAAGAATCACTATTTTAAAATAAAACCCCATCTACGAACGCTTTGAAAACGTCAGACGAGCAATTTTCGGGCTATTCTGAATGCATAAAACTTTACATCCGCGCCGCAAAATATAACCAGCGTTAGCCGACCCCGGGAATTGAGACATAGGAGACGGATTTAGTAGGATTGTTTAAATATGACGGGGGAGGAGGGAGGTCTGGTTATGTTGGCAGTTCAGAGAGTTGTAACTGTTAATTCGGAAGAACAGCCAAAACCTTTCGCCTTAACGAGCGTCGGTCATTAAGAACTGTTTAAGAGCCGCTCAAAATGTTCCGAGCCCGGAGCTTACAGTTAAGTTACGGAATTGATAACTTTGAGGGAATTAGTCTTAGTTTGACGGCGACGTATAGACGCGAGTTTAGTAATTTTTGCGGTATTTCAGTAAGGTACATAAAAACGTCCCAAAATGGAGTGACTATAACTAGAGTTTTTCGGGAAGTTAGACAATATATTGTAAGTACTAAGAACAGTTTTCTTTTACACAGGTTCTTCAGAAGTAATGAACTACAGTTACACAACTAATAAAACAACTTAATGATTCTTGGGGTTCTACACACGTGTTTGGGTTGAAATAATTCGGCATGGCCTGGTGTAAAATCCAAGAAATTAAATAATGTACGTGATGGAACATCACTTGAAGATCATCTCTACCGATTCGGCAATTTTTTTTTTCACTGATTAATTGCACTATTGGGAGGTGTGGATTGAGCCGGGGTGGGCAATCTGATAGGGATTTGGGCAAAATCCGTTTTATTTGGCTCGTATTGTGGCAAGCCGATCCAAATGTAATTCAGATATCAGCACAAATCAACCACAACGAAGGCCAAATAAGAGACTAAATTCCCAAGATTCGTTTCCAAGAGTGCTGTGCCAAATTCCTCATTGGTACTTATCTTTGTAATCTCTTCATAATTAGCAGTTTTGACCCACACTGACCTCCCTAGATAAGGTTCACAAAGGTCGGTTGCGTAGTATCTGCTCATAACTGGCGTGCTTGTAAGGCCATAAGTATGAACGTGGAGGCGTAAGGATGTAAGGATTGTAGCAGGTGATGCTCTGTAGTTTCAGCACAAAGGAAAAAAGCGTAAGTTTATGTATTTAGCAGTTTTGTGTCAGACTATCCAGTTTACTCCGGCTATGATTGTAAGGCAAATCACATCTGCTCCTTCAAAACTGTTCACAACCGCTCTACCCAAACATATTGCGAAAAAGAAAAAGCAAAGTATCTTCAGATCAAGTGTGTAACATCTCTTATCCCGGGACGCAACTGGTCCAGCAAATTGTTACGACTAACAACCTTAATTACCTTCATGTTATTTGTTACAAGTCCGATACAAACTCACAAGGGCAAGTAACTTGGTCCTACAAGAGTTAGCCCCACTTTTATTACAACAACTTAGCCTTTTGGCAGAACTGTTCGAATTTCGTTACTTCTTAGTTCAGAGTAATTTTAGGTATCGAGAAAGTAATGTTTCATTAAATAATGTTGCTGATTTTATGCTGAATTTGTAATGAAATTTGGAAAGTCCTACATGTAAGTGTTTGAAACTTTCGTTTAGCTACCAATGCTTGACACTTTATCTGGGGGCACGGTAGTGCCCCCGCCAAGTAGTTTTCTGTAAATTATTTTCAGCGCAGGGCCGCCCGTAGGTACTTGAAGTATTTACTGCGTTTATTGTAGAGAAAAATGAAAAGGTGCCTCGCCGGAAGGCGGTCAGTGCGTACAATATAATTATTATGTATTGAAAAAGTAGCGGGATCAGAATTTTCTCTGATTATACATACCTATCTATCTAATATATTTAAACGAGCAATTCTTGTATATTTATATATAATCAGGATCTCGGAAAAAGCTCCAAGGATTTTCATGAAAGTTACAGATTAGGGGTTATTCGGCTTAAGGAATCGATTTATCAAGGTCCCAGATTTGAGAAAAGCTCTGTTCCCAAGATATAGACATTTTAAAAACCGAGCGAAGCTCGGTCAACCAGATATTAGTACATTATAGTAAACAATTATTATTGTATCTAAAAAACCGTAGTCCACAAAAATAGATAGGTTAGGAATTCACTTTTAGAATGAAACAACTTAACATCACAATTAGTATAATAATTATACAACTTGTGATGTTAAGTTTAATCCATCAAATTGGAAAAATAATAATTATTTTAACAATTTGATGTTCTAAAAGTCCTTTGAAAAGTGTCAAAAATTATTCAAATCACTGGGAGTGCTCGAACTCCTCAGAGCAGGGAGGAGGGGCGTTGATAAGAGCGGATAATTGAGTGCCGTCGTTATCGCATTTTCAAATGGTAATTTAGAAATTTCCCAGTTGCCTTTCAAAAAATAATGGCAGAAGACCTTGAGGATTTTTGTGGCTTGTCGACTGGCACTTTCAACTTTTATAATAATGTATTGTGATATTGTACAATAACTCAAGACAACACTTTTTCCTTAGTTTGTTTTAGTTCTACACGCGCAAAATCATCAAATGAGTCCTCCCACCCCGGATTATCAGGATATTTACCATTATAAGTATCTAATCAAATGGGATTTCGTCTGCTACCAGCACCTACTAATTTAGGACATATTATTTTTTTAATAGCCCGTTTTTCCAGTTTTCTGCCGCGATCGATACTCTTTTTTCCGTTTCACGTTTCAATTTGCCGTTTTCGCGGGTCTGACCGTAAACCTGAGCCGAAAAAGGCGATTGAAAGAACACGATAGATTTGAGTCAGTACGAGTACCTGACTCGCAACTCGCAAAAGTACTCATTTGATAAATTAGAAAAAAAACCCGGCCAAGTGCGAGTCGGACTCGCCCATAAAGGGTTCCGTAGCAGCAAGTAACATAATATAAAAGTTCTTGTAGTTGGTTGTAACTTTGAAAGGTAAATTGCGGTTTACGATTTATGACGATTAAAAAAAAACTAATTACTCGATCTCGTTCAAACCAATTTTCAATTGAAGTTTACATGGTAATGTACATCATATGTAATGTAATGTATATCTACTTAGGACAAGTAGTCCAGTTAGGTACCTAGGTCCAACTTCGAGAAAGAGGTCAACCGCCGAATCCAACTCGGTTGGGCAGCGTTCGGGAAACTGCGCAATGTCTTTTCGACTTATGTCTAGGCGACGTAGGTCTAACTTCAGCAGTGGACGTCCTACGGCTGAGATGATGATGATGATGTACATCATATATTTTTTTTAGTTTTATCATTCTCTTTTTTTAGAAGTTACAGGGGGGGGACACACACTTTACCACTTTGGAAGTGTTTCTCGCGCAAACCGTTCAGTTTAGAAAAAAATTATGTTAGTAACCTCAATATCATTTTTTAAGACCTATTCATAGGTACTCCACACGTATGGGTCAGGCGCAAAAAAATGTTTTGAGCTTCAATTCTAAGTAGGTACGGGGGGTACCCCCAAATTTGGTTTTTGTTTTATTTTTGTGTGAAAATCCTAATGCGGTTCACATAATACATCTACTTACCAAGTTTCAACAGGATAGCTCTTATACTTTCGTCAAAAAGGGCTGTGACATGGGACGGACTGACAGACAGACAGACATGACGAATCTATAAAGGTTCCGTTTTTTGCCATTTGGCTACGGAACCCTAAAAAGTTAGTACAATATAATAAGGAGATAGTATACATACGATTATACAGAGAAGTTTGTATAATTAATCTGTAATATAAAATAAAAAAAGTAGTAACATGGGTAAAAATTATCCCGTGGTACTGTAAGTACAGATTCCAGCAGGTCAACTTACCTCAATCTGTCTTTTACCAATCGAACGCGGTTAACCTTCAACTATTGTGATAAGGTTGAAAATGTATTGAAGAAATTTGACAGATTGCGGTAGGTAGATGTGCTGGCGTCTGTACAACCGGTAATACCACGAGCAATACACGCTTTTGTCAGGTAGGTATATTTGTGAAGTTACTCCAACTTTTCACCTCACCCCAAGAAATTGAATGAAAAATCCACACGAACTTAAGCCAGCCCAGCGTAAAATGACGCATTTAACCCTCTTACACAACAGTAAAAACAGAAAAATAATAACCGGTCTTTTGTCTATGTAATCGTGTAAAAAAAGGAGTTGTTCCTACCACTCGGTGGCAATACGCGGAGTTTTTCCCGAGTTCTAACAAATTGCTTAAAGATTACAGCCTTATTTTTTCCCGTAAAGCTTAGAACTCTTCAACGGATGTAAAAACGTTGAACCCCAAGTTTTGTGGAGCACGCGTTTGTACAAATGTACCATACTTACTAAGGATGAACGACTCCAGATATTATTTGACTGTTTTTTGTGTTATCACTGTAGGTTTTGACATGTTTTTAGAGGCAGGCAGGGTTTAAGTGTATGTTTATTCGCGCATAGAAGAACGAGATAAATTAACTTATATTTTGAACTCCTGCTTCGAAGATAATTAATTGAAAAGTCATTTTATGTATGTTCTTTCACATTTAACATTAACATTCCAGATATTGGATCCAATTTTCACCGTAGCAAAAACATTAATTACAATAATTTTAAATGTATATAAACCACCAGGGCTAGTCAGCGAACTAGTGATTAAACTGTTTCATTTTTTACTTCACTTGAGTTCCAACCTTGTCTTCTTTTTTCGCAAAAAGATACTTTTTTTAAACCACAACCCATTATTTAAAAAACCACTCTTCCTGTCTCATAAAATACATCCTAAAAGCATTATTATGTGCATCTCTCTCTTTCACGTCCAAGTTTTAAACCCCTCATTCCCCCATACTTGGCCGAACTTTGCTAAATAAAATACGTATTTACCTATTTTACGCTCTCCTTAGCTTGAAAGCCCAACACAGGAAGGAAAGGAGCGTTTGAAGCGATTTATCTTCAAGCCGACGCCGTTAGGGGGCTGGTTGAAATGTCTCGAGACCAATGACGAAGATGTAGAGGAGCTGGAAGTGGCATGCTTTTATTTATTTATTTATTTAAACTTCATGCAACACAGAGTTCCATTGGCGGACTTAATGCCTGAGGCATTCTCTACCAGTCAACCAAGGGCAGTAGAGAAATAAGATGGCAGGTGCATAAAAATAATGATAAATTTAAGAATAAATATAGTTTAAATAAACATACATATATATTTACTATGACAAATACTTAAATATACCTTTAAATAAATAAATATATACATATATACAAATAAAAGAAAGAAGATTGAGACGACTCTGCTATTGGTGAAGAAAATGATGACGCAACTTCCGCCAGTTCACAAAATTCGAACGCTCGAGTTTAGGTAAAAGACGGGAGCAATGTTCATGTGTGCGTAGCTATTCACACATACACAACGCAACCAGTGTAGCGCTAGTGTTGAGACGGACTAAACAATCTTGAGCCGATATAATCGTAATGCACTTTGGTTACATTTCTGAAAAAGTTTTTTTTTGTTTATTCAGTCTATTAGACTGTTAAATGGTATAGAACGGAAAGCATCTCGCACGCTGGGTGTCGAGTCTGCTAATTGTTTTTCAGAATGGCGCCACAATGGCGTTTCAATTTTCGAACCATTTTTTACTCAGCAGTAAAAAATGGTTCGAATAAGCACTACAATTGAAACGCCATTGTGGCGCCATTCTGACTAATAATTAGCAGACTCGACACCCTGATTGGTTGAACGACATGTGCCTGGCGGCGGGCGCCGCCATAGTTATTTGTTAGATAATTCGTTTGATGTCGAATATTAACAAACTGTTCTGGTGATTTTAATTAAATTTTGTGTTAAAAATAACCTGTGAGTTAAAGTTAGTTATATTTTATTGTTGTGGAAGTAAAACTGAATCTGCGATTAACCGAAGTGAAGTTTGAACAATAGTCAGATAACTTTTATCTGAGGAATAAAAATGGCGGTTCGACAGCTTATCTATAGAAAATATGTCAAACCGCTATTTTCATTCCTCAGATAAAAGTTGTCTGACTATTATAAATCAGCCCTTAGTCATCGAATATAACCTTAATTTAATATATTTTCCGTGTTTTCATATTTTTTATGAATGTGAACCTTAAACATCTACTACAAGAACACAGAACGAGCTACTGTAAGAAGTTCTGAGTGCCGCGTAAAAGAAGAGTTGCGTTTATTTCTATAAAATCACGAGTGTATTGCGTTGTGTAGGTATATGGCTGTTTGAAGTCGGCTTCATCATAACCGGAGATTTTGTTATTTAAACTCCCTGCTTATTTTGAAAGGTAAGAATGATTTTTATCAATATCGCATTCTATATCCGCATGACCGTTTAATAAATTCGTAAATAATTTGTAAAAAAAACCAACATGGTTTCTGCTACAATTTCTCATAATAGGCGTCTTTTCATAGTTTTCGCCTTCGAGGGTTTTGAATCCGATAGTGCTGTCAAAATGTAAATCCAAGATGGCGGCTGCAAAAAATATCGAGGTTTTCGTCATGGGTGTCGTTTTCATGGTTTTCGAGGGTGTTGAAACCGATGGTGCAGTCAAAATGTAAATCCAAGATGGCGGCTGCATAAATTATCGAGGTTTTCGTCATGGGTGTCGTTTTCATGGTTTTCGAGGGTGTTGAAACCGATGTTGCAGTCAAAATGTAAATCCAAGATGGCGGCTGCATAAATTATCGATGTTTTCGTCATGGGTGTCGTTTTCATGGTTTTCGAGGGTGTTGAAACCGATGTTGCAGTCAAAATGTAAATCCAAGATGGCGGCTGCATAAATTATCGAGGTTTTCGTCATGGGTGTCGTTTTCATGGTTTTCGAGGGTGTTGAAACCGATGGTGCAGTCAAAATGTAAATCCAAGATGGCGGCTGCAAAAAATATCGAGGTTTTCGTCATGGGTGTCGTTTTCATGGTTTCCGAGGGTGTTGAAACCGATGGTGCAGTCTGAATGTAAATCCAAGATGGCGGCTGCCAAAATTATCGAGGTTTTCATCATGGATGTCGTTTGCATTTGTGAAGTCAAAATATGGATAGTATGGAAACTAGGCCTAATTGTAGAAATAAATACCTACGCTCTCAACTGCAGCGTTAGGGTTGTCACGAGCGCGGAGAATGGAACATAATTATGTGGCGCTGATGCTTGATTAACCCGGTGGCTGCGCACCGTACTATGCGTTTCAACTAAGTATAAGATGACCTAGGCACCATATTGTAACTGCAATTGTGTTTAACGAAAAATACTTTGCGCAAATTACTTTTCAATACTTAATATTTATCTTATTCATGTTATTTTCATGTGATTTTTGTTATTTGACATCTGGGATTTCTATTTTGATAGCAATATCGGTTTCAACACCCTCAAAAACCATGAAAACGACATCCATGATGAAAACCTCGATAATTTTGGCAGCCGCCATCTTGGATTTACATTCAGACTGCACCATCAGTTTCAACAACCTCGAAAACCGTGAAAACGACACCCATGACGAAAACCTCGATATTTTTTGCAGCCGCCATCTTGGATTTACATTTTGACTGCACCATCGGTTTCAACACCCTCGATAACCATGAAAACGACACCCATGACGAAAACTTCGATAATTTATGCAGCCGCCATCTTGGATTTACATTTTGACTGCACCATCGGTTTCAACACCCTCGAAAACCATGAAAACGACACCCATGACGAAACTTCGATAATTTATGCAGCCGCCATCTTGGATTTACATTTTGACTGCACCATCGGTTTCAACACCCTCGAAAACCATGAAAACGACACCCATGACAAAAACCTCTATAATTTATGCAGCCGCCATCTTGGATTTACATTTTGACTGCACCATCGGTTTCAACACCCTCGATAACCATGAAAACGACACCCATGACGAAAACTTCGATAATTTATGCAGCCGCCATCTTGGATTTACATTTTGACTGCACCATCGGTTTCAACACCCTCGAAAACCATGAAAACGACACCCATGACAAAAACCTCTATAATTTATGCAGCCGCCATCTTGGATTTACATTTTGACTGCACCATCGGTTTCAACACCCTCGATAACCATGAAAACGACACCCATGACGAAAACTTCGATAATTTATGCAGCCGCCATCTTGGATTTACATTTTGACTGCACCATAGGTTTCAACACCCTCGAAAACCATGAAAACGACACCCATGACAAAAACCTCTATAATTTATGCAGCCGCCATCTTGGATTTACATTTTGAGTGCACCATCGGTTTCAACAACCTCGAAAACCATGAAAACGACACCCATGACGAAAACCTCGATAATTTATGCAGCCGCCATCTTGGATTTACATTTTGACTGCAACATCGGTTTCAACAACCTCGAAAACCATGAAAACGACACCCATGACGAAAACCTCGATAATTTATGCAGCCGCCATCTTGGATTTACATTTTGACTGCACCATCTGTTTCAACACCCTCCAAAACCATGAAAACGACACCCATGACGAAAACCTCGATATTTTTGCAGCCGCCATCTTGGATTTACATTTTGACAGCACTATCGGATTCAAAACCCTCGAAGACGAAAACTATAAAAAGACGCCTATTATGAGAAATTGTAGCAGAAACCATGTTGGTTTTTTTTACAAATTATTTACGAATTTATTAAACGGTCACGCGGATATAGAATTCGATATTGATAAAAATCATTCTTACCTTTCAAAATAAGCAGGGAGTTGAAAAAACAAAATCTCCGGTTATGATGAAGCCGAGTTCAAACAGCCATAATTATACGTAACATAAATTAACGCAACTCGTCTTTACGCGGCACTCAGAACTGACAGCACTGCGATGTCCGCTTAGAAGCCTCGTAGATGCGCGTGTTTGTGTGAGTGCACCGTTTCGAACGTTAGTACGTAATTTCCGTACTATCCATATTTTTACAGTGCTACGGGGCAAAGAAGAGCCACTCAAAGCGTGGGAGCGTATCTTTGCAAGTTACAACCACGATCTATACACGTCATGTAAATATATCCCATAAATAATATACGCCACCACGTTTTGAGTGGCCCCTCTCTCAGCCCCGTAGGGTTATTTTCTTTTTTTTTTAAGAAAATTAAAAACGTGGGTTTTTCATATTTCTGACAGCAAACCCTTTCATTTGATACCCATATCATGGGGGTGCATTTCAAACAGCCAATCCGCCATCTTAGATGTCCGCCATGTTGGATTTAAGACACGTGACTATTTTTTTCGTATTCCTGACAGCAAACTCTTTCATTTAATACCCATATCATGGGGGTACCTTTCAAATAGCCAATCCGCCATCTTGGATGTCCGCCATGTTGCATTTAAGACACGTGACTATTTTTTTCATATTACTGACAGCAACCCTTTCATTTGATACCCATATCATGGGGATGCATTTCAAATAGCCAATCCGCCATCTTGGATGTCCGCCATGCTGGATTTCAGGTACGTGACTATTTTTATCATATTCCTGACAGCAAACCCTTTCATTTGATACCCATATCATGGGGATGCATTTCAAATAGCCAATCCGCCATCTTGGATGTCCGCCATGTTGGATTTAAGACACGTGACTATTTTTTTCATATTCCTGACAGCAAACCCTTTCATTTGATACCCATATCATGGGGGTGGATTTCAAACAGCCCGACCGCGATCTTGGGGAGGCCGCCATATTGGATTTCTCACCACTCTTGCGCCCCATTGCAAAAACTAATAAAACAAAAACGGATGGCTAATTAATGCACAAATTCTACAAACTACTATTATAATTATAATAATACTTTAGTTTGATAAAGTAACGAAAATCTTACCTTATGAAAAAAATATGGAGAGAATCAAAATGTGGCAGTCGTAGTATAATATTCCGTTCACGATACGTACGCTCTATAATCAGGACGAGGAAAAAAGTGATACAGGTCCTACGTCGACGGGCGCTGGAGCCGTACTGATCGCAGCCCGGTTATGTTTCGTAATTTATACTAGTTTAGAGTGATTTTAAAAACGATAGTATGTTTAATTACATGAAGGGATTTTAATGAAATTTAGAACTTAGTTTAGTCTGTAAACATAGTTTATATTTACATAGTTTTTTTAATGTAATTACGCTTTGTTCGAACCAAAAATGGCGATAAAACAGCGATATAAAACGTAAAAATTGACCTCAGAATTTATTTTTTTACCAATTTGTGTTATTAAAAATATAAATTCTACTACGCAGTTTGACGACAAAAACGTATGTCTGATGATTTGTGTATTTTTTTTGGTTAAAATTACGAATATTAATGGTAGATGTAGGAGTCGCAAATCGACTCTGCGTTGATTTTTCAGTAAACTACTTGTCGGAGATTAATTACCACAAAGTTAATAAAAGAGTTTTTTGAAATATGTTACGTCAAATTACAACACGAAAGACTGGTCTTTCTTTTACAGGTATTCAAAAATGTTGGAGTATTACTTAATATGGTAAATTAGACCACCATAATTTTAGTTCTACGCGCAAATGGGTAAAAGGCCTCTGCAAATGCAAATTGACTGTTGGCCGTCCTGATAACGAGAGGAAGCGCATTCCAAAGAAGAATGGATTGAATGTGAAAAGAAGAATGAAGAAAATCAGAACTGTGAGAAGGACAAAGTAAGAGAAGATTGATGCTTTTATTTTTTAAAAAGAAAAGAATTTGGTTTCATGTCAATAAAGTTCGCTTTTAATATTTCATTAGGTTGTCTAAAATCGAGCTTGAAAATCAAGCTTGGGTTTCCCTGTTTTTAAACTAAACTAGCGAGCGCAACATTATTCGCATAATTATGATGTGATGTGAAACATTTGACATCTCCTTAGTAATAAGCTACACGACTAGCGAGTGTATGCGTAGCTTTGAAACTATTACTTTGACAGAACTGTGTAGGTAGGTAGGCAGAATGGTAGAGGCAAGTGGCTTCACCGAGCTACATTGTACAGTTTCAACACCACGACATAGCTCCTTTTTCCATAATCTGTGGTTGCTACCATTTGACAATTTGACCAATCCAATTCTACTTTTGTTTACACATTTCCGTAACGTTTCACGAAATCACACTAATAGAAGAAATGGGAAATATGTCACCAAAAATAGGTTGGTACCAAATACCCTTGAAAAGCGTGGATTAAACAAAAAAGGCAAATCGGAATGTTATTCATGTAAATACGAGAGCTTAACCAATAAATTAGCAGTAATAACATCCAATTAGAGGTAATACTAGGAATTACTTATACCACAATTCAAACACAAATTAACATTATGAAATTGGTTCATGTGATTGCTAACACATATCTGTTTGACTATCGACGTATTAGTTTACGTTATTACTAAGTAATTAAAATTAATTAATGTAGCATGATCATCCAGGATAAACCCACAATGTGATATTTTTTCACATCTGAAAAATATCTTAATAGGTTCTAATTTATCATAGAAATAATGCGGCCAGTTTGGGCTCAAAATCCAATTTACTGGGTTATTGTGTGAATGATTTAAAAATTTAATTACTTGACATAAACGAATGTGCTACTTCATTATTTTGCGTAGAGTCTACGACTGCGCAGTACGTTAGCCGGACTGTAGAAGTTCAACCACTTAAATCATAAGAAAATGCCCTTGGGTCCTTTATGGTTAATTTGATTAATTATTTTTGGAAGGGAAGCGGCATTGAAGTTGGCGAAGTTAGGTTCACCAATCTCCGCTTCGCTGATGACATTGTCTTATTCTCATCCACGGCAGCAGAAATGGAGTTAATGTTAAACCAGCTCAGTGAGGCAAGCCTTGAGGTTGGACTGGCGATGAACATGTCAAAGACCAAACTAATGTCGAACACCACTAAGTATGGGATCAAAGTGAATGGTGAAAAACTGCAATATGTCCATGAATACATTTACTTGGGCCAGCTAGTCTCGTTCCAGGCCAGACAAGACAGGGAAGTTATTAGACGAACCGAAAATGCCTGGAAGAGCTACTGGCCCACGAAAGACCTTACGAAGGGAGATCTCCCCTTATCACTTAAACGCAAAATCATGGACATGTGCATTCTTCCCATTTTAACATAATATGGATCTCAAACATGGTCTTTGACAAACATACAAAAGTCCAAATTCAAGGTTTTCCAACGCAGTGTTCTAGGCGTTAAGCTAACTGATCGTATTCGTAACACCACACTGCGTTCCAAAACACAGATCACCGACGTTGCTAAAATGGCCACTAAGCTGAAGTGGGACTGGGCCGGCCACGTGTGCCGGATGCCCAATGAACTGTGGGCCAAAATTACCACCATGTGGAGCCCTGACACAACCAGAAGGCGTCGCGGCAGACCTCGCAGAACATGGCAGGATGAGCTGGACAAAACCAACAACCAGTGGCTCACACTAGCCTTAGATCGAAATAGCTGGAAGTCATGGGGAGAGGCCATTGCCCAGCAGTGGGATGATACAGGCTGACAGTAACAGTATTTTAAACGCAATAACGCGTCTTCTGGATAAGTGCTCCAGACGCCTACCAATTACACCATCGCAACTCACACTTGCAAGCTGAAATTGTCTATGCCCTCGTTTGAACGTTTTTTGGTAACGTAGCGCCATCTCTCGGAGCCCTTGTTAACTATTTTTATAATGAGATAGCGTCTACCATACTGTTTAATGATTTTTGAACGCAATAACGCATGCTACGCGCAGCGTAAAGATGTAGATGTAGAAGTAGTTAGAGAAGACGTGGGTTCAAATCCCACTTGCAACTGAATTTTTCTTTCCTCAAAAAACGTCTTTATGGTTAACGTGGTCACACACGCCCAAACCCCAGGTCAAACTGCGCTCAAACCTAGGCCACATCTCGTAGTTGTATTATCTCCGGCACATCTGTATTGGGGCAGCAAACAACAAGAATACTTTGTAAGCGTCCTAAGATTAATGTACGTTTCACAATAGAAACGTTTTTTCAAAGTGAGTCGGGCCGCAGTCTATTTTGTAACCCTTCGGAGTTCGATGAGGATCTCAAGGAGATTTTTGTTTTTAATGTATTGTGTAGGTTATATGTTTTGAAGAAACCATGATTGTTGATAAAGACACAAAGTGAAGGCAAAATAATTGTTTACTTTTCAAGAACTTACTCTTGAGTCATTGGTCTGTAGTTATGAAAGTACTTCTTTTTGTTAATGTTTCTAAGTTTAAATTTACAGAGAGTAAAGAAAATTCATAGAAGGCTCTACTCTGACTGAAGGTGTTACATAATAAAAAAACAAAGCTTGCCTCACACCAGGAATTTCTAATGTATCGTGGTGCATTTACAATGCACAATCACTCAGACCCGAAACAACTACTTTATGAAAAAAATATAGGTAAACTTAGTATATTTAGACATAAATGAGTTCAAGCCCGAAATGCTTGGTCGCTGGGCATAAAAACGAGCAAATAAACTGGGCAAACAAAAGGCGTTTGTTCAATGCCCCAATATGCCCAGGACATAAACCGATCTCTAGTTACAATGTAAATTCTCACTGAAACGCAAAAAATACTCTTAAGTATAACCAAATCATGTATTATACCTAATCAATTATGGACAGGAAGTTCAAATCCATGTAAAAATAACACTCAAAAATAAAGATAAGTGTCAATAGATAGGTACAAAACACGAAATATTTATTGATCATTGCCTTTATTTCCTATAGTCATTCTGACTAGCGATTTTTTCGTCTACTACTAGATTGCATCATATAACACCTATGATAAAGAATATTACGATAAGGTTTATGAATTAAAGTACTAGTTTTCAGCAGTAACAATGACCAGAGATATTATGTATAATCACCAGAGGTCGGAATTAGGTAGAGATAAGATTGTAATATAAAAAAACAGGTGTAAAGGACGTAAAGGTGTATTCTAATCTAATCATCGTCTACTTAGCCTTTTATCAGGAATGGAGTTGACTTTAAGTCGAACCGGATGCAGCTGAAATATTATCATACATCTTATGATATTACTAGCGGCCCGGTACGTGCTTCGCTACTTTTACAGCAAAATCTCCATTAACAAAATTATACGCCATTTATTGAATTCATTTGTTACAAAAAATGTGATAATGAAGAACCGCCCGACCGATTTTGTGTAAACTTCACATAAACCATCTACTAAATAGTCCGAACTAAATTTTGCTTTGGATAGGTGAGCCCGTTTTTGAGTTACAAAATTACAACAAAGAGTGGCATTGATTTTTATACATATTGGTTTCAGCTGCATCCGGTTGGACGTTAAGTCGACCACTACTTTCTGGATCAGACATTAGACTTGAAGTCGACAACGGCTACTGTCTTTCTTACCTTCACAAACAATTAAATACTGGGTAATAAGTTACCTCTTATTTGGATGAGAAATCATCAATTGGCTCTTCGTTGGAGCAAAAGAGACTGCTAGAATTGAACTCATTGAAAACCACCTTGTTCCTTCTATTGTCCTTTACGTTCCAGAGCCAGGATAATCTCTTAAGACCATCATGCAACCCTGGCAGACATTTAGCTAGTCTAACTAGTATCAGACTAGTATGAACAACAATGAATGACAGTAGCTATCAACAGCCTAACATGTCAGAACACGGAGTTAACTCGGTATTTAAAACATGTATGGTCACCAATCCACCTTCACTTACCTTGGCAAACGCAGCTTAACCGTAAATATCGAATCGTATCCCAGTTATTGATCACCATGCCAAGAGCTGCCATATCAATCTAACAAAATCCGTTTTATCACCTGTCTACCAAAACAGTTTGGTATTCTTATCACCACTTGACAATACATTACCGAGATTAGATTGAGAGTACCATTCAGGACTTAGGACACTCGTTAAACCCAAATATGGTTAGGGAGACAAACTGGGGTGCTCCGCAGACAAATATCGCTGAGCGCTATATTATCCAATGATCGTCTGACATTGAGAAAGGGACGTATGCTGAGGGAAGAGTTGAAAACCGTTTGATATTTTTGAATGTGGAATTATTTACATTATAAATACGCTGAGTAAATATAATAAGAAAGTTTTAGATGGTTCTACAATATTTTCCTCTCTTTTTAGAAGGCTAGAGTTGTAAACCTCCTGGAATGCATGCAAGCCTAGGACTTTCTTTTATCATGAGTAGATTCTGCCCTAAGATCTACATCTCAAAATTAAGATTCTATGAAAAAAAAAAACAATCGTCACTATATCCATCATGGATCTGGCCTATGGATCTACTGAGATTAAACGTGAAAAAAAATTTCAGTAGATCCACATCCTGAAATCAGGATCCAATGAGAAAAACAATTCTCATTAGATCCATCATGGATCTGGCCAATGGACCTACTAAGAATGAACCTTTTTGTCCCCTTTGACAACTACATTATAATTAAACAAACGTTATCAGGCAAAATAGTTTTTCGTTCCAGGGTCACGGTATTCGTTAGTCCTGCGACATCAAACGATGCTAAGAACACTCTCGATTAAATCATCAATATTCCCTTTCAGTGCGCTTTCATTTGAGGCCCCACTCGAGTATATTTGCAGCCATTCAGTTATCCTTCCCCACTTTCACCCCCACAACTTTTAAACGGCTCAACCGATTTCCATCAATCATGTCTAAGAATACTCGCACGTAAGTCACCTTTGATACAAAAAAAAAACTAAATTGAAATCGCTTCATCCGTTCGAGCTCTATGATGCCACAGACAAACAGACAGACCCGTCATACTTATAACCCCTCTTTTTAAGCCCAACTGTGGCAAAAACTATCTAAAAGATTTTCTACAGCTCCTTTGGCTCCTTTTAAACGAAGCTTATGTCAAACCGACACTTATGCCTATACATATTTAATCGACTTCTAATAAAAATGATTGTATTGTATCTCGACACGCCTGTTATTTTTAACCACCTTCAAAAAAAAGTATAGATAGTCGCATAGATCCGTTTTCGGTGCTTACTAGGATTGTAGATTTTCAAAAATGCAGATTATATGAAGATTTTTGTTGAATATCTAAACTAAAAAGGGAAAAATAAAACTTTTTGATAATAAAAAGGGAACCGACTTCAAAATCAAACACAAAAAACTTTTTACATAAGTTTCATTCATAATTTCATCAAACAGGAAACAGCAGATAAAAATATTATGTACAAAAAATTACCTTTATTATCAGCAATTTCAGTGCACACGGTTTAACAGGTAAAAATCGACAACATGTATGATAATGAAAATTTTGCTTTGCCGTTATGATTTTACGCTTTTCTTTTTCATTATCTATAGATTTTTTTTTTCTTACCTATGATAATAGTTGGTACGTACCTATCAAGGTTATTATTCTCTCCTCATAATTTTATGAATGAGTTTATGAAAATATTTAATCTGGTTAGATGGGCTGAGTTGATTAATTATGGTTCCCATTGGACTAAGAGAGCGAGAATAAAAGGATGTGGACACACCTTTTACCCTATGTTTGCATACACACTGTTGTCTACTCTATTATTATCTGTGTATCTGGATACTGGGCTTTTATGAAAAAGTAACTTTCTCTACAGCCTTACGGAACTTAGGTTCAATTTGTCTTTTGAAACCGCAATAATTAAACGTTTTCACAGAAAATTGTACATAGAAGTTTATTTATTCACGTTAATATACACACGCTTATCAATTCTGAAGACATATAAACTCAATATATTTTCTTTCAAACTCTTCAGTTTGAACTCACGTAGTTTTTTTTAAACTAAAGTATTAGAATAGGTACTTCTTAACTTCAATTACATTACAATAACGTTTTCATACCGTGAAACTGTCGTTCCTCAGCACCGATCATTCTCGGTTCTTTCTCAGTGCCCATACGAAAGCCCACAGACTGTCGGACATCAGTTAAGGGATTCGCCGGGACATGTATGGATGTGTGTTTCTTAAGAGATTCCAGATGCACTGGGCACTTACGAATGGTAGGATTACCTAAGACGCTCTTGTTTATTTCATATGCCATTTTATTTGTGAGGGAGGGCTTTTGGGTTAGATGTAATTTAAGAGGTTTTGCTGCACAGTTGATGGGAGTTCTTACTTACACCTCTAATATATAAATAAATGAAATTGAATTTATAATTCGTTCAAAAAAACCCAAGTTGCGTAGCAGTCTGTCGCTCAGCCCTTGCGCCAAATATGCCAACTTTTTTATTAGAAAAGATATAATCCCGAAGTATTTAGTTTTATTGAAGTTGTATAAAGTTATATCCATAAGTTTCAAGTAGTACAGACACGATATCTACCCAATCTGTGTTTCTGTGTACAAATTAGAAAGATAAGAGGTGATTAAACAAATAAATATTTCAACTTAGTATCTGAGGCTAACGCACCTGGTTACCTACCTATAAAGCTATAATCATAATACATTGTTATCACTTATCGTCGAGCTGGCAAAATGATCAGATAAAAAAAAACATGTAGGTACAAATATTTTCAATAAAGCCGGACGTCTTTCCTGTTGATAACAAAAAGTACATAGTCCCTAATTACTACAAATCTCACGCAACAACATGAAATTGATCAAGTCACGATGACAAAGCAATTTAGTTCATTAATACTTTTGAAAGCAATTTATGAATCGACCGCTGAGAGATACGTACTCGTAGCTAGTGTTTTTGTTGCAGTGTTTCTAACGTAGTTAATGAGTTTTATACATAATTGTATTATATTCCTGCTATATATAGCGATCTGAAAAGTTACAAGTCATGATGTTTGAGGAAAAATATAGCAAAATGTTAAGGTGTGAACGTACAGTCACGAGCAATAAAATGTAGGTAAACACTTAACAAAATTCAAACACAATTTACTCATGAAATACTGGATGCTGGTGTCCACTTTGAAATAAGACCTATTTCGTAATAGTATAGCTTCCAAAATAGAAGTCTAATGAAAAGGCAAAAGTTTAAATTAATATGGTAGCAGAACATCGCTTTTGAATTCTGCTTAGTGTATAGGTACAACTATTGCTCGTAAGGACTCGAGATTTCAATAAACGCTCCGGTCTACTTGCGCATGCTTACCTCAGGTATACGATTGGAATTTTGATCCATTGTCCATAATAAAAGTTTGAGGTACCTACTACATGAACTAGAAAAACAAAATTTTCTAAGTTAGAGAATGATGTTAGCACTGGTGGCCCGTTTTAGTGGAAAGATCAGGGAATATGTAGTAAAACAACAATTAACCACTACAATAAATTGATTTCTCCCTTTGGCCTTATGGGTAAACCAATTTGTTCCAGGCCTTTTCAAACAATTTCCTTGGATCTAACAGGTCCTCTACCTATGACCAGACGTACTATTCCTGAGGTAAGCCTGCGCAAGTAGACCGGAGCGTTTATTGTAATCGCTCTCTGTAGTTGGTCCCTCAATCTTGAGGATCGTGATCTGCTTCGGAGCTGAATCTTGAGATAATCCGCCTCCACTGGTTTTTGGAATAGAAATTAAACCTGCACCTTTGTAGTTCATTTAATTTGGGATGAAAGGCAACTTCAATAGTGATATTGGCGAAACGAGAATAAATCCTCCGCACAAAACAATTACTTTGACTAGATAACACTGACTGTTGAACCAGTGCGAAGACCGCTCTGGTAGACAGGCAGGGCTATTGGCTAACTTGAAAGTCACTGACCAGTAGTTGTCAACTGAACTTGGCTGGCTTGAAACCTCTATATTTTATCGACTGTTATGAGGCTAAGTTGAGGAGTGCATCAAGAGCGTTAGAATAGTTGATTTTAGAGAACAATTACTTTTATCAGTTTCATTGCAAATGCAAAAGCCAATACGAAATTTTCCTTATGACAGCTATTTGATGGTCACCAGAACAAGACGTGATCATCATTTGAACCGTCAACAGAGATACGCAATAGCCTCGCAGACCGTGATCAAACACGCTACAGATATACCAAAATCTACGAAATGCTTTCAATGTGTACATAGCTTTTTTTTATGTGAACCTTAATAACTTCGTCGGCAAATATTTTTTGTATTGTTATGATGATTCATTTCCAAGAATCAAGTGATGCAACATAACAAAACATTTTCAACATACAAAATGATATTATCACGATGTTTTTAATCAGTGATGCATTTATATTTTAATCCTTTTTTAAAACGTGAACGTTTGTGAAGATGGATGTTTCTTACTCTTTCTCACGCAAGAACTACTGAAGGGTTTTTAATGAAATTCGGTACACAGATAGTTTATCATCATCATCATCATCAGCTGGAAGACGTCCACTGCTGAACATAAGCCTTAGACCGCCACGCCGAACGACAATTCGCCACTTGCATCCATCAGTTGCCCGCGACCCTCACGATGTCGTCGGTCCACCTAGTGGGAGGCCTGCCTACCCTGCGTCTTCCGGTTCGTGGTCGCCACTCGAGAACTTTTCTTCCCCATCGGTTATCAGTTCTACGAGCGATGTGGCCTGCCCATTGCCACTTCAACTTGCAAATTTTATGAGCTATGTCTGTGACTCTGGTTCTTCGCCGAATATCCATGTTCCGGATTTTATCCCGCAAAGAAACTCCGAGCATAGCTCTTTCCATTGCTCGTTGAGTGACTCTTAGTCTCTCTAAAAGGCCAGCAGTCAAAGACCACGTTTCAGAGCCATACAGATAGTTTATAACCTGTATTAATATATGGGATATTTTTTTAACAAAATTGTGTATTCTCTTTATAATTTCTGAGTTGTAGCGGGGAGAATAAGCCACAGGCGACAACAAGTTAATTCATTAAGTAAAAATCTAAATTGCCATAAAAGTAGAATTAATAATCACTACCTCGTTGATCTAGTGTTTGCAAGAGCGTATGTTAATTTAATTATGAGGTCTCGAGTTCGAATCCAAAGTCAGGTAAAGTTTTATCCGGTTTTCCATCAGGAATTACTTAATAGGTATGGAGACTCGTTTGTGCCCGGAAGATGGCAATGGAATTCCCCACTTCTACAAGGTATGGAACTCAAACATAAAGACAAAAATAATTGGTGTACTTTTAACTACACTCCAGTTTAACTCTATAAACATATTAAACATAACAGGCGTCATGATAATTTTAATAATGATGCATTTAACCACACTACGTTAATTAATTTTACTTTTGAAATAAAACAAAGCAAATAAAAACTACAGCGGTCTGTATTTAATGTTAACAATGTAAAAAGCGTTACCTTTTTATATCTTTTACAAAAGAACAACGAACTAAAATACTCATACGCTTTGTTACTTTTTATTTAATTTTCGTTTGCTTTTTATTTTCATTTTTATTTTACTGGCCCTGCTAGTTTGTTATGTTAGTTTAGACTTTTAGAGAATACTAAAGAGTTTGTAAATAACACATTTACATTACAGACATACAATAGCATTACACCTTTACTTTCCAAGGGTTAGGCAGAGAAGTAACTGTTTTAACAGCGATAACATAATAATCAGTGCATAAACTGTGAAAACCAAGTTATTAGGACATCAATTCATCTAGTGAATACTAAAAACATTATCCTCAAATTGCGGTAACCATAAATTAAGATCATAGAATAACATGCGGTAGTGTCAATAACCCTAACCATAGACTTATAGCATGCACTAAATACTAGTACGACCAAACTGGGTGGACATTTGGATAGGGAATCCAAATGTCCACCCTGTTCGGTCGTGGGACTCACGAATTACCGTGATCCCGGAACATAAAGGGCTATTGAAGTCCACCGTGGATTTTAGTCAGTGCAAGTCTGACAGTCCCTCCTGCCCTACCCTGGGTGGGAGGACTCATTTGATGATTTTACAACACTTAAAAAAAATGTCCACCCTGTTTTTACAGTTAGTTGTCCTTTACTTTCCACAGTCAAATTAGGCATATTAATTTAGAAAAAAATATATAAATGCTAAAGAATTTCCTTAGCAATGTGTCAACTGGCTTCTACAATAACAATTTCAAAGTTGGAACTCGTCAATGTCATTGGAACTCGTACTATCGATGCACTTAGAGAAATTGGACTAATGACGTCACACCGCCCCGTCGGGCACTGTCGGCGTGTTTCCGGCTCGGAGTTCAAATGATGATTTTGAAATTAATATAACTTCTTAAATAGAGCAAAAAAAAAAACTAAAAACAGTTTGTTAAGAAACAAATATAATTATGATCTTTCTAATAAAGACAAAAAAAAAATTCATTGAAAGGGCCATAATACCCTATTTTGAAAGTCCCGTGACTCCGAAAGGAAAAATAAATAGCAATAGTCTACGTTTATCAAGTACCCATGTTTCACACACCAAACTTGGGTAGTATTTCATGGTGAGGCCGTTGGCGAGTTTACCTCATAAATTGTACCCAATACACTTTCGTTCTGAATGTAGTTATGTTGCTGTCCTCAGATCAAAGAAATAGGCAGATAGAACGCTCAGAACACGCGAGTGCGTCCACCAAAGCAAATACAAAATCAAATCGAATTACATTCCATATTGTTTTCTTTGTTGTTGAGAACAACTTTTACAATGTTTAAAGACACGAGACGGCATATTTTGGCAAACAACAACAACGACGCGTAGCTTGGTACTGTCGCGAGTTTGTAGTCGCTTTTGATTTTGTATTTGCTTTGTTGGTCACACTCGCGTGTTCTGAGCGCTTCTATCAACGACGATATAATCCTAGACTTCGCATGCACGATCTAAGGAACAGAAACTATTCTATATTATTATTATTTTTAAACGCATTAACGCATGCGACGCGCATCGTAAAGATGATTTTTTGAGGAAAGAATTTTTTTTTTTTTACTTTTCCGAAAAACTATTCTGGCAACTCGCTGAGGTACTACGTAAGCGAGGTGGACGGGGTACTGCGTTGTGATTGGCTAACTCAAGGTCTGTTCTGTCTCAACTTATGTTTACGGCTCACAGGAGTGGTGGAAATGAGACGGATATAAGACTTTTTTGCCTAATGTGTTGGCAGACATCGGTCGCCTGTTATTAGGAGTCTAGTATTATATCATCGTTATAATAATAATAATAAAGTCTTTATTTACCAAAAAATACAGATAATTGTTTATGTACTAAACAAACTGAAAATCTATATAAATAAAAATGAATTGTTGTTCGTTAGTCTGATTAAAACTCGAGAACGGCTGGGCCGATTTGGCTGATTTTGGTTTTGAATTATTTTGGAAAGTCCAGGGAAGGTTTAAAAGGTTTTTTTTTTAATCGTTTCTCAGGCGGTACGGAGTTCGCCGGGTCAGCTAGTAAAATATACAAAATAACAAAGAACATATCAGATAATAACATATGGAATTGATATTGATTCAGATAATAACGTTGGCTTCTATCTACCTATTTCTTTGATCTGCGTTGCTGTTATTATTTATTTTATACTTTGTTGCTTTTGAACGAAGTACTAATTCTTGTTTTTGGTACGTGAAAAAAAAAACGCCCCAACATTCCTCTATAATAATGACCCATAGGTGACCTAAATGGCATAAAATTCTAAATAACCTATTCCACTCATAGCACCTGTGACAAATATTGATAGGTGCCGTATGCGGAATGGCACCTCAGGCATCATTTCAGCGTAGCGGGTGCCTAATGTGGAATACGTTTAATTATGTTGACGAATCTATGTAAAATATTAATAATTATGTAATTTCTAATATTCTAGTTAAGTTTTTTATAATTTGTGATGTTTTTTTTTTCTTAAAACGTTGCCCTCACTAGGAATTTCTCCTGTGTCGAGGGTGCGTTTACAAACATATAAACTCTCATGCACAAACGCCCAGTCACGGAACAACTATACTTGTAGATCATACAAATATTTGTTCCGTGCGGGAATCGAATCCGCGACACACAGCGCAGCAGTCGATGACTCAACCATTGCGCAAACCGTGTCGTCAAAGAGAAAAAGTTTGTAATTTTTTTCAAATCATGGTATTTTGGTAAAATAACGATGTCGAAAGAAGAGTAGGTTTCAAACTAGCTGTGGATTCTGAAGTGCATCCAATAAACTTGTAAAAAGCTATACGTATAGTTGTATAACAAGTTACGAGTAGTGACGATGAGTAATACTTCTATAATGGCCGCATGATGTGCTGTCAGGTTTTTGTAAGCATTGCCACTGACCTGCAGGCTGATGCAACACTTTTCAACTCTGAGCAATTTTGAGAATGAATAATTTCTACACACAACAATGATTCATCATAATCATCATATCAGTCCGGAATCACCCACTGCTGGGTATAGGCCTCCCCCTTTTTCTGCCACATCTCTGGGTTCTGTGCCTCTCTCATCCATTTATTCCCCTCGATCTTGACGATATCGTCAACCTAACGGGCTTTTGGGCGGCCCTGGTTTCTTTGGCCAAACCTTGGCCACCATTCGGTCAAGAACTTACTCCATCTGCCATTTCTGCGTCTAGCCAGATGCCCTGCCCAGCTCCATTTGAGGCGTTTATCGAAGATTTACATTCAATTTAAATCTTGGTCATAGTTGAAATTATTCGCAATAATGACAATTAAGTGTTCGAATGATAAAGTTGTTGAGGAGCAATTTGACTAGTTGCTCTATTGTTGTTTGTGATAGTCAGGCAGTTTATTTTATGTAGTATACTAGCTGTTGCCAGCGGCTCCGCCCGCTACAACTCGAAAATATTCCACGGGAAGATAAAATCAGAGTAAACAGTATCTTAAATATGTTTTAATCCAGGTTATAGGTAAACTATGTGTGTACTAAATTGTATCCAAATCTGTTCAGTATTTTTTGCGTGAAAGAGTAACAAAACATTCATATATTCAAATAAACTTTTACGTTTATAATATGAGTATCAGAGTTCCCTTTTATGTAAATACATATTTTCTTAGTTTTAATTAATACGTATATAATATTAACAGCATGTCATTAATTATTTATATACAAACATAAAGTTATTATAACATAATAATGATTGGTGTGTTAATAAAAAATGAATCCATTGAAATATTCTTACAAATTACTAGATAAGTTTGCGCTACTAATCTCAAAGTTAAAATAGTAAAAACCCATTTCAAAGGCCCAATTCGTGGATCTTAAGTATCAATTATAATCACGTCACAAGCAACAGTTACAAAACTCTTAACATCAACAAGTTTACCCACACAATACACTTAATAACAAGTTTCCTTATAGTCAACAACTGACACTTGAAATAAAAGCGAACAACACGTCAGTCGATTAATCCACTCAGGTCTCTCAGACAAACCACACGATGTTTTTGTATCTGCTAGTGACAGTACTGCTGCTAATCTATTATGTAATCACGCGAAAATATAACTACTGGAAAGACAGGAATGTACCACACAAGAAACCAACCTTCTTATTGGGAAATTATGGAGACATGATCCTGCAGAAGAAATCATTCGGAGAAACTGTTCGAGATTGCTGCAAAGAATTTCCTAATGAAAAATTTATTGGAGTATTCTATGGTACAGAACCTGTACTGATTCCCAAAGATCCGGAAATCATAAAGTTGATTGTGACGAAGGACTTCTACTACTTCCATGGAAGAGAGTTATCGGAACATCAACATAAGGAACCACTAGCTTTGAACCTTTTTGGAACATATGGAGACAGTTGGAGGGTTCTACGGCAGAATTTGACTCCATTGTTCTCGTCTGCAAAGATGAAGAATATGTTCCATCTGATTGAGAAATGTTCGTACGTGTTCGAGGCAATGCTCGACCGTGAAACCAAAATTTCCAACGAGCTTGAAGTCAGGTCGTTGACCTCGAAGTTTACAATGGAGTGTATTGGAGCTTGCGCTTTTGGCGTAGACACGAAAACAATGACGGAAGAAGAACAAGAGAATCCTTTTAGAAAAATGACAGATTTTTTAGATCCGCCGATATATGTGGTTTGGGCGAGAATAGTTCGTGCAATTTGGCCATCCATTTTTTATACGTTTGGATACCAGTTATTGAAAAAGCAACTGGCATTCTTTGGAGACCTGATTACTTCTGTAATGACCGCGAGGGAATACAAACCATCTGGAAGACATGATTTCGTCGACCTCGTAATGAGTTGGAAGCAAAGTCATCAAATAGTTGGTGATAGCATGAAGAATATCAAAACTGGTGAAAACAAGAAAGTAACGTTAGAAGCTAATGACGATTTGTTGGTTGCTCAGTGTTTTATCTTCTTTGCTGCTGGATTTGAAACGTCGTCCACCACATTAAGTTACACTCTTTATGAACTTGCGAAGAATGAAGAAATTCAGAACAAAGTGTCACAAGAAGTAGACGCATATTTAGCTCGCCATGAGAACGTGCTCAATTACGATTGTATTTCGGACTTGCCGTACTTGGAAGCTGTTGTTGACGAGACTCTTCGTTATTATCCAGTCCTTGGCATGATTCCTCGTGAGTTGATGGATGAGTACACAATGCCTGGCGGAGTGAAGTTAACAAAAGGTTTACGAGTACATTTGCCGGTAATGTATCTCCACCACAATCCAGAATTTTATCCAGAACCTGAAGTGTTTCGTCCAGAAAGATTTTTTGGTGAGGAGAAGAAAAGAATTAATCCGTATTCTTACCTGCCGTTTGGGGAAGGACCAAGAACTTGCATTGGTGAGTTTTATACAGGGTTACTGGTAACTCGACGTATTCCTTGCAGGACGACATAGTAGGGCTAAAATGCAACAAATTAAGCCACCAAATGTTCTACCGAAGTTAAGTAGTTTTTGAGTTACTTAGATTTTTAGTTTTTTATGAAAAAACCCAGATTAAATCGTTTGGAGCCAATTTAAAAATGATATACGGCACGACTGTACTGTAATTTAAGTTAATATCATAGTTGATTCCGTAGCAGATCTTTGTTAATACTTAAAAGTTCAAAAATACCAAACACTTTGGCAAATATCACGAAAGAAACATTTATTTCTTTGTGATTTTCGCTATTACTTCATACAAAATGTTGTCTAGTGAAAAAAAAAATACTACGCCTGATGTACAAATTACTAGGAAAATATCCTTGTCTTATCAGCTATCCAAAAAGGTATGAAAGTTAATACAAAGTTAAGGACTACATTATGTGCATCTCATAAACAGGTGATTATTCGGAAAATCAGTAAAACAATTTCGTGAATATTAGTATTATTTTTAATCAATATCAGTTTAAATACTTTAATTACACTTTCACACGTCTTGTTCGATGTGCTGCCCTCGGTAGTTAGTTCTTCAATTAAATTTACTGGGGTCACATAAACTAGGTCTTTCATATGACCCCAGACGTAATAGTCTAGTGGCGTAAGATCAGGGCTTCGTGCAGGCCACGGAATGGGCCCACCGCGCCCTATCCATCGATTTGGATAGTTTTCATCCAGCAATTGTCGAATTGTGATTCGGAAGTGGGCTGGACATCCGTCATGTTTGCTCTTCTGTCTTCTGGTACATCCGTGAGCAGTGGTGTTGAATGATTTCTTAGGAAATCTTCATAAAGTGGGCCATTTAGTGTTCGGGGTAAAAATGCAATTTTACCTGCTCCTCATAAAACTCTTCCCTTCCCTGTCACACATGCAAAAGTATTGACAATCATACCTTTCTGAATAGCTGATAAGACAAGGATATTTTCCTAGTAATTTGTACATCAGGCGTAGTATTATTTTTTTTCACTAGACAACATTTTTTTATGGAGTAATAGCAAAAATTACTAAAAATTGAATGTTTGATTAGTGATATTTGCCAAGGTTTTAGGCATTTTTGAACTTTTAATTATTAAAAAAGATCGGCTACGGCCTCAGCTATGATATTAACTTAAATTTCAGTACAGTCGCGCCGTAAATCATTTTTAAATTGGCTCCAAACGATTTAATCTGGGATTTTTCATAAAAAACTAAAAATCTAAGTAACTCAAAAACTACTGAACTTCGGTAGAACATTAAAATTTGGTGGTTTAATTTGTTGCATTTTAGCCATACTATGACGTCCTGCAAGGAATACGTCGAGTTACCAGTAACCCTGTATAATTTGAAAGATTGTTTAAGTTTTCTGTTCTAGGGAAGAGATATAGCCTAAATAAACAAAACAAAAAAACCGGATTGTAGTAATACATAGTTCAGTTAGTTTTATAAATACATAAACGTAGTATAATTCTTAAGCCTGCTCTGTTCTTTTTAAGCTTAAATTATTTACGATTATCTTTTTCGGTTTAGCTCATCTGCTTTTATAAATTACCTGTTAAACAATATAAATAAACTCTTAATTAATATAAATAACAAACGGCATCACTTAAATGAAATACATAGTATAACAGATTAACCTCCTGACGTAACAAACTTGGTACTTAACCTGTGTACAATTTTGAGAGCGTTTTAAAAGCCTCGTGGCTCCGGAACGAGGGAAGACATTAATATTGACGAGGTTAACTCGCAATTTGGGACTTATTTATGAAGTGACTACACGTGTAATGGACTGCTATGTCGTTTAAAATTGTCGACTTCTGTTGGAGATGGTCATAAAAACATAATCATCATCATCATCAGCTTATAATGTTCCCACTTCTGGGACACAGACCTACTCTCTGAGAGAGGGAGAGGGCCCTGATCCACCACGCGGGCCCAGTGCAGATTGGTAGATGTCACATATCTTCGAATTTTTGGTTCTAGAGACATGCCGGTTTCCTCACAATGTTTTGAGAGTTCATAAAAACAACATTTATTTATTTATTTGTAATTAGGCAACGAAGGCTCATAGATTACATTCACAAACATCATCTTATAAGTAATAATAAATTAATAGATATTCAATACAATATTCAATACTATTAGAACATTCATCAGTCAATACCTAAGCTAACATTTGATAGACAAAACTCAAAGAAATCCAAAATGACAGAGAAATTTTAATGTTTTAATGAATTTATCGTCATCATTATGTTTGTTTATAATCGTATATGTACTGCTAAAAATGAACCTCCACCTGCTAAAACCATAGAAATTGCTCTAAGTGAGTGTGTGCTAAAAAAAAATCGCATTCTTGATAATTGACTTGTAATAATTGATCCATAGTAATTGAAAAATAGGTAAACCCCTTATTTTCCTTGTTTTGTTTGCGTAATACATTGACATAATCAACGGTATGTCGGTGCGTCTATTATGTTTTTATAATTCAACAGCAGACACAACGAGGTCTGTCAAGGTCAAGTACTTAATTTATTACTTAATTTATTAAACCACTGTGACGACTTGAACGGTTTTTTACATTTAACTATAATTTCAAGCCTTTGATTTTGAAAACCTGTTTGCAATCGCAGTAGTCGAATAATGTTTTGGTGTTCTTCAAGGAAGTACGATAGGACCAATTCTGCTTTTTGCATGACTGTCCTGTAAAACGAGTATTTCATGTATGTTTGTTAATTTATTCATACCAGCAATACTTCTGAACGCCCAAATAGATTAAGAAAAATAGATGAAGGGCTATTGAAGGACACCGTGGATTTAAGCCAGTACAAGTCTGATAGTATGGGTGGGAGAACTCATTTGATGATTTAACCACTTTAAAAAAAGTCTTTCAGTTTGCTAGCTTTGCAAGCAATCATTAAGGACTAGATAAAATCCAGTATCAATCCTATTGTCTTTTGTTCACAGGCATGCGTTTCGCGAAGATGCAGATGTTAGCTGGTCTCATCACCATGTTGAAGAAGTATCGCCTAGAGTTGGCTGATGGTATGCCGACGAAGCTGTCTTTGAAGCCTCAGTCGTTCATCACCCACCCTGTTGGAGGCATCAGGCTTAATTTCATCGAGAGGGAGGGATGGGAGAAGAGAGTGTTTGTGAAGTGAGGTTTTTGTTACCACAGTATTGTTGGGTCGTTCATTTAATAGAAAATACAAATACTCCATAGTATTTTAGTGCACTTTGCTGCAGGCTTAATTAATAAATGATGTATGTACAGGGTGAGTTTTTTAACTGAGCGTTTAGAAAAATTAATGATCCTGGCCTGAAATAGAATGAGCTGATTTTGGAAAAAAAAATACATTCTGTATTATTGCACCATTCGATAGTGACGCTACAAGGATCAAATTCTGGGAAGTAATAATAAGAAAATTATATGAAAAAATTAGATTATACTTTATGTTGCTTTTTTCTCTAATAATTGGACCTTTGTAGTCGCAATAAATTAAATAATTTTAAATTAAACAATTTGAAAACCTCATTTATTTTTAATTAGCGCGGCTTCACGCCCAGTAATTATTATTTAGTGGCGGTGCCAATGTTTAAGGATAATTCAAATTGAAATTATTTAAATGTTTATTTTATAATATACAAAGTTACTTAAAACCTACATCTTGTAGCGTGTGTCTGTAGTGCGGGTACTACAACTGAGAATATTTTTAATTAAGTACCTAGATATTTCATCTTCAGATATAAACAGAACACAAGATTAATTGCCGAAGTATGCAGAACCATAAAATAAAAAATATGTTTGTAGATTTTAAATCATTTGCTCAATTTTCAAATAATTTTGTCCTAAGTGTGAAAACCTCACATTAGGAAAAGACGCCATGATAATGTCATTGTGTTACTAAGCGAATGATTGTTAGAATTCATTTATTTTAACTCACATTGAGTAATATTGTTCAATGAAATTAATTTTAATTGACCGTAACTGCATTATTTTTCAATTTACCTTATGGGTGTAATTGAGTACTAATTTATAATTTGCCGCTACATTGTGAATATGGCTGGGATTTTAACTGTTATTTTCGTATAATATAAAATCATACTGTAATCCAATCTCTCAAGCATTAATCGATTTCCAACTTTATTGCAAGAGGAGAAGATTCATGTTCAAATGCAGCCACATTTCTCTTGTTTCGTTTTAAAAAGGTAGACGTATTGCCATCATTGGGGCACAACTGTGAAATTCAGAATGGAAAACCCTAATAACACAATGCTCAACCTGTAAATTGAAACAATAATGCCTTGCTCACCAGTCGTACTTACGACCACTAGACTATTGAAGAAAATGCTTCTTAATTAATTAAAAGTATTATGAATGACATAATTACCAATTATACAAGTTTCTTCTGTTGAAATATTAATGAACGTATATTCCATAGTTAGTTTATTCTTTGATGTTAAATGAGGAACGTTGTTCCAGCTAGTTAAATGATTGGTTTTTTTCATGTACATATTTGATTAATGAAGTAATCTTCGTTCTTTTTAAATTTGTTTCTCTACAAACACTACCCTGCCCTACACCCTGCCTACAACTGGTCCATACCATTTGTAGACAGGGTGGTGTAGGTGTCCCACCTCCTTTCGTGCCCATTTTGCCCAACTACCTGCACCTTCCAGGATTTGAACGAGGCAAATGACAGAGCTGTGCGGAAGGCTACGTATTGGTCGGATGCAATTTGAGTACATCGACACGCAAGGAAGAAGACTATATCCACGATGATTCCACAATTGCTCTTTGTAACGTAAAGAGCAATAATTGTGGAATCGTCCCACGATTCCAGCAGCCTTTGGCCCTCGACAGAAATAACGACACTGGATTTACAAGGGGTCGTACCCATCCCATTTGATTGACTTCCCCAGCAGTTGCTGGGCATAGGCGTCTCTTTGCTTATGCCGAGCATCATGTTCCTATGCCAGTCTCATCCAGGATATACCCGCTAAGACTACTAATATGTCGTCAGCCCATCTCGCTGGCAGACGACCACGACCAGCCCGCTTAGATAAATAGTAAACAAAACACTTAAAACAGCTGATAAAATGATAACGAATACAGTTACTGTTGTACTTAACACAATAAAACACTTGGTTTATCTAACTTTTGTTCGTAATAAGTGAGTGCTTAATGTTATATCATAACTCATATTAATGTCCTAGGTTTTATCTAAACCTGTCAGATTACATTAATAGTAAATTGATTATAATTAATAGTTTTTTTCGATGATATTGAGATAAATTTGCACGATTGCAAAAAAATCAACTCCAACTACTGAAGATCTTTCATACTCTTTTTGTTTTGCTCTCGTTCATTCTTCTGGATATACACGCACGTATATTATATATCTAGTATATTAAATACACGATCAGTTAGAAAACCCAAAGAAAACGCAAACAATAATCTAAATGAAGTTTTTTCCTTTTTAAGTGATATGTCCAATATCCATAGTCACGTGCGTTGGCACGTCACTTGGCCTATCACTTAAAAAGGAAAATATCAACATAAATAATTAAGGGAACATAATATAAATACGTAATACGAGTATTTTTTCTATTATTACCAATTAGTAACCGTTATGGTATTTATAACGGTGGTCATAATAAACGTACACATCAATGCATTGCATGAAGTTGAGTCAACGACGTGAACGTGACCAAAAACAACGATGTTATTTTTCCTTATAGTGATAATAACACTTGTATTTTATTACGTATCAATACGAAAGTACGACTATTGGAAAATTAGGAAAGTGCCTTTCATCAAACCAACACCTCTAGTAGGTAACTATGGAGAAATCATCTTCCAAAATAAAAAATTCGCCGAAGGAGTACAAGAAATCTGCAAAAAACTTCCTAATGAGAAAATTATCGGAGCCTTCTATGGTACTGAACCAGTGTTGATCCCAGTAGACCCTGACATTATCAAGCTAATTATGACCAAAGACTTTTACTACTTCAATGGAAGAGAACTATCTGAATATAGCTTCAAGGAACCAGCAGCATTGAACATTTTCTTTACTCATGGAGACAATTGGAGGGTCTTACGACAGAACATGACTATGCTCTTCTCATCTGCGAAAATGAGAAACATGTTTCATCTCATTGAGAAGTGTTCGTACGTGTTTGAATCAATGCTGGATCGAGAAACCAGCATATCAAATGAAATTCAAACCAGGTCCATGGCAGCAAGGTATACTATAGAATGTATTGGTGCTTGTGTATTTGGAGTAGATGCCAATACTATGACTGAAGGAATGCAAGACAATCCCTTTAGCAGGATTGCCGCACTTACAAGTCCTACAAAATATGCAGCTTTTATAAGAGGAGTCCGATGTGTACGGCCTACAATATTCTATGGATTAGGGTTGCAGCTCATGTCGAAACAGATGGATTTCTTCAAAAACCTGATCACTTCTGTGATGAATCAGCGGGATAACAAACCTTCCGGGAGGAATGATTTCTTAGATCTTATTTTGAGTTGGAAGTTAAGCCACAAGATTTTCGGCGATTCGATTAAAAATATGAGCAAATGGTGGAATGCTGGTGGAAGCGATAGAAGCTGACGATGATTTGCTAGTAGCTCAGTGTTTTGTTTTCTTCAACGCTGGCTTTGAAACATCGGCGACTATCCTGCCGTGCAGGCCCTAAAGTGCAGTATGAGGAAAAAAGCGGTTTCGAGAAAACAGCGAAAAACTTTTTAACACTGTTTTTTATAATGTTATTAATGTGTATGGTGCATATTTTTATTGCTACGAGGACTAAATGACAACAAAGATGGTATTTACGAAAACAAATGTTAATTAAGTTCATTAGATTTTAATTAAAATCAGATTTTTTAAAATCATAGCAGTTACTGCACGCAAAAAGTTACTCATATGCAGATTAAAATGCGGTAAAAATACTCGATACCACAAAATTTTAGATTTTTTTGCTACTTTGCAGACTAATTTGCAGCATAAGACTTTTTTTTACTGCATTTTAATTTGAATCTTGAACAAATTGCACATGCAGTATATAGTATATAACAATGTCCGCCAACTTACGAGTATGTTTTAGGTAGGAAAGGTGGTGTATTTTTTTATTTGTATTGCTTAAGTATATGATACTCATGAAAAGTTTAAGTTTTCGATCTCGAGGAGTATCTGCGTTAGCCACCATCTTAGATTGAAAGAGTCCAAATTCGTTCTTTTTCACATAATGCTTCATCAGTTGACATTATGACGAAAATGTCTAGAGAAGTTTAAAGACAATAAAATTCCACAACAAATAGTATTTATACGTTACGTATATTTCGTTTGTTTAGACTCGTGAAACTTGTTTTACCGAATGCGTATTTGACGTTAAGATGTCTGAAGTAAAGGACAACTGATAAAATAAGTTATTTTTTGATTAAATCAAGTTCTTTCCACTCAATTCAGTGCAATTGTCAATTATTTATCCCCCTAAATTAAGAAAAAGAAAATGTTAAATATGAAAATGTATTTTATTCATTAGAACCACAGAAAACAAATATCCGCAATACATAAAAACATCCCTGTATAAAACAAAAAAACTATCTGGCTGACTGACTGATGTATCAACGCCCAGCCGAAATCGCTAGGTGTAGAAGCATGAAATTTTGCACAAGCATTCCATAAATGACGTACCTAGGGCGGATTTTTGAAAATTCATCCCCTAAGAGGTTTAAAAATGGGATTAAAGTTTGTATGAAAATAATTTAATCTTACTCGATTTACTTGAAACTTTCCAATGTCCAATTATCAACAAAATCGATTAAATAAGTGTTAAGAGGCTTTTTGATAATTCTATACCTTAAATGCGCATCCTCGTTGACAAAATCGTGGGCAAAATAGGTACTCGTCAAATGTGTAGACGATTTCTTATCAATGTGTGTTCTTCCTTAACTTTGTTTTTATGTGACGTACAGAATACGTACAAATAAAGTTGTTGTGGAATTTTTCTTTGAACTTCTTTTATATATTTTTGTCATAAAGTTAACTGTTAAAGCATTAAGTGAAAAAAACAAATTTGGACCCTACGGCTATGCATTAGCCGACACTTCTCGAGCTCGATAACTTACATTTTTCATGAGTAGCTTAGACTTAAGCAATACAAATAAAAACTACACCACATAAAGCAAGGCAAAGCCTCTTTTTGGTCCTCATTGACTGGACTATAATAAGGTAATTGTAACTTAATTTTAAGTGCTTTGAACACAAGCGGTAATAAAGACATTTCGATAAAAAAATAATGGTATACTTAAAGCTTTTGGGTTCCGCAGAAACATGAGATTTTTCAATTAAATGGCACATTAATTACCTACAGTGTTTGGTTTCCGACTATATATAATTTAAGGGGAAATTATAGACTGATTTTCATCGACAAATCTGCTTATAAAAAATCCTACCAAAACACTTCGCGAATGGCGGCCATTTTTGTTTTTTAACCGGCCGTACAGAAACTGTACATTTTCAGTAGTACAATAAAATGCTAATATTTTTGAAACCAAGAGATCTATACATATACATGCAAATGACTTTATTGCGAAGGTAAACGTTGAGGCTTCTGAAAATTAACGAAAGTTTTCTAAAAAAATACGAAAAGAGAAACAAAAAACATGGGAAAACACAAAATTGTACACAAAAATTACTGTTATTTTTCACATATTTCACTCTAGCTCGAAAAGTACCCCTGATTTTTGCTTAGGTTTTCGTGGTAAATTAGAAGAATTCGACTGATTGAGAGAGAGAGTTAGCGACAAATTCTGACTAAAACGCAGTAAAATATGACCTGTAAGTCCTGTAACTGCAGTGAAATTAGTAAAATCGTTCAAGTTACCAATTATAATGCAGTGACAGAGTATCATATTGCGTTTTAATTAGCATTTAAGTTATTTTAATCATTTGAAAATACTGACTATACTGCAGTAAATAATGAACATACTGCTTTTTAGCTAGTTTTCACGATATAAAGTTACTTCAATAACACTAAATAAAATACCACTTTTTAGTACTTTGCTGCATTTTAATCTGTAGTTCATTGTGAAATAACTTAGTGATCAACCATGCAGTATTAACACTTTTGGTACAAAAACGACTTACTGCGTTTTATTTTATATTCCTCAATATTTTTTTTGGGTATGGAATACAGATTTTTTATGGTAATATCGATATTTACTGCGTTTAACTTGGTAAAGTGACGGATCGTGGTAGACGTAACTGCTATTACTGTATTTTAGTTGGTATTGTAATATATTTAGACATGCAAAATTAAGTTACTGCTTTCTTAAATTTGATTTTTTAACCGTTTAGAGCATCCTAACAAATACCTGAATAGATGTACATGTTCCTTATAACGTGTACATTAAGGTTCAATATTCAACAAAAAAATGACAAAAAGCCTGTTACTGCGTTTTAGGGCCTGCACGGCAGTATCTTGAGTTACACCCTTTACGAACTGGCGAAGAATCAAAAGATTCAGAACAGGGTGTTAGAAGAAGTAGACGCCTATATGCTTCGACATGAGAATAAGCTTTGTTACGAATGTGTGACAGAGTTTCCTTACCTGTGGGCAACACTGGGAGAAGCTCAGCGTCTTTATCCTGTCCTCGGAGTGATTTTTCGAGAGACAATGGAAGACTACACGTTACCAGATGGGCTTTTGATAGAAAAAAGCATGCGGGTACATATTCCTGTCTACTACTTGCATCACAACCCGAAGTATTTCCCGGATCCCGAAGAATTTCGTCCGGAAAGATTCTTCGGTAATGAGAAGCATTACGTCAATCCTTATACTTACATGCCTTTTGGTGAAGGGCCTAGAACTTGTATGGGTAAGTTTATCATTTACTTGATTTACTTATTCTTCTTTAATTCTCTGCCTCATGTTAAACAACATTGTATGGATTGTTTCATTCTTAGCATTCAGCCATCAAGGAGCAGTGGTGGCCCAGTGATATCGGTCCCGACTTACGAGCTGTAGGTCGTGGGTTCGAACCCCGCCAGGCGCATTACTTTGTGTAATTTATTTCATCACCACTGCTCTCAAAACGGTGAAGGAAAACATCGTGAGGAAACCGGCATGTCCTAGAACCAAAAATTCGAAGACATGTGACATCCACCAACCCGCACTGGGCCCGCGTGGTGGATTATGGCCCACTCCCTCTCTCAGAGAGGAGGCCTGTGTCCCAGCAGTGGGAACAATATAGGCTGATGATGATGATTTAGCCATCATGTCACCATTAATTCCGGCACAAGCTATCTATTTCTCCAATTATCTTATTTATTTCTGACTTAGATTTGTAAGTCAATTTGTTTTCAAGGATGGCTGGATGCTTTTAATTTTTGTTCATTGTTATTATTTGCTACAATGTCGTTCTTATCACAAAAATATGATAATGCCAATCTAATCTGTATTTAAAAGGTGTGTCGAAATGCAATTATTTTGTATTATTTAAACTTATGCATCCAGCAATGTATTGCTTTATACCTATTTAATGCAACAAACAAAAGCACACTGAATAAGAGTGTAGTCAGCAAGTGGATTTATTCTATCATGCTAGCATCTTCCTCATTCCCAAGACGTAGGTCACCAGGTCATCGCGACCAATCTTCGACAACATTAATATCAGTGACGACATCTAGACATGGAATCATTACTATTTTATGATGGTCTATCTAGATAGACAATGATTGACCTCATAACCCGTAGTATACTAATTGTCAACACTCGTGTCCTTGGCTGATAAATTATTTCTTTCTTTCTACTGAGGCAAATGTGCTGTCAATTATTATTCGACTAGGGACTGGTCTAAATTAAGCTAGTTTGTTATTTTGTATTTTACATGATTTGTCAATGAAGGAGCACCACACTTTCTTATTATGTAGTAAAATCGTCAAATAAGTCCTTCCATCCAAGGCAGGAGGACGGGAGAGACTGTCAGACTTGTACTAACTGAAATCAAAGGTCCAATATCCTTCAATAGCCTTTCATGTTCCGAAACCACACCATACCTGATAAAAAAGTCCCGCGACACCGCCGGGGAACACCACACTTTCCACGAAAAAGAGACATTGACAAAAATTTGGTAAAGTAAGGTGTGTCCTACCAGTTACTACAATGTCCAAAACTTAAGTATGTAGTTTGGGACATTGTAGTAACAGGTATATCATGATGGAACTCGGAATCAAACATCGATCACGAATTCACGATATAAATTGTTGGCAGATATTTAAAAAGAAGGTTTTTCATTGGCAAATACAACTGTGAGTACGTATAGCGCTTGCAGACCGCGCAGTAAAACAACATAATGTTTTTGTACTTATGAGTGACGTTACTATTTCTGCTGTACTATGTGATCACGCAAAAATACAATTACTGGAAGAACAGAAATTTACCACACAAGAAACCAACATTCTTGTTTGGTAATTATAATGATTTCACGCTTATGAGAAAACCCACTGGGGAAGCTATTAAGGACTGTTGTAGCGAATTCCCAAACGAGAAATATGTTGGAGCATTTTATGGTACAGAACCCGTACTGTTCCTAAAGACCCAGAAATGATCAAGCTTAGTGTGACGAAAGAATTTTACTACTTTAGTGGAAGATGTGAAAATGTGTTCGCATCACATGGAGACAGTTGGAAAGTATTAATTGCGCCAGAATTTGAGTCCGTTGTTTTCATCTGCTAAAATGATGAATATGTTCCATCTTATACGTAGAGAAATGTTCTCAAGTGTTCGAGACAATGTTGGATCGTAACTATAATCTCAAAGGAATTGGAACTTAAGTTGTTAACCTCAAAATTCACCATGGAATGTATTGGAGCTTGTGATTTTGGTGTAGACACAAATACTATGACGAAAGACGAAAAAGACAATCCTTTCGTTAGAAAGGATCTCGTTATCCGCCTAAACTAGTAGGTATGCTCATTGTAGTTCAGTAAATCTGGCCAACAATCTTTTATTCACTGGGGTTTAGTAGCTAGAAAACTGGCTGCGTTCTTCAAAGACTTGATAAACTTCTGTGATCTCATAACGAGATTACAAGCATTCTGGAAGAAATGATTTTGTGGACCTCGTGATGGCGTGGAATACAAGCAAGCAAACAGTGGGTGACAGTTTAAAAAATATTTTTAAATATTAAACGCATTAACGCATGCGTAGCAAATTTTCAAAGATTTTCTTTGGAAAGAAAAATTCGAACCGCGGACAGGATTCGAACCTGCGACCTTCGGATTCAGTACATCCGACGCTCATTTCCAACCGAGCCACCGAGGATCGTAACCGCCACGGCGAATTCTTCATTCCATTTCTAACGTCTCATGGTGACGTTTAGCGCCATCTATTGCAGAGTATTCCAACTACTGCACCAACATGTTAACATTACAGTTAAATCAATGCTGTAACAGATGACGTCAACCGTACTTAATATTTTTAAATATTAAACGCATTAACGCATGCGTAGCAAATTTTCAAAGATTTTCTTTGGAAAGAAAAATTCGAACCGCGGACAGGATTCGAACCTGCGACCTTCGGATTCAGTACATCCGACGCTCATTTCCAACCGAGCCACCGAGGATCGTAACCGCCACGGCGAATTCTTCATTCCATTTCTAACGTCTCATGGTGACGTTTAGCGCCATCTATTGCAGAGTATTCCAACTACTGCACCAACATGTTAACATTACAGTTAAATCAATGCTGTAACAGATGACGTCAACCGTACTTAATATTTTTAAATATTAAACGCATTAACGCATGCGTAGCAAATTTTCAAAGATTTTCTTTGGAAAGAAAAATTCGAACCGCGGACAGGATTCGAACCTGCGACCTTCGGATTCAGTACATCCGACGCTCATTTCCAACCGAGCCACCGAGGATCGTAACCGCCACGGCGAATTCTTCATTCCATTTCTAACGTCTCATGGTGACGGTTCGAATCCTGTCCGCGGTTCGAATTTTTCTTTCCAAAGAAAATCTTTGAGTTTAAAAAATGTCAAAACTGGTGAAAATGAAAAAGTGACATTGAATGCCAATGATAATCTATTATTTGCTCTCTGTATTGTTTTCTCGCTGCTGGGAAACAAGGGAGCGAGAAATTTAGCTTCGGGAGTAGAGGTTGCGATGGCCTAATTGGTTAAGGCGTCTGGAGTACCTATCCAAAAGACGCAGGTTCGAACCCCGCTCGCAACTGAATTTTTCGTTACCTCAAAAATATCTTTGAGTCTCAAAAAATTCTTGCAAAAATTGTATACAGCGAGATAGATGAAGCAAAAGTGAGCCTTTACATGCAACATTGGATTGACATAGGCTGATGGATTGATGACCTACACCTACCTCTAAAGCCACGACGAAACCAAAACGTTAAAGTAAATATTTCATTAAATAAAACGAGTTTCAAACAAAAAAAAAATATTATAGAATTTATTTTTACTAGGACATAAACGAAAATATAAATAAAAGACAGGCGTTTAATCTTACCAAAATGTAATTTCATTTACTGAACATCAGCTATAATGTCGTGGATTTTTCGCTCTTTATTACCGATTTCAAAAAAAAGGAGGTTATCAATTCGACCCGTATGTTAAATTCAAGTTTTGTAAGAAACAAGAACTACAAAATCTATCACGTAATTTATGTCATAATTAACAACTATAAAAAATAATCACACTCAAAAAATAAAAAGAATTATAGGTACATGGTGTAAGCTTCGTTCAACGACCAGCCATAAAATTGTGTATTCATAATATGATAACACTTCGTCCGCCAGCCGGTTTCACCAGTGTGCTGTGAACTCAATCATAACACATGATAATACGTCACTCGTAATCAGAAGTGATATAAATAAAACGCCGAAACTTGCATACAAGCTATACATTCGGCTGTAAGTTCGAACAACACTTAGTACAATCTGATCGCGCAGTGAGACAACACGATGTTTCTCTATCTTACAATAACGGTACTGGTTCTCCTGTACTATGTGATAACGAGAAAATATAACTACTGGAAGGACAGGAACATACCACACAAGAAACCAACCTTCCTATTGGGAAATTATGGAGATGTACTACTGCAGAAAAAAAACATTGGAGAGACAATCCGGGATTATTGTAATCAATTCCCAAATGAGAAGTTTGTTGGAGCATTCCATGGCACGGAACCCGTACTCATTCCTAAAGATCCGGAAATTATCAAACTGATTGTGACGAAGGACTTTGCCTACTTCAATGGAAGATTGATATCAGATCACAGTGACAAGGAGCCCTTAGGTTTGAACCTCTTCGCGACCCACGGCGACAACTGGAGGGTGTTGCGACAGAACATGAGCCCTATGTTTTCATCCGCAAAATTGAAGAAGATGTTCAATCTCATCGACAACTGCTCACGCAGGTTCGAAGACATGTTGGATCGAGAAACTAAAATGTCAAAGACGCTCGAAGTTAGATCGATTACTGCACTTTACACTATGGAGTGTATCGGGGCTTGTGCTTTCGGTGTAGATACAAAAACGATGACGGAGGAAGAAACAGAGAACCCTTTTAGACGAATAGCAAATTTCGTAAATCTCCCAAGGTTTATGGCAGTTTTATTCCACATTCGTATGATATGGCCACGAATCTTTTATTTACTCGGAGGTAATCTTGCAAATAAACAAATTAAGTTTTTCAGTAATCTGATTAATTCTGTAATGACTGAAAGGGGATTCAAGCCTTCCGAAAGAAATGACTTCGTCGACTCCGTGATGAGTTGGAAGACAAGTAATCAAATAGTGGGTGAGAGCATGCATAACATCAAGACTGGAGAAGTGAAAAAAGTTGCATTAGAAGCTACCAATGACTTGCTGATTGCTCAGTGTTTTGTTTTTTTCTCTGCTGGATTTGAAACATCGTCAACTACTTTGGGTTACACCCTCTATGAACTTGCAAAGCATAAAGAGATTCAAGATAGAGTGTTGGAAGAAGTTGACGCATATTTAGTTCGTCACGGGAATAAACTCAATTTCGACTGTGTTTCGGAGTTGCCGTACACGGATGCTGTTATAGACGAGGCTCTTCGTTATTATCCAGTTCTTGGCATGATTCCTCGAGAGTTGATGGAAGAATATACGATGCCTGGTGGTGCTAAGTTAGAGAAAGGCTTACGAGTGCATTTACCAGTATACTATCTGCATCACAATCCTGAATTTTATCCAGAACCTGAAGTGTTTCGTCCAGAAAGATTTCTGGGAGAAGAAAAGAAAAAAATCAATCCGTACGTTTACCTGCCCTTTGGAGAAGGACCAAGACTTTGTATTGGTAAGTAACATAACTTGTTTAATAAAATCCTCGTGTCACAGTGTTAGTTACCGTACCCCTCTGAAACGGCTTGACCGATTTTTATGAAATTTTATGCATATTCAGTAGGTCTGAGAATCAGCTACTATCAATTTTTCCTACGCCTAAGTTATAAGGGTTATCCACCACACCTAGCATTTTTTTTAATTTTTTGGACAACATTTTTTTTTTTTATTTGGCACTAGAAATAATACATGGTAAAAAAAAAACGTTTGCTGGGTCAGCTGGTGTTATTATACAATTATCTGTCATTGGTGTGGTAATTTCATTATTTTGAATTATCTACATATCACGAGCTGGATGTCTTCCTTGAGAATTGGAAAGAGGTGGCGCAAAGTCGCGAACATTGGAAGGAATGGAGGGAGGCCTTTGCCCAGCAGTGGGACAGTTCAGGCTAATAATAATAAATAATAATCTACATATTAGAAGAACTTCATGAATTGGTAGAATATTTTGTTTAGCTTTCTGTTGTTTTTTTTTTGTATATTGGACAGGTAATAAAAAGTGCCTTGTTTTGTAATAACTTTTCTGTGCATTATTGCGATTTAGTTAGTAAGATATTTAATTGCTAAATGTTTTTCCCAATACTAAAAGTACAAAATTACAAATATTCTAATCCAATCTATTAATTTAATTAGTCGAATTGAATATGGGTTGAGATTTTAGAGGTTTATTGTGGATGACAAATATCTTAATAAATGCTTAAAGTAATTCATGTTTTTTAAAATAATTTACGTTGCTTGAAAGAAAGTACATGAAATACGAAACAGGTGTTTAGATTCATGTGTACGTTGCTGCTTTAAAAAGTGGATTTATGATAAAAACACGACGCATTATTTGAATCACATGCGTGAAAAATACAATGATAAAAAGTACTAAGGTTCCCCACAGCCAAGTGCTCGCAAGGCTACGATGGAACGGTTAGTCAGCGTCTATCGTGCAGTGAAACAACACGATGTTTCTCTATCTGATAGTGATATTACTGCTATTATTTTATTATTTAGTAAACCGAAAATATTACTACTGGAAAGACAGAAACGTACCGTACGTCAAACCAACGTTCTTATTGGGAAATTATGGAGATCTGTTTCTTGAAAGGAAATCTTACGGAGAGACAGTCCAAGATATCTGCAAGGAATTTCCTGACGCGAAATTTATAGGAGCATTTTACGCCACTGAGCCCGTCTTGATTCCTATGGATCCAGAAATCATCAAGCTAATTGTGACAAAAGATTTCTACTACTTTCACGGAAGAGAATTATCTGCACATAACCATAAATTGCCAGCTGCATTGAACTTATTTGGTACTTATGGTGACAGTTGGAGAGTCATCCGACAGAACATGACTCCACTCTTCACGTCTGCGAAAATGAAGAACATGTTCCATCTGATCGCGATCTGTTCACTCGAGTTCCAGTCTATGCTGGATCGAGAAATTAAAATTACTGAAGAGCAGGAAGTTATTTCAATGAACACAAGGTTCACCATGGATTGTATAGGAGCTTGTGCCTTTGGTATAGACACAAAAACAATGTCAGAAGGAGAAGACGATAACCCTTTCAGGAGAATAATTCGTTCCTCGAAACCGAAAAAAACTGTAACTTATCAGAGATTATTGCGTTCTATGTGGCCAAAGATCTATTATGCACTTGGATTTGGGGACAATAAAAATCAATTGGATTTCTTATTCAACTTGATTACTTCTGTGATGACACAAAGAGATTACAAACCTTCTGGAAGAAACGACTTCGTCGATCTCATTATGAGTTGGAAGGAAAAACAACAAATTGAAGGTGATAGCATAAGAAATATGAAAACTGGTGAAAGTGAGAAAGTGACATTAGTAGCTGATGATGACTTATTACTTGCACAGTGTTATGTTTTCTTCGCTGCTGGATTCAAAACATCAACAACAGCTTTGGGTTATACTCTCTATGAATTGGCAAAGAATGAAGACATTCAGCAAAAAGCATTAGCAGAAATAGATACTTATTTAGCTAATCAAAATAACAAACTCAACTACGAATGTATATCGGAGTTATCGTACCTGGATGCTGTTATAGACGAGGCTCTTCGTTATTGCCCAGTTCTCGGTATGATTCCTAGAGAGTTGATGGAAGACTACACAATGCCAGACGGTGTGAAATTAGACAAAGGCATGAGAGTACAATTGCCAGTGATGTATCTACACCACAATCCCAAATTTTATCCAGAACCTGAAGTGTTTCGTCCAGAAAGATTTCTTGGAGAAGAGAGACGAAGAATCAATCCGTATGTGTATTTACCATTTGGAGAGGGACCAAGAGTGTGTATTGGTAGGTGTTTGTCATAATAATGGGCGTTTGGTATGAGCAGTCTGTTGAACTATTATTTTTTATGGAAAGTTTTTAACAGCAACTATTTATTTAAGTCAGTAAAACGGGTTCAAAACTAAAATAATAAAAATATATTTTAAGCTTGCTTGAATGACCCAAACAAAAATCAAAAATATTACAAAACCCTAGTTATGTTTCATAGATGTCTATTCGCAAATTGTTGGAGTAAATCATCGGTACAAAAACCGGTTACCCCGGCGCCTCTTTTATTTGATAGATAACACAACAGCCGACGAAACGAGTTCTGTCAAGGTCAAGTTCATGTCAATGCGTTCAACTACCAAGACCACATGATCGATTTATTTTTAGAACAATGATTCAATGAATTGTATTTGCAAGTAAGGATTGGAGTTCTTCAAAAAATGCGTTTTGAAAAGTTTAAAACAAGAACAATATTCATTTTGCACAATATCGGTAAAATGAATATTGTTCTTGTTTTATACTTTTCAGAGCGCATTATTTTCGTAGTCGGGTTTTAGTTATTTTTAACTTATTCTTTATTTGGTTTTAGTCATGTCTTTAGAGGTTGGTCTGTGGATGGGTGAACATCTGTCATAGCGAGTTCCTCCGTGTATCGGAAAAAACGTATGGCCGTTGGTCTCGGCTGTCATTTGTAGATTTTTGATAGTCGTCAATCACGGTCAGAAGCCCGAAACTCTGACAACCAGTCTTACCATGGGTAATTTATTGCCCGGTCACTGGGTTGTAGAGGCCCGATATGTTGTAATATACCAAAAAGTTTCTGTATGTTACGACAAGTAGCACCTTCTTTAGTTCATGTTATCCTTTTGAATGTGGAAATAAAGTGTCAGTCGTTAACGGAAAGTGCGTGTTTCAATAGGTTATGGGCAGTCGTTCCATGCGAAATACTGATATACTGATATTATTGCATCTGGTTCGACTGGAAGCCGATCTCAATATAGTTGGGAAAAGGCTAGGCAGATGACGAGTCATGTCTTTATCTACCTAATGTTTTTTTGTGTGTTATCAGGCTTCAGACAGGCAACATACAGTCTGATAAGAAATACGGGAATATTAATAATAATATATTTTGGTTTTAGCTGATAAACAAACATAATTTTATCGCAACGAAACGGATTTAGATACAGAAATGTTTAAAACAAGTCAATAAGATAAGATTTATAAAACGTGAGGATGGTCGGTATTAATTTTTATAGTAATTATCCTAAAAAATGTGAAGGTGTGGCATTTATTTATTATTGAAAGTGTAGTAGGTTCACAAATAATAATAAAAGAAATATCATTGTCTGTAATCCGCTGCCGGCGTTATGAATATTTTTGCACTAATCTCGAATTTAGGTAAAAACACAGAAAATAATTATATGCTACGAGCCTAATGGTACAGATACACATGCTTTAAACTAGCATGCTAAAAGAGCATGCTTATGAGCATGCTTATAGTTTATAATTAAATTAGCATGCTCATTATTAGCAAATGGTTTCGATACACATGCTACTAAGTAGCATTTGCTTAAAAGTAGCATGCTCTCGTGCTTTAGCATGCTAGTTTAAAGCATGTGTATCTGTACCTTTACTCCCTTCACTTTGTCTACGTTCAAAGCACTCCATTTGAGAGTACTATACTAGCCTGTTGGTCTAGTGGTTAGTGACCCTGACTGCTATGCCGGAGGTCGTGGGTTCGATTCCCACCCAAGACAAATGTTTGTGTAATGAGCACGATCATTTGTCCTCTGTCTGGGTGTAATTTATCTATAATATTTATGTATTTAGAAACATATATAAGTATGTTTATCAGTTGTCTAGTACCCATAACACAAGCTTTGCTTAGCTTGGGGGTAGATGGCGTTGTGCGATAGTTGTGGAATATTATTATTATTACTATTCACTCGATCTTTCTGATGAACCTCATCATCATTTCCAGCTGTTGCCACTCACATCTGCCTTAAAATTTCCTTTTTTTGTCACCTTTCTCTTATCCTCTCAACATGACTTATCCGGGGGATCGAGTCAAGGTATTTGCTGTTAATAAGTATGTTTTTTGGCGGGCAAGAATAATCCACTGCAACCACCTTGCAAACACCATTTGTCCAGCTTGCCAAATCTTTAATCAGTAATCCCCAAAAAAAACATTTAATTTTTGGTTTTTGTTCACAGGTATGCGTTTCGCAAAGATGCAGATGTTAGCTGGTCTCATCACCATGTTGAAGAAGTATCGCCTGGAGTTGGCTGATGGTATGCCGACGAAGCTGACCTTCAAGCCCCAGTCGTTCATCACCCACCCTGTTGGAGGCATCAGGCTTAAGTTCATCGAGAGGGAGGGATGGGAGAAGAGAGTGTTTGTAAAGTGAAGAAGTTTATTACCCAAGTGATAGATCAGTGCGTGTGTTTCAACTTTACCATTATCGGTAAACTCTATACTGCATTTGAAAAGTGATATATTTGGGCAAAGCCATCTCTAATGAAAAAAAGTAAAGCGATGAAATGCGTTAACAAAAGAGAGGTCCTCAAGATGTCGTTAGATTTTTTATCCAAAAATGTAAACCGGCTTCTAGATTTTTTTTTTCTCTATTCTCAATAACTTGTTGAGAAACCCTAAGATAATGCTAAAAACCTTCAACATGAAAGCACACCAGAAAAAGATTGTAAATTAAATGGAATTAATTGTTATTAAACGAATGGTCCTCATAATTTATATATTTTTATAAGTATAGTTCATTGAATTTTAATTTACTGTTACTGTGTTATTTTTAATTAATGCGTAATTAGGGAATAATTTGTAATTTGCAGCTACATTATGGTAACAAAGCTGATTATAAGTTAATAATAAGTATAATATGAGGGTAAAATAAAGTAACATCATGATTGTAACCCTGTATGGCGAGGCAGATTGTAGTAAACACATATTTCGCGAAAAACGTGAAAACACGTGATAACGCCTCAGACTCCTCAGTGATCCTTGATACAAAAAATCGGATGTTTGGTCGAGACAGGGATTTGAATCTAGAACCTCTAGGGCAGCAGTTAAGTTTGCGACCATTACATCAACAATGAGGCAATGTTTATTAATAAAGCTTTATGTGGTTTAAATATATAATTTATGAAAGTGAAAGATAAAGATTTTATTGTAACTAAAGTAACAATGGAAAACGTTGTTATATCCAATCAGTGAAATATATGTACAGTACTTACTTGTATTATTTGATATCAATTAAATAATTTTGTGATTTAATATCTGAGTGTTCTCATTGGTTTTCGTACGAACACACACATGCTCACAAACGTACACAAAATGAAAACTGATAAAACGATTATAAATACATTTATCATCTTTGTTACACATACGACAAAATGATACACATATCCGAATCTGGTCTATGCAAACTTAAAGGGGAGGTTGCTCTATAAAATTATGCGACATGTGAGGTCGAAACCCAAGCCCCCCTGAATGGTAGTCAGATGGTAAGAACATGTGGTCAACAGTGAAGCACGCTAGCAGTAACCTATTCACTCTTGGCTTAAAGACCCCAATGTTTTAACTATGAAATAAAGACTCCATTATTGTTATTGCCATCAACAGGCTAAAAATTCTGAAGCCTAGTAGCTACTACTGTAGCGTACATAGTAATCATCTACAAAAAGTACACTAGCGCCATCTATGAAGTGACGGAGAAACTAAGATGTAAAATGTCTATATCGCGCAATCAAAGTTAACAGCGAACTTAGAAGACATAGAAAATTCCGAATATGAATGTTGGGCAGAAAGTTCACCAGATACAACACCCGTCTGGTCGGAAGGATCCTTTTCACCGTGCTGGTAGTGAGGAATTTTCCACTCTGTTTCTTCTACCCCCAAACTACTAAGAAATTCCTGTTGGATATGCTTACTATGATATAACTTATATTTATTTGATAAAGTTCTTAGACACGTCTCTTTGCAGGTAACAAAAACAAACCAAAATTAAAAGCTGAAGTTCTGAAAGAAATAAAAAAGGTAAATTGATAGTGGTAGGTAGATAGAAAATAATAAATAATCTGGGGGCACGGTAGTGCCCCCGCCATGACGAGCCAAGCGAAGCGCAAGGGCACTACCTACCTTTTCTCGAAGTGTTTCGTCGTTTTTTTGAACCCTCATAAAGTTGGTTTCCGATGTACCAGATAGTTCATATTCTCAGAATATGATGCCATCAATAGTCTTATTAAGCATACAAAGTCTCAATAGAATAGCTATAATACTTAGAGATTAAACGAACTTACCTGTAAGTGAAGTTCTATCTTAATTATATGAAGGATCCATCCGAAGAGATTAGCATTAACACATGTAGTATCGCCTACTAGTACATGCCATTCCACACTATTTTGAGAGTATTTCATTAGTTTTTTTTTTTTTTTTTTTTGCTGTGGGTAGTTTAGTCTACTTGGATACTGCGCTCGCAATTCGTGTCATTTAGTTTAGAGTCTAACCCGATATTAACTTCATATTTTACGATTGATAGGGGTACACCGAACTCGTTCGGTCTCTACCGGGTGGGAGGGTTGCTAATCTCTTCGGATGGATCCTTCATATAATTAAGATAGAACTTCACTTACAGGTAAGTTCGTTTAATCTCTAATTATATTGCGGATCCATCCTCGAGATTAGCATTAACACATGTAGATTTTTAGAGATATGAATCGTAAAATATAGTTGGATGAAATACAAGGCTTGAGAATTATGAATAAGGTCAATAATTGTCAGGTAACTGTTTCTGTAGCTTGTGCTGTGCAAAGGCAAATTTCGAACGTTTTATCAAAAAACGGAATAACTAGCATGGGTTGAAATTATCCAATTTTAGGACTGTTTATAGGAACGGAACGGGAATTTTAATTTTAATAATGAAATGTCCCATACCCTTCATTATTAGACATTTTAATTTATTATAAAGTTTGTTTGCACCCTATGTACAGTGACTGTACGGAGAGCTGGGTAGCATTTTTTTTTTTTTATATATATACAATAATTATCTTATTAGTATTATTATCTTTAAATCATAAATGTTCCTCTGGGTATCATTTATCAAGATTAAGTACCAGAAACATCTCGGGGCTGTTCACAGACAGAGAGGGTTCGGAACCAAAAACCTCATAAAGAATCTTTTAATATTTACATTCCTGGGAATGTTTTCTTTAGTAATTAAACTTACGAGCAGAGCGGTTTGAATTTAAGTTTCCTTATTGGCACTATTATTATACATTCATGTAAAGAATTTCATAATATTTGGAATTGATGCCTAAAACATGTTATAAAAAAATAATAATAAATGAACCACCCTTTATCGCATCGTTTTATAGATGACGGTGGGATACCTCTTTTTGTTATCACCTCGCGGATGAGTTCCCTGCCGCTGGAGTAATGGTGTTGCACATGTGGCGCCGACTGAAATCAGTAGATAAAAAATAAATTTTTAGTTACCCGATATCACGATTTTTAGACACCACAAATCCTTTAAATAACCACGGCCATGTTGACCAGTGTGGGTCAACCATTAAACCCTTGGCATTTCCAGACTATTTTTATATCATAGTAAAGGATTAAATGCATATAAATTAAACTCAGAACAAGAAATTGTAAACCATTTACAACATTCGGATTTGTATGCCAGGACATTTAATATTATTTAATCGGCTAGCGAATAAATCTATGTTTGGGGGACTATAAATATTATTACATTTTTTTTTTTTTACAAAGACACAGTTTGCAAGTTGTACTCCACATTTGAATGGATACATCAAACTCCTGATATGCTTTAAAGTTCTCAGAAGAATGAATAAATAAAGCGAAAATCATATAGGTTACCATTGCTGTCTGATTGCAATCTGATGAATTGTCTTAGGCAGAAAATATTCTAAGGCTTATATAAGCAGCCATAATTTTTAGATACCTATAATCGATAGCTCTCTCATCACCACACACAATTCCCCCCCCCCCGTTGTTGAGATTCAAGATCATACTTATCTCCTTTAATTTTACAAACAGAATGCTTGTTAGCTTGACTCCACTATTCAGTCTAATTTTAATAATTTGGTTATCATAATGATAATTTTTATTTGTGTTTTTAAAAATTCTCGGTATATTAAATCTTCAAGTTTTGTATACTCGTACAGCCTGTTATACTTATGTACTTCGCAGCTGGGCAGGTAAGTAGGTACTAAGATATCAATAAAACTTGCATAAGTTTTTTAACTTTGCATTGAATAAGATTTTTCTCTTTGTGATTTTAAAAAAAATTTTTTGTTTCTTTTATTTTTGGTAGCGTGACCTGAAACTTTCTCGTATCAAAAGCATATCCTAATTATTTGAATAAAAAGAGGAAAGGATTGGAATGACCTTTTTCCCTAAGTATGTTAAAACCAAGGCTCGTGGGGAGATCTTTAGTTTCTTGCAGATTTTTATGACCACTTGACCTCATCCATAAAGCAAATGACGTCTAAATATTCCTTGTAAATATAAGTGTTCACCTTAATATTTTCATGACTGGCTTCATTACCTTTGTGAATACAAAACGGAGCAGTATTGTGGGCGAAAGGTAAAGTATTAAATTCAAAAATAGAATGCTCAAATGGAACCGGAGATATTTTCTATCCTGTTTATCAATGTTATCCTTTATGTCAAAAGAACATAACTCTTGATATCAGTTTTAGTACTGTTTTTGAGTCTTCCAATCTAAAGTGGTTACTATCAATAAGTCTATTCACAGATTTTTATTTCTATGTTTATTTGTTTATATAATATTATAAACCTGAAGAGTTTATTTGGTTGAACGTGTCAATCTCAGGGAAATATGGGTTCGAATTGTAAAACTTTTTCCGTGTTGAATAAAAATAGAGTACCTATATCTATTTATCTAAGAAGACTATTATGCTAATATCATGCTAACTTGTAGCATGTATTGTCTTGTCCAATAGTAACAATGGGGTTGAAACCACGGGAAACCGCTTATTTAAGTTAAGACGCATCTAGCTCTTGTACTTTAGTATTAAAAAATATTTTTGGTAATTATTGGCCAGGCTCAACTTTACATATCCATGAAGTAGCTCCTAACAATAACCATTTATCGATGGCTTCATTGAAATGAGCTCTTTTTGAAAAGAATTATTCCCGAATACTCGCAAGTATTGCGTGAATTTATGTCCGACAGAAAAAAAGGGAATTTTATAACTCTTTTTATGTAGGTACTTATATGAAAGGATCTTTGGATCCTGCTTGATCATCAAGCATTCTTATAGAAGCAAGACAATCGAACAGCAGGCTTTCACCTGGTTTACCTGGTTTGAAGTTTCACCGCTGCTGTTGATGCTGAGGCTGCTTGGAGGAGCTGGCTAGCTGATTGGCAGTCGATGTCCACAAGCTGTTTCATCCTTTGTTCAGGTCAAAACCTGCACTGTGCGCTTGGATTGTTTTGTACCTATATATTGTTTTATTGCGTATTCAATAGTATGAAGACAGCTGCTTTTATTTCCACCTTTAATTTAAAGGATTGTACCTGGTTCCTGGTCCACCTCAGGATCGGAATCGGTTGATATTGGTCTGACGTAACAATTTCATTGTTTAATTTTTTATTATATTCTCCATGTCAGAAAGGAGACAAAGTCCACTGAGGCCTGACCATTCGAGTCAATATTTGATTGTAAGAGACAGTCCCCAGTTTGATAACACGTACAGTCCGCAAACAATTTTACCAAGCACCATGCAACAGACCGAATGTACTGTTCGTTGGGCTGGAAAGTGACTACGATAGATTTTTGAGGCTGATTTGTAAAAAGAGGACATAACGTCCCCTGTAGCCTTGCAAGTCAATATTATATTGTAAGAGACAGTCCCAAGTTGTAATAACAAGTACTGCCCGCAAACAATATTGTAAGAGACAGTCCCAAGTTGTAATAACAAGTACTGCCCGCAAACAATTTTACCAAGCACCATGCAACAGTCCCAATGTACTGTTCGTTGGGCTGGAAAGTGACTACGATAGATTTTTGAGGCTGATTTGTAAAAACAGAACATAACGTCCCCTGTAGCCTTGCAAGTCAATATTATATTGTAAGAGACAGTCCCAAGTTGTGATAACAAGTACTGTCCGCAAACACATTTATCAAATAAAATTTTATAAATAAATAAATCAAGCTCCATACTACAGTCCCAATGTTGGGCTGGTGCAAATCAAAATTACATTTTAAGTTGTGATGAAACCTACTGTCTATAAATTAAGTACCATAAGACAGTCCCAACGTACTGCTCGGTGGTGTATTTTAACCATAAAATGTTTAGAATAGATCATTCGAACTATTAAATTCTATATTCACTTGTGGGTTACATAATTACAGTCTAAAAGACTGAAAACTAAATACTTATAGTTGAAAAATAAAAGAACGGAATGAGACTGTTCCGTTCTCCGTTCATGCGAGCAGATGCTGTCCGCAGACTAGTATTTCCTAATTAGGAATAACAACATCATAAAAGTATGAAATTCTGAATTATTTTTTATAATTGAAACACTTGGCCAACATTGGTATATAAAACCATTATGTGGGTAAGCAATAATGTAAATATATTATTTTGCATGCTTTAAGCGGGCAAAAAATGGTTTGTGTTTAAATTACCAACTGTAAGGTAGGTAGATACAATTATCATAGACAAATACATTATTTTTAGATTATTCTGGCCCTTATTAGTGTCAGTAGCACTAATTTCTTGAGCAAAAGTAAAAACACAGGTATATGATATTCTTAATTATGTATTTTAGGACTAAACGAGACGGATATTATGTCGTCCGTTTTCATATTAATGGATCTAACAGATCATTACGCAGTCTAATTAATTTAAAATTTATTGCGTAATTAGGTAGGTACACTCAGATTATAGGATGGAAAAAAGAAAACATACCTTGTGATGGTGAACGGGCAGCACAAACCTGTAGACGATAACTCGTAGTCTTCATCACGCGATCGACGCCGCCTGTTCTTCTAATTTTTCGTTACACGATCACACTTTTCTTCTATGCATTATTTTAATTTAAACAATAACACTAGATACACTTTTTAAAATAACTTTTTTTTCTAACGAGCGCGTGTGGAACGGCGGAGCACTAAAACGCGAATGACTTGAATTGCGAGCGCAGTATCCAAGTAGACTAAATTACCCACAGCAAAAAAAAAAAAAAACTAATGAAATACTCTCAAAATAGTGTGGAATGGCATGTACATACTAGTAGGGGGTGCCCTCTATCTGGCAGAAACTTGTGTCTCCGAAACCTATTTGGCAGAACTCACTTGGCAGAAACTTTTTAAAACGAACATTGTTATGGTATAATTTTTTTTTAATATAATTGTTTTTTGGCCTAATGTTTTTATGTCCGAATTTAAATTGGGATACTTTTAAGATGGCAGAATTGTATTGGGCATAATAACTTTTGTCAGAGTTACAATTTTGCATATTTTCATTTAGCATAACGTTTATTTAGAGCGCCGATTATTTGGAATAATTTGACTTGGTATACTTCGAAGATCACAGAATTTCAGAATAGAAATAATTTAATAGTCATAATAAAAAATAAAAAAAATTGTTTTATAAAATCAATATGGTGTGCTACAAAAGTTAGTGACAGAAATGAATCGCTGCAAAACCGACTTCACGTAGTCTTGTCTGCCCTACCCCTAGAGTGTAATTTATAATCGCGTAGGCGCGGAGGGGCGAGGCGGCCCGTGAGCTGAGGAGCAGGTGGTTTTAACGCACACCGCCGCGGCTGAGGCTGGCCGGCTTGCCGGCCAGTAAGCCGAAGCTGCGGTGGTGGGCGTAAAATCATCTGCGACGATTAGCTCGCGTGGGACCGCCAGAGACCCGCAGCGCCGGAGCCGTGACAGAAGCCATGCCTGCTGCATGTGCTGAATGCTTGCTGCATGCTTACTGCATCATCTTACTGTCTGGGAAATAAAAACCACACAATTATGCAAAAGATGATTCTGGTTGTGAACTTTCTACGAAATGATGGTTATACTTATTGATTATTATAGCAGGGTTGGCATGATTAAAACAATTTGTTTTAAAACACATGTTTAAAACAGTGTTTAAAACAGTTTGAAATTAAACAGCGTTTTTTATTACATGTTTAAAAACAAAGATTAAAACAAGTTTAAAACATTGTATAAAACAGTACGAAAAAAACATGTTTTAAAACTACTTTTCATGTCGCAATAACTGAATATAAAATGAAAATAAAATAATAAGTATTTGAGTCTGAATAGTTCAACATAAAACCAATCGAGTCACTATTGCTGTTATATTTTTGAACTTTCAATGGCATTGTAATTGACTTAATCATTTTTTTTTTATAAAACTTTGCCCCACACTAGGAATTTCTACTGTGTCGTGGGTGCGTTTACAAACATATAAACTCAAACATGCCGCCAACATTATTTTTATGTTATGTAGGTATTTCATTCAATCAAACAAATATCTAAGTACCAGGATTTGCATGGGACAAGATAGCACCTATTTTTGAAACATTATCATAATAATTTCAAAACAATTAAAATTGTAACAATTTTAATTAATAAACAACATTAGTCATAAATAAAAAACGTAAACTTCGATCCCTAATGTCGGCTGTCGAAAGAAATTTGGTAATTCCCCTATTTTTTAGACATATAAGTAGATCGGTGTTTCTCAGTCCATTGTTCATAAGGTAAAGCCCCGCACCGTGGCGCGGGGATATACGCGGGGAACAATGAACTATTCTACGAACGAATAGGAGGCGCACCGCCTGTCCCGCTAGGAAAGTCCCTACGTGTCGCCCAATATAAAATCAACATTAGAACATACCTACCGGGTGAATGTGAAGCGTTTGATTACGCAACATACAAATAAATGTTATCTATTGATCGTTTTTTTTGAAATATTTAATTTATTAGGGCGAGTTTATAAAGATCTAGCCTAGAAAAGAAACATAGTCGAATTAATTTGAAATAATGCCCTAAACTAAAAAAAACAAAAAAAACACTTGTTTAAAACATTTTGAACTGTTTGTTTTATATAATTTAAAAAAAACTGTTTTTTTTCCAACCCTGTATTATAGAAATGAAATTTATGCCTAAAGATGATTCTGACTTACAAAATTATGGGTTTCGGTGTTATGGTAAATGAGTGTATGCCAAACGATTTTCTGCGAAAAGAGGTTTATGCTATCCGTTGCTATGCAAAATAAAATTATGACGTAAAAAGTTCTGCTATAAAGGGTGGACCCACTAGTAGGCGATACTACATGTGTTAATGCTAATCTCGAGGATGGATCCGCAATATAATTTAGATTTTATTGATATCTAAAATACACGGATTTCGTCACTGATTCACTGACACACTGACGATCATCAAAATGTTTGGCTACTTCCTGAAGTGCTAGAGAGCTGAAATTCGGTATGTAATCTAAGTTTAGTATGCAACCAACAAAAAAATTCACTAACCTATAACTTTCACCCCCCATCCCCTAAAATGGGGGGTTGAAGTTTATATGAGACCTTAAAATGTTAGGGTTCTTCCTGAAGTGCTAGAAAGCCGAAATTTGGTATGTAGTATACAAAAAAACATCCCCCATCTCCTAAAATTGGGGGGGGGGGGGGTGGAACTTGCCATGTATGTATGTTTGTTCGGGTTTAATCTTTGAACTCAATTTGGAAATAGAATTATCTTCAACCGATTGAGCTGAAATTCTGTATACACGTTATCTAAGATGGCAGAATAGTTGATTTTAGTGCATTTCTACAATATGGATATCAAATGAAAGGGCTGGTTGAGAGAAACTAGAACAATGATGGGTTAAAATTTCCATTATGGACCATTGATTTATGGGAAGGTGAGGGTGGGGGGAGGGGAGGGGGGGAGGGGGCTGCCCCCCTGCAACATCCCCACATCTCGGAGCCCCATGGTTATGGAGATATCCATGCTTGAAGTTTTTAGGTTAGAATGAATTTTGAAGTTATGTTTTCGTAATGTTTTGGACATTATAAGCCTGATTTATTGAAGAAGAGTCGGGGGGAGCCAGGTCGACGGAGCCCCGCTGCGCGGAGCTCCTACTTCTGGGTGGTTTATAAAAAAATAACCACGAAGGGGATGGCGGGGTCTATTCGCTCGCTTCGCTCGCTCACACGACCCCGCCATCCCCTTCTAACCTAACCTGTCCGAGTCGGGGTGCCCCAAGTCCCGAGCTCGCTTCGCTCGCTCTTGCACTCAATAAAACACCAAAGTATTAACATTTTGACAAACGATGACTGACAGATAAAAAAAGACGCTCATTATCAAAATGGCGTCGCTACACGTTTCGTTCCACTTAATGTAAGCACTAAAATTCGTTAATTTGTGTGTTAAAAAGTTAATGTAATTGCGTAATACAACAAATTGTGCACACGTATTACACACCGAATTAGTATATCGCATATAAAAAATTATATTTATGTAAAATGTGACATAAATTAATTAAAATACACCTCGAAGTCGTCAAAGGAATGTGAAATGTCAACTTTGACATCAACCATGACAAAAATGGAGTGCTATTTTCCAATTTTTATGGAAACTTTAAACAAATTAATCTCGTAAACTGTGAACGTCCGAAACTTGAAAATTTGTAAAAAGCTTTCTATTTATGAGTACTATCTACAAAAAAAATATGAACTTCGAAATCAACGGTCCATAATGGATAGTTTATCCCAATGATGTGACGTCATTACAATTCCAATATGGCGGACCATGTATGATGGCGGATTAGTTATATTTAATGCACTTCTACAATATGGGCATCAAATGAAAGGGCTCGTTGAGAGCAACTCGATGAATAATGTGACGTCATTCTAAATCCAAGATGGCGGAATAGTTATTTTTAATGCACTTCTACAATATGGGTATCAAATGAAAGGGCTCTTTGAGAGAAACTTCAAAAATAATGTGACGTCATTATAAATCCAATATGGCGGACCATCTGAGATGGCGGAATATTTATTTTTAATGCCCTTTTACAATATGGGTATCAAATGAAAAGGCTCGTGGAGAGCAACTCAAAAAATAATGTGACGTAATTACAAATCCAATATGGCGGACCATCTAGGATGGCGGAATCGTTATTTTTAATGCACTTCTATAATATGGGTATCAAATGAAAAGGTTTCAAGGAGATCAACTAGAAGAATAATGTGATGTCACTATAAATCCAAGATGGCGTAATAATTATTTTTAATGCACTTCTACAATGTGGAATCAAATGAAAGGGCTCTTTGAGAGCAACTAGATGAATAATGTGACGTCATTCTAAATCCAAGATGGCGGAATAGTTATTTTTAATGCACTTCTGCAATATGGGTATCAAATGAAAGACGTGCTCGTTGAGAGCATCTCGAAAAATAATTTGATGTCATAAATCCAAGATGCTAGCAACTTACAAAAAGAACTGAAATCCCACCAAAAACATTTCATGTAAAGTGTTGCCAAAACGAGCACATAAGGTTTGCCCTACAAAAAAGATATCAGATCTTATGTAGAACCAAGCTTCTGAATCTACACGGCCTAACTCTACCAACTCTAACTTCACAAATTGTACACATTAGCAAAAATGTATGGCTTGGCTGTTTCGTTACTTACCTACTTCAGAAACTAAATAATTATTAGCATCACCTCCATGACGGTAGCGAAACGGTGAAGCCATACATTTTTACTGATGTGTAGAATTTGTGAAGTTAGAGTTGGTAGAGTTAGGCCGTGTAGATTCAGAAGCTTGGTTCTACATAAGATCTGATATCTTTTTTGTAGGGCAAACCTTATACGCTCGTTTTGGCAACACTTTACAAGAAATGTTTTTGGTGGGATACAAGTTTTCAAATATTTGTACGTACTAACGCCTGCGTCACGTAACATGACCAACGAGAACATCGTGCAGGCAGAAAAACAATTCAAGTATCTTGTCCTGCCTCGTGGGGTTGTTGACATGTGGGATGTGAATACAACAGTCTTTGTGCCGATAGTCTTGTCGGCAAATGGCTTATTTGCCAAGAGTCTCGAACAACATCTAAGGAGGCGGGTTGGCAGCTGGATTAAGCGTTAGTTACGAGTAAGAGGTTGCTCTCTCAAGAGTCCTGACCAGTAATAGCCCGTACCCTGTTACTGGTTGATTGATATTTGTTTGAAACATTTTGTAAAATATTTTAAAAAGTAAACAATTAAGTTAAAAAAAAATGCATAAAGAATCATGTCCAAGAATTATGTCCAACATTCCAGTGCATTAATTTAAGTACAAATAAATAAATAAAAATGAACAACACGCAATGAAATATAACACTGTCCTAATCGCTGAGCTAGCAGCCTGACATATTCTAAAAAAATAGCGAAAGTAACTGAAACTTTAAATAGTTTTTTCTTAATTATTTATTATTGAACTGATACTGAAAGCCTAACCGCTAAGCTTACGCCTGATCTTTTTCCCACACGGGCTTCATATGTTTTTTTTTTCTAATCATAAATGTCGTTTGTGAAATAAATCTGCATATTTTAATTACTTGAACAGTACGACCCTTTTTTTGGGTGGTAACATCGTCAAATGAGTTCTCCCGCTCGGGTGCAGAAAGGACTGTCAGACTCATACCGATAAAAATCCACGGTTTTCCTTCAATAGCCTTTTACGTCCCAGGGAACGGAAGTAACCGGTTGTATAGTGCCACGACTCTAAGGCCCTTCGTCCACTATACGACTCAAGTTTCCGATACCTTACGACTTCAGTATCCAGGCGACCCTCGCAATAGAAATGCATATACGTTCGTACACATGCACGCGACGCGCGACGCCAATCGCGCGCTACCTACCTGCTGACATCGCGGCGACTTGAGTTTCCGCGACTTTCAAGATGGCGGAACAATTTATTTACCATTTTAAATTTTATTCACAGAATAAAGGGTTCCGTAGCATATTCTTGAATCATTTTTGGAAAGTAATTATTTTAAAACGATAGAAAAATATTTACAATCCTCTATCAAATCATAATTTTGTATGCAGTTTTATTAAAAAGTTGGGAGAGATGGTTTTTTTTCTATTTTATTGAATAAAAATTTTAAATTATGTTATAGTATTTGGATTTGGATTAATGTTAGGTTCTCAGGAAATTAACTGTGAAGGACGGACTGTCACACGACTGATCTTATAAAGATTCCGTTTTTTTTTTGAACCTTCGGAACCCTAAAAAATATACTTTGATCGTCACAGTCATGTGTCAGCCATTTTATAAATTCATATTCTTGACCACCCATCATGACCTTTTGACGCGGCGCTAGTGTCTATGTCGTTACATCAAATTGCATTATAAAAACTTAGTACCTCGAATTTTCCGCAGGTCATGAGTAGTGGCGAAACTCTAGTATCGGAAACTTGCGTCGCCTCGTGTACGAAGGTTCGTACACGAGGCGACGCAAGTTTCCGATACCTTACGATTTTGGTTTCCAGGCGACTATCGCAATACAAATCCATAGAGGCTCGTACACAGGTCGCGTCGCCGACATGCGTCGCCGACTCTAGTCGCTCGCTACTCATCTATCAAGATCGCCGATACCCAAGTCTTCGCGATTTTTAACCGACGATTTGTATCTTTTATTTTAAAATTTATTATTAAAGTATCTGAGGTAGAAAAATATCCTTGTTTGTATCATTACAATTAATAATAATAATATTCCACAACGCCATCTCGTCCCAAGCTAAGCAGAGCTTGTGTTATGGGTACTAAACAACTGATAAACATACTTATATATTTCTAAATACATAAATATAATATATAAATTACACCCAGACACAGAACATGATCGTGCTCATCAAACAAACATTTGTCCTGGGTGGGAATCGAACCCACGTCCTCCGGCATAGCAGTCAGGGTCACTAACGACTAGACCAACAGGCTTGTCAAATTCAAAAGAATATTATAGAGTAATAGCATGGAATAAGCTTTTTTTTTAAGTGGTAAAATCATCATATTAAATGAGTCCTCCCACCCCGGGCAGGACGGGAGGGACTGTCAGACTCGTACTAACTAAAATCCACGGTGTCCTTCAATAGAACCTAACAAAACGATAGCGCGATCTAACTCGACGACAGCGCCATCTATCGAGCATGGTGTCAAACTTTTTGCACTTTTATAAATTATTGTGGTTTCGTTACAAACATTACTACTTTAACCTAGCTTCGTCATGTACTTGCACATACGACAAAAATAAAGTAATTAAGAAAATGAAAACATTAAAAAAAACCTATTCAAATCTGAAATTTGAAACCACGGTCATCATCATAGCAGTAAGGGTGTCAGCGTTCCGGTGCAAATAAAAGAAAACTATAAAAAAAAAACCTAGAAAAAAATTGAATAAAGCTCTAAAAAACAACTGAAACACGAAAAGAAAAAAATTCTATGTTTACCTGGGGATTGAACCCATGGTCACCACCTTATAAGTCAAAGCTTGAACAAATCGAGCTACCTTGTAGCCGGTTGGCGCGGCGAAATTATGAACCATATTATTTCTAGATTGATTTTTTTCCTCTATACGCGCCAATTTTTAATTCCAAAAATTTGAAATAGGAATGCGCTCGTCATTTTTAAAATAGAAGCATTTTAATTTATGTTATGAGATGTACATTTTGGGTTTTGTACAATGTATTATTAAGGTTGAATATAGAATGGTGGCCGAATAGACGATTTGAGTCTTACGACTCGAGTCGCCGCTGTGTACGGATCGTGCGCTACTAGAGTCGCGCGACTTGGGTATTCGACTGGAGTATCGGATACCCGAGTCGCCTAATGTACGAAGGGCCTAACAGGTTTTTTGGCCCTCTATGGGGCCCCGTGAGATTGCTGACAGCTCATTGAGGCGTGCGTTGAACACGAACATGGTATGTGTAGCTCGTGTTAGCCTTAAAGCTGGTTGATTTAGGCAATTTTAATATGACAATGTTTTAGATCAACAAATTTCATACAAGTTTATGCAACATGGCACTGCCCGACCATACAGTCAAGCGATATCAAGAGAGAGTTGCAACAAATATTTATGTTTGGTGCCATAGTGTGAAGACGAGGGCAGAGATGATAGTTGATAACTCGGTGTTAAAAGATTACATGCGGTCAACGACTTCTACTGTTCAATCGGTGAAGCTATTAGGTGGGGAGACAAAAGCACACACCATACAACCAGTAATAACGACGGCGTTGGTCAAAAAGTAATATCGGATAAAATTTATTTGAGATGGTTTTGCTCTTGACTCTAGTCTGGATTAGAGGTGACAGAGAAGACGATGGAGTGAGCTTACCCAGAAGAAGCCTGTTCAGTTTTATTTTGAAGAGACTCGGGTTGTGTGTTGTAGTTACCGCTAGTGCTTAAACACAAAATAATTTCAAAAGCAATTACTGATACCATAAAAAACATTTATAAGGTCATAATAGTTATCTTTATTTACAGACAAAAATATTTAAACATTACAAAATAAATTATAATAAGTCTTACGGTACAGTTAAATACAATATGTACAACTATCGAATTCTTATAATCACTCCTTTAAATGTAAATTATCTTAGCTAGCTTGCAACTACATTCATCATCATCATCATCAGCCTATTAATGTTCCCACTGCTGGGACACAGGCCTCCTCTCTGTGAGAGGGGGTGGGCCACAATCCACCACGCGGGCCCAGTGCGGATTGGTGGATGTCACATGTCTTCGAATTTTTGGTTCTAGGACATGCCGGTTTCCTCACGATGTTTTCCTTCACCGTTTTGAGAGCAGTGGTGATGAAATAAATTACACAAAGTAATGCGCCTGCCTGGATTCGAACCCACGACCTACAACTCGTAAGTCGGGGCCGATACCACTGGGCCGCTGCAACTACATTAATTTATGATAATTGTCATACTGTTGCTTTCACTGGTCGAATCCTTAACCACTGACTTATCAAAGCCACTTCGTCTTCTAGCAGTATTTTTTTATACTTTACTGTAGGAAAAAGATGGAGGGTGGAACTCAATGTTGTAATTAGGTAACAACATTATTGCAAGCTAAAATTAGCCCATATGGCAAGAAGAATAAATACTATGGAGAAAGCCAAATTGTTGATGCTTCTATGAAAATTCCGCCGCGAATTGGGTTAGACGTCTAAAACTACAACTCTTTCCCAATACTGCTATAAGACGAGGTCGCATAGCTCCTGGTTGCAATTTACTACTTCGCCAAAACTCTCTTCTCCCATCCTTCCCTTTCTATGAACTTGAGCCTGATGCCGTCAACAGGATGAGTGATGCCTGTCAGGGCCTTGAAGGTCAGCTTCGTCGGCATGCCATCAGCCAGCTCCAGACGATACTTCTTCAACATGGTGATAAGACCTGACATCATCTGCATCTTCGCAAAGCGCATACCTGGCAACAAAAATTGAGAAACATTGAAAATAATACTTAGTAAAGCATAATGGGGTGAGTATAATTATGTATAATTATTATAGTGGGGATGGTAAAGAAATATTTCACTGCTTATAAAGATATTTTTATGAATACCTTTGGTTTAAGATAGTTCCAAAATTATTAATTCCACAGACCTTACCTGTAGAAATGAACAATAATGTTGTGGATGATATACGACTACATAAAAAAATGCATAATGTATTGCACCATCAAACAAAGCGTTCATTCTAAAGAATTTGCCAATAAAATCACCTTTGACATTTTTTTGTGACTTTTCTTCTCTGTTTCTATTTTTACCTAAATACTAACACTTTTTAAATATGAAGTACTTACCAATACAAAGTCTTGGTCCTTCTCCAAACGGCAGGTAAACGTATGGGTTGATTTTCTTCTTCTCCTCACCCAGAAACCTTTCGGGACGGAACACTTCAGGTTCTGGATAAAACTCAGCATTGTGATGCAGATAGTATACTGGCAAGTGAACTCGCATTCCTTTGTCTAACTTCACGCCGTTAGGCATTTTGTAGTCTTCCATCAATTCTCGAGGTATCATACCGAGAACCGGGTAATAACGAAGAGCTTCGTCTATGACAGCATCCGTGTACGGCAACTCAGAAATACAGTCGAAATTGAGCTTGTTTTCATGACTCGCTAAATATTCGTCAACTTCTTGCAACACTCTGTCTTGGATTTCTTTATGTTTTGCGAGCTCGTAAAGAGTGTAACTCAAAGTAGTGGATGACGTTTCAAAGCCGGCAGCAAAGAAAATAAAACACTGAGCAACCAACAGATCATCAGTTGCTTCTAATGTTATCTTTCTTGTTTCACCAGTTTTACTATTTTGTAAACTCTCACCCACTATTTGTTGACTCGTCTTCCAACCCATTACAAGGTCCACGAAGTCATTCCTACCAGAATGTTTGTATTTTCGTGAAGACATGACAGAAGTTATCAGGTCGTGGAAAAACTCAAATTGCTTTTTTAACAGTTTGACGCCAAATAGGTAAAATATTGATGGCCACATAGTACGTATTTCTCTTAAAACGACCGCAAGTCTAGGTGGATCGGCGAATGAAGAAATTTTTGTGAACGGATTTTCCTTGTCATTTTCCGTCATTGTGTTTGTATCGACTCCGAAAGCGCACGCTCCGATACATTCCATTGTATATCTTGCAGTCAATGATCGGACTTCATGCTCCTTTGAAATTTTACTTTCACGGTCCAACATATCTTCGAACCTGTGTGAACAGTTTTTGATGAGATGGAACATGTTCTTCATCTTTGCAGATGAGAACAACGGACTCATATTCTGGCGCAACACCTTCCAACTGTCTCCGTACGTACCAAAGAGGTTCAAAGCTGCTGGCTCCTTATGACTGTGTTCAGATATCATTCTTCCATTGAAACTTGCGAAATCCTTCGTCACAATCAGTTTGATAATTTCTGGGTCTTTGGGAATCAGTACGGGTTCTGTGCCATTGAATGCTCCAATGAATTTATCGTTTGGGAATTGATTACAATAATCTTGAAGAGCTTCCCCGATGGATTTTTTCTGCAGTAGTACATCTCCATAATTTCCCAATAAGAAGGTTGGTTTCTTGTGTGGTACATTCCTGTCCTTCCAGTAGTTATATTTTCTCGTTATCACATAGTACAGGAGAACCAGTACCGTTATTGTTAGATAGAGAAACATCGTGTTGTCTCACTGAACGATCTACCTCGACTAAGCGTCTATCGTACTGATAGTTGGTTGTATAGCTGTTTGAATTTCGGCTTTGTATTTATAGCACGTCCGATTACACGACGTATGAAGTAATGTTATCATGATAATGTTTTGCTTGTTATGTCTTGTGAATGATTAAATTTGGTTAAGTATTTTTATATACACAAGGTCAAAGATTATGCTTTTTACAAATTCACTGACCTATTTTATGTCTTCTTGAAAGGTAAGTAGCTAACATTTTAATACATACATCCCTAACCCATGTGACCAGCGGTTAATAATTTTGGCCTACATTAATATGTATATTGCGAGCTTGTTCAAACTTGATTGACCTAGATTGTTTTCTATAGAATACAAGAGCTGAATATACAAGAGCTGATTTCTCATTAACATATTGCATTTATCAAAATCAGATTGCATCACACTCGCCCGTGATGAGATGACTTTGCAAAACGTGGTAATCAGCGTATTAACTATGCGTCATTGGGGGCGGGACTTCCGTTGTAATTTTGAACATTCTTTTTTTGTTTAGTAACCTATAGTTTGCCCAAAATGGTAGAAGGAGTGGGGGAGGCCTCTGCCCAGGAGTGGAACAGAACAGACTTGAGAAAAAAAACCTACAGCTAGTCAAGAGTTTTTGTTTAGTACAGTACAGTACGTAGCACGAATCGCTTTCGAAAAAGTATTCGTATCGTCTCCGAAAGCTTTTTAAAATCTTACTAATATAATAAACGTGAAAGTTTGTGAGGATGGATGGATTTGATGGTTGTTTTAACAAACAACCATCCTTTTGTTGTTTGTTACTCTTTCACGTAAATACTATATGCAGATTTGAATAAAAACACGAATAGTTTGTAGCAGTTCAGATATTATCCTAATTTCATCTTCCCGTTGGGTAACTGGCAACAAACACAACTCTGAACTGGTGTTTTATTGTACATACATTTAATCCAGATAATTGAAAAGCTTTTATATAGTAGAACGTTGTCTCACACAAGAATTTCTCCTGTATCTGGGTATGAGGCAGATTTCCTCACTAATTCGGGCATGGTTCTTTCTGTAAAAAAAAGCACCCGTATAAGAATATTCCTAACAATATCGAATCCCTTTAGAATAAAAGCACATTTCTATATAAAAAACATGCGTCCTCGTTTCATAATAAAGTATCTACATTGTATCAGAATGATTCCCCTTAGATAATGTTATATCTAGGCGTCCCCGCGGGAGGAGATTGTAGGAAAACAACTGCGCATCGAGTAATATGTGTTTTGTTATTATTTCTGAGTATTTTGTTCAGTATTGTGTTATTAGGAAACGATATTGTTGTAATACAGTTTTTGTAGAAAAGGATTGGATGGAAAATAGACCAAGAAACATGTAAGATATTTGAAATCCGGATATTTTTTCAGCCACTACGGGCAGGCAATTTTTAAGTGAATGAATAGGGACCTAAAATACGGTTTGACAACTGACATTTTCTCTCAGGCATATGGATTCCCACGGCGACGGACGTCGCAAGACGATCTCCGGCCACCGTAGGCGCGGGCATGCGGGCACCGAGTAAAGGGCAACTCGCTGCCTGACCATGGACCATGCCCGGGTCGACGGCGCGTTGTGTCCCACGCGCGCCTCAAAGAGCGTCAGCATAATGGCGGGGCCCCCCTCTCAGAGGGTCAAAGCCTGCCGGGGTCGCGGGACTTATTCTATCACCGTGACCCCGGAACATAAAGGGCTATTGAAGGACACCGTGGATTTTAGTCTGTACGAGTCTGACAGTCCCTCCCGCCCTGCCCGGGGTGGGAGGACTCTTTTGATGACTTTACCACCATGACTTTAAAAAAATAAAGGCATAATATGCCTTAAGCGTCGCGACGATAGTTGAAATGTATAGATACAGTTGAAGCAAACACAAATTAATTCCGCAATAATCCATATTATGGATTATTGCGGAATTAATTTGTGTTTGCTTCAACTGTATCTATTTATTTTATTATTGTTTACGTTTGTGACTAGTGAAAATTCGCAATATTCTCCTTTCGAATATTATACCTATAGTTAATAAAGACTACACAAACATGGTGATACTGTGTGTTTTGTCGTGTCTAGTGTCGAGTTCTAGTAGTGCGGGTAGTAAGGTACAAAAAAAGAGGGTACACAGATTTGTTTCCTCCTAACAATTTATTTTCATCCACCCGCATTCTCCAGTCAACCCGCGATCATGGCGCTTGCAACAGCGTCGAAATATCGGGGACTTATAATAAAGAATAATAATTCCGGAAGATATCCAGTAAGTGACATTTTAAATTTACCTATATTTTTCCATTTTTAGCCAAATTAATTATTTCAATTTCATAAAGCAATGCAAACTACAGACCACTTTTTTTACCACGCTAATAAAAAAAGATTTCTCTTACTCTAAGGCCTAGGGATTATTGCGGTGTTAATGTGTTTGATTCAATGTATTACTTTATTATTTTTTTGTTTAGGTTTATGACTAGTGAAAATTGCACGGAGGGAACTCGCTATAACAGATGGTCACCCATCCACAGACCAACCTCGGGAAATGCGGCTTTATCTGGCAGATCATCCTGTGCGGCTGTAATTATTTAGCCAAAAGCTCCTCGGAGATATCCAGTAAGTGACATTTTAAATTTACCTTTACCATTTTTCATTTTCATCATCATCATCATCATCATCAGCCTATAACGTTCCCACTGCTGGGACACAGGCCTCCTCTCTGGGAGAGGGAGTGGACCATAATCCACCACGCGGGCCCAGTCGGGTTGGTTTTTTTCATTTTAAGCCTTATTAATTATTTAAATTTCTCAAAGCAATGCATACTACAGACCGATTGAGCAACTTGTCAAAATATTAATAGGTACTCAATCGGCGGAAATAAATAGTTGCTCTAAACATAGGTGCTCTGGAAGTAGTTGCTCAAACAGGAATAGGTACCTCAAATTACTTGCTATTTCCTATTAATTGCTTTCCCTATATGTGTGAATGTTACACAGATGTAATTTTTTCTTCTCCAGTAAGCTAGGAATATATTTCTGATGAAAAATGATCCCATCTGACTCTGGCAAAGCAATCGCATTCGTATAAACATATCGACGCTAGAAAGCGATTTTGTCGTATCTCGCAAAATGGGATTTTTTTTTATTGCATATTTGAATTCAGAAAAAAATACTGCGTCGGACAGTCTGATCCATGTTTTCCTAGGAGGTTTTTTTTTTTAGATACGACGTGGAATTTTCTTAACTTTTTTATGAAAACATACTTCAAAATGCTGTAAGTACCATAAAATCAGCTATTTTACAAAAAGAAATAGATACAACAAAATCAACATCATAATTGTTGTCTAAATTTATTTTTTTAATTTTTCAAGATACAGCAATATTGATGCTTCAAATTGAAATACCAATTGCTGTAACTCGCAACTTTAGAACACTATCTTTAGTGTTATCTAATAAATTTCAGTATAAGAAATATGTGTTTCAAAAATTACCTCTCGATTTCAGCTAGTTTACGAGTTATGATTTTTTTAATAGTTTTTTGGCTCTGGTTTAAAGTTCCATTTTTCGAGATACTACAAGATTGCTTTCTGGCGTCGATATGATTACTATGTCTATGACCAAGATACAGCAATATTGATGACTCAAATTGAAAAACCAATTGCTGTAACTAGCAAAAACTCATGTAATACTAACTTTAGACCACTAACTTTAGTGTTATCTAATAAATTTCATTATAAGAAATATATGTTCCAAAAATTACCTCTCGATTTCAGCTAGTTTACGAGTTATGAATTTTTTAAATAGTTTTTTGGCTCTGGTGTAAAGTTCCACTTTTCGAGATACTACAAGATTGCTTTCTTGCGTCGATATTCATAATATACCTATTTCATCACTATGTATAAGACTATGATAAATAATGCAACCGTGACTTTCGGTAAGGGGGTCAGCAGAAATATAGGTAATTAATTATACGTAGGATTCGTCCTCGGATGTGTGGCTGGGAAAATAGCGGGATTGTGGTAGGGATATCGTTTTTAGTCGCTAGTTATAATCAAACTTTCAAATCCCACTTTTTTTTCTAGCGTGTCGATGACAACCAAAATTAATTCGGCCCAGAACTGGACCTCGAGTTTAGCGTCCTCAAATACATCCATCAGCTGTTTTAACAAACAATCGGCAGGGCACGTAGGGCACGATATTAAGTAGGATTTGTTCATCAATCATCATTTTCTTGTCAGAGCGAAGTCGTCAATGAATCTCCATCTGCGAAGATTTGCTCCGACCTATCTGGGTACGGAGTCTATTTATAGATTTCCAGGTCAGACAAGGCATAGATGAGGCACAATTTTTTTTTTTAATTTTGCTCACACTAGAAATTTCTGCTGTGTTGTGGGTGCGTTTACAAACATGAAACTCACATACACAAACATCCGGAACAACAACTTGTAGATCATACAAATATTTATACCGTGCTAGGACATGCTCGCAGCAGTCAATATCTTAGCCGCTGTACTAACTGTGATGTTTAGTCAGATAATTTTGTGATGCCAAAGACTAAGTTCATTCTCAAGCCTTATTCCGCCTAAAACATCCAGAGATTGACCCCTCACCCCTTAAGGGGTTGTTGAAAATTTGCCGCAAAGTTAATTCGCCATGAATAAAAGTATGTGTAAATTAGTTTTTGTTTTTTTTTGAATTTTGTTTAGCGTAAATTCGCCCCATTCATTTTTTTTTCGCACGGATAGCAGAAAAATTAAATAATAAAATCCAGCACAAAACTACAGAAAACGAGGATACAATGTAGAATCTGAACAGGAGAACAGGATCATAGAGGTGTTGATGCCGCCGCCTTTAATAAAAATTACCTATGTGAAATGAAGTTATGTGGCTACAATAACAAAATCTAGCTGTGGTGAATTAATTTTCAATGTATGTATGAGCAATGGAAAGAGCTATGCTCGGAGTTTCTTTGCGGGATAAAATCCGGAACATGGATATTCGGCGAAGAACCAGAGTCACCGACATAGCTCATAAAATTTGCAAGTTGAAGTGGCAATGGGCAGGCCACATCGCTCGTAGAACTGACAACCGATGGGGAAGAAAAGTTCTCGAGTGGCGACCACGGACCGGAAGGCGCAGCGTAGGCAGGCCTCCCACTAGGTGGACCGACGACATCGTGAGGGTCGCGGGCAACGGATGGATGCAAGTGGCGAATTGTCGTTCGGCGTGGCGGTCTAAGGGGGAGGCCTATGTTCAGCAGTGGACGTCTTCCGGCTGATGATGATGATGATGATGATGATGATGTATGTATGAGGCTTCAAAAACTGTGATAAATTAACTTTGTGGCAAATGTACAACAACTCTTATAAAGCACAACTAAATCAAGATCCTTCTTTTCCAAACTCAGTTACTAATCCTCCCACGGCCTCCTGGCCTCACACAGCTAGTCCACGTAACACATTCCCCACTTAATTCCCGCTAGATTGAATGGCGCGGGATTTGACGCGTGTCCTGTTTACCAACGATACTACCTGAGACCCTGAGAACTTCGGATTCTTCTCCATTTATTTACAAGGTTGTATGGGCGGTGTGTGGCGGAGTTCCAAATGAAAGGTTCATCAATTCATTTCTTAGGCTAGTTGATTGGTCGTTGTTATTTTGGGTTGAGTAATTCGCAATACGTGTACATCAGATATGAAACGTAATATGTTTGCAGTATGTGGAAAACATGGTATTAGGTTGTTAGTAAGTTTGATAAAAAAGCGTTATTCCAGCTGATAATAAAGACTGCTTATTTTGTTATGTAGGCATAAGCTGCGCCCACGGGTAAAGCGTGAGTTAATATTTGGTTACAACAAGTAATAAGGCACACTGAAATTGCAGAGCATCACTCTCCTTAGCCCTCCCAAACTTCTATGGCAAGAATCCATGCTTGAATGAATGGAGTATTAAAATACTCTTAATAGTCTTCTAAATTATTTAACCGATCATTTTTCCACAGCTGGGACTTTCTCCTGTCTTGGAGAGTGAGTAGGCTAATCCACCTTGCCTGTTGAAGGATGTGCTAATGCCAATTGATATAATGTTTTGTTTACCAAGTTTCCCATTCTCTCCTCACTCAATAACATTCCTCTCCACAATAAACCATTTTTAAAATCTCTTTGAAACTAATAAAAACCTAGCAAAATCCACTTACATTTTGCTGAAACTTTCTGAATATATACTAACATCGATTCCAAGTTGCGAGTGGATTGGACTGCTCCAAAATCGTGTATATTTTTATTCGAAAAGTTGGCGACAAGAAAATTGTCCGAGTGTCGGAAATACGCGGTTGCAAAGAAAGGAGTTTTTTTTTAGTTCAAAAACGGAACCATTTACTTGTTTTGGCTTTGTGGTTCTTTCGTGAAAATGGGAATATTAAGAATAAGTTGGCTTTATGGGCAGTATTTTCATGTTTAATCATTATTGTGCTAAAAACTTGATTAGACTGTAGTAGGCCCTTTCAGGCGTTACTGAACATAGCACCAAGCGTGGCCATTCCGGACGATTAATCCAAATGAATCAAATCACGAATCTCATGCGTAAGTCGACGTTGTGGGTAACAGCTAGTCAAAAACCGAAGGATAAATAATGTATTCTATTTTTTTATGGTTTTATACGAGTACGTAGTTTAGCCATATTTATGACTATCCAACAATTAACTTTCTAAACCCAAAAATAAACACTGCACAAAACATAAAACAATGTTGAATGTTTGTCAAAATACCCTTAAAACTTCGCAAATTGCCAAAGCAACTGAAGATTAAATTTCTTAGCGAGTTCTCAAAGACTTTGTTGGTTGGTCGGCCATAGTTAAGCTTCTCACAGTATTATTACAAACAATATATTTTTGTTCTCCATGCCCCTCTGTTATGATTATTGCTATCGTAAAATAAATCCGTACGTTCGCCGTTACGGCTTACGGGAAAATTGCCGGAATGCCAGATGTTTACTGAGTACTAGCTCATCGGGAGCGGTTCGTGTCCAGTTTTTAGAATGACGATTTGTTTTGTAAATACTGTAGGGAAAAGACAATATAGAAGCAAGAACTGCAAAAAAGTTCGAAGCTTGTCCACAGTCATAATACACACATACGTATAATATACCTATGTTAGTGTGTATTTCTATTCTAAAACACACAGCACAACATGAAGAAAACCCACGTAAATCCTCTTTGAATTTCAATCACTATTGATCCCTAAACATTTCCCAATAATCCACATACAAAACGAGAATAGAACAAAACAGATTCATTGTTCCCGAGCAATAGAGGGTACTCGACAACCTCCTAACGTTATAACCGGGAAATCTCCCAAAATACTCGTCTATTCATAAAAAATAAGTGCGTCCCAACAAAATGGGTTTACTACAGAAAAAGTTGGGAATCCTTCCGGTAGTTAGGAATTAGCGTGGTCGAGAAAAGGGTGCCCCTTTGTGCGGTGCTACCTGAGACCCTAGCATGACATTACAGGTTTTTGTGACGTAAAGTAAACTTTCGGGACTTTGACTTGAGGGGGAAAAAGCTCCTCGTTCGTACTCTATAGGCGCTCTTTCATTATTCACACAATAAGGCCTTTGTCAAACAGACAGGCGATAGCGAACCGAACCGAATCATGTCATATAAAAATGCGAAAGCGATCCGATACTCTATGTGACAGGCTTCAAACAATTGCATACATTACAAACAAAAACGCCTCGCTTCGCGTTCGTTACGCCTGTCTGTTTGACAATAGCTTTAACGCTAAAAATACTCTCGTACCCTGTAAGTAAAATACAGGGAATTTGTGCTAAGGCTATAATCGTTTACGAATTCACGGGCCTTATTGAACTGAATTGTCGGTATTGTTAATTGCTCAACAGATTTTGATGAATTTTGGTACTGAGTTTAATGAGACCCTGGAGATTGAGAACCAGAAACAGCCTACAAATCGTTCTTTTTAGAAAGTTTTGTGTAGACTACGCAGTCAAATATACGGACACGTGAAAAGTGATTAAATAATATTTTCAGAAGATAATAAGGAGAAGAAGATTTCGAAGTTCCAGTGACATATTCTGTCATAATAGTCACGGACAATTTATTCAATTAAAAAGGATCATGAGAATTATCTCTGCCAAAATGTTTTTCCAAATTCTCAACCTAACCAAATCCAGGATGTAAATAACTCGTAACAGTCCACAGGAAACACACATTTTTAGCCCAACTTCGTTCAAGTTATCCCAACTTAGGCTAAGTTAGTCCACGAGGTCCAAACTTAGACCAGAGGCCCTTAGAAGGACATCTATATCCATTAAAACTTAGATTAGCTGACTCGTGCCCCCTAACCTTTATAAATAAACGTTATTTTTAGATGGAGGACCAGAGAAAACAGTGGTTCAAATCGATGCCTGAACAATTGTGTTCGGTTGATCTTTAGCCTCAAAAGGATTTGTTTTGTATGTGGGTGTTTTGTGGAAGCTAAATCTTATTATAAAAGAGGTGTGAAACATTGTTATACAAGCTTACGTACGTAATCCTAGAACTATTGGAAATTAAATTTCCACGTAGACTGTACTGAATCTATGATAAAAGTTTACCATTGGGCATAATTTTCCTTACATTTTTGCTATTGGATATTGGAAGGTATCAAAGTCGCCAAGGTAATAACAGAGTCGGTCGCGGGACTTATGGAATTACCGTGACCCTGGAACGTAAAGGGCTAATTGAAAGACACCGTGGATTTTAGTCAGTACGAGTCTGACAGTCCCTTCCCTGCCCTGGGTGGTAGGACTCATGTGATGATTTTACCACGATAAAAAAAAGGTAATAACAAAGTGCCAGGTTGACTGTCTTGGTCGCACTAAATACCGCCACGGCCACTTGACTGGTGTAAGCTTTTTAAAGCATTGTATGATTTATTTTACTTACTTGATAAATCACTAGGAAATGGCTAAATGTGGGCGTGTCCATAAACATTATTCGTAGTTGATGACCTATTGCTGGATTTTCAAGTAAAATCTCAAGAGATAAAGCATACATCTCCGCATTAGAAACATTATAATTTGCTATTTATATTGATACTCAGAGTATTCTATTTGGAGGTCACAGTAACTCCATATGACCCAGTTTCCCCATAAAAACAAAGTATGTCTGGATTCCCGAAGTGGTCGTTGCCAATCACGCGGCGACTCCCAATTTAACTTTTAATGAATACTGTTCCGCTCACCGTACCGCTCCCGCGCCCGCTCCACTACCCGCTGCCGCTGTTCGCTTTGTTCCTGATTTGAATTTAATTGTGTATATGTAAAAGACATTTTGTTTACTGGGGGAAACTGTTTGTAAAGGGTTTTTTTAAAGGTTGTTTATACCAGTATCAAAGTTTGTGCTTTAGAGGGTTATTCAGGCTGAATAATACGTTTTTCTGGTGAGCTTTTTTAAAGGCCGACCGCGACTCGTGGCAGATTAATTTATGCTTCTAATGAACCATTACAAAGTAGTGATGAGGCAGCTAGACTTTCGTTAAAACTATTTCGAGGTGATTAATTTTTATGTGGTATAATTCTCAAATAAGTCTCCATTCGTGGAGTGGAAGGAATTGTCAGACCCGTACGGACTAAAATGCACGGTGTTCCAGGGTCATGGTTACATATCTGTTTTGACAGTCTCGCGACTCCTGTCGAGGTGGGTCATGTATTTTGAAGGTAACTGCTCTACGGCCGCTGAATATTTACCTTTCTTTTTTAAGAACACTGCCAACAGTAGAAATAATAAATAATATTTTCCTTCAAAGCTTTACTTGGAATTGATAGCATTTTACACATAATCATAAGTAAATACGAGAACACTATTCACCATATTTAGATACTCGTATAATAGCAACCGGAACACGCAGCCACCAAATTAAAAATCATTGAATCTAGATTTACTTAAATTTAAATTTTAATCAGTTTGCACAGCTTTGTTTATTCATGACTAAGTGAGGCAAATCCATAATAAGATCCGTATCTAGCTGATTGAATATATGTTGTGTGGCAGTGTTGGCGCGTGTTTAGTAGTTTGCATTATAATTGCTTCTGGTTGATTTTATGCAGCACTAGCTTTTGGCAGCGAATTCGCACGCGTGTTGTGCGTTAGTTATTCAATAGGAAAGTAATATAATGTAGCAAAAAATAATATGTTCCCACTGCTGGAACACAGGCCTCCTCTCGAGGTGTGGGCCGATAACCCACAACGTGGGCCCACTGCGGGTTGGTAGATATCACTATCTTCGAATATTGGGTTCTAGGACATGCTGGTTTCTCAATGTTTTCCTTCTCCATCTTGAGACCAGTGGTGATGAAATAGTAACGCGCCTGGCTGGGTTTGAACCCAGAACCTACAATACGTTATTCGGGGCTGATACAACTGCACACATAACGGCACCTATCAATATTTTTCGCAAGTGCGATGAGTGGTATACTTTATTGCTTTTTTTTATAGTGGTAAAATCATCTAATGAGTCCTCTCCTACCCAGGGCAGAGCGGGAGGGACTGCCAGTAATTATATTCCACATTATAATTATGAACTCTCCTCGGTACTACCAGACCTCGCTTCAACTGACAAAATCACTTGGTAATAGAGTTTCTAACCCCGTTTGTTGATAAGGAACTTTCCATGTTATCAAGCTATTGATTTGATTATAATACCCGAAGGTATTCAGAGAGAATTATGATCTATTTGTAGTTTCGCTAATTGGCTCCAGTTGTTATTGTTTGCGGCAATTTGTATTGAGTTTCGTTTTGTTATGTAAATAACTGCGGTGGCTTGGATGATAATTGACCTACTTATTAAACTATGTTTCTTGTATTGTGACAACAGATACCCATGTTTTTTATCGTGATAAAATCATCAAATGATTCCTCCCACCCAGAGCGGGACGGAGTGAGGGCTGCCAGACTTGTACTGACTACACACCGTAATCCTTCAATAGGCCTTTACGTTAGAGGTTCACGGTTACCTAATGTGACCCTCCCTAACCCAACAGATACCCTTTTTCTTCTTTTTTTAAAACGTTGCCCCACACTAGGAATTTCTCCTGTGTCGTGGGTACATTTACAAACATATATTATTAAACTCTCATAAACAAACACCCAGACCCGGAACAACTACTTGCAGATCATACAAATATTTGCTCCGTGCGGGAATCGAACCCGCAACACGCAGCGCAGCAGTCCAATCGCTCAGCCACTGCGCTAACCGTGCCGTGCCATGCATTGTGAAAATAAGTTCACGCTTATTGGATTTAAAGGTAACTTGAAAATATGGGTATAATATTTTAGTTTCTAACTCTGCTTAACACTTTGCAGGCAACGCAACAGGGGAAATCTTTAGTGTAATGTACACTTTTTATGGTGATAAATATTTAGAATAGAATATTATAAGGTTTACTAAACCTTAAAAAAGGTTGAAACCTCTAAAAATTTAAAAAAAGCTCACCAAAAACAATATACACATACCGCCCACGAAATCAAAAAGATAAAAAAAATAATTACTACCCTCCGAAAGCACGTACAATATTTAAGTGTACATATAAAGTTCCATGATAAGTGTGGGGCCATAAAGTAGGCGTGTATAGTCCAGTCACGTGGCAGCGACCGCCTGTGTTTATAGGCGCCAGTAATGACTGGATAAAACCGGAATGGGCTGGTTTATTACAGCTGTTTCGGGTGCTAGTACGGTGGTACAGAAGATCCATTTTACTAGAGCCAATTAAGAAAGTGTAAGGGCTGGAAAAAAGAAGGAATATGTAGCAAACCCCAAAAATACAAAGCCATTTTGACAAAAGAACTCTAAAAACCTTTTTTTTCTTTCTTATAATTAAACTTTGCCCGACACTAGGAATTTCTCCTGTGGTGCGTTTAAAAACAAAAAAAACTCACATAGACAAACATTCAGACCCGGTACAACTACTTTGAGATCAAAAAATATTCGTTTCGTGAGGAAATCGAACCTGTGACATGCAGCACAACAGTCACGGAGGGAGCAGAGCGATCGCGCTCAGCCTAAAATATTTGAACTACTTACATATTTCTGATTTGATTCAAATCTACACATTATTGTCATGTCACTTTGAAATTAGTCTGTGCACGTTTAATTTAGAATATATTATGTAAAAATTTCTAGTATTTTGTAAGAAATAGATCTTCTGGCCCACCTGTATAACGAGCCGAGTTAGTGTAGCGATATTTGCTGTAAGAGCATTAGAAGTAATAACGTAACGTACAAAGTTACGTTAAATATGAACTCACATACTCGCTACTAACATCGTTCTAGTGCTGATCAACCTATTTCTTTTTGTTGTTAAGTGTACTCTTAAAAAAAGATATAATTATAGCTTTTGTAAAGGTAAGCGTCCACAGGTCGTCATCGTACGTATCGGACGCATTGCATCAAGCGGATTTCTGTATCGGCAGCGATCGAATTGCCGACGCGAGTATCAGCAATCGGATTGCCGATGCCACCTTCATTTGGACTTTTTTAGTGATCGTACGTTCGGAAAGTGTTTGTGAGAAAGGAGGAAAGCGATGCAGAAGTTGTTATTGCTTGTTTATTAGCAGAAAAGGAATGCAAGAAAGAAAAAGAACAAATGATTGATGATTGATTCAGTAAGCGTGCGGGGCGCGTCCACTGATCGGCATTCCGTATGACGTCATCGGTACGCATCGCATAAGCATTGCCGATGAGCCGTCCGTACGATGCGTTGTATGAGTTTTAATACAAGGCAAACTAAAATCCGTTACGTACGATACGTGCGATGCGGACCTGTGGACGCTTACCATAAATGTCCATTTTAGAGTACAAGCCTTCAAATTACCGATACTGTGAAGGATCAAAGGCGAAATTGCTATCATCATTAATCAAATAAAAACATTATTGTGACAAAAGTAATTGTAAACAGATTCTTTCTCGAAAAGAGACCTTATTGGTCCAAATAGTCCGGTGAGTCATGGTTGTGAGACGTCTAAACAGGCTACCGTGAAACGTAAAGGGCAATTGGAGGTGACGTTATCAGTGTGTCATAAAACACCATAAAATAAATAAAGATATAAAAAAGGCAATTGAAGGAACACGGAAGATTGTAGTCAGTAAAAGTGTGACAGAGGGATTTGACAATAATAAATAATAATATAAATAATAAAAGAAGTGGTCTAAATACGAGTACATCTGGCGAGGCCATACAGAGTCAAATGCTTTCTGTTACCTAATGATAACTACATCCATATTTCGCTCCTTGTTTTTAAGATCCATGTAATAAGATACCTCTTGTGCTCGTGGCTAAATAATTACAGCCGACAGGCCGATAGTTCTGGCTAAGCCGTGCTTGCCGAGGTTGGTCTGTGGATGCGTGACTATTTGTCATAGCGAGTTTCGTCCGTGCCTTGGAAAGCACGTAAAGCTGTTGGTCCCGGCTGTCATTTGTAGATCTTTGACAGTCGTTACTTTCAGTCAGAAGGTCTTAGAAGCTCAGAAGCTCTCTGACAACCAGTCTTATCATTGAGTATCGTATTATCCAGTTACTAGGTCGTGGAGGTCCGATAGGCAGTCGCTCCATGTAAAATACTGATTTCCAGCTGCATCCGGTTCGACTGGAAGCCGACCCCAATATAGATGGGAAAAGGCTAGGCAGATGATGATGCAGAAAATGATGTAATAAGATACTCTTACCATCAACCGAGTATATCCAATGATATGGAAAACCCAAAAATACTTTGCCTGACTTGGAAATTGAATACCAGACCTCATGCTCAGCAGTCACTCTTTCGACTAGATCGACAACACAAGGAGCACGTCTACATAAAATAACTAAAATATTTTACATCTATAAAAGTTTATGTAAAAGATACTGGCACTGAATCTCAATACAATATATTTCAGTTGGCACTACCTACCGTTACGTACGCAGTACGCACAATGCCGCCAACATACATATTTATATCGTGCGACAGGAAAAAGCCATTGCTCACTTCCGTTTCTCTAATGATGTTTGTTTTATTTTATTTTCGTAAACAAATTAATGTAGCCAAATCGGTACATGTTATTGCTTCTAGCTTTGGCTTTATTTTTGCTATGTTTTAGGAGAGGTCAGCGGAGATACAAAAAGAATGGCTGTTTGCTTTCCCGTGTTTATTTTGAGTTATTTACTGAAATTCGTCTCGTATTTCAGGTGGTTTATTTGACTGTGTGTTTATTTCCGTCGAAATAACACAGACATTAGCGATCATATGCTCTTTTTTATTTTTGGGTTTTTCAGTAATTAAATAGGAATTTCGGATCGGTTTACTAATGAAAATTATCATTAATTATTTTTAAATATTCTGACTCCTCATAATAAAAGCATACTTTTAAAATAAGAAAAGAACCAATGGACAATTTATTAGGAATTTTCTTTAAACGAGAAAATTACGGATTTACCGCTTTCAGAGTTCAACAAAACAAATCAACTAAAAATTTTTGTGTAAATGGCTTTGAATTTAATTGTTATTCTATCATCTTATCACAAAATAATCTAAGCCGCTTGTAACAAGCCTCGTTCACTGAACTCCACAAGCACCTGGCATGTTTAAACCCCGGTTTATTGACCTGCAAAGTCAGTGACCTTACAGACACTTTCAGGATAGGTCATTGTATGAAATTAGATTTTCAGGACGGTGATAACGCTACGTGGTCTTATCGCCACAAAAATATGAATAAATTCAGTAGTCAGGCCACTTAGCATAATCAGCCTGTAATGTTTTTTACTGTTGGGACCCAGGCCTTTTTCAGTGAGGGAACGGGCCATAATACATCACGTGGGCCCTTGTAAGGGTTGGTATATGTCACATAACTTCATTGTAGGATATCTCTTGTTTCCTCATGATGTTTTTCTCCGACATTTTTGAGAGCAGTGTCCCTGTCCACGCTAAATTGCCAAAAAAATCACAGATGGTATCTCCCGTCTCAGCAAGTGAAGGTAAGATTAACAACGAACGTACAGGAAATTGGGTCTTTAGTTTTCAAGAAGTGTGTCGAAAACCGAAAAAAACATTCTAGAGATAGTTTTTAAAGCAGCCAGTCTTTAGATCACGTTCAAGGCTGAACCCACTGACTGAGGAAATTAGCTTTTTCTTATAAAAAGATTTTTTCAGTATTTCTTTAGCAATGAGGGTCTTGTTATAATCCAGTTTTAATGTTCCAGGGAAATTATGTTTTCTTTCTCAATTAGACAAAGCACTACTAATGACTTTAGTTTTGCGTCGATAATAATAACTACATATATTATTAGTCTTAATGTTTAGAAGCCAGTTATACGAACACGCATAAACTGATATACTCTGTATTTTCACTGCTTGTATAGTTAAAGTTAACTTTACATGAACTCTGCGCATTTGTCCTAGGCATAGCGTTTTAAAATTCTTTTTTTCTCAATAAACTTTTTCGGTTTTATTACTTGTACGGTCTTGTATGAATAGATGTAAAAACGTTACAGATTAATGGACTAAGTCAGGATAGTATTGGTAGTTTCTGCCTACTCCCATGGGGATAAAGGATTATATTCATGAGTCTGTGTCCCTGAAATTGTGGTCTACGAAATTTTACTTTTTCCATACGATTCATATTATCATGTAAACAAGCCCAAACATAAATATTCCGTTCCTTCTTTCCACAAAAGAAACAAATGTCAGTAAACAGTTTTCGCCGACCACGTAATCTTCCCAAGGTTGGACAAAGCAAGTGAATTACATCAACGGACAGTGAAAAATCTGTGGCATCAATCACACCGAACACATACGTCATCCCGCGGTCACCCACAGTATACACGTTTATGAGATACCATAAAAAATCACGCGAAATAAAGTGTATTGAAAAATATTGTCGTCGCCCGTGGATTTTGTGGAATCAATTTGGTACGGTGTAATGGGTGGTAGGATTTGTTTTGTTGTAACTGGTTTTATTTTTGTGGATTTTGTTTAGATTTAAGTTTTGACGTTAGAACTTAATTGAGGTTATTTAGGTTACGTCCTACTTTGTATCGAATTTGAAATATTTTCAAATGAAAAACTATAGACTAGATTTATCTTAAAATCTACAAAAGTAGGTACATTTTGGGTTGTTTACGCGCAATAACTGTGTCAAAAAGTAAAAACATCAGTATCAAATCAAATAAAGGACGAACAAGAAGCACACACTACCTTCCGACGTTTGTCGTTTAATAGTCATCCGTTGTGGTAGATAAGTGGATTGTGAGACAGAGAAAGCGCTTCTCAAAATCGAAACACGTGATTATACCTTTCTAAATGACGATGTGCATTGTTTATCGCATCTGTACACATATTCCACGAGCATAGTAAATAATAGCAGACAAAAAGAATCTCTGAAAGCACACTTTCAGACTTCAAAGTTATGAAATAATTCTTTGGAAAGTCAACAAAAACATGTTATTGAAGTGGCTCAGAGCTTGCTAGAACTTGTGACAGCTAAAATACTTAGCACTCGACAATGTCCCGACTTGCAACAAAGTCTGCAAGTTGCGACTACTTGCATTCTTTCTTTGTGTTTCTTTGAAACTGTTGGTTGACTTTGTTCATTAAGTTATTTTAAGTGATTTTTCGGGCTGACTGGCTTTTATGAAATTTTCTGCAAGGAAAATGATGTCAGTGAAGTTTATTTTGTTCTAAGAATTCTGTCTGTGTTTCAGAATTTTAATTTTCTTTTTTTTTAGGGTTTGTAGTGTTGAATAATAATAATAACTGACACATGCTGACTATACATGCTGGATGGATGGATGGAAGAGGCACTTTGTTGTTCGTTACAGGAGTTGATGGACGTTTCTGAGAACGCTGAACTCGTGGCCAAATCCTGGGCCGACTCAATATAGATTGAAGAAGCTGGGCAAAGGCCCTTCATGTAGGTACGTATCATTCCAACTGCTCTTTTTCGCTTCGAAAACAGGAATTCGAAAGCCCTATTAGAACCTTCTATGTTTCAGGGTAATTTAACATACACATATAATGTTTTCACAGGCAATTATACAACTTTGGTTTTTCTTGAAGTATTATTTATTAGCTACGTTACATGTGGAGATACTTAACTTATCAAGGAATCAGGCTTGTCTTACAACAACCTATAACGTATTACAATTTGTAAAACCCACAAAGTACAGAAGATTATTATCATCATTATTATTTTCCTGGTATTTTTTACACATTTTAACCGACGAGCAGTGGTGGCCCAGTGGTATCGGCCCCGACTTACGAGTTGTAGGTCGTGGGTTCGAATCCAGGCAGGCGCATTACATTGTGTAATTTATTTCATCACCACTGCTCTCAAAACGGTGAAGGAAAACATCGTGAGGAAACCGGCATGTCCTAGAACCAAAAATTCGAAGACATGTGACATCCACCAATCCGCACTGGGCCCGCGTGGTGGATTATGGCCCACCCCCTCTCACCGAGAGGAGGCCTGTGTCCCAGCAGTGGGAACATTAATAGGCTGATGATGATGAACCGACGAAAAAAAAGAAGGAGGAGGTTCTCAATTCGACATTTCTATATGTTTTATTTCCTTTTTTCAAAAAATATTTTTTTATTGGAAAGAGTATAATAAATTCAAACTTGGTTTCATTTCAAAAGTAAAATCGGCCTATAAGGGTAGAAAAAAAGGAATTAATTGTCAATTTTCCTACAGAATTTTCAGTTACGATACGATTCTATGATGCTGAAATACATAAATGATGCCTACGTACAAGTATGATGATGCCGACTTTCAAGTACGTTGACGCCGACTTTCAAGTATGATGATGCCGACGTCATACTTACAAGTATGATGATGCCGACATACTAGTAAGGTGACGCTGACTTACCAATATGATGATGCCGACATATAAGTATGATGATGCCGACTTACAAGTTTGATGATGCCTATGCCGTTCTTTGCCTGTGTTTGTCAAACGCAACCACGACACAGGAGAATTCCTAGTGTGAGGAACCGTTTTCAAAAAGAAAAGAAAAAATATCCACATGAATTCCCAATCATTCCAATAAACTTCTGAATTCTCAACGGAACACTTTTCAATAAATTGCTGCTTGAAATGAGACTCGAGCTCATTCTGCAACTGTGCAACTGCTAACTTTTCCAACTGTTTCTCAAGTCAATCAGCGGGCTTGCTAATAGCCAGTACAAGTACTTAGTTGCTGGTTATTTTTGCATAAGTGGCGTTGCGTTTATTCCGGGACATCGGACGACATAATTTCGCATTGAAAATGTAAATTCCCCGGAACTTCTGAGTACTTAAAGTTCCAGACGAGGACGGGTTAGGCCGGGAGTTTGGAGCAACGAATAATTTTCATCTAATTATGGGGATTCTGCAGTGGGCTGAGTGTAAAAGGGGAAGTACGGTATACTGCAGATGTCTTTTTCCCAGGCTTTTTTATAAGCAATCTCTTATCTATAAAACCAACAAAAGAATTACTTGACTATAATTTTAACTTTTTTTTACATAATCATTAAGCTTTACCTCAAAGTTTTTGGGACAAGTTTCATTGTCATTTGAATGGATTGGAAGCATTTATGCCAGTTTTTAGGGTTCCGTAGTCAACAAGGAACCCTTATAGTTTCGCCATGTCCGTCCGTCCGTCCGTCCGTCCGTCCGTCCGTCCGTCTGTCCGCAGTTTAGCTCAGAGACGCACAGTACTAGAGAGCTGTAATTTGGTATAAATATACGGATTTGTTGTGCCGAAAAAGTGGTAAAAAAAAATTCGCAAAATATTTTTTTTTAGGGTACCTCCTGTTACACGTAAAGTGGGGATGTTTTTTTTTTTCTCGCGTACCCCTTAGTGTGGGGTATCATTAAATAGGTCTTTAAAAAATATTGATAGTTTTCATTGACAATTTTTTGATAAAAAAATTCGTTTGTGAAATATTAAGCTTTAAAGTGCTAAATTTTGCTCGACTCGAGTGTCCCCCCCCTCTACCAGCTAAACGGCTATGTTTGGGGGTGTGAAAAAATTCACATTAGTAGTATATATAACGAAGTTTAAAAGAAAATTATCGTGACTAAGTAGGCTTTACAACTTTACGAGTAATAGTCGACCAACTTATAAAATGTACTTTGATAACATATTTTCTTAAACAAAATGTATCGGAGAACATCTTCTTCAACTGCATATGTAAGTTTGTCAACTTTATTTTTACAGCTTTAATATGTATGTTTTTACGGTATGTTTTTTGGGGATAGGTAGGTTTTTATCGTCAACTATTTTTAACTAACTTCAAAAAAAGGAGGAGGTTCTAAATTCGTCGTAATCTTTTTTTTATGTGTTTTCCCCGATTTCTCAAAGACTCCTGGACCGATTTTGAAAATTCTTCTTTTTAAAATTAAATTCAGCGAATCAGTTTAGTTAGTTCGCATAAGTATTTTGATGGGCAACTACGGAACCCTACACTGTGCGTGGCCCGACACGCACTTGGCCGGTTTTAAATATTATGTACAATCTTTTGCACTTTAAACAGAAATTAACGTGGTTTAATCTGCATGTACCCGGAATTACTTCTGATCATGGCACTTGCAACAATGCCAAAATATCAAAACAAATTATAAAGATGGAAAATTTAAATCTCGTTTGAAGTTCATTAATAGTGAATATACATTCCTTTACTTCTCTAGACATAAACTCATGAATTAGATGAGAAAGAAAGTACAGTAAAACATTCGATTTACAAAGCAACTCTATATACAAGTAAAACGCACTCAACAACACCGCTCCCCCACTACAAACCTCATGTAAGAACGTTGAAACCAATTCAAATTCCCTCTCAGCTTCCGGTTCAACAAGAATTCGCGAGGACTGAAAATTCGTCCGCTGTTTAATGCTCCACAACTCGTCCAATCTTATAATACTGGAACAAAATGTCCCGGAAACTTGTTAACTTCAAATTAATAATACATTGTTGATAACTACTGTAGACTACAGTCTGTAAAGCCTTCCCAAGGGTGTCGTGGAGTATTAAAGGATTACTAAGATGGTTTAAAACAGGCCTATGCTAATAGAATCATATTGAGTTTCTAACACACTTAGTGTGTAGTTTTGGTTAAACTGTCTGGATTACTGAATTACGCTGTTAGTAGTAACGTCTTTATAAATAATATTTAAGACTACACAGATGAGAAATGTGGCTGAAATACACCTAGAATGACAACACTGTCTCATCTATGACATAAGTAGTAAAAAAAATGTCGTTTATGTTCTTCGTTCGCGCATAACTTCGGAACGACTGCACTGAATTAGATGAATATACTTTTGTTATGCTCTTTATAGTCAGGTCAAAGAATGAGTAAGAAGTTTTCAAAAAATCCACCAAAACAGTCAAAATTTTGCTCCTGGGTAGTCGGCGGGCCGGTCTATATTTTTATAAGAGATCAAAATTACCTAGCTTTCGGAACAGATATGCTAATGTAATAACGAGAAATAAAATTATTATAACGTAAAAGAAAGGCAGTGTGCTTTCATTTTCTGCCTACCCCTATTGGAACAAGCTGTTATTTTTTGTAAAAAATCACCATGTAGCTACCATGAGTGTTTCACTTATAAAGCCTTCAATATGATTGTACTCATGTGAAAAATCATTATTTATTTATCAAAACCAACCAATTTTAAACCAATTCCGAAATCCTCCTTTCGGATATCCAATCAGGAAAAAAGAGTGAATCATTAAACATACAGCCGACCAGTATTGAAACTCGCCACAACGATCTCTGATACATTGAAATGGAATAAATTGAAACATAATTATTTTTCCGGATTATGTTACGGTTTGTTTAACTTTGTTACCTTTCAGTAACCGAAATTGAAAATTATTTATTAAAGCTGGTGAAAAAACATGGCCGAAATATTCAATAAAGGAGTCCAGTAAATTGGTAAGGCTAAATGAAATTGCGGAGACAAACAGTACCTACAATAGAAATTTATTTTCAGATTCTAGATGAATTAGTATTTTCTACGGTACTTTGTGTGTGTTTCAAAGTGATGAAGAAAGCAATCGCGAGGAAACCGGCAAAAAAAAAAAAAACGTATTCGAATACGACATTTTTTCCTGCTACTTGTTCTAGACCCACATTTTGATTTTTTCATACACTTCCGCTCACAGTGAGGAGGCCTATATTTCTTCATGGGCTTTCTGGCTATCAGGACCACGACAGCTGTAATCTAGCGCCATGTCAAAAGCGTGCTCACTTTTTCGAAACATGTGATGGAGCACTGTTTTCCCCCATACATTTTTTTTGACGTTTATAAACGTTTATTGGTACCTCTATTTATTTGAGTAATTAACAATGATTAGAACGTCATTATACGTCGACGTATGGTAACGTTCGCAAACTGTAATAATTTTTTTTTTTTTTAATTAAATACAACGTCTCGATACGTCGACGTGTAGTTAAAACGCAAGAACTTTGGAAGGCCAATAGCGGGATCATTGGAAAAAAAAACATCCCGTCATCCCCATGGAAAAAGGTAGTAATCCTATAATAGAAATAGTCTAAGCAATATAGCGAAAGGTTGAAATTAATAACTGGACATCTTCCATATATTTTATCTCCTAAGGCCAAATTGTGCTATCAAATTACCTTGGCAAAACTGAATAAGAATATCTCCGTACAAAGAAACAACCTCCAAAGATAAGCAGTATAAGTAAATATATTTCTTTCATCCTCACATTAGAATAGAAATAACGTACCATTTCATTGGAAAATTCACATTTCAGAAATATATTGCGAAGCTTTTGCGCGCCAAAAATATTGCTTGCTATGAAGCACCAAGTGTGATTTATAGGGAATCGGTCTTTGTGTTATACTAGTGCTGGTCTGTGGCTTTGTGTGCGCTTTTCGACTTATATTCTGCAGTTTTCTGATGACGTAGCTGGGAATTTTTAGAACGAAAGCCGTTCGTTCGTAGTTGTGTGTCTCGATTACGGTACATTGACTTTTGGTTAATATAAAGTTTTTTTTGTGTGTACCTAGTAGTGTTTTTCTAAAGTTTATCACAACATAGCCCTGACTGTATGTATGTTTTGTACGATAAAGGAAGTCATGGACGCAACTAATAATGTAATTCAATGTTATTATTAATCGTAGCTTCGTTCCGGTTTAATATAGTTATGATTGCCGGGTAGTTAAGTAACTTAATTAACACTCGTAACTCCAATGCTGGGTATGAAATATTTTGAAAATTCAACAATTATTTATTGTTTTTCGTTTTTGAGCTGTCGATTTTTCAAAATTGTGTGAAATAATATTTTTCTAAACATGTTTCTTCGAAATTCTTCGAATTCGGTATCAACGGATTCTACAAAGCGTTTTGCCAATACTTTTAGTGTGCACACAGCTAAGAAGTGGCATTCCTTGCTTGAGTCTGTATTTCCTGATAGGTACAATCTTGAGGTCTTCAAGTCAGGAGTGAATAGGTTATTTTCAAGACAATCGTGCTTCACGGTCAACTATCTTCCATGCCATCAGGCGATATATGGTGAAAAGCCAGACTATTGCTAAATAAAAAAAGACAATACGAGTATACTTTTCTTCAAGAAAAACGACAGGTTGCACTCCAGGAGTGCCGGCAAAAGTGAAAATTTATTTCCATATTTTAAACACTATATAAACGAATTTTACGAATACACAGCAGTGTGGCCACTACACAGATAGTCGAGCCATCAGCTTTCATCGTCATTGGATGCGTGACACGCTGTAACATAAACACACGCGAACATTCGCTCAAGCGCTCTGCGCCGTCTAAACGAAACAGCAGGCCGGTCACGTGTTCGTCTTACGAATTTTTGATCATGTCTCGTGTCCTGACGCGTGTTTAACATTTTTTACCCATTACAAAAAAAAGGTGTACAACGCCGCTAAAGAAGTTTTCACTTCAAAAATCCGCGAACTGTGGATTAACAGTCTTTCATTCTTAGTTATCCAGTTCTTCTCAAAATTTATAATTGGTATTGAATTACACACACACACGCCACTTAATTAAAGCCTCCATTACTTGGGCGTATTTCAGCTGCGGTATATTTGTTATTCTGACGAATTTCAGTGCATTTGTGTTTCAGGACGAGTGCCATTATCGACATGATTGTGTTGTTAAAGAAAAGGTTTTTCTTTATTTTATTTCGTCTGGAGGTCAATGACACCCTTTAATGTTATTGTAGACGCGTGGGTAAGCAGAAAAGAAACAATTGAAAGTGTTGGGGGTTAAAAGCTCTTTTTACACTTTTAGAGGTCCGTTTTAGTGTTTTTTAAGTGTGTGTGAACGTGGATGAGATGAGATGAGTTTTAAAGATGTAGGAGATGACATTAGCTTTAGCATGTCTCTATGTAAAAAGAAGAGAGTTAATTAACCTAAAATAAGTAAAACTCATTGGCTAGTTGATATACAACAGGGGTAGACTAGATGCGTCACGATCGATGTCACCCGAAGTTGCTTGCTACATCTTCGGGTCAGGGGACTTGTCGCAAGACGACTTTGTTCACCACTGGGTGGTGTGAGTAAGACAAATGCCAAGCGACCATGCCTCAAAAAGTCGCGGGGATATGCCATGTAAAAATTCAACATATCTCTTGACATATTCCCAAGTGAAAACGCGTTTTTAAAGTCCAATTACCGGGAGGACTCATTTGATAACCCAAACAAAAGTTTAATGACAGTTATATTTATTCTAAACTTTCTCTAACATAACCCAAAAATTCTATTTCCACCGCCATCACAACACAGTTCTAAGTTAACCAAACTAAACAGTCTATTAATCGCAGCGCCACTTCCACTAGATTGCACGCTACAGGGTGTAAACAAAGTCATTTGTTTCTCGCCCGCGCTCATTGCGTAATTAGGACACATGGTAGCCGATGGAATCAAGATTGCCTATGTTTGGGAGGGGGAAGCGATAGAGTCACCTTTGTGTCTTGTGATGTTTAAAACACACTTTTTTTCATAATCAAATCGATGTACGACGGAGTGTATGACGGAGCTGAGTTTCTAATAATCTTTTTTTTCCATAGTAAATTGTTAGCAAACAAAGCTGAGCCGGTCATAAGTTTTTTGTAATTATTCTTCTCTGCGTAAAAATATTATAGGATGATTAGTATAACTATTATTACACATAGGTAACTTGTTACGGAGTAGTAGGTGCGCTACGAAAGGGCGTAGCGGGCGAGCTACGGAGAGCGTAGCAAGCGAGCTATTAATGGCGTAATATGTTTGCTACGCAGGGCGTAGCGGGCGAGCTAGGAAGTGCGTAGCAAGCGAGTTATTAAAGGCGTAGTAGGCGGGCTTCGAAGAGCGTAACAGGCGCACTACAATGACCGTAGTAGGCGGGCGTCTAAGAGCGGAGCAGGCGCTCCGCAAATCAATCAATCAAAGCATTTATTTCAAGTAGGCCAGTTACAGGTACTGAATTATCATAGACAAGTAAAAATGTAATAAAATTAAACATTAAAATGTTATGGTGCTACAGTCCCAGTCACAAGACATAAAAACTGTGAAAGTACCGTAGGTGCTCATTCCAAAGCGTAGATCTCTATGGAGAAGAAAGAGCAAGAAACTCCATGGACACTCTTTTTCAATGGCCAAAATTATTACAGATCTTTTGTTACATCATTCATCATCAGATGGTACATTATGTGAGAACGATGTGGCAAGTTATTAGTGTCCATAGAAAATATAAACAAGACTATTCAATAAATAAAGTTATCAATAATTAAAATAGAACGCTAAAGCGTAATTCGAAACATGGGCAGTCGGTCAAACGGGACGGTTGCCGCTCCGGTATCCACAATCTCTCCATATCAGCTTGACTGCACTTTAAAGAATTTTGTGGCAGTAATGTTTTCTTATTAATAAAAACACGATTCTGTTTCACAAAGAAAAGCGAAGAAGACAGCTTTTTAAATAATTTCCATCTCAAAATAATACTGTAGCGGTGTCCTTCCAACCAATTCATATTGCGCCCACAATTTTCTTACCTGTAAAGAATTTCCTTTCTCTTTTTATTTTAATTTAAAAGAGGCTTGAAGGGATATAATCTTGCCAGTCCGGGGAAATTGATTTTGGGCGTACGTTCGCAATATTGTTATATTAAAATATGAAAAAAATGTCCTTGTTGTGTATTCTGGAGGGATTTAAGGAGGAATGGAGAAATAGTTGGGGATTATAAATAATGTGGCTGTTGTTCCTTTGGATTTGTTGTTATAATAAGGCTTGAGATAAAGAAAGTTGTGTGGAAAAAAACATAATCAACTACTATATCAAAGATTTCTGGTTATAGGGAACACAAATCGGAAACATGTGATATCCATTTGTCATTTCTCGTATTGTGTCTTGTTTCATTGTTGTCCTGTAGTATTTGTTGTATCACAGGTGCATTAAAAACATTTTACTTGCACAAACAGCAAGACACGGAAAAAGTACCTCTATGCAGGAATCGAACCCGCTAATCATAGCGCAGCAATCCAAATTGGATTAATTTTGACGGCGCGACGTCAAAATTAATCAAGTTTGGATTATGGGCCACTAGCTGGAAAGTAGGGCATAATCTTACCATGCCGACCTCATAGCGAAGAAGCCCAAAAATACCATGTTTTAGCGGTAAGAACGCTAAAGGCTCAATTTGATGAATGCACGCAATTCCAGTCACCCCATAAAAGAACCAGCTCAAAGATATGACTACAAATAAGAAAATAATAACCCTCTCGTACCAGTTTGATTTAAGTACAAATAAAAATATGGCTCGGATACGGAGGGTAGTTCACGAACATTATAAATAATGTGAGGGTAAGTATTTCTTACAGTTCTCTTTAAGTAGGAAGAAATAATATTTTCTCGAATATTTTACCCTAAAGTTAAGGTCGGGAAGAAAGAGGTATTTAGGGACGATTTTGGCGACTTTATAGGGGTTTTTGTGGCTTAATATAAATTGTTTTGATTCTTGATTGGGGAGCTCGTGTCCAAGTAATAAAAAGTACATGGATCAATCTTCATAGCAATGCCAGGTCGATCAGAGGGCCAAAGCCTGCCGGGGTCTAGCCTAACGGGTAACAGTGGCCCCGGTACGTAAAAGGATATTGAAGGACACTGTAGATTTCAGTCAGTACAAGTCTGACAGGGAAAAAGGGGAGGCCTATGTTCAGCAGTGGACGTCCTACGGCTGAGATGATGATGATGAAGTCTGACAGTCCCTCCCGCCCTGCTAGACCAAAAATTAAGAAAATATGACGCTTTTAAAATTGTAAATGAATCACGAATTGACGGGCATTTTACATTTTTAAATATTCATTGATATAACAAAATAAATAATACTTGTCCTTAATTTTTGAAATTTTGTTGACATCGTCAACATTCGATTGAGATTCCAAAAAACAAGTTAGTAAGAGAAGCATACTTTTAATTGATTTTCATTCTACTCATAAAATTTTACCAGTTAATTTCATTTTTCAAAGCAGGAAAACTTAAACCAAAAAATACATGTGTGATTATGTGATTATTTGGATAAGGCTATTGTTAATTGTCTGCCATCTGATCATAGCGGACAAATGGTAACTTTTAGATGTATTACAACTAAGCAACAACTTGAGATTAAATTTAGACCAATAACGGCTGCCAAATTAAATAGCTTTAATAATTCCCTACAAAAAAAGCTAAGTGTAATGAGTATGGACGATATTAATGTTAATAAATTTTATGCTAATTTCTTTTCAACAGTTCATACTGAATTTAATAAAACTTTTGAAAAGAAAACATTAAATATTAACCCCAAATTTGTATTTAGTGACTGGGCGACTAGGGGTATTAGGAAAAGTAGGGAAAGACTATTTGAACTGTATGGCCTTAAGCCTTACATTAACACAGAAACTTTTAATAAATATGTTGGTGCTTATTCAAAAATTTTTAAAAATACTTGCAAAGCTGCTAAAGCCATGCATATTAGTAATAAGATCAAATCGTCAGAAAATAAAATAAAAACGGTTTGGAAAGTTATAAATAACGAGACTGGCAGGAAAAAAAAAGCCCAACACTAACTATGCTTTGCAGACATCTTGTGGTCCTATAAGCTCAAATCTGGAAGTAGCTGAAGAATTTGTTAAATTCTTTACTGATATACCGGTAAGGACTACGGAGGCTCTGAATTCCTCACCTGATATATCAATAGCTTTATTAAAGGCGAACGTTTCTGACAGCCCGGCTGATTTTAAGTTTAAACATATAAATCCTATGACAGTTATTAAAGCTTTCCGGGAAATCAAAATTAAAGTGACCGAAGATTTATGGGGATTGTCTATCAAAGTTTGTACAGGCATTGTGGAAACTGTAGCGCCATATTTGGCATTAATTTTTAATCTGTGTGTGGATCAAGGAGTTTTTCCTGATTTGATGAAGTACAGTAAAGTCGTGCCTCTTTTTAAATCTGGCGACTCTAAAGATACTAACAATTATAGACCAGTATCCGTGTTGCCAGTCTTTAGCAAGATATTTGAGAAAGTAATGCTAAATCAGATGCTTAATCACTTCAACACACACAAAATCTTACACGATCAGCAGTATGGTTTCACCAAGGGACGTTGTACAACTGACGCCGGTGTCACCCTATTGAAGCACATATTTACTGCATGGGAAGAGGCACAAGACGCCATAGGAATATTCTGTGACCTCTCCAAAGCATTTGATTGCGTTAATCACGATACATTACTTTTGAAACTTGAACATTACGGATTAGGTAAACTTGCTCTTAGTTTAGTAAAATCTTATTTGTGTGATAGACAACAGCAAGTTCAGATAAATGGTGTAAATTCACAGGGTTTAACAGTTAAAATGGGAGTTCCACAAGGCTCAATATTGGGTCCTTTCCTCTTTCTTGTATATATAAACGATCTACCCTATTTACTTAAAAATCAACTACACAATATGGTGTTATTTGCTGATGACACTTCCCTAATTTTTAAAATAAATAGGCGAGCCCAAAATTTAGACGACGTCAATAATACCCTGCGTCAGATCCATAATTGGTTCACAGCAAATAATTTAGTATTAAATGGAAACAAGACTAAATGCATTAGGTTTGCCTTACCAAATGTTAAAAATAGTAATTATGACATAGTGTTGGATGATGAGATACTAGAATTCGTCGATAAAACGGTTTTCCTGGGTATGACACTTGATTCAAGGCTACAATGGGGCCCTCATATAACAACTCTTGCGGGGCGATTAAGTTCAGCAGCATATGCTGTTTGGAAGATTCGTCAATTCACAGACGTTGATACTGCGAGAATTGTCTATTTTAGTTACTTCCACAGTATAATGTCGTATGGCATTTTATTGTGGGGACGGGCGGCTGACATCGAGTCAATCTTTATTCTCCAAAAGAGAGCTATTCGAGCCATATATAATCTCCGTAGGCGCGATTCTCTAAGAGAACTGTTTAAGGAAATTAACATCCTGACGGTACCTTGTCAATATATCTATGAAAATATAATGTACGTTAGAAAAAATCTGCATCTTTTCTCTAAAAGAGGTGACAGACATAATTATCATACTAGAAATAGGGACCAATTAGTTCAGCCGGGCTTCAGACTCGCCAAAGTAGACTCTTCTTTCATGGGGTACTGTTTAAAATGCTATAATAAGCTACCACAAAACGTCATTGAACTGAATGAGACGAAATTCAAAACATGCATTAAACGCACACTGTGTAAGCAGGCATATTACAAACTGAGCGACTATATCGCTGATGATAATGCTTGGCTCCATGCTGGTCCTGCTCCATGAGACAGTGAATGTATAAATAAATTGATAGTGGAAGTATACTTAATACCATTGTTGGAGCTGCTGAAGATTGTACAGCTGTATTTGCATTGTATAGATTCAATCTTCCTTGTATTATATAGTTTCATAGCCGACATTTTGTGAGTACTATGTACTTCAGAGCTGTCATTCACTGAGTACCTACGTCTCTTGTTGACTTGAATGACCCTGGCGGCTGAGAGTGTGTCATGCTCACTCAAATGTCTCGCTGATGGTGACGCGTGTGTCGGATCATTTAGCTCCCTCCAAAATGGTTGAGCTGAATGGTGCTGATGCATGTGTCATGTTCGTGAACGGGCGCTGTCAGTTGAGACTGGTCATCTCTTAGCTGCCACGGCTTATTTTAATAATTATTGATCATTTTGTTTTTGAATTGTCTTTGTTTTAATTGCTACTCTGGACACTTTTAATCAAAAACTTGCTACATCGTTCTCACATAATGTACCACCTCAAATGAATGATGTAACAAAGGTTCTGTAATAATTCTGGCGATCTAAAAAGAGTGTCCATGGAGTTTCTTGCACGTTCTTCTCCATAGAGATCTACTTCTTGGAACGGGCATCTACGGTACTTTCACAGTTTTTATGTCTTGTGACTGGGACTGTAGCACCATAACTTTTGTAGTGTTTAATAATATTCCTTTGATTGTCTATGACAATTCAAAAGTGCCTGTAACTGGCCTACTTGAAATAAATGCTTTGATTTTGATTTTGATTTTGATTTTGATACATTGAAACCCACCTTGTCCCCTTCATCCCTACCTACGCAAGTCATTCCCATTTACCGTGAGATAAGTCGTAAATAACACCGCTTACACTTTTCACTCCGAACGTGTAACATGTTGCAAACTTCCTAACTTTGACGCGTGTAACATGTAACGTAACAAATTAAATTATTACTCGCTCTTTCGTTATTCAAAGGATTGCTGACGACATGTTTAGACGACTGTATTTTTAATGAGGAACTTTTGTTGTCTGACAGTGTTAACTTATTCATTTAAATGTTCTGACATTATTAACTTGACGTTGTATGTCTGTCAGAAGTCGAATTGACGTCATGAACACTGAAAGTCATTTACTATAGTCCGCGCCACCACTCAAGTCCTTTTGACGCTGCGCTGGTGTCTATGTCATTACAGTTGGAAAATGTAGTACCACGAATTTCCACAGGTCTGTGGTAGTGCGCCATTAACCGCATGTAGATCCCAACGTAACTGTTTTGACAGTAAACTGAATTGTGTATGGCTGGCATTAGGTATAACCATCATCATCTGCCTAGCCTTTTCCCAACTATATTTCGGTCGGCTTCCAGTCGAACCAGATTCAGCTGAATATCAGTATTTTACATGGAGCGACTGCCTATCAGACCTCCACAACCCAGTAACTGGGAAATACGATACCCCATGGTAGGACTGGTTGTCAGACTTATGAGCTTCTGACTAACAGTAACGACTGTCAAGGTATACCCAATCCTGTTAAAAGATCAAAATTACGCATATTTATCAAAAATCACAAGTCCAAAATTACGCATATTTTTAATCAAAGGTAAGGTAGAGGTGGAATTCTAGTGTACCAACGAACTAAGAACTAACATCTACAGGATACAAATTCAGGCGCTGGAGTTCTTCAGGCTTAGTCCGGTAGTTGATACAAATAAAAGATATAGTGTTCAACAATAGTATTTTCGACTATTAAAATGACAATTATAGACAAAAGATGTAGAGTAGTTTGACCAAAATTATAAAGAAGTGGTGTGAAGTATTCGTTTAGTAAAAGTAGCTTCATTGTATAAAGATGAAGACACCAAATTATGAGACCCATAAAACAATTTAAAATCCAAAGAAAAATCATTTCTAGAAGAGAAACACTGTCGCAGCAATCATTTCACAATTAAATCCACTCTTGCATTTCCTCCTCCATTACCGGGCCCTCTTGGGCCCTCAGTCCTCACAATACCTCACGTCTGCATCATCAATCACAGCACTTATTAATACTCCTCACTTAATCATTTCAACCTCAACTGACCTAATTTTTACAAGGCCATCTCTTCCTTAACAAGAGAGTAACAATGCATTTATATTTCTGATTGTTTTCAAATCTGAGGGAAACATTTTCTGATTAATTATGGTTTGATTTTCATTTGATGTGTTTTTTTTAAGGGTGGATCTTGGTGTGTGCCCGTTTAGGGAAAGTCTTCTTTATTTACGCTGTTTTAAAATAAAGCACGAAGTTCTGGTTCTACAAAGTAACATACAACCTAAGAGTCTAGAAACTATTAGGTTGTATTAAGTTAGCAAGACAACACTAATCTAGGTTGGTGTTAAATGTGACAGTGTAGACTGTGACGTATTAGTTATATTTAGTGATATTTATAAATTTCATAAATCTTCTGCTCTTCAGTTTTGACGAGTTTCAATTTGAACAGTAAAGAAAAAGTTTCAAACTGCTGCCTGCTACTATGGTCATCTTGACCACGGTACTGTTATAATGAATTTCTTCGTTCACAGTAAAAGTATTTTTTATATTATTTAGTCTTTTCGCACCGATGGTTCGGACCGCGCTGCGAATCGCCTCAAATATAATTTCTGTAGAAGTGGTGCGAATGGCCCAAGGTATCTTTGGACTCACCACACGACATAAACATAAGATCCTTCTACCAACATTATCTATTCTTATATTCCTTTGTGTGTCACAAACTCGACATCTTTTTCCCATAATTACCACATATTGCACGTAAAACCATAAAACACAATACCCCTTTGACGCCCTGCCACAGACGAGCTCGCGGGTAATTATCTCCGTCACTTGTTCACAGTGTTTACACGTCATGTGCACAATTAACTTCGCACAAAGCTGCTTGATAACTCGCTAAATAATACTCATACAATAAGGATAAGGGGACACTGAGAGTAAATTGAAATAAGAACCGTGGAAATCCATCGATGGATGTATCGTTCTTAATCTGAGAGGTAAAATAATGTACTACATTGTTGCATTGGTGTTCCACTTATACAAGCTTAACCACATTTAAACACCATTTCGGACACTGTTGTTACTATGAAAATCGTGTTTGTAAATTAAAGAGGAAGATTTGTTTTTGTGTTTCTGCTCAAAATTGGAGAATTCACTCTGACCGCGTACAGTTTCAATAAAAAAAAAATTAAGTTGTAAATGATTGTGTTCTATTAAACCAATATTAATTGTCATTACTAAATACTACTTTGTTTTGAAGAAACGTTTTTATAAACAACTCACCGGAGTCTTAATATGAAAAAGAGGAGAAGACAGTTTTATAGCTACAACAAGGACCTTTTGAGCGAATAGGTTACTTCTAGGCAAGTGTGCTTCGTGTCGACTACATCATCACTTACCATCAGGCGAGGTAGTTATCAAACTGCGAGTTTATCTATACATCTTCTATATCTATATGTCGGATCCGGTCAATAGTACGGACAGCAAACGAATCGTAAGCGCGCCATTTTGAGTATCACGTGGTCTGCGCGCGCTTATACAGAGTCGTGATGTTTCATCGGGGCGGCGAGGAGCGCATTCAGTGCCCGACCGCAGCAGTGTGAAGACATCCCGAAACTGTACTCGATTCGTTGTGCCCAGTATAAGTGTAGTGAGTGATTAAATTAAATTGTGTTTGATTTAATTTGTGATTTAAAATTAAAATAACCAAGTGAACCGCACCCAGTGTATTTTCATTGCACGAGACCCAAACTCTGCCCACATGATGCCTGAATCTGACGGAACAATACCGGTGGCTCCGACATCAGAAGTGGGATCAAATCGTGCTAATGAAATTACACGCGGGAACAGTGACAATAAAAATCAGTGGAAGTTAGTTACTTTTTGAAATGCAAAACCAGCAAACTTTGAAAACGCAGCCAGTGAAAAACAAGTTTTTATTGCCGGAATTCGACCCCGACAAACCGGATTCCGATGCGCGGTCGTGGTGCGCCACCACCGACTTTTGTTTTAACGGGAGTGCAGTGGAGGGATGCCATCTTATTTTGACGCTGAGCAAGGCGCTAAAGGTGAAGCATCAACCTGGCTATCTCAAATAGCCTACAAAGGAATTTAAGCGTATTGAGTGCAGAAGTAAGGCGATGGATACGAAGGGAAGACCTACAGCATCAAGTCAAGTGACGCAGCAGCCGGCATCGAAGACCTTGGTGTGCTTCAAATGTGGCAAGCCAGGTCACATAGCCGTGCGCTGTACGAGTAGTAGTAGTAGTAGTGGCGGCAGTGGCAACGGACCAGTCCAAGGCGCGGCGCGACGCGTCGATGTCTGCATCGTGCAACCACCATCAGACACGTTACAACACAGGTGAATCGTTTCATTTTTACTTACGCCTCTGGTGCCTTGTGTTATTTATGTTGACTATCGCTGGTTAAGCGTTAGTGAGTTAATATCGCTGGTTAAGCTTTTTTTATTATTACTGTCTAAGTGATAGGATTTGTAACGCTGGTTAAGCGCTACAATGTTACGAACTGGTTAGTAGTGATGCATAGTGCTGGTTAAGTGCTGTGGATTTGGGGGGAATGCCTGAGGTTCAAGTACCATTTTGAAGTAGAGATGTTGAGTTGAATGATAGTGTGGAATCTTAGGTCGGCTGGTCGGACCGTACCAGTAGCTATTTCGTAGCCGTAATCCGTATCTTATTGACATCTCGGTGTCCATAGAAGCGCGGTGTGCGGATGGCACTGGCGGAGGTCGTGTATTGTGCGTTCATGGTGAACGGTGTGAAACAAACAGAGGTTTGTTAGTGGGGCTAGTGTTAGCCACAGGCCACGAATTTGATTCCTGCTGTTTTGATTACAATATTGCTGCATTGTGATAATACAATTGCAAAGGTACTTGAATGCTCTGGGATTTCCGATCAGTCTTAATTAGATCCAAAGTTTAAGGGTCTGTTTAGAGTGATAAAGATTTTGAGATGGTGACCGTTACACATTGAAACCCTTGAATTCTAAGTGTACCTACAAACATTCCAACGGGTCATGTACCAGTCGAAGTTACCATAGATTCTAATTAAGTTGTGGTGAGAGGTCGAGTAAAACGGTCTATTGGCCGTCTTGTTTTCGACTGTACCAGTAGCCATTTCGTAGCCGTAATCCGTATCTTATTGAAATCCCGGTGTCCATGGAAGCGCGGTGCGCGGGTGGCTCTGGCGGAGGTCGGGGTCTTGAGAGACCATAGTGTGTAGTCAGCGGGTGATGCACTCGGGCGATCCACGTGGTGGATGCGCACAGAAGTTCTGATCCATGCATTGGATGTGTGAAAGCAATGTGATTGCTGGTCGGCTAGAGAGCCGTGGCTTTAGAAGTTTTACTCGAAAGGCGAAGGTCACTGGAAAATTGGTAGTTTTTGCAATAGAGTTGTGAAAGTAGATTCGAACGACTGTGGTACATGGCCCGGGGTAGTTGTTGGTGGCCCGGGGTGGTTGTTAGTGGCCTAGGGTAGTGATTGATGTATTTTCAATTGGCTATTCCCAATGTTTGATTTAGTTAAAGAGTATTGGTTTTAATGGTACAGTAGAGTTGAAATTTCCTTATTTTCACCAAAGAACTGAATATAGAGTTTGGTCAGGAATGACCGAGTGGAACAGTATTCTGTCGTGGACTATTTTGTGTTTCAGAGTGATTATTACACGAGGACGAGTGAAAAGAGTTGAAGGAGGCCTACATCAAGATGGTAGAAAGAGGCTGAAGAAGAAGAAGATCGCACGAGGACGTGTTAATCGCAGGATGGCCGTGTCGGATCCGGTCAATAGTACGGACAGCAAACGAATCGTAAGCGCGCCATTTTGAGTATCACGTGGTCTGCGCGCGCTTATACAGAGTCGTGATGTTTCATCGGGGCGGCGAGGAGCGCATTCAGTGCCCGACCGCAGCAGTGTGAAGACATCCCGAAACTGTACTCGATTCGTTGTGCCCAGTATAAGTGTAGTGAGTGATTAAATTAAATTGTGTTTGATTTAATTTGTGATTTAAAATTAAAATAACCAAGTGAACCGCACCCAGTGTATTTTCATTGCACGAGACCCAAACTCTGCCCACATGATGCCTGAATCTGACGGAACAATACCGGTGGCTCCGACATATACATATACATATACGACATGGAGTTGCAGATACCAGCCCGTGATACAATACAATACAATCTATACATATAAATAAAATTGAAGTGTTTTTAATATTACAATAACCGTTTTTAGGGTTCCGTAGTGAACAAGGAACCCTTATAGTTTTGCCATGTCCGTCCGTCCGTCCGTCCGTCCGTCTGTCCGCAGTTTAGCTCAGAGACGCACAGTACTAGAGAGCTGTAATTTGGTGTAAATATACGGATTTGTTGCGCCGAAAAAGTGGTAAAATAAAATCTTGAAAAATATTTTTTTTTAGGGTACCTTCTGTACACGTAAAGTGGGGATGTTTTTTTTTTTTCTCGCGTACCCCTTAGTGTGGGGTATCATTAAATAGGTCTTTAAATAATATTGATAGTTTCCATTAACAATTTTTTGATAAAAAGATTCGTTTGTGAAATATTAAGCTTTAAAGTGCTAATTTTTGCTCGACTCGAGTGTCCCCCCCCTCTACCAGCTAAACGGTTATGTTTGGGGGTGTGAAAAAATTCACAATAGTAGTATATTTAACGAAGTTTAAAAGAAAATTATCATGACTACTTAGTCATGATAATTTAAAGCCTACTTAGGCTTTACAAGTTTACGAGTAATAGTCGACCAACTTATAAAATGGACTTGGATAACATATTTTCCAAACAAAATGTATCGATCGGAGAACATGTTCTTCAACTGCAAATGTAAGTTTGCCAACTTTATTTTTACAGCTATAATAGGTATGTTTTTACGGTATGTTTTTTGGGGATAGGTAGGTGTTTATTGTCAACTATTTTTAACTAACTTCACAAAAAGGAGGAGGTTCTAAATTCGTCGTAACCTTTTTTTTATGTATTTTACCGATTTTGAAAATTCTTCTTTTTAAAATTAAATTCAGCGAATCAGTTTAGTTAGTTCGCATAAGTATCTTGATGGGCAACTACGGAACCCTACACTGTGCGTGGCCCGACACGCACTTGACCGGTTTTTTACTACATGCATATGAATATGGTACATAGACTAAAATATTTTTTTTTACGATTTTTGTCTGTCTGTCTATTTGTAATGGCTAATCTCTGAAAGGGCTGGACCGATTTTGACGGGACGTTTTTTGGCAAGTAGCTAATGTAATAAGGAATGACTTAGGCTAATTTTATTTTAGGAAAATTCCTTTGTTAAACAAAAAATACATTGTTGAGTTCCGACATCCACGCGAACGAAGTCGCGGGCACAGCTAGTCATTTAATAAAAAAAACATGTAGCACTTACTGTGCCTCTAGGTTTACCGCGGTGTTTATCTGCGGTATCATTATTAGCCCTTTCCCGCCTTTCATGAAGCAATGAAACAAGTTCGTTGTTCATCGCATATTTACGAGTAATATACAAAAACCACCAACTTATAAGTATGTACTTATTTACATACTTAACATCAAAGGGAAGTTTCATAAAGTACTCCTTATAAGCTAGTAAATACGTACCTCTATAACGTGGAAAATTGACATAGAAATAGAAACTTTATTACTTAGTATATAGGAATGGAATGTATTCAATTTTATTACATCAAATATTTAATGTTTCACATAGAGTATGATGTTACTCGTAACTACATTATTGTAAATACTTGTACAACGTGTGATAATTAATGTGCATAGTTTAACAAATTGTATGTGAATTTAGAAGCTGTATACTCTGCATTTACTACACTATTGGACCGAAATGTTTCGTGGACAGATAGGTAACGTAGTTTTCGTGTTTAGATTTTCACGAGTGAAATGTAAATTATTATACGTAGTAAAGTTTAGATTGTGTAAACAATCAAACGTGGTAGTAGAACTATGGCGTCAACGATTTTAAAACTATTTTTTTGATTATTTACAGCGTCCTGACTATTTTGGGTTGGTGAAATGAGTCTCCTGGTTTGAGTGAAGCCGACGGGACTAATAGACTCTTACCGACTAAAAATCCACCCTGTTCGTTCAATTGCTCGTTACGTTCCGGGGTAACCTGCTTAGGCAGTACCGCAACCAGGGCAGGCGTTTGACCCTATGCCCCCTATACTTAGTTTTGCTGACATGAGCGGCGCGTGGAACACGACGCGTCGTATTAGGCTTCTTAAGATTGGACTTGCTACCTACTTTTATCCAATTATGAAACAGATGTTTGGACTTGGTATATAACCAGTAAGCACAACCATTCAATAATTTGCCCCATAGTTGCTTCCACAACAAGGTAAAAATGTATAGATCAACTAAAAGTTTTAATATATGAGGGCAGCCTCTGTTTACTCGAGAAAACTGATTATGTTTCAACGATAAGTGCCATAAACAAAATCAGGCGATTTTAATATTTTACGGGCTAAAGTTTTCAGACATTTTTTCATCCCCTTTGAGGAAATAACGAATAAAACGCAGCTGTCGTTCAGTTACGCACTCTTACCCTGTGGGGTGTAACTTTTTAATTACACCCCTCCGACATTTTTACCCCTAAGGGATGTCTTGGATATTTCTAAAGTTGGACCCTTAAAAGTGTTTGATTTTATGGCTTGATGAAACAAAACTGGTTTTCTTTTTTCTTTGGAGGTAGTTTCAGATTCTTTTACAGTAAAGATAAATAAGATTTTTTTTTAATTTTTTTTTATGTGGTGTTAGACGTGCACTATAGGATTCCACACTACGGCAAACCTCCTCACTAAAAAGTGGAAAGATCCATTTAATTTTGTTTTGTATTTCACGGTCACCACCATGGAGTATTTCCTTTGGGAAAATGACCTTAAATGGTCTAAAAGCCCGTTTTTGTACATCAGTCGACGCTAGTCACATCAAGGGACTCACGTGTATTTCAATTGTTAGTCGTCGTGGTCTGTACTCGTGTCGAGTTGCACGTAGTGTACTCGTGGTATGTTCAAAACCACTTCTTTCATTCAGATTCAGAGCGACTGTTGAAATAATAACTTTCAACAATCGCTCTTATAATGTCGTAGCTCGCCAAGTGCTTACCCAATTACAAAGCAGGATGGCAACAACATTAAAGCAACAACAGCAACTAATTAGGTACCTACAAACAATTTGTTTCTGTTCTCCAAATCAGCATGCCCAATGTCCGTCCAAAAGCATGATTAAAGCCCGCCAATATTTTCTAATAGCTGAACTGATTACCAATTAGTGTGGAGCGGGTCCAATTCCCCTGGGAGGGGGTGTGGGGGGTGTATAGGGGGTGACAGTGACAAACGACGGAAATATTTCACTGAGCCAGCCACCCGGGGACACTGTTGAGAGGATAATAGTAGTCACAGATGGAAGAATTGTGGGGTGTGTGTGCAGCTGGTTTGAGACGCTGTGATGTGTGGGATGTGGGTGTGTTTGGGATGTGGAGTGTGCTTGGGGTTAATGATTTGGTGAGTAAATGTCATAGTAAATATTACTTTTATGGTTTAACGAACATCAGGTCTACAATTCTTTAAAGCTATTGTCAAACAGACAGGCGTAACGAATGCGAAGCAAGGCGTTTTTGTTTGTAATGTATGCAATTGTTTGAAGCCCGTCACATAGACTCTCGGATTGCTTTCGCTTTTCTATGTGACTGGATACAAACAATTGCATACATTACATACAAAAACGCCTCGCTTCGCGTTCATCACACCTGTCTGTTTGACAATAGTTTTAGGGTTTACCATTGTATTGCACAGCTGTTTACCATTATATTGATGACTATTATGGCCTTAAAAAAGAGAGCGAGCCTATTGCCGTCAATATTGTAGTGCTTTAGACTCCAGGCTGAGAATTTCTTTCTTCAATCGAACCTGCATTATTGTTCTCAGCAGTGTCACTAAACACAACATTGAGTTTTGTGGCCCAACTCCACAGATTTTGGGCTCCTGAAGCCCAGTCAGTACTTCTTAGGTATAGCTATTTTGCGGTTCTGGAACACAACGCATCTACGACTCGAGGCTGAATCTTATCTGATGGTAAGCAAACCAAAATAACGCCATACCGGTTCCCTCACGATGTGATAAAATATTCACAAATTCCACGTCTACCGCAAAAATAAGCAATTAGGTTAGGTATTACTGGCTGATGCAAGAATATTATTTTATCCATCAAAAACAAAGACAGGAAATGACTGATAACTCAAATCTATCATAATATTATTATCTTAAATCTTAGTTACAAAGCAATATTCTACAATCTCGATTGCTTTAACACAAACAGGAAGGAATCAAAAGATTATATGAATTCAATGATAAAACTAAACATCAATGAAAACTGACTTGCTAGTTTTAATCCCTAAAATGTATGAATGAAATGAAATTCTACAAGTCACAGTTTTAAGCATTTTTTTTTTTTATGAATAAAGAAAATACGATAAAGTGGAATTGATAACGGTATTTTTAAGTTTATCGGGTTGTTTTGTCGTTGTAAAATGATAAAGTAAAAGCAGAATAATGTTGAAGTCAGTATGACTAGCCAATCTTCAAAAAATATTGTGATTATGAAATAATACGGTCACATTGATTGCCATTCAGGTAGGACGCAATCGAGTGGAACGTGGTATGTATGGCAGATTTTAATTTAGATAAAAAGGATTATTATTATGTAGATTGCTGATGGTGGTCCTCTGACTAATAATTATGCTTACATTCATACATAAGTATTTCTCTATTCGGTGACCTCGATGTGTTCCTTAACCATTATTAGAGCTGCAGCGATTAAATAAATTACACATAGCAATACCCATCCTAGATTCGAACCCACGATCTACAACTCGTAGATCAAAGCCGTCACCATTGGGCTACCCCACAACTCAGTATTCAGTAGGTAAAGCATTTTTATTTTATCCACCTTTAAACTACTGTTCAAAGTCAAACTGTGAACACGTTCATCTTTAAAACCAGTACGTGATTTCTTTCTCAAAAGTTTAGCTTTTTACTCTGGCTAACTGTTTTTATTTACACTGAGTTGTTAATGTCCTTTCTTTTAAACATCGTTAAGGTATCGTCTGTAAGATTAAAGATGTTGTGCGAAAGTTTCTGTAGTGAGTTCTGTCGCAGTAGACTTACAAATGGAGCTGCTTAAAGTTTCCCATTGGTGTATAATATTAGCTGCATTAATTAATGCTTTTCTGTCTTAATTATAATTCAGTTTCTTGGTTAAACTAATATACTATTATGAACGTGATTATTTGTATCAGTAGTTAATCCTTTAGTCTTAAATTTTTCCATTCAATAACGAGTCTGTGTGATGGAAAACAAGTATTTAAAAAGAGGAAGCAGGTTATTCGAAAGTAACATACTGTGCTATACAGCTCAGGATTACACTCTTCAAGTTCAACGAAATGTGTAGGTAAAAGAAAAGTGTGGGTTATATTTCAATTAAAACTGGGCTTTTAGGTACCTTAAATATCAAACGAATAACCACATCAAAAATTAAATATAAGTAATCGTGAAGAGAAATCCGCAGTATACGGCATAAAAGTTAATTCACGTTTACGCGGCGACTACCTTTGATTGCGAACAAAACCGCCCGATCTCCCATCAAATATTAGCCTACCGGAATAATATTAAACGTAAAATAAAAGAGAGGCCTCAGGGCCCTTGGAATTAAGGGGAGCGACACATTGGCGCGACTGCAGCGGACGTGAAAGCGTTTTTGAAAACCCTAAAAATTAGTCTGTAAAATAAAATACAAGAAATCAAATATTAGTAGGACTCTACTAATATTTATAAGTTTCACTTTACTAATAAAAACGCACTTCAGACTGACTTTGACATTCTTCAGAAAAAGGACTCACATTCACAACTTTGATTTTACTTTAACTTGTAGTATATTATTTATCCGTGGTATGGCAAAGAAACTGCAACATGAAAGAAGAAGAAGGTATACTGTAGCGGATCCAATAAGGACAGAAGAACGATGATATAAAGTCTAGAAAACTAGAGAACTTTAACTTATACGAGTACAACCATAGCTTTACCAGAAATGAAAGTTTGACACATTAACCACGATAACCATGGAACTAACCGTGAAACCACATAATTTCTGGTATTTCCTCTATTTGGACGATTTACGGACAAAATATAGTTCAGAAGCTGAACTGTAGACATTATTGCAAGCATTAAAACTGACATTGCAATTATTACGATCTCGCGATTTCAAACGCGAGGATTCCGCGTGTCTACATCCACACCCTTAGCCTACTTCTCGCGTTAAATACGGCTTACCCACACTCAACTTCACTCCAGTGGAATTATATTCGGCTGTCGTTTCCCTCAGCTTGCTAATGAAGTATTTTTCTCTTTTTTCTGCTGTTATTTAATACTTGAAAGTAGACGCGACATCTGTAGGCATGGATGCGTTACGTATTGAATTAAGGAATGTGAAATATAAATGTTTTTCATGTTTGCTTCTACGAAATTATTTATTTCATAGTGCCAAAATTCTGGAAAAATAATTGAGCGTAACTACAAAGGTCTCAAAATGTCAAAGGAGATTATAACAGATTGGCAGGTACTCAAAACACAGGTTAGAGATTCTTTCTTCTAATAATAATTTCAAAACAGAGAAGCAGAGGCTGCAGGAAAAACCCAATATTATTTGCCCGATTCGGGAGTGAATTCAGGATCAACCTGTATACACCATTGTAAACTAATTATCATAGGTTGGAATTAGGTAGAGTTATTCATTAATGTACAGACGCCAGCACATCAAGCTACCACAATCTGTCAGATTTATTTAATTGAATCTCAACCTTATCACAAGAGTAGAAGGTTAATGTTTGACTGGTAAAATCTGACAGATTCGGGTAGGTTGACCTGCTGGCGTCTGTACTTACACTGATTTCATACAGCGAAAGAATAGAGTGGATATACACTGTTTTAGGCTATCACGGTTATTTTCACAATTTAAAATGTCACTTACGGGATATCTTCCGTGATTGTTTATGATTTTGAGTTCCCAGTTTTGAGTGGATATAGACCCCAAAACCCGGAATTATTTTTAAAGAGCAGAAAAATTCCGTGATTTATTGGATAAAAAGTTATTTCAGTTTACACAATTTATTTGACTAATCAATCTCTGATGTTTTATTATTATTATTTATTTGTAATACTGTTTTTCACATGCAGGAGATTTTCTGTTAGAAATCCCGGGAAGATCCATATTTTAGTATCAACATTTCGATGCAAGTTGTACCAAAATAACTTTACCTAATACCGACCTATGCTAACTATCAGTACTGTTGTCCTCTTATTCCAATAAGATAGGCGTACTGTACCAATCACTTCACTTCCAGTTCACTCGGTCCTCTCTGTCCAAGTTCCAGCAGTTCCTATTACACTTATAACTCCACTTGTATGGCTGTTTGCCTACATGTCGGCAATATCAAAGTTTTCTAGTTAACAGTATCGTGTTGTTGACGGTAAACTGTTTCTGAGGTAGGTATGGATAGGATCTTGTATCATAATTCTGTGAAGCTTCTTGTTCGATGTCTTTATGGAAAGCAGGCGGAATTAATATTGTATTTTTTAAGGGTTTTAACCACTATTTCGTCTGATGATCATTTTTTTTGGGACAAACCTTCGACACTATTCCCAAACCACTGCAACTCCTGAGAGCCAGAATCAACAGTGGCCAACCACCAGAAGAGCACCGAGACAATGAAGCTTGACGTGTCCCGGAGAATGAATTTACCTGTCTTGGATCCTGTAACGAAATAAATCAGAAAAGAATAGTGGAGGAGTAGGTCTAGCGTCTGATGGTCACAAATAATGTGGTCGAGACGGTGAAGCACGCTTGCCTAGATGTAATGTATTTACGGCGTAACGTAATTTGAATTAGTTTTAAGTTTTAATGCCAATAAACACAGTTTTCTTTCTTTTTTTCTAATGTATTCATTTTAGGGACTCCTAACGTTTAAATCTTATCTTAGTAAATCTTAATATTGTAGCAATGGAACTTGCTGCGCATAGGGAATGCGCAGAAGCATTTAAATACTAAAAAAACATAAGATTTTATAGCAATTATGAGGCCTATCTGAAAAAGAAAATAATATCTAAGAAACCAATTTTAAACAAAACGTAAAGCTTATTCCAGACGTTTCATTTGAGTGAATGATTCACTAAAGTGACTTTTAAATAAAATAACAAAAAAAAAACATTAATCTGCCCCTTTTATTTCATTATCATTGGCCAGCGAAAGATGACAAATGCAGAAAATCCATCATTTTTTGTATCGGTTCACATTATTAATAATTTTATCACTTTTCACCTCGAGTTCAGACGATTCAAGTGATATCGAGTAAACATAAAATGAAAAAATGGCGGAGCGTTTGATATTGGTTTCGACAACACAAAACAAATCAAGGATAAACCATAAAGCCACAAAAACAATACTCATATTTAAGTATTAAGTAGTTCGATCCCGATCTCTATTCAAGCATAAACAATTCTAAACAACAATACATGCGCTGTCATACCATTCATCTTCGCGAACTTTCGTTACATCACAGGCACGAAAAATTATGAACCGTAAGCAGTCCAGGCATAAATCATTATATATTATCATAAATAAATATTCAATGGCGTCCCGTATTAAATTTCATCTCTCTGTGTGTTTGGCGAGCTTCCAAAGGCCACGATTGCCTGGTACAAAGAACTAAAATGCTGGAAGACACAGATCTTACACCTTTATCAAATTAATACGGACTCAGTGTCTAAAACCGTCTTAATAAATAAAAAGAAGTTAAAAAAGAAAGTACCTACGTTAATTATTGGCAGATGCCAACAGTACACAATAAAAACAAATATACTGTAAAACTAAACCTCAACAAGAAAGAAGAAAGCTCCAGCTAAAGGCCTTCCTGGTTCTCTAAAGGTCTCTCAACCACTACGCCATCCAGTCAAATTGTCCATTAATAGGCCGAAATGCAGTCAAACTTTGCATGCATTGGTCATGCCATTTCTCGCCTCGGCTAAATGAGTCTTAATTCTAAAGAAAGCAAGAATTTTCAAACTTAGCCAGAGATAGCTTCGCAATTCTCATTTTTCTTATTCTCCAATACATTATCCTAAACAACATGAGTAATAGTTATTACTCTCATTTTATTACCACATGATCCTATCCTTACGGAGTGCTAAGACAGGAAACCTCCACGTGCGCCCGTGGACTGGAGTTCCCTCTCGGATACGTCCGGGGGGAAGACCAGTTTTTCGGGCCGGTGCACCTGGGATGCGGGCAAAAACTCTTCCTTAGGCACTGTGTGCCTAAGGGGTCTATTTGCCCGTATGCGAATAGCCTGTCGCGTGGACGCTCCAATGCGTGTCCCTCTGATCAGCAGAGGGCACAGCGGCGGAGTGGGCTTGCAGACGGTGAGTAATGGGTAGCTCGCCGTCCGACCAAGGACCAAGCCCGGGTCGGTGGCGCGTCGTTTTTCGCGCCAAATGCCTGCTGGGGTCGCGGGTTTTTCTTAACCCAGGATACCGTGGCCCCGGAACGTAAAGGGCATCCGAAGGAACATGGGTGGATTTTAGTCAGTAAGAGTCTGACAGACCCTTCCGCCCCACCCAGGGCGGGAGGACTCATTTGAAGATCTTACCACCTAAAAATAAATAAAAAGAAAACCTATCCTTACGAGGCAATTCTTTTTTTTTTTATATAAAGTTACCATACACTACAAGATTCTCCTGTATCGTGGGTGCGTTTACAAATTATTATGATAAACTCACATACACAAACCCCCAGACTCAGAACAACTACTCGTATATCATACAAATATTTGCTCCGTTTGGGAATCGACGCCGCGAGACATTTCAGAGCAGTCCAGCCCAGCCACTGCGTCAATCGTGCCGTCTTTACAAATAATGAATGGAAAAATCACTGAGCATATTAATACGAGCACATCCAGTCTCCTTATCTCTTCGCCACTGACTATGCAAAATCCGGTCCAATGTTTTCTCAGCGCACTTCACTATACTATCCATTTTCTATCCATTAAGGACTCTTGATTCTTTCTCAAATTGTTTGTCCGCAGATTCGCTTCCTGCTTTAGCAACTTCGACTTTTGCTTCTTTGTTATCAACATTATTCGGTTCTGGTCTACTTCCTTTGTAAGATGTGGGTACAGTTCGTAAGTAGTTTCTTTTCGAAGGTTCGAAGTCACGTATGGAGCCGGAATGGCATGAGGAAATTATTTTTCTTGTGTTCTCAAAGATTTTTCTTGAAATAGGGAGTTTTGTTATTTGGTTGTTTGTGTGGTTTCAGATGAAAATAGAATTTTATGAGTTTCATGGTATATATTATAATGAAAATATTATAGAAAACTTATTCATCGAAATTATCGAGGGAATCATTTATTTGACGCAGATTACTCAATAACCTAATTGCAGCCGTAAAAATTCAAGACACAGTAAACTAAAACTAGTTAAAACTGCTGGAGCAAAATATTTTTTTTCGAAATAAAGTTATATCACAGGTCTCATCACAAGATTTCTGTATTTTATTTACAGCTTACTTGAAGTATTTACTGCGTTAATTGTACGGAAAATTGAAAAAGCGGAAAAAGGAACTAAGTATTTTTTCCATCACATTAACATATTTCATCAAACTAATTTACGTCACAAAAACGAGAAAAGTCTTGCTGGGACTTTTGTTAACCAGCCTTACAACACAATATCCATTCAACATTACATTCCCAACAAAATATAAAACAAGCCGGGTGAAGTACCTCCCTGAAAACTGACCAAACATTGTTTCAGTCTGCAAAATCCAACGAACTGGAATAACATTTGTTTTTCAACTTCATTACTGTGAATCACCTTCTCTTCCGCGGCTGTGAACATTCAACAGAGGGGAGCCGATCAGTTTGTGATTATGAAATTTGTTTGTTACCTCATCATTTTGCAAGTCTTTTGATCGATAGGTTTTTGCATCGACAAAAATGGCGAACTTCTATACCAACTTTCTTCCATTACCATCTTTGTGGTTGTGTTTGGGGTGAGTCGAGGGACTTGCAATCGATATGAAGCTTAGAACAAGTTAAATAATTGTATATAACAGTACACTACTTTTCGTGATTACTATGCAGGAATCTAGTCTCTTAGTCTGACAAAGAAAATACGGGATGGAACTCGAAACATTAGAGTTTTTTTTTTAAATTTATTTTTATTTAATGACTAGCTGACCGGGCAAACTTCGTACCGCCTCAAAATCACCTTTTAAACCTTACCTGGACTTCCAAAAATAACTCAATATTAGCCAAAATGGTCCAGCCCTTTTAGAATTTAGATAGGTTCGTGTTTGACCACTATATCGCCTGATGGTAAGTGAAGATGTGGTCGGTGAAGCACGCTTGCCTAGAAGTAACCTACTTACTTTTGACTTGAAGACCTCAAGTTTACAGCTGTCGGGAAGTTAACCCTACTATTCTACCCTACTCCAACTATTAGTTCTGAATTCATAAGTTCTGACAACATATCGGAGGTCAGGATAACTCTTCAATCATGTCGCCCATTTTTAGTTCGTACCACTAACTAAAGTTACGCCCGTAAATGAGAATGAAAAGAATATGAAACGCCCGAAACTACGGCCCCCGATACTATGGGTTTCTTGCTTAGATTTCGTGCGTTCGATCTCGTTTCGTGCGTACCTCTAGTCCATGTTGCCGATTTATATGAGGATTCTTTATTTTTCTTTTTTTTTACATAGGTATTTATTGTTTTTTTTTTCTGAATTGTCTTTGTTTTAAATTTTACTATGGACACTTTTTAACTAGCTACGTCGTTCTCACATAATGTACATCTAAGAATGAATGATGTAACAATGATTCTGTAATAATTTTGGCGATCTGAAAAGAGTGTCCATGGAGTTTCTTGCACGTTCTTCTCCATAGAGATCTACTACTTGGAACGTGCATCTACGGTACTTTCACAGTTTTTATGTTTTGTGACTGGGACTGTAGCACCATAACTTTTTAGTGTTTAATACTTAATATTCCTTTAATTGTCTATGACAATTCAAAAGTGCCTGTAACTGGCCCCTAAAATTTATAATAAGCTTCCAATATGTTGGAAAGAGCAAAATGCCCGAATATTTAAACATAAATTAAAACAGTATCTGCAAAGGAAAGCTTACTACAATGTCACTGAATTTTTTAATGATAAAATTGAATGAGTTGTGTTTTTAATTTGATTGTAAATGTTCTGTTTAATTTTAATTTGTGATGTTTTATTTTATATTGATGGATGAAAATTTAATACTCATTTAATTTTTATTTTATTGCAATTTTTGATTTTTGATTTGACATTAATTTTAATTTTATTGCAATTTGACATTATTATTGTTAATTATTAATAGGCAGACATTTAATTATTTATTTGATTAGATTATTTTAAATAGTTAGTGAAAATGCATTTTCTTTTAATATTTGTTTATATAAAATTAATATTTGTACGCCTAAAAGGCCAAACATGACGATCTTTATGTATTTTTACCATTAACACCCTGCATGCTTTGTATGTGTACTCATGTTTCCACAAATAAATAAATCTGAATCTGAATCTGAATCTGGCCTACTTGAAATAAATGCTTTGATTGATTCAATGACATGCGTAGCAAATTCGTTTTTTATCAGTATATTAAAAAAGATCCAGAATACCAAGACTCAAAGACCTAACATCGATAATGTTCGTCTTCTGTCTCAAGTTTCTAGAAAAAAAGTTCTTCTCGAGATTCCTCCAAGTTCACGTGAACATTATGATAAAGTGGAACACCTGCGAGTCACTGATTTACCGCCACGTCCCTAAAGCCGGCTATTACCGCTGCGACTAATCGCATTAACTCTGTTATTGTCGCACCGCACAGCGACGCGGCGACGCGTCGAGTCGACAAAGCGAGGATTTGCGTTGGCGAGTTAGCTGTTGCAGTTCTACGGATTTAGACTTGTGTTTTTTCATTTAGGTTGGTTTTTCGTGTCGAACATTTGACTGAATCTGTATTTTGTGCGGAAAATACTGATGGATTTGCAAATATAAATTCAATATATCTGAAAAATCAAACAACTGACAAACTTTTGATAAGACTTCAAAGCTGGGGAAACCAAATACACGTTCAAAAAACAAAAATAAATCACAACCCTGTCATTGCAGGTTTTCATTTCAATCGATTAAAAATCTGCATGATGCAGAGTCCTCATAAAATCCGCAAGTTAATTATAATGAGTCGTATGGCGGCTAATCGCAGTGACGCTTTGTCTGAACTGACAGAACAATGCGCTGCTCCCATTCACGGCCAGTCTTTTGTGAGCGCGCGCATTTAATTTATTGCACCTTTCTTACTCAGGAGTTGGGAACGAGTTTGTAATAATTTCTTCGTTATCATGGACTCTATGCCTCTTGATTTTTTAATGTGCGTCTTTAAGATGATATTCATTTTTATTTTAAGAAACTATGCTTCTTTTCAGTTTGACGTTCAATTTCTGATCAATCTTTTCAGTTTATCCACTAACCACCAAATAGAAGGTTTCTTAATAACAAGAACTATCTTGATAATAAAGTTATATTTTTATACGCAATAACGCCTGCGTCGCGTCTTCGCAAAGATATTTTTAAAGAACGAAAAATTCAGTTGCGAGCAGGGTTCGATCCTGCGTCTTCTGGATAGGTACTCCAGACGCCTTAACCACTAGGCCATCGCAACCACTACTCACAAAGCTGGATTGTAGAGTACCTATCCAGAAGACGCAGGATCGAACCCTGCTCGCAACTGAATTTTTCGTTCTTTAAAAATATCTTTATTTTGATAATGTTCAGCATATAGATTAAGGTTATGTGCTGAGCAAAATCTCTGTAGTAGTACTCGCAATAGAAGAGCGTGTTTTTTTTTGTTTAATGATAGGTTCACGTTTGACCACTATGTGTGTGTCCACACTGGAAGCCTAGTGCGACGGCGGCGGCGGGCGCGGTGGCGGGCGCGACGGCATTTGTTTTTGTAGAGGCGATTTCAGGTGTTGCAAACCCGGGGTGGATGTTCTATACACTTTAATCAGCGCCCTCTGTCTACCAGGACATAAATTAAACACATACAGTCTTGCTACATCAGTCATCTCGCTTGATGGTTAGCGATGATGTGTGGTCGACGGTGAAGCACGCTTGGGAGAAGTAAGCTATTCACTCTAAACACCCAGCCCTTTCATGGACAGGCTTTTTTAAATGAAAAAATATAATTAATTTTTGATCTTATACTTGTATGAACAGCAAAAAAATACCTAATGCCGTAAAACATTACCCCACTTACTTTGATTTGATGAAAAAATTTAAGCGGCCTATAAAACCTGTTTCATTAGCCTCAAACTGTTCGGAAGAGTGGTTGTGGTGTAAATTCGCGAATCAGTCCGTCAGTTGCGGGACGCGGCCCGAATGAGCACGCTAACTGGTGTGGCCATGATGTTGGCTTTCAGAAACATAATTTTTCCCATTTTTGTGACATAAAGCAAACTAGAAATCTGACGTCAATTTGATTTTTTTTTTTTTTTTTTTAGGTGGTAAAATCATCAAATGAGTTCTCCCGCCCTGGGTGGGGCGGAAGGGACTGTCAGACTCTTACTGACTAAAATCCACCCGTGTTCCTTCCTATACCCTTTACGTTCCGGGGCCACGGTAACCTGGGTTAAGAAAAAACCCGCGACCCCAGCAGGCATTTGGCGCGAAACACGACGCGCCACCGACCCGGGCTTGGTCCTTGGTCGGACGGCGAGCTACCCATAACTCACCGTCCGCAAGCCCGCTCCACCGCTGTGCCCTCTGCTAATCAGAGGGACACGCGTTGGACGTCAATTTGATAGAAAAAATATAAAAAAACATTCCATACAATAAACGTGGTAATTAAACTTGACAATGTTTAGCAAAAAAAAAAACTTATAAATGATTCAAAGTCATTTTTAAGTAATTTCTTTTTGGGATTACAAATTATAATTCATGTATCTTTACCAATATACCGGTATACGTGAACATATTTATGATCATGCAGTGATGTTATTAATTTAATTAATTCCAACAGCCATCCATTCGGGCACGCCGCAATCGCGGCGGTAAGACCCCCCTTTGAGGAGTGGCTGGAGAGACGTCACGGCGTCCTGACCTATCGGATGACGCAGGTCCTCACCGGACACGGAAGTTTCGGGAGGTTCCTGTGTCTGATAGGGAAGGAGGAAACGCCCGGGTGCCACCATTGCGAAGATCGCCCGGAGTACACAGTAGAGCATACGGTGCAATACTGCCCCGCTTGGACAGAGCACCGACGTGTCCTCACGGCGGCGATAGGCGGAGACCTCTCGCGCCCGGCCTTGGTTGCGGCCATGCTGCGGGGCGAGACGGAGTGGGAAGCGGTCGCCTCCTTCTGCGAAGCAGTAATGCTCGTGAAGGAGGAGGCGGGCCGCGAGAGAGAGAGAGGACAGCGTCCTCCCTCCGCCCCAACCGCAGTGGCCCGCGGCGTCGGACGTCAGCAGACGATCTCCGGCCACCGTAGGCGCGGGCATGCGGGCAGCGAGTAAAGGTCGACGGCGCGTCATGTTCCACGCGCGCCTCAAAGAGCGTCAGCATAATGACGGGGCTCCCTCTTAGAGGGCCAAAGCCTGCCGGGGTCGCGGGATTATTTCCTTACCGTGACCCCGGAACATAAAGGGCTATTGAAGGACACCGTGGATTTTAGTCAGTACAAGTCTGACAGTCCCTCCCGCCCTCATTTGATGGGAGGACTCATTTGATGATTTTACCACGCTAAAAAAAAACAGCTATCCGTTACAGGACTATCTTGAACTCATGCCAGCCTAGTATACATTGGGGACAATCGGGATTTTTTATTCCCGTTTGTCACTAGTGGAGACATTCTAGATTTTTTTCCCGACTGTCGCCACTGGTGACAACTGGGAATAGACGATTTATAACAGTAAATCCCAGAAATTCCATGCTAAACAATGGTCCCAGTACAAAGCGTCGCAATTAGATTCAATTAACGCGGGGCATCGTTACGACTGCTAATTATTCCACCTGGAGGCTCTGCGGCCGGCTGGGGGGAATTACAGCTGCTCCCCGTCGGCGGGTGTAGTAGGTACTATTGTTTATAGGGATCCGATATGGGTTACTAGAAAGTTGGAAGAAAATAACCCTGTTTTACCTGACTAGATAGTTAAGTAGGCAAATGGTCGCGGGACTTATCTCATTACCGTGACCCCGGAACATAAAGGACTATTGAAGGACACGGTGGATTTTAGTCAGTACGAGTCTGACAGTCGCTCTCTGCCTCTCTCTCTGCTCCCGCCCTGGGTGGAAGGACTCATTTGATGATTTTACCACGATAAAAAAGGTAGTACTAGGCAAAAACAAAAAGCAATATTTTTTTTAATGACCTATTCACTAATTCAAGATACCTATTTAGTTAGGTACAGATGTTAAAGTTTTGTGGTGATCAGCACTTTGTATAGTCCAAAATAAATTACATTGAAATATAACATAAATTAGGTCACAGTACATACTAGAGTAAATAGGTAAAACCAAGTTGAAGTTAGAATCCTAATCAAAATATAATCAAAGCCAAAATTAAAATCAAAATCAGAAAATGTGCTAGTGCCTAAAAAAAGCTTTAAGAAGTAATAATGATTTATTTATTCATCGGGTAAACTAATAAGGCGTAATACTCACAAAGATTTATTTCGGTATAAGTTGTAAGGCCTAGCTTGCGAGAAATATGATCGAAATGTGTTTAACTATTTAATAGCAAGGACAATATACTGTTGCGCGTTCTTAATAATTTTAGGTGATATTAAATTGAATGCCCAAATACGAATAAACCTGTGTGTTAGATTTACAAAATCAAAAGTTGGCATTTGAATTTCTTATTTCCTTTTTTCTCTCTCTTTTTATAATTCAATTTGGCATAATGCTGAGCTGGGATCCTTTTGTCATTAAAAGATATTTTATTTATATATTTAATTTTGATTAGTTTTTAAGTGCCAATAAACAAAATTTTTCTTTCTTTCATTATGCCAAATAGATGTTTTTCTTTCTTCTTACAACATCGTGCTCCGTGTATGAAAACGGTAATAAACCCAACACTTTTGAATTAACAAGAAATGGGCCCGAAATTCGTTTGCCCCAGAATATATCTTGACATTACCTTGCCCAGAAACAAAGCTAGCAATAGTACTAAACAAAAGCTAGGTCCATCTAAATCACGCAGGAGTAATCCATCAATATTAGAGAGTATAGAGGTGGAGGCTGCTGTAAATCCAGTTCCCCTCGGGACGTAATCAGTAGAGTAGTAAGTAAACGAGGTGTCCGGTGTTCGTGCGGTGTTTATCCGGCTGTTGGCCGGTATTTGTCCGGCATGATACACGGAGATACGGATTGATTACGACATGGATGAAAATTATTAGTTACTAGCTCATTCCAGCTGCTTCACCCGCGTCTTATTATCCCATGGCAACGTAATATCATGATAACTAATGTATTATATTCGAAATTAGTCCGAGGTATGGAATACTTGTAGTAGTGTTCTCTCGCTACGCCTGACGCGATTTTTTAGATTTATTCTTTGATAAAAATAAAAGTTATTTTAATCAAAGTAATTTTTGCAATCTGAAACAAAATAAAAACGCCGCGCCTGGCAACACTGCATTTAAGTGTCATTCGTTTTCTTCGCGCCCACAAGACGCAACCGGAAAAGTTTTATGTTCTTTAAAATTAGTTTAATAAATGTATTAAACACAAACCAAAGATGCCAAAACACAATATAAATAGTGAAGAAGACAAGGAAAGGAATAAATTGCCCCGAAAGAGTGAAAAATACAAATAAAGATGGAGGAGCTCATTAAATGTAAGTTTTTTTTTTTTTTTCACTGAAGAGTTTATTGACGGAAAGATATGATAATGTGTGCTACATTCTCGTTGAGAATTTATATTTACGTTGTTTTAAGGGTTTACAACCCCTCATTTACTTGGAGTTTAAAATATGAAGGTCTATCACGTATAAACTCGTCCAGTTGGACGGAAGTTAAAAGCAACAAATAAATCTCCTTGTGGACTTCTGTCCTCTGTCCATCATGACATTATGTGTTACATTTTGTCTCTTTTTCGTTGAAAAAGTTTTTGCTTCGGATCGATATAACATTCAGTATTTCCAACAAACAATGTAGGTACACAAGTCCTGTTAAAATTAAGATAGTTTGTGTTACATTCTATCTCCTACCCGTTGGGAAGGCTATGCTTTGGACCAATTTAGCAATAGAAGAATAATAATATGATACACAAGTCCCGTTGAAATTAAGATAGTTTGTGTTACATTCTATCTCCTTTCCCGTTGGGAAGGCTATGCTTTGGACCAATTTAACAATAGAAGAATAATAATATGATACACAAGTCCTGTTGAAATTAAGATAGTTTGTGTTACATTCTATCTCCTTTCCATTGGAAAGGCTATGTTTTGGACCAATTTAACAAATAGAAGAATAATAATTATGATTGGGTAATTTGTGTTACATTTACCTACCTCCCGTTGGGAGGGCTACACTCAAGTATAAATACACAAGTATTCTTCGTGCTACATGTTAGCTATCTAAGAAGAAACAGGGACACTCCCTCTCCCTTAACAAGAAAAGATCCTATAGCATCAAACATAAGTTGCCTCTACACAAAGTGATAAAATATTGATAAAAATATACTATTACTTGAGTTATGACTGGCAGGATATATTGCCATAATGTAAATATTATAACAGTACCTAATGGTCATGATCTGATTACCGAAGCAATCAAATGTACAGCCTACTATAGACTACATATATATACCTACTTACTCTGAACGTTTGGGTTGTCAGATGGGTGCCCAAACATGTACTATGAGGCAATATGGTCAGTCATGAGAACAATTCCGATACTTTTGCTCTAGAACAGCAACCAGAAGCAGAGCCATCTGGCAATAATATTTTTCTGCCTTAAGTGGGCTAGACCGGTTCTAAGAGGGATTATGTGTTGTGAATGTATTGAAAGAATTATAATAGAGGGAAAGGAGCAGACTTACATAAGCCTGCACTTGTACCAAATGATGCATACAATATAATATGACATGCCTGGAGACAGCATCCGTTGACTACTCAACCTATACTGGCAATATATGTATTAATAATGGAAGGGACTACTATTACCAATCTTAGATAAGACACTTCAACTTACTAAGAGGCAACAAGTGAACTGAAATTGGTACCTATCAATTCAAAATAAAAGAAACGGTGTGACTTCCACCACCGTGAAAGGAGCGACCAATTGACTTCATACAAATATTATTACTGGAAATACAAATAAGTCAATTCCATGAAACTACTAGCATTTCAAACAGCCCTGCCCACCTCCATAAAACAGAGGAATCTATCTATACAAATTGAGGAACAAGCCAACAACAGAAATACCTCAAGCGACAACAGTCATTTTCCAGCTGACCCCAGGACAAGTACCAGTAACAGTTAGTGGTAATGTTTGCTGCTCCCTTTGTATATTTCTATTCATACTGAGAATCTATAACCAAAGAGTCTGTTATATAAGACTGGGTAAGAGTACCTACTAATTGTTCAAGATAAGATTCCATATAATATCTCTTTCAATGAAACTGAGAGACTTATCTTATTCTAGAAATAAATAAACTTTCATAGATAAGTTCTGTTAAAAACAGCTGATCAATTTTATCCATGATTTTCTATAAACTCACAGATTTATAATAAATCTTTAAATGTTAAATAATTTCATCATAATCAACCATGTCAGTCTAGAATATACAAGGACTGTATCTCTATGAAAATCAGATCTTAAGGGTGCAAACTATTTAGTAGCAATTAAAGAATATGGTTAGAAACTTTTGTGGTTCACATCTAAAAAGCTGTACAATAGGTATTTCCACTGACCCCTGTGTATCTAATCAGTTTGGTAAACTGTGTTAGTTAATAACCTAGATGACTAATCTGCCCCGGATTAACATAATTATAAAAATGCCTTGTTGTGCAAGCGTACTAAGAAAATCAATTGATTATTTATTTTTGATGATAAACAAAGAAAACAGCTCAAATGCCTGCCCCCTCAAGCTGTGAATGGTCAGGACTGGTGATCAATTCTAAATGCATGACTAAATGCTATGTTTTGTTTATGAATACTCAATATTAAGTTTTTCCTCAATTATTAGAATATATTATTAGAAAATTTGGTATCAATTTACATTACTTAGTGTGTAGTGTAGTGAACGATGGACACAAAGTAGTGAAATTTTAATAAAACAATATGGATAGCAACCCCTGCAGCCCAAAGGGGGCTGTGCAGTCCTCTGCCTCGCCTCCGCAGACGCAAAACCCAGCTCCCAAAACGGGCACGACCGAGTACATTGTTTCAACACCTGAGATTCAAAGATGGATGTCAACAATCGAGCAGCACCTTAATGAAGTTTGTTCAATTGCCACGGATGGCAAACTTAACACGGAGCAGAAGATGAAGATCTCTAATCTCTGCCGTAAAATAGGCTCTGGTACATCACAGATGGCGGTCTTGTATCAGTCACTCAAACAAAAAGCTATTTACGCCGAACAAGAGATCACCATTCTTAAAGAAAAACGGAACCTGACGGAACATATTACAGACCTTAAGCAGACGGTACAGAACTCTAATTCTACGGGAAATGCTTCTTTTGCCGACATGGTGAAGAGAGGATCTAATGACTTCGTAAGACCTAATCACTTAAGCGCGATTGCTATCTATCCCAAAGATACCTTCAAATCGAGTGAAGAAACAAAAGAACTGGTTCAGAAGATCATACGGCCCGATCAAATGAAGCTGCACGTACGCGGGGTCAGAAAAACAAAAAATGGAGGCGTAATTATCAGCACCGAGACTCAAGATGATGCTGATAAATTGAAGAACGCAGTTCAGCTTTCCACATCTGGACTCACCGCTGATGAACCCAACAAGCGCAAACCCCGGATCGTGGTTGTAGGTGTCCCGTCTTCATTGACTGAAAGTGAGGTCTTCAAGTGCATTTTTGAACAAAATGTAGAAGACAAGTTACCAGAGATGACCTTGGAATCATTCTTAGCCGCGACAAAATTAAGTCACAAATCTGGGAAGAGAGACGCCACGACCTGCAATTATATTATTGAAGTCACAGCTAAAATACGTAAAGTGCTAATGTCTCAATTACGAATTTTCATAAATTGGTCGTCCTGTCCAGTAAGGGACTTTACTTTAGTGACGAGGTGTTATAAATGCCAACAATACGGCCATGCAGCAAAATATTGTAAAGAGGTGAACTCTACGTGCGGTCACTGTGGTGAACAAGGTCACACAATGTCCGAATGCGAGAAGAAATCTAAGTTAGATTTTTTCCCTAAATGCGCGACTTGTTTACGCTATAAAAAACCAAGTGACCACAAAACGGGAGACGCTGGATGTCCTGCTCGAAAAATAGCAGAGATCAGATTTATAAATTCTATTGATTATGAAGGAAACTAATGAATTATACCGAAAAGAGAAACATTCGTTTTCGTTTCATAATGACTCAACTTGTGTGCGTTCGGTGAATTTGTTGGTGTATGCACATTGCACAATAATGATAGTATGAGGTTTTTGCAATTTTAAGTTAATTGAGTGACTGCTGACACTGCGTAATTTATATGTAATTGGCATAGTTTGTATCTACTTTAATATTATTTATGTTTTAGTTTTTTTTCTATGTAAGTTAGATATTAATGATAAATAAAGCTATTTGTAGCAGTATTTTTCCAGTATTCTAAAAAAAAATCTTTCTGATGTTAAATATTGTTAAGAGATCAAATTGTCCACGCAGACATATTATTAGAACACACGCCTGTGATACAGGTTTAATGTACCTAGTACAGGCATCGAATTTTTTAGGACTATAAGTAATTTTTAGGTTTATTTGTATTTTTACTAATGTTTATTTTAATAAAATATTTTATTTTATTTTATTTATTATTTATTACATGGCTACCTATCTCATAATGCAGTTTAGTTCACATAAACACTTTATAGAAGAAACATTTTTCAGCCCTAGAGTAGAGATTAAGAGGAAATAAAGTCAGAATAGTTCTGGAGCGCAGCTCACCTTATTCTTAATTTAAGAAACATTTTCAGATGCATTACTAAGTGGTTGGGATAAACATTACAAGGGGTAAAGTACCTACTAGAGACAGTCTGTCAGTCTGGAAATAACAACATGTAAACTATGTAAGAGTTCATAGATGCATACTTTACCTGGTAGAACTTCGTGATTAAAATAAAAACTGTGTTATTTTACGTAGATCTGACAATATTACTGCAATAGCTCATATAAACTGTGTGGGAAGAATACAATACTCTTCTAGAAACGGCACTGATTTTTGCTAAATCAGAAATAATTTATTTTGCAAAGACTGTGGGTACAAAATAAGGTGTTCACATTTTAACATAATGGCTCTTCCACATTCTACAAAAAGAGGCTGACTTTGAGTCTCGTAATTCCAATGTAGTTAAAGAATGGAGACTGTCTAAGTTTTCAATTTTAAAATAAACGATCATTTTGGCCACCCAAATCCTGATCCAAAGTCTCATAATTTCAATGTAGATAAAGAATGGATACTAAGTTGTCAATTCTTTAATAAATAATTTTGGCCGTCCAGAGAGACCTTAATTTGCATATCGAACGATCATAAGAGTCCAAAGTATATTTCTTGGGATAGGGGTCCCTAAATGGAATAATCTCTTTTTTATATGTTGTTCCCCTTTCTTAGTTTACTGCTTAAAGCTCTCCTTAAGATTAGAACAGATAGGGCTAAAGAAATATAGTCTTAACAATTTGTGACATTACAACCATGAACTAGCTATCCTCTACAACTAACCCGGGGGGCTTGTTTATTATCAAGCAGGCAATTAAGAGGAGAATGATACATGTATGTATATTACCTATATAATTCTTAATTGTGTACCATTTTACAAAAATAACTTAAAAGACTCAATTTTATGCACAAAGGTGAGTAATTGATTTTGATAGGTAGATTATCGCAGAATTTGCTGGAACAATACAATAGTATCCCGTGATAGTACTGGTCTAATATAAAAGACTAAAAATAAATTTATCAATGTATTTTATTTATTATAACTTCATCCGTGATCAGGGCGCTTGCAACAGTGCCAAAATATCGGAAACTCAAACCAATAAAAAAAAAAAAAAAAAATTATTTAGCAACTTTAATGACTTGACTTATTTAAGTCTTCAAAGAAATCAGTTAATTGTCACAAATCGACACTCCTATAGATAGTCATGTAGGGTCAGAAAATAGAATTAAACATTTATTTTAAGGGATTTTCCAAACTATGCCCAAGTAACGCAGAATTAAAATATTTTCTGGGATTACAACAGTGTTATTACATTTAATAGCTTCAGTTAACAAAACTTTACAAAGAAGTTTGTTAGGTTGATTGCGTTAGCCACAACACTATGTATCCAAACTTAGTGGTGTAAAAGTACCAATAAATTATTAAATAGATTAGTAACAAAGGTGCTATTAAATTAATTAATTACAGATATTCCATAACACTCAGGTCTGTACAAGACTAGAATGTTCATCAGACTGGTGTTACCTTCCTTAAGTAATAAGCCCAAATATGTCTACACATAAACTATCATAGAATAGGATATAAATATAAATGTATATTAAAAAAAAAAAGAAAAAAAAAGAAAAAAAAAAAAAAAAATAGCAGCGTGGCCTTATACAGTCAATTAATACATTTGTTTTCGGAGCATTCTACCAGACATGCATAATTCTTCAAATGCACATAGACTAGGCTTAACGGTGGACTCTACTGCAGGCAGTGAGGGGTCTTCGAGGTCGTTTACCTTGGTAGATCACTATAGTAGACCAATAGATGTACTTTGAAATAAAATTTGTCGGGACATTACATTTCATCAAGTTTTAATACCTGTAGTTATTTAACCTTATATTATGTCAATAATAATTATACAATACATTTAAGAGGTATATTCAAAGTTAAAGACTGTGATTGTCTTAGACCGGCTTTGATAGTATTAGGAAATAAGAAGAATTTTAAGATTTTCGTAGATTATGCAGATGAAGTGTGACTCCAGATGTTTAGTCTTAAATATTTGGAATTTGAAAGATAGGATTTTTTCATTAAGTCAAGGTTGCTATGATTTTCTGGTTATATACACAAGCAGACGTATATCAAGATAATTAAGTTTTAACATTATATATATAATTTTATGTTCTCTGAACATCTACAAGTATTCCATACCTCGGACTAATTTCGAATCTATACCTATAATAAAATTGGAGTGTCTGTTTGTAATACTGAAATAACCGTTTTTTTCAACTTGCATATGAATATATATACGATACATACACCAAAACAACATTTTTTAAAATTTTTGTCTGTCTGTCTGTCTGTTTGTCTGTCTGTTTGTATCGGCTAATCTTTGGAATGGCTGGACCGATTTTGACGGGACTTTTACTGGCAGGTAGCTGATGTAATAAGGCGTAACATAGGCTACTTTTATTTTAGAAAAATCTTTTATTTTAGAAAAAAAATAGGATTATGTGCACTTGGTATCACAACTTCACGTAACATTCTGAAATGGCTGGACCGATTTTGACGGGACTTTTATTGGCAGGTAGCTGATGTAACAAGGAATAACTAAAGCTACTTTTATTTTAGAAAAATCTTTTATTTTAGAAAAAAAAATAGGATTATGTGCACTTGGTATCAAAACTTCACGTAACATTCTGAAATGGCTGGACCGATTTTGATGGGGCTTTTATTGGCAGGTAGCTTATGTAATAAGGAGTAACTTAGCCTACTTTTATTTTAGAAAAAATCTTTTTTTTTAGAAAAACTTATTGGGATTATGTGCAATTGGTATCACAACTTCACGTCACATTTATACGCAACAATTTGTGAGTAAATTACATTAAACTTACATTAAATTTTTAATTTAATCGTAATCAGTTCACATCTTATAACAAAACGTAAATTAATAAAAAATATAATAGTGTGTCCGAATTTAGAACCAGCGCCATCTCTCGTCATTACTCGATCAACTGCGTGCGTATTCGTTTTAGCAAAGATAATGGTTTTAGGGTCTGTACGGTCCAACCGTACAATTATTCATAATAATGTATCTTTTTACGTTAATCAAGCAGTTTTGTACCGCGTGCGCAATATACCTCAGTTCGCGTTCGGTCACCGCCGCGTGTACTCACAGCTGTTGTCAATTGGTACAAATACAATCAGTGTTCAGTACCAAACCATCTTTTATTCTCTTCCACCGTCATCTAATCGTTAATGTACGATCCAGCAAGGGATCATACAGGGTCAGTTCAGACCGAGACGCGAAGCGACGCGACGATGCGTGAAGAGGCCTGAGGTTTCGCGCTGCGCCGCGCTGCACCTCGCTGCGCCATGATGAGCCGCGCTGTGCCGCGATACTCATCGCGACGTCGCGAGGCGCATCCAGACTCCACGAAGCCGGGCTGCGTAGTGAGGAGTGGCTGGATAGGCGTTGCAGGTCCACACCGGACACGGATTTTTCGGGAGGTACGAGTACCTGTGTCTAATGAGGAAGGAGGAAACGTCTGGGAGTCACCACTGCGAGGATCGCCCGGAGGACACGGTGGAGCATACGGTGCAGGACTGCCTCGCTTGGGCAGAGCACCGCCGTGTCCTGACGACGGCGATAGGCGGAGACCTCTCGCGCTTGGCATATGCATATGCTGCAGGGAGAGACGGAGTGGGAAGCGGTCGCCTCCTTCTGCGGAGCAGTCATGCTCGCGAAGGAGGAGGTGGGCCGAGTGAGGGAGACGACAGAGACAGAGTCCTCCCTCCGCCCCAGCTGCAGTGGTAGACGCCCAAGGCTAAGGACGTCGCAAGGCGATCTCCGGCCACCGGAGGCGCGGGCATGCGGGTTGCGAGTAATGGGGAACTCGCCGCCTGACCATGGACCATGCCCGGGTCGACAGCGCGTTGTGTTCCACGCGCGCCTCAAAGATCATCAGCAAGATGACGGGGCCAAAGCATGCCGGGGTCACGGAACTTATCTCATTACCGTGACCCCGGAACGTAAAGGGTTATTGAAGGACACTATGGATTTTAGTCAGTACGAGTCTGACAATCCCTCCCGCTCTGCCCTGGGTGATGATGATTTTACCACGATAAAAAAAAAAGAGCGCTCGAACGAACTGCATGAAATCTATACGAAATCGGAACAAAAATATAAAATAGTAGAGTCGTCACCACGAGTCAGTCTCGGCTACGCCTCGCGGCGTCGAAAGGCGTCGACCGGCGCCACGCGGCGTGCTCTGCATCATGCGGCCTCGGCAGGCGCAGGGGCGCGCATCTGCGTGGAGATGCGTCGGTCTACGCCGCGAGACGACACGCGGCGCAGTACTGAGTGGCTCAACGTATTCAACATTTTCACAACGAAATGTGTATCTTTTCGCGTAGAAAATAAAGTCGTATTTTGAATGGCTCTTAAAAGTGTGCGCGCATCGGCGCGTCGCTTCGTGTCTCGGTGGGACCCTCATCTTTCAAAATGTTTTGGTTAGATTCGATCTAGGGTCAGCTCAGACCGAGTTACCGAGACCGAGGCCCATTGATTTTGAAGTGTGAAGTAAATAATAACTTGCTATTTGAGTCAAGTAGTTTTATTTACTACGTAGTTTGAAATTTTATTAGTCTTCATTCTCATATTGAATGAAACAACAAACATTTTATTTGTTTGATTTTGTTTTTTTTAAATCCCTTCCGGAAAAAAACAAACCTGTCGCATCGTAGCTTAAATGCGAAAAGTCCCAGGAATCATAATATCGTGAAGTGAGCCTTAGAGCAATTTGAGCAAGGTAAGTCAAAACTCTAGCGTCAGAAACGCCTACGCAACGTCAGTCTCGACTTAGTATACAGTCGTCTCTTAAGGCAGTTTCTGGATCACAGGAGAGTTTGGAGGACCACTCACGTGAGTCTGAGACTTTTCACCGAAAGGCAGTCGCGCTTAAGTTCGCAGAGAATTCTGACCGCGACTTTGCTCTCCCAAGAAAGCAGCGAGGACCGCAAAGCGCCTTTGACCGAGAGCATGACGCCCTCTCACGTCAGTCTGGAGACTTTCACCGATAGGGATTCGCGCCATTAAAGAACACATTGTTAGTTCTGACAACCACGCAAACGAAGTCGCGGGCACAGCTAGTATAATATAAGGATTAAACGAACTTACCAAGTGAAGTTCTATCCTTATTATATGAAGAAATTAGTCCGAGGTATGAGATTCCCACCCTCCCAAGATTAACTTTCAATTAATCTTCCCTTATGGCGGTACCTGGTACCACTGCTCTAAACTAAATGACACTTAAATGCAGTGTTGCCAGGCGCGGCGTTTTTATTTTGTTTCAGATTGCAAAAATTACTTTGATTAAAATAACTTTTATTTTTATCAAAGAATAAATCTAAAAAATCGCGTCAGGCGTAGCGAGAGAACACTACTACAAGTATTCCATACCTCGGACTAATTTCTTCATATAATAAGGATAGAACTTCACTTGGTAAGTTCGTTTAATCCTTATATTATTTCAGACTATAACCCGTTCCTGTGCCTTATTCCATCAAAATGCGTTCAGCCAATTCGAGGTGATTGATAGCAATGGTGACGGAATATGGTTTTCGATTTTAAAAGTCTGCACTTGAAATCTCTACTAACTTATTTCAGTTCAACTATTTTCTAAATAACCTATGGCTGTCATTTATAAATAAGTAAAGAGAAATGACAGAAAAGCAAATTCATTTTTTTTATTTTTGCTTTCAAAATGCTTATGCTTAATCATATACCTAATCAAGTTTTTAAAATGTAAAAATACATACGAGTAATTTGAAAAAAAAAATGTTTAGATGTGAATTTTCAGTAATTTATAAATTCACATCTAAACATTTAAATACTCAACTCTTTATAAAAGGTTTTAAAATATGTTCTGAAAAGCTTTCCAGAGATTTCCAGAGGCATCATGGAATAAGAAACGTGATTTGTGTATTAGCTGATTGGTTTAATTCCGCAAAAGTGTCTTTTGAAGCAAACTCATTCCATTAGAGTCTCAATTGAATGTTTTTTATTTATTTTAATTACATTAAAGGTGCAGCAGTATTTAATTATTATAATTATGTACATTTTTTGTCGATGGCATTCATTATTTTACCCCTTATTAATAAACGTGTACTAAAAGTTACAACCAGGAAAATCTTCGGACTAACCATACATTTTTAAGGATTATTTATATTAACCTTGGCGTAACTTTACTTCTCGTTTTAGGGTCAATCAGGGTAATTGTAAACGTTTTTGAAAAATACCTTTTGAACTCATAAACTTTTGGCTTTGTAAAAAAAAATATTGGTAGTTAGAAAATAAGAGTTAATTACTTCGATTGTATAGTAATTTATCTAAGAGCTGCAACATCAACCATTTGAACTGCGTCATTAGCGGCTTTGAAAATTAAGTGTTTACATTTTACCCTGACTTTAAAACAAAAAATGTTATTTTGGGGTAAATGTGAACATCAAAGGTAAGCCTACGTGATAAGCATTATAATTCTGCTAACTCGTTTTCACTGTTTTGAGTCTCATAAATGCAAAAGATTTTGTTCTGAGCTTCTACCAATATACAGGGGTAAATGTAAACAAATCATATAGATTCCATATTTTGCATTGACTAAATTACGGGGTGATTGGAAACATTTAATTGGTTTACGGGTAATTGTAAACGAATTAAGGAAACCTATACATTTTTAAAGGGGGTAAAAGAAAACAAAATATGTAGAAGCGCCGGCTGTCTATTATCTGATTTTAAATTAACTGCAACCATGAGATGGTTATGGTAAGTACATAATGCCTTAGTAATCAAAACAAACATAGTCTTCATCATCCATCAATATAAACTCGGTTTCTTTTTCATTCAAAGTAAGCAAATTTACGTTTTTCACAATCATAGTAGCTGGTATAGTGTCAACATACTCCTTAACGACGTTTTTCAGTTCTTCTTTTATAACGGTACGGCCGGAAGGCCCATTTTTGCCCGAGTTTTAAGGCAAGCAGCTATGTGTTCTTCCACGCGAGCTGGCAATATGGAAAAAATCTTCTTGTTTTCCTTTACATCCTTAACAGCGTTTTTAAGTCCGTTAAGGTACCTATATTTTGTCTCTTTTTCGGATGTAAACGCGTGGCATTTTGAAAAAGTACTTGAAAAGAAATGTTTACGTTTACCCATCACTATGTTAGTAGCAGATATGATAAGAGTTTACAATCACCCCACTGTTTACAATCACCCCATAACCTGTTTACAATTACCTCCACCCAGTATATCGTATGGGAAAATGTAAACACTACTTTGCTGCTTGTTATATTGATGTTATTGATGGAAAGCTTGAAAAATGCAAAGATAATTCCATTTAATCAAAGCGAAAAAAACAATCAACAACTTATCTATCAACTTTTCTTACAAAATATTTTACTATCAACTTCGTGCAAAAACATGAAAACAATTTTTTTGCAGACAACTTTTCGTAACACTGAAATTGAGATTACTTTTCTGAAAAATCAATAAATTGTTATTTGCAGTGATGGACAACAGATTAAAATAACGTTTTGTTTCATGACCGTCAACCTAAATACATTATTAAAAGTTTAATGGGAGTTGTTTCCAATCACCCCAGTTTACAATTACCCTGATTGACCCTATTAATAAGGTGTTTAGTGTATTGCATACATTTAAAAAATGTTTTATCTATTTGAACCAGTAGTTCCTGAGACTTACGCGTTCAACCAAACAAACAAACCCTTCAGCTTTATAATTTTAGTTGGTAACTATACCAAATCCATTGAAAAGTTTATGGATGGATGCTTGTTACTCTTACGAACATTCCCTCCCTGTCCCTGTCCACAACTATCACACAACGCCATCTAGTCCCAAGCTAAGCAGAGCTTGTGTTATGGGTACTAGACAACTGATAAACATACTTATATATTTCTAAATACATACATATTATAGATAAATTACACCCAGACACAGAACAAATGATCGTGCTCATCACACAAACATTTGTCCTGGGTGGGAATCGAACCCACGACCTCCGGCATAGCAGTCAGGGTCACTAACCACTAGACCAACAGGCCAGTCGAGATTCATCCATCCACACAAGCATGTTTAATATTTAGTAAGATATTTTTTTAATGAACTCACACCGGGACGCGGAACAACTAGGTGTAGGTCACACAAATATTATTGTTTCGTGTGGGAAGCAAACCCGTGACAGACTGCATAGCAGTCCTATCACTCAGGCACTGCTGTTACCGTTGTTTAAGCACTTTGTGTTTTTTTTTAGCGTTGTAAAATTATCAAATGAGTCCTCCTACCCAGGACAAGGCGAGAGGGACTGTCAGACTTTAACTGACTAAAATCTACGGTGTCCTTTGATAGCCCCTTACGTCCCGGGGTCACGGTAGCTCGTTAGCCCCGCGACCCCGTCAGGCTTTGGCCCTTTGTGTTAGTCAAAAGCATCACCAGCCCACTTCTTATAAAGTCTTTCTAGAAAAAAATAAACAAAGTAGAATAAAAAACTATTCTAACTAAACCCAGCTCTAAATAATTATGTAAAACCAACGGCCCTACTTGAAAAACCGTTTCCTAAGTAAAACTATTCAAACAATAGTGTCCTCTCTCACAGAATCCATTGCCACTCCAATGAATAGCATTATGCGAGCTCATTATCATACAGGATTGTCCAAACACACTCGAGTGTCACCTTAGGGTTTACCCATTTGTGGGCAATTATTTAGGGCTTAAATCCGTCTGCCAATTATGATCCTTTATACATGAAAAGGGCATGGTTTTATGTATTTTTGGTAAGATTGATTTGAAGCGATTGCGGAGTTCTTTTGAGGGATTCACTTATTGTCTTTTTAAATAACACCTAAATTAAATAACATATAACGTACATTTTTATCCCATAGGATACTAACTAAACTCGAAAAACTGAAGACACCTTCAATGTCGTGTTTTCCTAACATTGAAATACGTTATTCTCAAGGCCATTTTCTCAAGAAAGTAGCTTTGTAATAAAACAATGTGAAAAAGAAAAACTAAAAAAGTGAATTACATCAAAACAGTCCAAAGACAACGGATCCGAATTCTAATTTGAATTCTTCAAAATTAATCCAATTCCGAGAAAAAATCGTTCAATTATAATAACAGTGGAAGTTTTCAGTCTCCGAAGTAACTGTGGGAATACCTTCGGGAACGTTTTCAATGAATACCATTACTCGTATAATAGATATGGAGGTGCAGAAGGTTGGATTCATACGACGACGGTGGGGATTGAAAACTCGTGTTCGTACTTTCCTCATTTGCGACATACGATACGATTTGTGTCAAAATCGGTACATCTATCTAATAACAAAACCCGTAGCTTCAACCGCAGTTTCGGGCGTAATATTTATCACTTACAGACTGATGATAAGTTAGTAGTATGTACTAAAAATTGGTGTCATAATGATTGAACAGTTGTCCCAACTCAAGATTTGTTTGAATAGGGAGTAGGGTTCAATCAAAGTCGACCAAGAGACTCAAATAAGAGAGTAGACCCCCAGATACGTGTACTCTTCAGTCGCTAAAGTGGTATTGCTCTTGGCCTCAATCTAGACCAGAAGCAAAGATGTGGCGTAAGAGGTAGCGAGCTCACCCACAAGTATCTGGTACTCCTGCGCACTCTGGACCTGGAACATAGTAAAAAGTATTTGGCGCCGGACTTTGACAGGATGATAGTCGATGCCAAAAGAACCTGGTGAGTCTACTACCGTCAGTTGGATCGTTTAGCCATCACTGCAGATTACAGGAAGCCTGTGGTGCAGTTGCCCTGTATATCGATAGGAGCTGTATCCCACCCACCCAATATGGATTACATCGTAGTGGCAAGGACGATTTTCATTTTTAGTTAGTAGAAATTGCAAATCAAATCGCGTCATGAGGTAGCTCATTTACTTGAGTTCGAAATCACCAACTACAACTGTCGAGACGATGCTAATAAACGTGTCTACTGGACTACTATAGTTGCGCTTTGTCCTTCTGTAGCGATATATTTAGTGGCATAACCGACCGGCAGTTATTACCATACGGAATTACAGGGGATTGACCTGCACTACTTCGGCCAAAGAAATCGTATCAAAGCTTTTTTATTGGGTTAGCTCTTTTGAGAATTTTAATGGAGTAGCATACTCGGGTGTTGATTTATTCTAATGGTAGCGCTACAAGGTTCAAATTTTATTCAACGGCAGGGTTTGAAAAGCGAAATTGAACTTTGTAGTTCCGGCTTTAGATTCTTATTTTGTGCCTAAGGTAATTAAAGAGATGTTAATCTTTATTTGTTTAAATTTTGAAAAAGTTATTCTGATAGGTGAATTGGCGACGGATTTGTTTTGTAATGAAATCGAAATTAAATTATTGTAAACAGATTGGCCCGGTGGAAATTGCTAAAGATTTGAGATTGCAAAATATTTTGCAGGATAACAATGACGGCGTTACATTGAGAATCAAATGAATTTCGATTCTAATTTCTAACTAGTACGTTAGAAATTATATTGTACCTTATTCAATCCATTTTCTGTTGCATAATACAGTGATTATGTCTATGTTTGCACCCACATTTTCCCATATTATCAAGGGTCTCATATATCCGTATCCCCTTGCTTCACCACAAGAGCCTATACATATAGACCTAACACCACAACCCAACATTACTCGAGTCTTCACGATTTGAATTTCAAACTAAGCTCCGAAGATTAAACTTATTCGAGCCATTATTTCGTTACCGAATTTGTTTTTTGCACGAACCTTACATGCCAGTACTCTGTGTTTTGCATTCTTTAAAATTGGAACGTTGTCGGAATCAAAATAATGCCAGCCATTCCGTTTTGTAATAGATCTTAATAGGCACGTAGGAAGTCAGCTTTATTTGTTGCCCCACGATTATTTTTGAAGGCGAGTGTAGCGTGTTCGCGGGAATTTAATAGGAAGCAAAGGGCATTTGAAGGAATATGTTGGTTTTTATCCACTGAGAGATAAGGGCTCGTTTGGTGATTTTTCCATCTGAAAAAATAAACCGTTCTCGTATTTACCAAGTTTGCCCAGAGGTTGATAAATGTTGCCAGACTTCAAAAATAGTGGGGACGCTGGTGATGAATGAACCATCCGGACACCAGTTGACGATTCCCATCAGTGGAAATAAGCTAACTATTCGACATTTTAATCTAAATCTTGTAGAACAATATTCCTTTGACCGCACAGTCTATTCTTTCACTTGTATAAACAAAACCTATAAAATAAAATATTGCCTGTAGTTATAGCACACACAAGCCAGCACTATTAATTAATTCCCCAACTCGACGTGATTTTCACAAAATCACAGACTCCAGTCTTAGACTAAAAGACAAAATGTATATTTTTCACAAATCGTAAACACTTTTTAGTTCGTTTCGTTAGAGCCGCCGCGGAAAGTCTCGTCACGTTTGAATTCGCACATAATGAGCGAAACCTTTTGCCGACAATTCGAGTGAACATTCCAGAATGGTAGAATGTTCATATTTTTACACGTGAATTATGTTGAATACGAGTTTAGAAGCGGTAAAGGTCGTATGTTGAAGTGTACATATTTTGTTAACATAATTATTTTATGCTAATGTTGCGATAGTTTAATTTTCAGACTAGAAAAAAACTGGTCTTTAGTCGTCGTCTAGTCGTTTTAAATCGCGAGTGTTCGTAGAGCTCTTTTCTAATGGGTTGAACCTCTCTCCCTCTGTGGTGCGAAACGACTAATGCCCTGGTAATTTTGATATTCACGATCAATTTTCCCACGTTTTTATAAATTCACTTTTCTTGTTTGTTTGTCGTTCCGGTTGGACTTTTGCAACTCAATTTTGAGGCACTTCCCGATAAGTTAGAAGGCTGAAATTTTGCACACGCTCTGAATTCTGATGACAATACATGACTAGCTAACAAACGTCATAACAAATCCAATATGGCGCCCCCCCCAAGATGGCGGACTGGTACTGTTTGAAACCCACCCCCATGATATGGGTATCAAATGAAAGGATTTGCTGTCAGGAATACGAAAAAAATAGTCATGAGACTTAAATCCAATATGGCGGACGTCAAAGATGGCGGACAGGCTTTGAGGCACTTCCCGATAAGCTAGCAGGCTGAAATTTTCAGGGTAGCTTCTAACCCTATGAACAAAGATAAAAATAATAAAATAATTAATAGATTACAAAAAAACTAAAAACCCACGTTTTTAAATATCTTAAAAATAAGAAAATAACCCTACAGGGTTGAGAGAGGGGCCACTCAAAACGTGGGGGCGTATCTTTGCAAGTTACACCCACGATCTGTTCACTTCATGTAAATATAATTATATCCCATAAATAATCCCTTAAATAATATACGCCCCCACGTTTTGAGTTGCCCCTCTCTCAACCCCGTAGGGTTATTTTCTTATTTTTAAGATATTTAAAAACGTGGGTTTTTAGATTTTTTTAAATCTATTAATTTTGTTTCAGCACAGTCATCCTAACTAAAAGGCATACCTATATTTTATATCTTCTTACATATACAGGGTGAAATTTTCATGGTTGTTCTCCCGCGGCAGGACGATTACCCATCAGTAGTACTATCGAAACACAAAGTTAAACTTTAAAAAAAAAGTTCTTTTTTTTTTCAAATCTTTAAAAAAGTATTCATAAACTCGAAAGAGCGAGAATCGATAGTAGTCAGTATGACGTAGGTAGGTACCTTCACGAAACTCACGACGCGGCAAACTATAGTGCGAGAGCCGGCTGCAAAAATACCTACCTTATCGGCTACCCCAATAGGCTATGTATAGATCGTTAACCGACACCTAAACACGTAAAAAAAATCAGGTCTGCCAGAGCCGATCCTGCCGGGTCATAGAAATAATCGAGATTTTTTGACGTAATTTTTTAGTAAAAATTACGTCATAAGATACCCGAATGAAAGTGCTGGCAGCAGTTAACCATTGATTAGTTATGTAAAAAAAAGTGGGTCTGCCATTGCGCACCTTGCCGGAAGTACTTGGCAGACCCCTAAAATATGCCCTTCTGAAACACTAAACCTACCTCATCGAGTACCCGGATGGGACCAACGCTAAATAATAACCAAGATGCCTCTGATAATGGATCAAAAGGTCTGCCAGGTCTAAGCTTGCCGGAACTTAGTGTTCAAAGCATTTGAAGTTGATAGGGAGCATAATTTCACCTGAAGTCAAAATAACATTTAACATTTAAAATAACATTTTTTAAACATTATTTTGTTCTAATTTTATAGAAATTTATGAATATTAAATATTTTTTATCAAAACATTAAATAAAACAACAGGTGTAGAGATAAAAGATGTACATTCAAAATTTAGCAACAATCACTACGAGTTCAATATCATGCTTACAATTTATATACTTACAACTATCAAAACTTAGTTTAAGTTGGCATTAAAATTACCTGAATTGTGTACATGTATATGTAGGTTGAGGGAACTAAGTAGGCTTCCGAGTGTAGAACCTGTTATTGCGTAAATCATCGTAGGAACGCCGAAAGGTAGTCAATGCCTAATCAACCTGACCACCACCAGGATCTTTCTCATCATCTCAGCCATAGGACGTCCACTGCTGAACATAGGCCTCCCCTTTAGATTTCCACATATATGTAATATACCGGTTGGAAGCGATCTGCATCCAGCGTCTTCCGGCGACCTTTAAGGTCGTCTTTCCATCTTGTTGGTGAACGTCCTACGCTGCGCTTGCTAGTCCGTGGTCTCCACTCTAGTGCCTTTCGACCCCATCGGCCATCTGCTCTGCGAGCAATATGGCCTGCCCATTGCCACTTCAGCTTGTTAATCCGGCGGGCTATATCGGTGACTTTAGTTCGTCTACGGATCTCCTCATTTCGGATTCGATCACGCAGAGAAATACCGAGCATAGCCCTCTCCATAGTTCGTTGAGCGACTTTGAGCTTTGAGATGAGGCCGATACTGAAAGACCACGTTCCGGTGCCGTAAGTCATCACTGGTAATACAGATTGGTTGAAGACTTTTGTCTTGAGGCACTGAGGTATGTCGGACGACAAGACATTGCGTTGTTTCCCGAACGCTGCCCAACCGAGTTGGATTCGGCGGTTGGCCTCTTTCTTGAAGTTGGACCTACCTAATTGGACTACTGTCTTGTCCTAAGTAGATAATAATGTTCAACAACTTCGAGTACCGAGTTTCCAACAGAGACTGGGGTGGGCATGGCATTTGACATAATTTTCGTCTTGTCCATGTTCATTTTCAAGCCCAACCGTTGTGAAAATCGGTCGACGCTATCGAGCATCATGCTGAGTTCCTCCATCGACTTTGCCATGCGACGCCTGTAATATTGGGGTAAATTCGCTAAGGAAGGGTGATGTTCAAGTGAGAATAACTCCTAAGATACTTAACGTAGAGTGATCATTTTGATATCATTTTATAGCCTGACTCAAACACTTTTAATTTATTGCAAAAATCTTATCAAAATTCGGGGGTACTTATCGAGCTAGAGTTAAAAATGTGAAATTATTCAGTAATTTTTGTGTACAATTTCGTGTTTGCCCATGTTTTTTGGTTATTTTTACATATTATTTAGAAAACTTTCGTAAGTTTTTGATAAGATATTTGCATTTTATTGTACACACCCCAGTTCGACGGACTAAAAAATTAAAATGGCTGCCATTCGCGAAGTATTGGAGTAAGAATTTTTTTAAAACCATTTTTGTCGATGAAAATGAGCCTAGAATATCCCCTTCAAATATCGCTAACTCGTGCCCGGACACACTGTATACACAATTCAGGTAATTTTTAACAGACTTCAAAAAAAAAAGTAGGTTCTCAGTTCGACCTGTATGTATGTATGTATGTATGTATGTATGTGTGTTTGTCCGCGATTATCTCGCGTTTGGCTGAACGGATTTTGATGCAGTTTTCAGGAAAGTGTTCATTACATTCTGGAGAAGGTTTTAGTATATAACACTAATAGATATCCCGTGACGTTGCCCGCGTGGATCCGTTTTGCTTACTTGGATCGTTGATTTTCAGGGACGATTGCATGTTTGTCCGCAATTATCTCGCGTTTGGCTGAACCGATTTTGATGCAGTTTTCAGAAACGTGTTTGTTACATTCTGGGGAAGGTTTTAGTATATAACATTAATAGATATCCCGTGACGTTGCCCGCGTGGATCCGTTTTGCTTACTTGGATCGTTGATTTTCAGGGACGATTGCATGTTTGTCCGCAATTATCTCGCGTTTGGCTGAACCGATTTTGATGCAGTTTTCAGAAAAGTGTTTGTTACATTCTGGGGAAGGTTATAGTATAGAACAATAATGGATATCTCGTGAAGTTGCTCACATAGACTCGTTTTGCTTAATAGGATTGTAGATTTTCAAAGACGCCGATTTCATGAAGATTTTTGTTGTTGATGATCTCAACTAAATAGGGAAAAATAAAAAACTTTTTAAAAAAAAGGGAACCGACTTCAAAACCAAACACAAAAAATCTATAAAATAACTTTTCTTTCGGAAGTCGGTGGCCAATTATGTCAATGAAATAAAAGAAAACAAAGCCACCGACTTCCGAAAGAAAAGTTATTTTATAGATTTTTTGTGTTTGGTTTTGAAGTCGGTTCCCTTTTTTTCAAAAAGTTTTTTATTTTTCCCTATTTTAATGCCAACTTAAACTAAGTTTTGATAGTTGTAAGTATATAAGTTGCAAGCATGATATTGAACTCGTAGTGATTGTTGCTAATGTAGGTACATCTTTTATCTCTACACTTGTTGTTTTATTTAATGTTTTGATAAAAAATATTTAATATTCATAGTATAAAATTAGAAATTAAATAATGTTTAAAAAATGTTATTTTAAATGTTAAATGTTATTTTAACTAAAGGTGAAATTATGCTCCCTATCAACTTCAAATGCTTTGAACACTAAGTTCCGGCAAGCTTAGACCTGGCAGACCTTTTGATCCATTATCAGAGGCATCTTGGTTATTATTTAGCGTTGGTCCCATCCGGGTACTCGATGAGGTAGGTTTAGTGTTTCAGAAGGGCATATTTTAGGGGTCTGCCAAGTACTTCCGGCAAGGTGCGCAATGGCAGACACACTTTTTTTTACATAACTAATCTATGGTTAACTGCTGCCAGCACTTTCATTCGGGTATCTTATGACGTAATTTTTACTAAAAAATTACGTCAAAAAATCTCGATTATTTCTATGACCCGGCAGGATCGGCTCTGGCAGACCTGATTTTTTTTACGTGTTTAGGTGTCGGTTAACGATCTATACATAGCCTATTGGGGTAGCCGATAAGGTAGGTATTTTTGCAGCCGGCTCTCGCACTACTACAAAAGAAGAGTGAATAATAAAATAAATCTCGAGCCTGCACGAACGCGGCGGTGAGGGGGGGCCGCGGCCTCCCTCACCCGCGCCCGCGCCTCTGCGTTTACGTTTAGTTTAGTCCTTCCGCGAACGTCATAAGTGTAATACGTTATCGACATCTTTTCAAAACTGAATCGTCATTACAATTTTTGTGACTTTTGACCTTTATTTGTGGTCTGAGCTCAAACGCCTGGTGTATTGTGAGGTATAAATCAAACTCGTGACGTGTTGTTATGTGCGATAGTGGACGCTTTCAATATCGTGAGACGTGATAGAGACACTCTTATCAAACTGAAAGACAACCAACTAAAACGTGCTCGTTTGTGCATTGAAAATAGTGGTTTGCATTTCGAACAATAACTCCGCTACCGGGAAATGTAAGTACCTACTCACTCGTACCTCGTAAATAAACATTTAAAAGTAGGTTAGGTAATCAAAATCATTGTAAATATTAAGTTGATTCCATTTATTTAATACGCCTCAAATACTTAATTATCTAAATCAGACTTTTTTAAAGATAATTATTTATGACGGTCCTAAATCCGTAAAAGTATGAAGGGAAAATTGGAATAACTTATTGGGTTTTGTGTTTGATTAAGTCAGGACTCAGGCGTATGATCAGCTGATTTAAAAGTGCAACGACCGGGCCAACCACGCGCCCGCTCGCGTTCCGCGTATCATATCGCGCGATGCCCTACTGTTGGTTCAAGTCACTTTCGAGTTTTGTTTATCACAATTGTAAATCTGCCATTTATTGAGTCTATTTTTTTTTATAAATATGAATCGATTGTATTACCGATACAAACTCATTTCGCTTCGGTAGAACAACCATTAGAATTTCACGCTGTATATTTAATAGGCAATCTTACATCAACCATCAATCTCATCTACCATTGGCTTTCCTCCATAAAATGTCATTACTAAGATTTATTTATTGCATCTCTTTTTGTGTGAGTGGACCAGGAGGAACTGCGGACTTGACTAACTAAAGAAAACCAAATTTTTTCACTTACCCTTTATGTTCAAAGGCCACGGAATTCCCGTGACCGCGATATTTATTGGATCATAAACAATATCTTACGAGGTAAAAACCTTATCCATGCCAATGTTGCCAGTTTTCACTGAGTTATGCCTCTTATTGCACTGAAAGAATACTTATGAGTTGAACAATAGTTTTAGGCAATTTGACAGTACCTAACAATAAATTGAAATTAGTCCGATAGATAGAGTTTTGAAAAATAATGGACAAGTAATTTTTCGTTAATTCAATGCATATTCAAAAATTCAAGAGTGGGTGCTCGCGACGTCAAAAGCAAGTAAAAACTGTACATGCTTCTAACGTTTTAGCAATTTCAAAAGAAGTATTTTCGTAAATATTGGTTTACGTAAAAAAAATAAAAATACGAGTTAAAACTACTCGTAATTAGTTTTTTTCAGTCAAAAATCCGTGTGTGTGCGAGTGTGGTAATAGGTACTTCTGTTTACAGGGTACTCGAGGAATACTGGTTTATTTATATCTTATGCCTAAATACAGATCATTTCAATTTATTCTTCGCTAATCCAAACCAGCAAGAACCAGGAGCTATTGGTAACTAATAGGAACGGGTCGACCCGTGGCCCGTGGCTGCGCTTGCATGAAATTGAGGAATGAATTATCTATTATTGGTTTCATTTTTCTTTTCATATGGGTGTGAAGGGGTCTTTAGACAGTATAGCTTAGCTTTTTACTATGTGCAAGCTTTTGAAGTAATGAGGTTGTTTTTTAACCGACTTTCCGACCGACCGAGGTTCTGGTTCCAGTTTTCCGCAAAAAGTTCGTTTTTATCTACGGTGAAGACTTGAAAGTCTATGAATAAAATACGGGAATGGAACTCGGTAAGTGCGTAGTGGGGTGGCTCACTCAGGCGCATGACCAGCGCAGGACCAGTACCAGTACCGGGACCAGTACCAGTATTGGGACCAGTACCCGAACCAGGACTAGTACCGAGACCTATACCAGTACCAAGACCTGTACAAGTACCGGGACCAATACCAGGACCGGGTCCAGTACCAGTACGTTAGTAGTACCGCGACCAGTACCGGACACTGTACCGGTACCTGTACCTGACCTGGGACTAGTACCGGTATTGGGACAGTACCACAACTAGGACCAGTACCAGTACTGGGGCCATTACCAGTACCTGGACCAGTACCTGTATTAGGACCAGTACTAATATTGGGACCGGGACAAGTACCAGACCCGGGTCCAGTATCAGTACCAGGCCCAGTACTAGTACCGGGAGCAATACCAGTACTGGGACCATTAACCGTATTGGGGCCAGTACCAGTACTAGGATCAGTACCAGTACCTGGACCTGTACCAGTACTGGGACCAAGATACTGCAGGTTCTGGTCAGTTTTCGAGAATTTGCCATTTAGAGAATCAGGTTTTTTGAAAAATTGCCATTACGAAACTTAGGCTTTTAGAGAATTTGCCAGGTGTCCTTTTGTAACTCGGTTGCAATTCTGCGAATGAGGTTTTCTGCGCCTAAACCCTTAAAATAATAGTAGTACTACCGTTACCAGTCTACAACAGCTGCAACATGAAACGTAAAGATGAATGAGATTTATTGTAGTATTAAAGGTATAATGACGCCCCCTACTCCCCTTAGAGCGCCAAAGCCTGCCGGGGTCGCGGGTCTGACGAATACAGTGACCCCGGAACGTAAAGGGCTATTGAAGAACACCGTGGATTCTAGTCAGTACAAGTCTGACAGTCCCTCCCGCCCTGCCCTGGGTGGGTGACCTCATTTGATGGTTTACCACTCTAAAAATCTCATCACTCAAATGATGATGATGATGATAATGGTTTCATATAAGAATTGTGTATCTGATTATTGTGATACAAGTTTTATCTTGATGTCTCTTGCATCGTGTTTATATCAAAATATTTTTCTAAATCTCGTACAATTTTAAAAAATGTTTTAACGTAAAGGTTCTTTTATGTTCAATAAAAACTGATGATAGCACAAACAATTTCCCTTTCTAATCTCCCTCAAAACGTATTGCATAATTCAGTTCCATCTGAACCGGGATCCACCGGGATCTTCACCTGCTATCCTTTACAAGTCTTTCCACGTCCTACCCGCGTCTAACCGAGTACACCAATCGACTGATATTGAAAATAGATTGAAATTGGATTGAGTTGAAAATTGGAAATTTTGCAATGGCGTTCCCCTGGGCTTTGCAATAGAGGTCCCTTGGGGTATTTGGTTGCATGCCCGTTGAATATATTTTTTGGAATTACGGTCGGTATGATATTAAATATTATGTTGTTTGTATGTCCTAAGTTTTTTTTTTATTTTATGCATTTTGGTGGCGTTTTTGGTTGGAGGAGCCTAGTAAAATAATGTTATGTAGTGTTATGAATTATTGTCTGTCCTAGTGAGAGCTCATTTTCTGAAGCATTCTACAGTTTTGCTTCTGAAGTTTTTTACCTGTGAACTAGTAACGTTATTTTTAATTTTGCTAAAGTATAATTTTTTTTTTTAGAACCTGTTTGGGATTAACACCAATAAAACTACTTACTAAACTAATTGACTGTTCAAACAAAGTAGGTATTGATCAAAAGTAACAAAAAACGCAATTCTGCTTTGAGAAATTAGTTCCTTTACAGTTAAGTGAATAATCAGTAAAATTACCTTTATTCTTTCTCCTTGAAACAAAACTTCAGAAACCTACATTTTCAATCTAACTAAACAGACAACCTTCTTTAATATCTTTTTTTGTTTAAAAGCCTCGACGTCATACTGGTAATATAATTTTCAGTGGAACATTCCGCGGCACAAGTTCTGTCGTACTCGCAAGACGCTCTGCCCGTCTGTGGCTGACTTTACAATCAGAGAACGAGAAGCATCCCAGATGGAGAGCTATCATGTAACTAGCAACCGGTTGCCATTGTTACTACAACTTCTAAACTCGGGAGCAAAAGTATGGAATCCCCTACTCCGGTTGAGTATTTACTGATTAAGAATAATAAACATGGTATCATTTTTAAGGTTTAACTGGTAATTTTAAATTGATACTAAATCCATTCAAATCACGAGATTTTTCAAGAAGCTAATCCCCGATCAATTCCAAGTAAGTAATTTCATTCTTTTGCTCTCTAGTCTAGATATTAGACTGAATAATCATGCAGGTTATGGTGCCGCATAATCATAATTGGCGAATCACGTTGGGATACAGATTTCCTTGTTGTGAAAAGTAAACGCTGTTATTCACCAGGAGCTTATTACATCATTCATGGATGCTATATTTGAGAAAGGCTCAATCAGAACTATTTAAATTGCGAATATTGTGGTTTGATCTTACATACACAAATTTTACAAGGCTGTAGATAATAAAATAATATAAAAGATATCTTTCTGAATGTAAAGTTAATCACACTACACAACTGTTAAAGCAATTAGTCACACAATCACAACTTTGCCACGACTCCCCCAGTTGCAATTGCAAATTACACACTACGCCCCCGTCGGGGAATTATGCGAAATTTAATATAAAACTATGCGCCATAACTCAACGTCCCGTGCCACATGTGACATGCTCCCGCAACTTTTTGCTTCCATCTTTTTTTATATTTTAAAACTGTAAAATTCCCAACGAGTTGGCGAAAAGTTTTGATTACAAAAAGTGTCAAATGTAAAAAGTACGCCTTTTGATGGCGAGAGCTTCCGTCCATTTTATTGCAGTTCATGAATTGGTGGGGTTTATTTTATCGTTCAGTAGTTGGCTGACAAATTGATGGTAGGTACTTTCCATAAAATCAGTAAAAATGTCCTTTGATGTGGCACGTAGGTTTTTGTTCTGACTCTCTGACTTGTTTGTGAATGCACCCACAATATAGGAGGAATTCAATTTAGTGTTAGGTAAGAGAACTTACATAAAAAAAAACACTTTCGTGTTAATTTGGCTATAATAGCCAACTGTGCAGGTAACTTTGCCATCGCTAACAACAAAATGTCCACCGTCTGTAACTTATAAGGTAAGTTACAGACGGTGACATCGCAACACTGTCTTACCGATGACATTTCAAGTACTGTGTGCTTAGTGCGAGTTTTTTTACGTTGACGCAATAGTAACGTTTAACCGCGTTTGGAGCTCTCATTGGTTGAAAGTTCTCACGACCTTGGAGCGGGCCAATGAGAGCGCCAAACGCGGTTAAACGTTACTTTCGCGTCTACGTAAAAAAACTCGCACTAAGCACACTGAACGCAACTCATTCAATTGCAGTTACTGCAAGTGGAAACTTGACACAAACTCGTGGTTTCCGAAGGTTTCAGTAATAGAATTTAGTTACTGCAACTTCATAAGAGCTAACGTGTCGTCTGAAACTTTGACTAACGTTAGTTTGATGTTCTGACTGAGACTAACTGTTAACGCAGACTGCCCGGCTCCTTTTGTAGACGTGTAGGGATAGTTATATGAAACACCACGTACTCAGAACGAAGACATTTATTCGAACATTTCCTTTACCTTATATACCTTCGGATGTAACGAAACCATAGCGTGATTTACAAAATCTAACAACGCCATCTAGGGAAGTAAGTGGTAATTAAATATTATGTTAACAGTTTGAACATACCGCCCACCAAGGACTCAGTCCTTTCAACCGCCCACCATGACATCATGAAAAAAGTAATCTGAATAAGAGCGTGTTGCCTCTAAAATCCTGGGTGTGCAGCCCTTATAAAATTAAACAAGTTAACATCCTGTTTAAACGCATTAATGAAACAAAATAAATTACATTTTACACAATAAACATAAAATTTGAGTGGACTGTATATAAATAAAAGGTCAACGGGCGAATTGTATGGGAAAAAAACCCACGGCGGACATAAATCAAACCTTGAGGATATATAGCTAAATGTCTCTTGGTTACCATGGTAAGGGTCGCATTCTTGTGGGCTGTGGGAATAAAAAAAAATAATAATAATAGTTTTCATTATTTGTTCGGCGTAATTAATGCAGTTTCATCTAAAAATATGGCAGGGGTCGATTTCCTGCCACCGCAAGCCGGATCGCCCGGAGGATGCGGTGGAGCATATGGTGCAGGTCTGCTCCGCTTGGCCAGAGCACCGCACTGAGGCGATAGGCGCGACTTCTCCCACCCGGCATTGTTCGAGGTCATGCTGCGGGGTGAGACGGAATGGGAAGTGGTCGCCTCCTTCTGCGAAGCAGTCATGCTAGCGAAAGAGGAGGCGAGATGCGTGAGAGAGCGGATAGCGTCCACCTCACGACCCAGCCGCCTCAGGAGACGCCCACAGCAACGGACGTCGCGAGACGATTTTCGGGTATGCCCGGGTTTCAAAGAGCTGTCAGCAATATGACGGGGCCCCCCTCTTTTAAGGCCAAAGCCTGCTGGGGTCGTGGGTCTATTGGGTCAACGTGGCCCCGGAACGTAAAGGGCTATTGAAGGACACCATGGATTTTGTTCAGTATAAGTCTGAAAGTCCCTTTTTTGTTTAGCGTGGTAAAATCATCAAATGAGTCCTCCCACCCCGGGCAGGGCGGGAGGGACTGTCAGACTTGTACTGACTAAAATCCACGGTGTCCTTCAATAGCCCTTTATGTCCCGGGGTCACGGTGAGGAAATAAAATCCCGCGACCCCAGCAGTCTTTGGCCCTCTGAGAGCGGGCCCCGTCAGTTTTGCTGACGCTCTTTGAGGTGCGCGTGGAACACGACGCGCCGTCGACTCGGGCATGGTCCATGATCGGACAGCGAGTTGCCCTTTACTCGCTGTCCGCATGCCCGCGCCTACGGTGACCGGAGATCGTCTGGCGACGTCCGTTGCCGTGGGCGTCTCCCGCGGCGGCTGGGTCGTGAGGTGGACGCTGTCCTCTCCCTCACGCGTTCCGCCTCCTCCTTTGCTAGCATTACTGCTTCGCAGAAGGAGGCGACCGCTTCCCATTCCGTCTCGCCCCGCAGCATGGCCTCGACCAGTGCTGGGCGCGAGAGGTCGCCGCCTATCGCCGCTGTGAGGACACGGCGGTGCTCTGCCCAAGCGGGGCAGTCCTGCACCGTATGCTCCAGCGTGTCCTCTGGGCGATCCTCGCAGTGGTGACACCCAGGCGTTTCTTCCTTCCCCATACGACACAGGAACCTCCCGAAACATCCGTGCCCGGTGAGGACCTGCGTCAGACGGAAGGTGAGGACGCCGTGACGCCTCTCCAGCCACTCCTCAAAGAGGGGTCTTACCGCCGCGATTGCGGCGTGCCCGAACCTCGGTTGCGACAGTCGTTCCCTCCAAAGTCTGAAAATCCCTGCCCTATTTTTCCCACGTTTTTATAAACTCACTTTTCTTGTTTGTTTATTTGTTTGTTTTTATGCCATAAAGCTTCTTCAGTGAACCGACCTGACAATATTGTCTTGACAGTTTAAATGTTCGATTCAGTCTCACGCGATTTAATAAATAAATGTATTACTGCATTTGGGATACACAAAACGATATCGAAAGCATGTTAATATAAAGCTTAGTGCGTGTGGTGTTATTTATTGTATTACACGAGGTAAGTTAACTAGTGAATAACACTAGGTGATTCCAATGTCATTATAAAAACAGTTCTGAAAGTATGTTTTTTCTGCGACGTAACATGGATTAAATACGTTAATCATAAAGCAGGTCGCAGAAGGCATTTTGGTTGCAAAATATGAAGACCGCAATCTGTTTTATGAAGTGTGCAATGCAATGGATTCTAGGACTATTTAAAAACATGTTGCCACGTGCTGGAGTGGTCTAGTCTCCTGCCACACCTCATCCCTCGGACGCCGTATGATATGAACCCAATCACTATGTACGGCAAGTCTATTCTTTGAGAAAAGCAAGCCAAATACTTAGGTGTTGACCCTCTACAGTCTCCTTACCTTCCGTGCCCATGTAAAGGCAGTTCGCGTTCGGCTGCCTTTACCGGAAGTAGGCTTCATTTCTTGCTTACAGCAAGAAGCAAATTGCCACTTAAGTGCAAATTGCGTCTTTATAAAGCTGTCATCCGTCCTATTACACGTACATTTTTTTAGACCACGATAATTGCTGACAACATCAAAAATATACATCTTTACAATCCTAAAACTAAATGAGAAAAGGCAACACTTGGTCCTCATATTTTGCATACAGATGTCTTATGGCGGCCCGGCCTATACAGAAATTCCAAAAAACAGTAAAACCTAAAAAAGAGGAACCGACTTCAAATCCAAACACAAAAAAGTGTGACTTTACTTTCGGAAGTCGGTGAAATAAAAAACAAAGCCACCGACTAGACTGGATATTGTTTTTTTTTTTATTTACCCTTTTTTCATCGAATATGGCCACCGACTTCGAAAGAAAAAATATTTTATCCTTTTTGTGTGTTTGGTTTTGAAGTAGGTAGGTTCCCTTTTTTAAGTTTTTTTTTTTGTTTTTTTCTGTTTTTAGTTTGGATGTTCAACAAAAATATTCGTATATTCGACGTCTTTGAAAATCTACAATCCAAGTAAGCAACAAAAAAGGGCGGAAAAATCTATGTGGGCAATGAGATATCCATGATTGTTATAATACTAAAATCTTTTCCAGAATGTTAGGAACACTTTTCTGAGAACAGCATCAAAATCGGCACAGTCTATAACCGCGGACAAACATACATACGTCATACGTACAGGTCGAACTGAGTACCTATTTTTTTTTAAGTCGGTTAAAAATCAGGTTTAGTGGCTTGTAAACTATTGTATCTAGTCGATCAAAACAAAAGAGAATCTGAAACGTACAGATCAAGAGGAAAGACAATGAACGGAGATTTTTCGAATAAATACATTTTTGGTTAAAACTTTGTTCTCCAATGGATTACAACAAAAATAATTGAGTGTATTATTATGTGAATTATGCTCTTTCATTCTAGACCATTTTCATTCATGTCCGCGACCGGGTCGGATTGCGCCCGATGACCTTTGTTAATATAATAAAAATTAATCAAAAGTACTAATAATTAATGTTTAACCTTCATCGCTTATTGGTAAAATACAAAGTTTTGACGTTGGACGCTTGACTTGAGAGTCTTTACACTTTATGGTAGCTACTCGAACCAAATTGTCTTTACCAGGGTGTAATTCAATCACCCTGCCATATAACCACTTGGCAGGAGGTAAATTGTCTTCTTTTACGAGAACAACATCCCCAACCTTTGGATCGTTCGTACGTTTGGCCCACCTATGCCGTTGAAAAAATATGCTCAGATACTCCCGAGACCAACGTTTCCAAAAAGATTGAATCATCCTTTGTGTCAATTGCCAACGCCTCAAGCTACTCTCCGTGTTATACTCATAATAATAATCTGGTGCTACCACAAGTGGCTCTCCCACCAGGAAATGTCCCGGTGTCAATGGATACGGATCTGTTGCAATTTCACTAGCTTGTGACAGAGGTCTGGAATTTAAGCAAGCCTCTATTTGCGATAAAACTGTACTCAACTCTTCAAAAGTAAGAGTCGAGTCGCCTATCACCCGTTTGAGGTGATGTTTGGTGCTTTTAATTCCTGCTTCCCAAAGACCTCCAAAGTTAGGTGCATGAGGCGGGATAAAATGCCACTCTGTACCATTATTTGCCAACACAGAAGCTATTTCTCTGGGAACAGAAGCACATTCATTGCGAAACATTGCTTTAAGCTCTTTCGAAGCCCCGACAAAATTTGTGCCATTATCACTGTAGATCTGACTACAGTGCCCACGTCTGGCGACGAAACGCTTAAAAGCTGACAGAAAACCCTGAGAAGTCAGATCAGAAACCGCTTCTATATGTACAGCACGGGTGGCCATACATACGAAAAGACATATATAGCCTTTGTAGGACTTATGTCCCCTACCCTTTGAAGTTCTGATCTGAATCGGCCCTGCGTAATCGACACCTGAATGTAGAAACGGCTTACTTGGCGTTACTCTACATGATGGCAGCTGACCCATCAGCTGGTGTTTTGTTATACCTGCATAACGAATACATGGTACACAGTTGTGTATGTGATTTTTAATAAGATTCTTCCCTCGAACAATCCAGTATTTTGACCTCAGAAAGTTGTGTGTCAATTGGGGTCCTCCATGTAATACTCGCTCATGAGCATCTGCTATGAGCAACTTCGTTAAATAGGATTGAAAAGGAACTATTATGGGATGCTTCATATGTTCACCTAGTGGTGAATTTTGTATCCTTCCACCCACCCTCAATAGGTCTTTGTCATCTAGGAAAGGATTTAAAGAACTTAAACTGCTGCTTTTACTGACGTCTTTTTTCCCGCTTGAATTGCTTTGATTTTTTTAGGCAACAATGCATCGTATACACAATTTCCGCAGCTTCCAGATAAGATGGTAGCTTTGTTCGTGATTGCCTTGGTGTTTTCAACCTCAAAAAGCGTCTGCAATAAGTTAGTGTCCTGGTCATTCTACGAAAAGATGAAAATCTGGACCACATCTGTTCAATCGGATTATCATCTACTTGTACTGTATGAACTTTAACAGATTTTTGGTCCAACTTCGTCATTATAGCCTTGGGTCTGCTATATTCTATAGTTTCAGATAGCAGCCATGCTGGCCCTTGCTTCCAAAGAGAGTCATTTAAGAATGACGTGGGCGTTGTACCTCTAGAAGCACTGTCAGCTGGATTGTCTTTCGTAGAAACATAATGACATTGAGTGGAATCAAGTGCTGTAAGAATTTCAGAAGTCCGGTTTGCAACGAAAGTCTTCCAACGACTTGGATGATCGCTCAACCACGCTAATACCACCGTTGAATCAGTCCAAGCGTGAAGATTGGATTTTGATACCTCCAAAACACGAGCCACTTCTAAAAGTAGCTTTGTAACTAAAACTGCCCCACACAGCTCCAATCGTGGTATAGTGATTTGCTTAATTGGTGCCACCTTTGTTTTTGCAGTTACCAGATTACAGTGAACATTACCCTCAGCATCAATGATCCTGATATAAATAACAGCAGCGTATGCTACACTCGACGCGTCAGAAAAACCATGTAACTCAACTTGTTGGTCATCTATTCTCCTTTTCAGCCACCTAGAGATTCTAAAGCCGTTGAGAATTGGCAACTCATTACGATAAGTTTGCCACTCGTGTTGAAGTTCATCAGACAGCTCATCATCCCAATCTAGACCAGCGATCCACAGCTTTTGTATGAAGACTTTAGCGGTAATTATACATGGCGCAATCCAACCAAGTGGATCATACAATCGCGATATCTGTGATATAACTGATCTTTTAGTTTCAGGTGCAGACGGTGACGACTGAGAGAGACAAGGTAAGTTTACATTATAATGGAATTCATCTGAATTGCGATTCCAGGTAAGACCTAAAATTCTAGTGTTTTCATCTTCTTTTATTTCCAGGTTTCTTTCAGTATCGAGTTTTATCTGTTTTAGTAAGTGTTCACGGTTACTGGTCCATTTTTGTAATACAAAGCCTGCTGAATTTAAGAGAGCATTAAATTCGTGATAGATTTTTACAGCTTCTTCCTCCGTCTGGCAGCCTGTCATGAGATCATCCATGTAGAAGTCTGTAATCACTCTACTAGCAGCCAATTGATACAATTTTCCTTCATCACTAGCAACTTGCTGCAATGCCTTCACTGCCAGGTAAGGTGCACTAGATGTACCGAACGTTACTCTCAAAAGCCTAAATTCCTTTATATCGGAATGAAATTCATCTCGCCATAAAATCCTTTGAAAGTCCACGTGTTCATCGGCCACCTTCACTTGTCGATACATTTTGACAATATCGGCAACTAGACAAACTGGATGTTGACGCCATCTCATAACTATATGGCGTAAATCAGGCTGCAAGCGTGGTCCAACCATTAAGGTATCATTCAAGGAAATGCCATCGGATCCCTTGCATGATGCATCAAATACCACTCTCAACTTAGTGGTTGATCTCTCTTCACGGATAACAGCATGATGCGGTAAGTAAACAGCACCCACCTTATTCTTTTCGTCTTCATTGGAAATCTCTTTCATATGCCCAAGTGATAGATATTCATTTATCACTGATGAGTATCGGTTTTTAAGTTCAATATCTTTCTTTAGTTTTCTCTCAAGACTGTACAACCTTTTAGTTGCTATTTCTTTTGTGTTGCAGGGTCTTTTATTGGATCGGAATGGAAGATTCACGATGTAGCGACCAGTTTCATCTCTGCGTGTTGTAGCAGCAAAGTAATCTTCACATGCTTGCTCTTCAGGACCAAGAATTGTCTTTTCAGAACCTGACGGTTCTGCCTCTAGTTCCCAAAATCTTTTCAGGATTTCATTGTCTTGGACCTTGGCGTGCATGCTTAGAATTACGTTGTGACATGATTGTAATTCTACATCATCATGAACTTCACCCGATACAATCCATCCAAAGTATGTATCTTGAGCCATTGTATTACCTCTTGGGTCCTTGATTAAGCCTTCTTTTAAAACTTTGCAATAGGCTTCCGCTCCTAACAAAATGTCAATTTTGTTAGGCCTGTTGAAATTTGGATCGGCTAATTCAAAACGATTGAGTTCTGGCCAATCCACCAAAGTGAATTTCCTTTCAGGTAAAATGGAAGTTACCTTACTCAGTACATAAGCTTTAATTTGAAATTTGAAGGCAGGATCACGTAACGACTGAATGCTTACCCTAACTATATATTTTGAAGTTACGTCGCCCTGACCTCCACCTAAACCCGAAATAGAGGTTTTAACCGCTATTTTCTTTAAGTGTAATAACTGAACCGCAGCTTCAGTTATAAAAGAAGCTTGCGAACCCTGGTCTAACAGGGCTCTCAAAACTTGATGATACCCATTGCTAGACCTAGCCTTGACAAGGGCTGTAGCCAGTACAATCTGACTATGGACTTTTCTAGCAAAATGGGTTGAAATATGAGGTTCAGCCGTGGCCTCGTTCTGTGGTGTTTCTCCTTGAGCACTAGATTGAGCCTGGGAAGAGCTGGTATCCCTATTAATTTCTATATTTTGATGCAGAAGAGTATGGTGCTTTCTGTTACACATTTTACATCTAGTATTCACACGACAATTAGTAATGAGATGACTGGAGCGAAGGCAATTAAAACACAAACCATGAGATTTTACTACCTGACGACGCTGATCAACAGTTTCCCGAGCAAACTTCTCACAATGACACAAGAGATGCTCTTCCGAACAAAGTGGACAGGATAATTTAGCAACCACATGCAATGCTTTGGGGTAACTTTTAGACCTACTACTCTGTGGTTCAACAAATTCTAAAGCCCGGAAACGTTTATCTAAAAAATCACGAAACACTTTGAAGGTGGGAAGGTCCTCGCAAAATTGACTTACCTGTAATTCCCACTGTTTCCGAGTCTCAACGTCCAACTTTGAACTGATCAAATAAATAACAATTATATCCCAAGTGTCCACCTGCACCCCTAGATTTGATAGCTCATGTAAGCAATCGGTTGTGGTATCCAAAAGCTCCTTGAGAGCAGTGGATGCCTCACCCGTCATTTGTTTTTGGTTAAGTAGACGCCTGAGAGTACAATTGGCTAAAAATCTCTTATTATTGTATCGACTATTTAACAGAGTCCAACATTTATCGTAGTTTGCTTGGGTTATCGGAATATGCTTTATGAGCTGTGCTGCTTCACCTGACAAATGTGATCTTAAATAATGTAAACGTTGTACGTCTTCAAGATTCTTATTATAATGAATTAAAGACAAAAATAGGTCCCTAAACGATGTCCATTCGTAATATTTGCCATCAAAAGTAGGAATAATTATCTTAGGTAATTTAGTAATAGACATAGTTTTTGGATCTTCATGCGACTCATTACTCGGTTTGCAGGACTGAGACGTACTAGGTAAAGCGTTTTTCAATTCCACTTTATAGTCAATAAAAGTGTCTGTGACCGCTTCAAAAACATCATTCTTAATATAATTTGTTGCGTTTAAGTCACTTTGTTTGAAGTTAACCAAAAGTTGCTCATGTTTCCTTGTAAAATCTTCATACAATTTATCTAAAATCTCTAATCTGGACTCCACATAGGCTTTGTTTATTCTGTCTTTTGGAGACTTCTTGAAGTTAACTAGTCCCCTCTCAATGCGATTTTTGATGTCTTCTAACAGCCTTAACTGTGCTTCCATGTTGTTAATAAGCCAAAGACAGAAAATTCAATCGAAGAATACTATGTGCCCAATTCGTATTTTTTCTAAGTGCCAGATTGATGAAATTTTTTAAGTGTTTGAACCGCACTTATACTCTAACCAAAATCGGGCATAGGTTCCCCGTCACTCCAATTTTTGAGGAATTATTCTAAGTCCTATCTTTACTTTCGCAAATTTTTCTAAGTCCATGAATTAATTTGAGAATTTTACAAGTCTTTGACACTTCTAATTGTATTAAGATTGTACTCACGGTTTTTTTTTTTTTTTTTGCACTTTGATCACTTCACTAAACCACTTAAACAGTTCCGCTCGGCTGCGCAGACCTCGCTCCGCTCAGCTCCAGATTCCAGACTCGCTCCGCTCAGCTCCGGGCTCGCTCCGTCGAATGAGGCGCTTTTCTTCAAAAACGTTCCGGATCGGTGGACCTTATGTTAACGCAGACTGCCCGGCTCCTTTTGTAGACGTGTAGGGATAGTTATATGAAACACCACGTACTCCGAACGAAGACATTTATTCGAACATTTCCTTTACCTTATATACCTTCGGATGTAACGAAACCATAGCGTGATTTACAAAATCTAACAACGCCATCTAGGGAAGTAAGTGGTAATTAAATATTATTTTAACAGTTTGAACACTAACTGATTACTAAATAGATACTGAATGAGCTAGTTATGAGGTAGTATAGTTGTTTTAATTTTTTTATTACCTATGCATCGAATACGCAATGAAACGGACGCAGTGTGTTTGAACAAAAATATTCTGCTGTCATCATTGTAGGTTTGTCTTTGGTCAACAGAAAGAGAGGCCAAATACGTAGATTTCGTGCTAGGGGCTACCCTAGCACGAATTCTACGTATTTGGCCGTACAGCGTTCTTGAAGTATTACGACATAATTTGTACGGAAAATGAAAAGGCGCCATAAGTGTAAGACCGAGGAAATAATTTTATCCATCAAATTAACGTCAAAATTCCCGTTTATTTTACGTCACAAATCTCGATGCGCAGAGACAAGAAACAGAGTAAAATGTTTTTCAAGCCTGTTGTTTATTTTTTTCTTTTGGGTTATCCTCAATCATTATCTATTATATTATGTGGATGAGTTGATAGTTCTGGCAATCGAGTGCAGTCCAGCAAGTGCACTACTCTTCCTAAATTCCATCCTTATGACTCTGCAAGTGCTGGATTATTTTTCAACCTGATTTTATTTTTATCTAATTTCCCAAATTAAAAGAAGTTATACTTTAAAAAAAAAAATATTATTCGGATACGGTGATCAGTGGCTACATTTTTTTTATTTTTTGTGTTGGAAACGGATCACGGTATCGGTGAAAACAAGTCGCCGTGATCCGTGGCTAATTCAATCTGATACCGGGATCCGTGGAGACAAACCCAGGTAAACACCTCACACGTAAAATTTTCTCGTGGAACAACTAAAAGTTTCCTCGCTTGCACACAACCTAAGTGCCTTAACTACGTACGTACTGTCGAGCAGTTAACTTTAAGTGTCTTTGTAACAAATAGTGACGGATTGCCGGCTCGTTACCCGCTACCATAACCTAGTTTCGGTACCTAGGTTCTAGGTACAGCTGGTATTTACGACCTTGTAAGTAACGGAAACAAATGGCACTGCCTAATGTTGTTACGGGATGGGGTTGTAGTTTATATATTTTTAATCAAGGAAGTTCTCAATTTTGTTTGTATTTTTTTTACACACCGATTACTCCGTGGTTGGTTCGAATTATGTTTGTTTTGTTCGATGAGTATATTTGCTATTTGGTGCCATAAAAAATTCATTCACTTTGTTTCAGTAGTTTTCATTTTATGAGCATTTTTCGCTTATTGTTTACTTGGACGATGTTATTAACATTACTACGGATTACAAAATTCTAGTGCGCATGTAAGCAAATGACTATGTATATTTATGAATTTGGGTTGAAATATTTGAGAATTAATTTTATACTTTTTAAATATTTTTTTAAAGTTTTTAGTATTGTATGACCTGTAAGTATTTGTTTCGGGTTTGGGTGTTTGTGTGTATAAAATGTATAATTATGTTTCTAAACGCACGGACAACACAAGAAGAATTCCTAATGAGGGGCAACGTAAAAAAGGTATCAATAAGCTACCTAACTAACTACAACACCGAAATGCGGAGATTTCCTTTATTTTTTTTTATTTTGTGTCTAAGTTCAACGACATACTTCAGTACGAAACTTAGACGTAAACTCTCCCCCAGAGGAAACAAGACTACATAGAGTTACCTGTGTTTTCCACATTGAAATCTACAAAGTTTTGCAGTCGATAAGTTGCGAGACTCGACTTGGAAAGCATGTTAAGCAGTTTCAGGGGACTGTCTTATAAGCGGGGTAACATGGAAAAACCGAGTATGGAGAAACCGTAGGAATAGGGTGGATCTGACGGGGCTGTTCAGGGCTTAATGCCTGCCGAGGTGGTGGGACTGTCTGAATAGGTAAGATTGACCCGGTAACGTAAAGGCGCTCCCTCACCGGTGTAACGTTACAGACTAGAACATTTCATCAATGAGGGAAGACAATCGAGCATCACAATGCGCATCTTGTATCAAATCTTATACCTTATACTAAGACCCATTGTCCACGTAACCGCACGTCATACGCACGCTTTCTTCAATTGACGATTGCAAGACGAATGCATTGCATCTTGCGTAGAAACAATGAAATCTGTGTCCACGAAGCGGCAACGTCGCGTCAGCCGCTCGTGTTGCGTTCGTCATGCATTTTTTACAACAAAAGATTTTCTCAATGCTAGTTGAAAGAAAATTGAGACCTTTTGTACCATGACTGACTATTGCATGAAACAGCGTGGACATAACAAATATGCAAAATAGGCCTATCTTCTTTCTAGGTTACATGCATCCTACGAAAGACGACTGTGTGGACAGTAGGCCTAAATGTACGCGAATGCTCGTCAATCAGGGAGGTAGTATTGTATTGTAATGCTCAAAGTCGAATCTATAATGTAACATTACACGCGAATGCTCCCGGTGAGGGAGCGCCATTAAGGGCAATAAAAATTTAAGAAACGCTGTGGATTTTCAGTCAATAAGAGTTTCCAGGGGACCTCATTTTATGATTTTACCACCTATAAAAAAAGGGAAACTGGGTGCACTTTCAGTTAGTAACAGTCTGACGGATCCTTCAGCACAATACTGGGCGTGAGTACTCAATTAAATTTGATAAATATACGAACCAAAAAAAACATAGTTTGATAATATAAAGGCAAGACAGACTTTTGAGGACAATGTTGCAAGAATCTTCGTTGAGAAAATCTTTCGGCATCTCTACAGCTTAAAACATTTCCTTATCATACAAAATCGGCTTACCAGGAGCTCAGCACCTAGAGATTAAAGCCGTCACGGATAAATTGCATTTTGCATTTGTAGCTGAGCGATTGGACTGTTGCACAGCGTGGCGCGAGTTCGATTCCCACGCGAAGCAAATATTTGTATGATCTACAAGTAGTTGTTCTGGGTCTGCGTTTGTATATGTGAGTTTAAATGTTTGTCAACGCACCTACGATCCGGGGTCGCGGGATTTATTTCCTTACCGTGACCCCGGAACATAAAGGGCTATTGAAGGACACCGTGGATTTTAGTCAGTACAAGGCTGACAGTCCCTCCCGCCCTGCCCTGGGTGGGAGGACTCATTTGATGATTTCACCACGCTAAAAAAAAAAAAAACGCATCTACGATAGATATTTTATGTAGAAAAAACAGATGTTCTTATCTATTTGGAATAGATGATTTGAATGAACGTACCTGAATAAAATTTGGTACAGAGATTAGTCTTTTTTAGATCGTAAAATCATGAGATAAATCCTTCTAGGAGGAACGGAAGACTCTGTCAGACGCGTACTGTCAAAATTCAGCCGTATTCCTTTAATTGCCCTTTTTGTTCTAGGGTCACGCAAAAGTCACGATAACCTGTTAAGACAGTCCTGTGACCCACAGGATAACTTTTATCCCAATATTACAACCCCGTGGGATAAGTTTCAGGTGAAGCCACTAGTAACAGCTAGTCTTACATTCACTAATACCTACTCCTTAAATGAATACAGGTGTGATGTAACATGGGTATGATTTAGGTTTCTAGGTCCGGTTTATATTCCTCGTTACGCATTTATAAGCAGAGCTATACGACAATAAATCTTATTGCGGTAACAAGGCCATGACAATTTATAAACTAGAGTTGCCCTGACTGGGGAAAATGTATAACTTTTTTCTAACATGTACTAAATTATCTAAGAGCTTTAAAAACAAATTGTTATTCTCTGTGGTTCGTGGTGTAAGATTTTTTTATATCTGTCTACACTGCTATTTGTTGAATTGGTTCGATATATAAAATTTATCAGCACAACCCTTGAACAAAATTGTTCGAATTAAAAAAAAAATACACATTTTTTTTCTGTCATACATTAATTATTAACCGACTTCAAAAAAGGACTCTCAATTTTATTGACTAAGTTTCAAATCCATCGACAGACCCTTTAATTAATTTGTCACAAGCATTTTGGCAAAGTTAAAACAAATGACTACTATCTCGTTGTCTATATACTGTTTAAAGGCTAATAAGTATTCAGCTACATTTTAATAAAAAGGCAGAACTTCAGTAAGTATTTCACAATGAAAATAATAGTAAAATCACAAAGAGATTTAAAAGAACCTATAGAACGGGCATTGCGAAAATTGTCATACAAAATTGTTGATGCCGCCCGTGCGTCAGTAGCGCTATTTAAGCGTTGCATAGCAACGCGACTACTAGACTGAGGGACTTTTTACCTATTGGTAAAAAGTTTTGGATCACAAATTTCTTCGTGATGTCCCGTCTATTGCTCGTATATAGTTTAATGTCTTTGTAAAAACACCAAACATTGTAGTTCAGTGACCGCCATTACTTTCGCTACAACAAAGTGCTACAATTAACATACAATTTATGGGAGGGTACTACACAGTTCTCTAGTTAGGATTTTTAAAGGGCAGGAACTGAGGTACTTGTAGTTAGTTGTGTTTATAATTGTACTTTTAAACTTAGAGATATCTGTGTTAGCTCTGGGAGTATTGGATGGCTACTACTGAAGATACTTGCTCATACAAGTGACAGATGAAAACGAAGATTCCATCTGTCATATCTGGGAAATGTTGGACGACTTTAACTGCGTTATGTGACAAATTCATAAATCTTTTTAGGAATCGTTGATTTGCCACTGCTGGACAAAGGAATTCCTATATATGTATGTTTCTCTATGACTTGTGCAATGGCAGATATGACTGCTTAGACCTAACTAATAAACTAAGCTACGTTGTTCCGAGGACGGTCATAAGACGAGAGGTGCGCCCTCGACCACTTTTTGCTGTTTTCTCTTGCCGCACTAACGCTGGAGTCCGGGCACCTCTTCGTCGGATGGCTAACAACTTCAACACTGATTTTGCAACACTGGACTTGTTCTCAACATCGGCTAGTAAGTTTAGAAGAACACACTCCAAGAAGAACAACTCCTTGAACCACATAATTAACCCACCTAAGTTGTAGCACGACATATACCTACTAGAAGTGTTAATGACCACTATTTATTAGCTATTTCCACTATTTGCCACTATTTGTTACCTAGCTATTAAGTATGTTTTCCTTTTCTCTTTTTTGTGTTCTTTTCATTTCCTTTTTTACCATCCTTTTTTTGTTTTGGTCATGTTTTTGCAGTTCCAAAATAATATTTCTTTGTTAAATTGTGGATAACGTTGGGAGTTACACAAATACTTATCACTATTATTATGTAATATCTTTAAACTAAGAAACTTGTGTATGTGTTTTGTTTTCCCGAAATAAATAAATAAATAATTAAATTTCAGGAGTAATTATATATTATTGATTTTTTACCTATTTTATTACTAATTTTATCACTTTATCATTAAAACTTAACTTCACAAATTACGTATTTAAGTTTGATAACAACAGAAGTTTGAAAATATGTATTTCCAGGTACTATTTTCGAATGCCACTTCAAACCAGCCATTGCAGTGTGCGTCCAGGTGATCTTGCTACCTCTTTTGGATCGGCCTCGGCGACATCATCCATCTTCAAGCATCTCTTGCGCATCATAATTATGTCGAGAAAAGAAAACTAAAGATATAAATAAAATACTATTCTATTCTATAGATAAAATACTATTCTATAACAAACGGAGATACAATATAATAAAAAACTTTTCAAAAAAAAAATGTAACCGACTTCAATACAACCACAAAAAAAGTTCAAAATAACCTACAAAAAAACTTTTGTTTCGAAAGTCGGTGACTTTATTTTTTTATTTCATTGACTTTTTGTCACCGACTTTCGAAAGAAAAGTTTTTTGTGGGTTATTTTGAACTTTTTTTTTTGGTTGTTTTGAAATCAGTTTTTTTTTTTAATACCTAAGTTTTTTATTTTGTCCTTTTTAGTTTCACTATTCAACCCAAATTATTGTCAAATACATAATTTTCTTACAATGTGCACTAAAATTTTGTAATCCGTAGCACCGGTAATAACAACGCCCGTGTATGTATGTACACAATGAGAACTACTAAAAGTAAAAACTACTGCACTAAACTAAATGAAAATTTTATGGGACCAAATGGCAGATATACTGTATCGAACAAAAAAAGAATCATCGAAATCGGACCAGAAACCTCGGAGTAATCGGTGTAGACAAAGTTGAAAACTTCTTAGGTTTTTGTTGATTTTTCAAAAAGTGCTAGTCCGATTTCGATAAAACTTTAATGGGACCATCCCGGAAGTATACCCTATCCAACAAAAAAAGAATTTTTCAAATCGGTTGTTAAACGACGGAGTTATGCCCGAACAAACATTAAAAAAAAAATGCAAACATCCGAATTGAGAACCTCCTCCTTTTGGAAGTCGGTTAAAAATAATGTTCATGATAAAACGATCGTCTATACAATCTAAACAAAAGCAAAACGCACTTTTACAAATCACAAATCATAGCTTAAGAGACCCCTAGTCTTCACACGTATGTACGGTTCGGCACACGTTACCGCAGAGCGGAGTCATTATATAATCTTTTTTTTTTATCTCTGCATTCGTACAGGTTAAACACCAAAACTGCCCAAAGGATTTCAATAAAATATTCAGTAATCGTTAAAAAAGAAGCGTTTTAATAATTCATACTTTACTTAACTACCGATCAAAGAGTCCAGAAACTGGCTACCTGGCACAATGCAACAAATATATTCTAGATCTGCTCGGTAATGGTCAGGTTTCATGACCCGAGCATTACGAAGCAGATCTAGAATATCCAAGGATCTAGGTGAAGTCCTCATGGACTTCACCTATTTTTATGATTCGGGAAGATGGCGAACAAAGATTGTCGACTGACACTAATACTCATATCTATAACGGCAGGTTTTGTTGTTTAAATTTACCGACCCGAACATTTGTATATTACCCCCTCCAAACGACATATCATCTTAAAGTACACCCGTAAGGAAAGCCTAAAGTATCCCAAAAATATGGCTCCCAAATAACTCATGAGAAATGTACTAGGAGAACAAATAGACAAGGAATTGTAGTCGGCATTTACGGAACATTAAGCACCCTACAGATATGTATTAGCAAGTGCACAATAGAGCTCTTATTAGCACAAGATTAATGGGCCAAGTTTGGTTGGATGATAGTAAATTTTAGGTCAACGCGGTAGAAACATTCTGTATTTGTGCATTTTTCTTTGGTATATTTATTTGGTTTTTCTTTTTTTTTAATTTCTATGGATATAAAGATGGCAATAGGCTTAAAATAAGCTGCTACTGAGCATACGCTTCAATAATGTGAGAGGGAATTTCGGTTTACTCCACTTTGTTCACCCAGCTGAACAAAGAAGACAACTTTGGTGTCCATAATTACTGACCTCTGAAAAATATCACCTGGGTGATATCACCCGGAATAACCACATGATTATTTTCAACCGCTCGGTTGGCCCACCTTAAATGCGATTTTTTTACGACATTTTTCATTTAACCTTCTAGTAGGTCCTAGTGCTGGTTGTATCATGATAATCGTCTTATCATAAATCATCTGACTGTCATATCCCCACTAGGTAGCAAACAATGGAAAATTCAGCAAAATTACTTAAAAAAACACAAGAAATAGCAGACTATCGAATATTTTTCCACCGACCATTTTCACGGTACGTTGAGTGCTATTTTTAGAAAAAATAACTTTATCGAGCCACACATTCTCGTAAAATTTTATTGTTTCAAGTCTACAAACTTGAACAAAGGGTACATGCGACAATGACCCTCGTTACTTACGATTATTTCACAGCTGTTTTGCTGAATTGGCGTGTACAAGAACTTAGGTTGTTACGAACGTCAAATTTTGTATTTTGAAGGGCAGCAGACACATTAGAAACAATATTAAAAGCTAGAACTAATCGCTGCCAATTAATTTTGATGAGGTTTTAATTTTGTTGTACTAAATGGAGATTTGAAAAAGATGGTTTCATTGAGCGTTTTTCCATTAGCCGGCACGGCACCGGCACCGGCGACGGCGCCGGCGCCGTGCCGGTGCCGGGGAAGCAAAAATGTGTGAAAATGTACGGCTCGCTTTTCCACTTACCGGCGCCGGCTTCGGCACGGCGTTCATACATTTTCGCTTCCCAGCACCGGCACCACGCCGGCGCCGTCGCCGGTGCCGGTGCCGTGCCGGCTAATGGAAAAACGCCCATTTGCTTTCACAATAAATAAAATAATTTTGTAGCCACCACGTGATCACCAAGAGATCTAAATCTCTTTCTTTCTCGTAATCTGAATATCGCATATCGAATAACTGAATGGTGAACACCGAATATCAAATGTCGAAATACCGAAATACCGAAAATTCAAAATCGAATAATCGAATTCCGAATTATCGAATCGTGAATGTTTTATATCACATGTCGAATGGTGAATTTCGAATCTCAAATTACGAAATACCGAAAATCAAATAATCGAATTTCGAATTATCGAATCGCGAATGTTTAATATCGCATAACTGAATGGTGAACACCGAATATCAAATGTCGAAATACCGAAAAACTGAAATACCGAAGATTGTAAATCGAATAATCGAATTTAAAATTATCGAATTTCGAATGTTTAATATCGCATATCGAATAACCGAATGGCGAATACCGAATATCAAATATCGATATACTGAAATACCGAAAATTTAAAATCGAATAATCGAATTTCGAATTATCGAATCGCAATTGTATAATATCGCATATCGAATAACCGAATGGCGAACACCGAATATCAAATGTCGAAATATCGAAATACTGAAATATCGAAATATCGAAATACCGAAATACCGAAAATTGAAAATCGAAAAATCGAATTTTGAATTATCGAATCGCCAATGTTTAATATCGCATATCGAATAACCGAATGGCGAATACCGAATATTAAATATCGAAATACAGAAATACTGAAATACCTAAATACCGGCAGTAAAAGATCTCAGATCTGTTATAAAAATGGAGGTAGCCCAGGGTTCAATTTTGGCCCTTTTTTGTTTCTTATTTATATAAATGATTTACCGAACCTCATAAAGGATAATCATGATATAGCGCTGTTTGCAGATGACACTTCTCTCATTTACACAAAACTACCATTTGCACGTCGCAACCATTTTCACGAAACTACTATTTACACGAAACTACCATTTGCTTGACGCTAATATTTAAATAACCACACCATTTGCGCAGCCATACCATTTGCATAACGATATTATTTTCACAAAACCACCATTTGCACGACAATACCATTTACAAGAAACTACCATTACACGAAACTGCCATTTGCACGACGCTACCTTTTAAACAAAACTACCTTTTGCTCGATGCAACCATTTTCACCACACTACCATTGACTGGCCTGTTGGTCTAGTGGTTAGTGACCCTGACTGCTATGCCGGGGATCGTGGGTTCGATTCCCACCCAGGACAATTATTGTTTGTGTGATGAGCACGATCATTTGTTCTGTGTCTGGGTGTAATTTATCTATAAGTATGTTTATCAGTTGTCTAGTACCCATAACACAACCCATAACACGAAAAGAATGTTTGCACGTCGCAAAGTTTACACGAAACTACCATTTGCACGAAACTACAATTTGCACGACGCTACCATTTACACGAAACTACCATTAGCACGACGCTACCATTTACACGAAACTACCATTTGCACGACGCTACCATATACACAAAAATACCATTTGCACGACGCTACCATTAAAACGAAACTACCATTTGCACGACGCTACCATTTACACGAAACTACCATTTGAACGACGCTAACATTTACACGAAAAGACAATTTGCACGTCGAAACCACTTACACGAAACTACCGTTTGCACGACGAAGCAACGTTTAGACGCAACTACCATTTTCACGACGCTACCATTAACACGAAACTACCATTTGACCGACGCTACCATTTACACGAAACTACCATTTGCACGACGCTACCATTTACACGAAGCTACCATTCGCACGACGCTACCATTTACACGAAAGTACCATTTAAACGACGCTACCATTTACACGATACCACCGTATGCACCACGCTACCATTTACATAAAAATACCATTAGCACGACGCTACCATTTACAATTTACACAAAAATACCATTAGCACGACGCTACCATTTACACGAAACTACCATTTGCACGAAATTACAATTTGAACGACGCTACCATTTACACAAAAGTACCATTTGCACGACGCAACCATTTACACGAAACTACCATTTGCACGACGCTAGCATTAACACGAAAATACCATTGCACGACGCTACCATTAACACGAAAATACCATTCTATGTTCTATGTTAGGGGTTTTGGTTTCCGCACTTAGTCCTTCATGTGGACCATTGTGCGTGAGCCATAGTGGCCTTGGTGGCTTATTCCAACCAGCCCACCTCCCTCCAGAAGTTGATGAGGTTCTTTGGTCTGTGGAGAACATCTGTGTAAGTCCTGGGTGTCCCGAGGGTTTCTGTCCTGATCTGTGTGACACCTGTGCACTCGAAGAGCACATGCGCGACGGTTTCCTCAGTCTCCATGCATGCCCTGCACAGGGGGCTGTCCGTTATGCCTATTGTGTGGAAGTGTTTGTTTAGGGAGCAGTGTCCCGTTATGGTCCCTGTCAACAGGCGCATGCCGGTCCTGTCCAGGCGTAAAAGACGTCTGGTTAGCCTGCCATCTAGGGATGGCAGGGCTTCCTTGGATTGCCTGCAGCCTGGTGTCGAGGTCCACCATCTCTCTGCTTGTGTGAGGGTGCGCTCCTGCAGCCATCTACGTATCTGGTTGAAGGGGATGGGTATAATGGGTTCAGGTCCGCAAACTGATGCGCTGGATGCTCTCCTAGCTAGCTCATCAGCCGCGTCGTTGCCCAATGATCCGCTATGTCCTTTAATCCATTGTAGTGTCACTTTGTTGCGTTTAGATACCGTTAGACGTTCTAGTGCATTGTGACATTCTAGTATTAAGCTTGAAGTGGTATATTCTTTCTCCAACGATTGAAGGACTGAGGCACTATCAGAGAGTATACGTATATGGGTGTCCGTAACTCTTCTGGCCTCTATCGCATATGCTGCTTGTATAATGCCCATGCATTCCGCCTGGTAGACGGTGTTGTACATTCCCAGCGGGCTGGATATATTTATGTTAAGGTCGTGTGAGAAGACTCCAGCCCCGGTTCCGGAATCATTCTTTGATCCATCTGTGTATATCCTCAGCTCTTTCGGGCCTGAATAGTCACACTGCTCTTCTGCAAGTGTGATATTGTAGTGCTTTTCAAAGTGGTATTGTTTTGGGGCTTTGTCGCATGGTGATGCCATCATTGGCTGTTGTTCGATCGCATCATTCTTAATTCGCGTGTGTTTAATTCTGGAGTCTTTGTTTAGGGTTCCCAGGGCATAAAGCCTAAAGGCGGCTAGGGCCGCCTCTTTCTGCACGATGAGGTGTAGAGGTGGCAGTCCTAGCATTGCCTGTAGGGCAGCGGTGGGTGCAGTTCTCATACAGCTAGTAACTGCCATACAAGCAAATCGCTGCAGCTTTTCGAGGTCTTTTTGGGTTGTGCTCAGGTTTGTTCTGGGCCACCAGACCAATGAGCCGTACGTGACTGTCGGTCGTATGACAGTGGTATATAGCCAGTGAGTGATCTTGGGACTGATCCCCCAATTCCTGCCAAGCATTCGCTTGCATTGCCACAGGGATATGCTGGCTTTTGTGGTGATGTAGTTGATGTGTTTTGCCCAATTCAGCTGTTTATCCAAAAAGATGCCCAGGTATTTGGTTTCAGTTGATAGGCTTAGGGTGGTTCCAAAGAAGCGTGGAAGCTGTAGGGTCGGTAGCTTCCTCTTTTTTGTGAAGAGAATCAGCTCGGTTTTTGAAGGATTTACAGATAGCTGGTGTTTGTTGCACCAGTCCTCCACTATTTTCAATGCTTGGCGCATGAGGTTGCACAGGGTATTTTCGTGAGTGCCATTTATTATTATGGTTATATCGTCGGCATACCCTACAGTGAAATAACCATTTTCATTTAGTGTTTTAATGAGGTCATCTACGACCAGGTTCCATAGTAGCGGTGAGAGGACTCCCCCTTGTGGGCAGCCTTTCGCCACGATGGCCCTCGTAGTGTCATTTACTGTAACTTGTACAGCTCTTTGCTTGAGCATGTTGCTAATCCATCCGCTCAGGGTTGGGTCTATGTTGTGCCTGTCTAAGGCCATGTTGATGCTGTTGAACGTGGTTTTGTCAAAGGCGCCCTCAATGTCAATAAAGGCGGCCAGTGCTGAGCATTTGTGGTCCACTGCACATTCAATCTTGGATACTACGCTATGTAGCGCGGATTCCGTTGATCTGCCCGTGGAGTATGCGTGCTGTTGTTTGTGAAGGGGTTTTTCCCGAAGAGGTCCGTCTCGAATATACCTATCACAGAGTCTCTCGAGGGTCTTCAGTAGGAAAGATGTAAGGCTTATAGGACGTTAAGCCTTGGGTTGGGTGTAGTCCGTTTTGCCAGGTTTGGGTATGAAGATGACTTTTACCTCCCGCCATGCTAGGGGTATATGTCTGAGTGCTATGCAGGCCTGATAGATTTCCATCAGGTATGGTAGTAGATGTGCAACCCCCCACTGTAGTAGGGCCGGAAAGATGCCATCTAGTCCTGGGGACTTATATGGCTGAAAGGTGTTAATGGCCCACCTTATCCGGTCTTCCGTTATTATGCTGTGGGCTCTGGACCAGTCCATGTCCGTTGGGGTCCAGTCTGGTTCCGCCTCCCATGTCCTGTCCTCTAGGAGTTTACAGTCGGGGAAGTGAGTCTCAAGAAGGACCTTACTGGTTTCCAGGTCCGTGAGTGTATATGTATTGTCGGGTTTTTTCAGCGTTCCAAGGGTTCGGTCTTGGTCGGTTGAGAGGATTTTCCTTACCCTTGCGGCTTCGTTGTTGGTCTCAATAGATTCACAGAATTTGCGCCAGGCTGTCTTTCTGGCTATTCTGATTTGCTTTTTATATGTGTACTGGGTCTCTTTGTATAGTTCCCAGTCGTTTGGGAGTCTAGTGTTTTTGGCCACCAATACCATTGCACTACGCTACCATTTACACGAAACTACCATTTGCTCAACGCTACCGTTTACACAAAAAGACAATTTGCATGTCGCAACCATTTACACGAAACTACCTTTTACACGAAATTACAATTTAAACGACGCTACCATTTACATGAAAATACTATTGCACGACGCTACCATTATCACGAAAAGACAATTTGCATGTCGTAACCATTTACACGAAACTACCATTTACACGAAACTAATATTTGAACGACGCTACCATTTACATGAAACTACCATTTGCACGACGCTACCATTTACACGAAATTAGCTTTTTTACGACGCTACCATTTACATGAAACTACCATTTGCACGACGCTACCATTTACACAAAACTACCATTTGCACGACGCTACCATTAACACGAAAATACCATTGCACGACGCTACCATTAACACGAAAATACCGTAAGCACGACGCTACCATTTACATGAAACTACCATTTGCACGACGCTACCATTTACACGAAATTAGCATTTTTACGACGCTACCTAATGGTAGCGTCGTAAAAATGCTAATTTCGTACTAATACACGAAAATACCATTTGCACCACGCTACCATTTACACGAAACTACCATTTGCAGGACGCTACCATTTACACGAAAATACCATTGCATGACGCTACCATAAACACGAAAATACCATTGCACGACGCTACCATTTACATGAAACTACCATTTGCACGACGCTACCATTTACACGAAATTAGCATTTTCACGACGCTACCATTAACACGAAAATACCATTTGCACCACGCTACCATTTACACGAAAATACTATTGCACGACGCTACCATTTTCAAGAAAAGACAATTTGCATGTCGCAACCATTTACACGAAACTACCATTTACACTAAACTACCATAAGCACGACGCTACCATTTACACGAAAATACCATTGCACGAAACTACCATTTACACAAAACTACCATTTGCACGACGCTACCATTTACACAAAAATACCATGAGCACGACGCTACCATTTACACAAAACTACCATTTGCACGACGCTACCATTTACACGAAAATACCATAAGCACGACGCTACCATTTACACAAAAATACCATTTGCACGACGCTACCATTTACACGAAATTAGCATTTTCACGAAACAACCATTTGCATGACGCTACCATTTACACGAAAATACCATTAGCATGATGCTACCATTTACACAAAAATACCATTGCACGAAGCTACCATTTACATGAAACTCCCATTTGCACCACGCTACCATTTACACGAAAATACCATTAGCATGATGCTACCATTTACACAAAAATACCATTGCACGAAGCTACCATTTACATGAAACTCCCATTTGCACCACGCTACCATTTACACGAAATTAGCATTTTCACGAAACAACCATTTGCATGACGCTACCATTTACACGAAAATACCATTAGCATGATGCTACCATTTACACGAAAATACCATTAGCATGATGCTACCATTTACACAAAAATACCATTTGCACGACGCTACCATTTACACGAAATTAGCATTTTCACGAAACTACCATTGCATGACGCTACCATTAACACGAAGAAAAGACAAGACAATTTGCATGTCGCAACCATTTACACGAAACTACCATTTACACAAAACTACCATTTGCACGACGCTACCATTAACACGAAAATACCATTGCACGACGCTACCATTTACATGAAACTACCATTTGCACGACGCTACCATTTACACGAAATTAGTATTTTTACGACGCTACCATTAACACGAAAATACCATTTGCACCACGCTACCATTTACACGAAAATACTATTGCACGACGCTACCATTTTCAAGAAAAGACAATTTGCATGTCGCAACCATTTACACGAAACTACCATTTACACTAAACTAACTTAAGCACGACGCTACCATTTACATGAAACTACCATTTGCACGACGCTACCATTTACACGAAATTAGCATTTTCACGAAACTACCATTGCATGACGCTACCATTAACACAAAACTACCATTTGCACGACGCTACCATTAAAACGAAGAAAAGACAAGACAATTTGCATGTCGCAACCATTTACACGAAACTACCATTTACACTAAACTACCATAAGCACGACGCTACCATTTACACAAAAATACCATTAGCGCGACGCTACAATTTACACGAAAATACTATTGCACGACGCTACCATTTTCAAGAAAAGACAATTTGCATGTCGCAACCATTTACACGAAACTACCATTTACACTAAACTACCATAAGCACGACGCTACCATTTACATGAAACTACCATTTGCACGACGCTACCATTTACACGAAATTAGCATTTTCACGAAACTACCATTGCATGACGCTACCATTTACACGAAGAAAAGACAAGACAATTTGCATGTCGCAACCATTTACACGAAACTACCATTTACACAAAACTACCATTTGCACGACGCTACCATTAACACGAAAATACCATTGCACGAAACTACCATTTACACGAAACTACCATTTGCACGAAGCTAGCATTTACACGAAACTACCATAAGCACGACGCTACCATTTACACAAAACTACCATTTGCACGTCGCTACCATTTACACGAAATTAGCATTTTCACGAAACAACCATTTGCATGACGCTACCATATACACGAAAATACCATTAGCATGATGCTACCATTTACACAAAAATACCATTAGCACGACGCTACCATTTACACAAAAATACCATGAGCACAACGCTACCATTTACACAAAACTACCATTTGCACGACGCTACCATTTACACAAAACTACCATTTGCACGACGCTACCATTAATACGAAAATACCATTGCACGAAACTACCATTTACACGAAACTACCATTTGCACGACGCTACCATTTACACAAAAATACCATGAGCACAACGCTACCATTTACACAAAACTACCATTTGCACGACGCTACCATTTACACAAAACTACCATTTGCACGACGCTACCATTAACACGAAAATACCATTGCACGAAACTACCACTTACACGAAACTACCATTTGCACGAAAATACCATTAGCACGACGCTACCATTTACACGAAAATACTATTGCACGACGCTACCATTATCACGAAAATACCATAAGCACGACGCTACCATTTCCACAAAAATACCATTTGCACGACGCTACCATTTACATGAAACTACCATTTGCACGACGCTACCATTTACACGAAATTAGCATTTTCACGAAACTACCATTGCATGACGCTACCATTAACACAAAACTACCATTTGCACGACGCTACCATTAAAACGAAGGAAAGACAAGACAATTTGCATGTCGCAACCATTTACACGAAACTACCATTTACACTAAACTACCATAAGCACGACGCTACCATTTACACAAAAATACCATTAGCACGACGCTACCATTTACACAAAACTACCATTTGCACGACGCTACCATTTACACAAAACTACCATTTGCACGACGCTACCATTAACACGAAAATACCATTGCACGAAACTACCATTTACACGAAACTACCATTTGCACGACGCTACCATTTACACAAAAATACCATGAGCACAAATGGTAGTTTCGTGTAAATGGTAGTTTCGTGCAATGGTATTTTCGTGTTAATGGTAGCGTCGTGCAAATGGTAGTTTCGTGTAAATGGTAGCGTCGTACTAATGGTATTTTTTTGTAAATGGTAGCGTCGTTCAAATATTAGTTTCGTGTAAATGGTAGTTTCGTGTAAATGGTAGCGTCGTGCAAATGGTAGTTTCGTGTAAATGGTATTTTTGTGTAAATGGTTGCGACGTGCAAATTGACTTTTCATGTAAATGGTAGCGTCGTGCAAATGGTAGCGTCGTCCAATGGTATTTTCGTGTAAATGGTAGCGTGGTGCAAATGGGAGTTTCATGTAAATGGTAGCGTCGTGCTTATGGTATTTTTGTGTAAATGTCAGCGTCGTGCTAAAGGTATGTCGGATTCGGTCAATAGTACGGACAGCAAACGAATCGTAAGCGCGCCATTTTGAGTATCACGTGGTCTGCGCGCGCTTATACAGAGTCGTGATGTTTCATCGGGGCGGCGAGGAGCGCATTCTGTGCCTGACCGCAGCAGTGTAAAGACATCCCGAAACTGTACTCGATTCGTTGTGCCCAGTATAAGTGTAGTGAGTGATTAAATTAAATTGTGTTTGATTTAATTTGTGATTTAAAATTAAAATAACCAAGTGAACCGCACCCAGTGTATTTTCATTGCACGAGACCCAAACTCTGCCCACATGATGCCTGAATCTGACGGAACAATACCGGTGGCTCCGACATCAGAATTGGGATCAAATCGTGCTAATGAAATTACACGCGGGAACAGTGACAATAACAATCAGTGGAAGTTAGTTACTTTTTGAAATGCAAAACCAGCAAACTTTGAAAACGCAGCCAGTGAAAAGAAGTTTTTATTGCCGGAATTCGACCCCGACAAACCGGATTCCGATGCGCGGTCGTGGTGCGCCACCACCGACTTGTGTTTTAACGGGAGTGCAGTGGAGGGATGCCAGCTTATTTTGACGCTGAGCAAGGCGCTAAAGGTGAAGCATCAACCTGGCTATCTCAAATAGCCTACAAAGGAATTTAAGGTACTTTTTACAACAAGATTTATTTCGCAAAGGCGGGTACCCTCATTAAAAAAAAAGAGTGGTGAAAAACCGAGTGATAAAGAAACATTACCCACGTTCGCCAGTCGTATCATATCTGATGCGAAAAATGAACACTATCTGTGAATCATCGAAAACAAGTGACACCAAGCGAGGAAAAATAACGTCAATTAAGTGTTATAACTGTGCTAAAACGCCCATAAGCGTATTGAGTGCAGAAGTAAGGCGGTGGATACGAAGGGAAGACCTACAGCATCAAGTCAAGTGACGCAGCAGCCGGCATCAAAGACCTTGGTGTGCTTCAAATGTGGCAAGCCAGGTCACATAGCCGTGCGCTGTACGAGCAGTAGTGGCGGCAGTGGCAACGGACCAGTCCAAGGCGCGGCGCGACGCGTCGATGTCTGCATCGTGCAACCACCATCAGACACGTTACAACACAGGTGAATCGTTTCATTTTTACTTACGCCTCTGGTGCCTTGTGTTCTTTATGTTGACTATCGCTGGTTAAGCGTTAGTGAGTAATATCGCTGGTTAAGCTTTTTTTATTATTACTGTCTAAGTGATAGGATTTGTAACGCTGGTTAAGCGCTACAATGTTACGAACTGGTTAGTAGTGATGCATAGTGCTGGTTAAGTGCTGTGGATTTGGGGGGAATGCCTGAGGTTCAAGTACCATTTTGAAGTAGAGATGTTGAGTTGAATGATAGTGTGGAATCTTAGGTCGGCTGGTTGGACCGTACCAGTAGCTATTTCGTAGCCGTAATCCGTATCTTATTGACATCCCGGTGTCCATGGAAGCGCGGTGTGCGGATGGCACTGGCGGAGGTCGTGTATTGTGCGTTCATGGTGAACGGTGTGAAACAAACAGAGGTTTGTTAGTGGGGCTAGTGTTAGCCACAGGCCACGAATTTGATTCCTGCTGTTTTGATTACAATATTGCTGCATTGTGATAATACAATTGCAAAGGTACTTGAATGCTCTGGGATTTCCGATCAGTCTTAATTAGATCCAAAGTTTAAGGGTCTGTTTAGAGTGATAAAGATTTTGAGATGGTGACCGTTACACATTGAAACCCTTGAATTCTAAGTGTACCTACAAACATTCCAACGGGTCATGTACCAGTCGAAGTTACCATAGATTCTGATTAAGTTGTGGTGAGAGGTCGAGTAAAACGGTCTATTGGCCGTCTTGTTTTCGACTGTACCAGTAGCCATTTCGTAGCCGTAATCCGTATCTTATTGACATCCCGGTGTCCATGGAAGCGCGGTGCGCGGGTGGCTCTGGCGGAGGTCGGGGTCTTGAGAGACCATAGTGTGTAGTCAGCGGGTGATGCACTCGGGCGATCCACGTGGTGGATGCGCACAGAAGTTCTGATCCATGCATTGGATGTGTGAAAGCAATGTGATTGCTGGTCGGCTAGAGAGCCGTGGCGTTAGAAGTTTTACTCGAAAGTTGAAGGTCACTGGAAAATCGGTAGTTTTTTGCAATAGAGTTGTGAAAGTAGATTCGAACGACTGTGGTACATGGCCCGGGGTAGTTGTTGGTGGCCCGGGGTGGTTGTTAGTGGCCTAGGGTAGTGATTGATGTATTTTCAATTGGCTATTCCCAATGTTTGATTTAGTTAAAGAGTATTGGTTTTAATGGTACAGTAGAATTGAAATTTCCTTATTTTCACCATAGAACTGAATATAGAGTTTGGTCAGGAATGACCGAGTGGAACAGTATTCTGTCGTGGACTATTTTGTGTTTCAGAGTGATTATTACACGAGGACGAGTGAAAAGAGTTGAAGGAGGCCTACATCAAGATGGTAGAAAGAGGCTGAAGAAGAAGATCACACGAGGACGTGTTAATCGCAGGATGGCCGTGTCGGATTCGGTCAATAGTACGGACAGCAAACGAATCGTAAGCGCGCCATTTTGAGTATCACGTGGTCTGCGCGCGCTTATACAGAGTCGTGATGTTTCATCGGGGCGGCGAGGAGCGCATTCTGTGCCTGACCGCAGCAGTGTAAAGACATCCCGAAACTGTACTCGATTCGTTGTGCCCAGTATAAGTGTAGTGAGTGATTAAATTAAATTGTGTTTGATTTAATTTGTGATTTAAAATTAAAATAACCAAGTGAACCGCACCCAGTGTATTTTCATTGCACGAGACCCAAACTCTGCCCACATGATGCCTGAATCTGACGGAACAATACCGGTGGCTCCGACAGGTATTTTTGTGAAAATGGTAGAGTCGTGCAAATGGTAGTTTCATGTAATTGGTAGCGTCGTGCTTATGGTATTTTTGTGTAAATGGTTGCGACGTGCAAATTGACTTTTCATGTAAATGGTAGCGTCGTGCAAATGGTAGTTTCGTGTAAATGGTATTTTTGTGTAAATGGTAGAGTCGTGCAAATGGTATTTTTGTGTAAATGGTAGCGTGGTGCAAATGGTACTTTCGTGTTAATGGTAGCGTCGTGAAAATGCTAATTTCGTGTAAATGGTAGCGTCGTGCAAATGGTATTTTTGTGAAAATGGTAGAGTCGTGCAAATGGTAGTTTCATGTAAATGGCTTATTCCAAATCATCAATTTGGCTTTAGTGAGAAACACTCAACAATAGACCAGGTACATAGAATAACTAACATCATTGAAAAAACACTGGAAAATAAGGAAGTCTGCGCAACGGTATTTTTAGATGTCGCGCAAGCTTTTGATAAAGTTTGGCATAAAGGCCTAATATTCAAGCTCAGGCGCATGCTGCCAGAATTTGCAGAAATATTAGAGTCATATGTAACAAATAGAATGTTCAGAATACGGCAAGAAGACGCATATTCCGAACTTGAAACCTATTAAAGCTGGGGTACCACAAGGAAGTGTGCTAGTCCCAATTTTGTATTTGCTATACACTTGTGACATTCCAGAACTAGAAAACAACACCATTGCGACCTTTGCAGACGACACTGCAATTATGGCAACGGGGGCAAGCCACAGAGAAGCAGTAGAAAAAGTCCAACTAGCTGTGAACAAAGTTTATGACTGGACACAAAAATGGAAGATCAAACTGAATGAATCAAAATCAATTCACATTGACTTCACAAATAAAAATCTAGACTATCATCCCATATACATAAATGGCATGCAAGTGCCTTATGCTCATACGGCCAAATACCTTGGCATGACTCTCGATGCCAAGTTGCGGTGGAAAGCTCATGTCAAAAAGAAAAGACAGGAACTCGACATACGTTATAAAAGTATGTATTGGTTACTTGGAAGGAAATCTTGTCTATCAATACATAATACAATTACCATATACAAGCAAATACTGATGCCAATTTGGACGTATGGTATCCAACTTTGGGGCTGTACTAAACCGAGCAACGTCAAAATAATTCAACGGTTCCAAAATAAAGTACTCAGGGAAGCTGTGAATGCACCATGGTACATAAGAAATGACGACCTTCATCGTGACCTTAAAATGGAATTCGTCACCACCATCATCCAAAAATTAGCTGAAGCCCACGAACACAGATTACACCGACACGTGAACGTTGAGGCTATTCAGCTCCTAGACAACACAGACTTAGTGCGTAGGCTAATAAGTCCTTTTTAAAAAAAAATCAAACCGACGAAACATCGAACTGAAAAGCAAAAAATAAATTTTGAGGCGGCGCCAAACAAACAAACATATTAAGTAAATATTTGAAGAGCAGAATAGCTCGTCGTAGCTATTCGTTGATTGTTTCTTTGGCGCCGCCTCAAAATTTATTTTTTGCTTTTCAGTTCGATGTTTCGTCGGTTTGATTTTTTTTTAAAAAGGACTTATTTTTTACTTTTGAGTTTCCTATCTCGTGTCAATTTCTGTAACTAAAAACTCTCAACGACTGTCATACCCGAGCTACGTCTAAAGTTCTCATCAAGATGAGTGAAATGAGCCCAAATACGATATAGTTGCTGTTAACTGTTAAGGATCTCTTGCTACTGCCCTCTGTCACCATCCTCAGACCCTCGGAGACAAGTATACCCCAGCTAGGTATAAAGTTTTCATCAAGACTAGTGAAATGAGCCCAAACACGATAAAGGTGCTGTTAACTGTTGAGGACCTCTTGCCCCTGCTATCCGTCACCATCCTCAGACCCTCGATGGCAATGATACCTCAGCTAGGTCTAAAGTTCTCATCAAGCTGAGTAAAATGAGCCCAAACACGATATAGCTGTTGTTAACTGTTAAAGAACTCTTGGAACTGACTTCACAAAATAACAGGGATCTGGAGTTGATCTGATGATGGTGACGCCATCATGTTATGTTCTCCACATCTCTGCTATATAATAATGTCCTCAGAACTACAATTGTTAACTTTATTTCAACAGAATCGGTTCATAATTGAAAATTCTGTAGGAAGATTGACAATCAATTCCTTTTTTTCTACCCTTAGAGGCCGTTTTAGTTTTGAAATTTAAATGGGACCAACTTTGAGATATAGTCTTTCCAACAAAAAAAGAATTTTTCAAATCGGACCACGATAGGAAAAGTTATGCGTGGTCATACATAAAAAAAAAAAAAAAAATAAAAAAAAAAAAATATACATGTCGAATTGAGAACCTCCTCCTTTTGTTTTCGTCGGTTAAAAAGAACTAAACCTTTTGAATTAGTGTAGTGTGTAAAGTGAGTGAACAATAGTAGCAGTGTTGTGCTATACATATAACACACGAACATAGTGTTTTTATAAAATGATAGAGACTCTAAAAAAGTGCTATGGACTCGTGTAAAAGTGCTAATGGACACTATTCTTAGTTTTAAAATAATGTATAACGTAGCATATTAAGTTAGAGTTAAATTACTTATTAGTCTTTCAGGCTAGATCGTAATTAATTTTATTAAGAAGTCTGTTCTTAATAACACAAAGGAAAAAAAAAAAAAAAAATGTAAATGGTATTTTTGTGTAAATGGTAGAGTCGTGCAAATGGAATTTTTGTGTAAATGGTAGCGTCGTGCAAATGGTAGTTTCGTGTAAATGGTAGCGTCGTGCAAATGGTCTTTTCGTGCATACGGTCTTATCGTGTATATGGTAGCGTCGTTCAAATATTAGTTTCGTGTAAATGGTAGTTTCGTGTAAATGGTTGCGACATGCAAATTGTCTTTTCGTGATAATGGTAGCGTCGTGCAATAGTATTTTCATGTAAATGGTAGCGCGTCGTTTAAATTGTAATTTCGTGTAAAAGGTAGTTTCGTGTAAATGGTTGCGACATGCAAATTGTCTTTTCGTGTAAACGGTAGCGTTGTGCAAATGGTAGTTTCGTGTAAATGGTAGCGTCGTGAAAATGGTATTTTTGTGCAAATGGTAGTTTCGTGTAAATGGTAGCGACGTGCAAATGGTCTTTTCGTGCATATGGTCTTTTCGTGTAAATGGTAGCGTCGTTCAAATTGTAGTTTCGTGTAAATGGTAGATTTGTGTAAATGGTTGCGACATGCAAATTGTCTTTTCGTGAAAATGGTAGCGTCGTCCAATGGTATTTTCGTGTAAATGGTAGCGTGGTGCAAATGGTATTTTCGTGTTAATGGTAGCGTCGTAAAAATGCTAATTTCGTGTAAATGGTAATTTTCGTGTAATTAACTTTTCGTGTAAATCACGAAAAGATAATTTGCACGTCGCAACCATTTACACGAAACTACCATTAGCGCGACGCTACTATTTACACGAAACTCCCATTTGCACGACTCTACCATTTACACGAAAGTACCATTTGCACGACGCTACCATTTACACGAAACTACCATTTAAACGAAGCTACCATTAACACTAAAATAATACTGCAACACGCTACCATTTACACAAAACTACCATTTGCACGACACTACAATTAACACGAAGGTAGCGTCGTGCAATAGTATTTTGGTGTAAATGGTAGCGTCGTGCAAATGGTATTTTTGTGAAAATGGTAGCGTCGTGCAATAGTATTTTCGTGTAAATGGTTGCGTCGTGCTTATGGTATTTTTGTGTAAATGGTTGCGACGTGCAAATTGACTTTTCATGTAAATGGTAGCGTCGTTTAAATTGTAATTTCGTGTAAAAGGTAGTTCCGTGTAAATGGTTGCAACGTGCAAATTGTCTTTTCGTGTAAACGGTAGCGTTGTGCAAATGGTAGTTTCGTGTAAATGGTAGCGTCGTGCAAATGGTATTTTTGTGTAAATGGTAGCGTCGTGCAAATGGTAGTTTCGTGTAAATGGTAGCGTCGTGCAAATGGTATTTTTGTGTAAATGGTAGCGTCGTGCAAATGGTAGTTTCGTGTAAACGGTAGCGTCGTGCTAATGGTATTTTTGTGAAAATGGTAGCGTCGTGCAAATGGTAGTTTCGTGTAAATGGTAGCGTCGTACTAATGGTATTTTTTTGTAAATGGTAGCGTCGTTCAAATATTAGTTTCGTGTAAATGGTAGTTTCGTGTAAATGGTAGCGTCGTGCTAATGGTATTTTTGTGAAAATGGTAGCGTCGTGCAAATGGTAGTTTCGTGTAAATGGTAGCGTCGTGCTAATGGTATTTTTGTGAAAATGGTAGCGTCGTGCAAATGGTAGTTTCGTGTAAATGGTAGCGTCGTACTAATGGTATTTTTTTTGTAAATGGTAGCGTCGTTCAAATATTAGTTTCGTGTAAATGGTAGTTTCGTGTAAATGGTTGCGACATGCAAATTGTCTTTTCGTGATAATGGTAGCGTCGTGCAATAGTATTTTCATGTAAATGGTAGCGCGTCGTTTAAATTGTAATTTCGTGTCAAAGGTAGTTTCGTGTAAATGGTTGCGACATGCAAATTGTCTTTTCGTGTAAACGGTAGCGTTGTGCAAATGGTAGTTTCGTGTAAATGGTAGCGTCGTGAAAATGGTATTTTTGTGCAAATGGTAGTTTCGTGTAAATGGTAGCGACGTGCAAATGGTCTTTTCGTGCATATGGTCTTTTCGTGTAAATGGTAGCGTCGTTCAAATTGTAGTTTCGTGTAAATGGTAGTTTTGTGTAAATGGTTGCGACATACAAATTGTCTTTTCGTGAAAATGGTAGCGTCGTCCAATGGTATTTTCGTGTAAATGGTAGCGTGGTGCAAATGGTATTTTCGTGTTAATGGTAGCGTCGTAAAAATGCTAATTTCGTGCAAATGGTAATTTTCGTGTAATTATCTTTTCGTGTAAATCACGAAAAGATAATTTGCACGTCGCAACCAATACTGCAACACGCTACCATTTACACAAAACTACCATTTGCACCACACTACAATTAACACGAAAGTACCGTTTTTGCTCGACACTATCATCTACTCAAAACTACTATTTGCACGAGGCTTCCAATTTCACGACCATACCCTTTGCACGACGCTACCATTTACACGAAACTTTCATTTGCACAACACAACCTTTTACATGAAACTACCGACGCTACTATTTACACGACCATTGTTGCCATACCATTTTCGCGGCAATTCCATTTCCACCACGCTACCATTTACACGAAATTATCATTTACACGACGCTACCATTTACACGAAACTACCATTTACACGACTTAAATCTAACGACTTACGTCTGACTGATCACATCTGACAAATTACGAGAGAGACCATTAGAAAGAGAATTACTATTGGTCCATCAAACACTTAAAGACACATCAGTTTATGGGAGCAATGATTCCAGGGTGCAGATCGGTTCCCATGTAATTTTAACACTCCGTTGGAATACTGCACAGTTTATTGTTAACAATACGGTTCACAAATAGCTAGGCGTCCACAGTTATTATTGATACAGATTATTAGGTCACAAAATAGCAGAGCTCTATAGACAGCACAGTGAGCACAGCAACGTCATCTCCACGAACATGGCGGCAGTGTTGCCATCTCGAGTCGGTGCGTGATGCGTTCGGAAATCGAATGCCGCCACAAGTTCTTCAAATGTGGATGGACCCAACCAACGTATCAAATAGCAGGCTGCCTAATGTGTAGATCTAACTGAGGATTCCACAGAAGACACAAAAATTAACCCCAACTAAGAAGGTATATAAGCCACCACCAATTATGCTTTATTGCAGAGAAGATCTTTCGAAGTTAACTGAATTGCTGAATAAATGTGTGTCTATTGGTACCTTCTCTTTAAAAATCATCAATAGAGGACAATTTACAATTATTGTAACTCAATCAAGTGTTTCTAAACATATACAAGCGGCCGCCTTGTACAATACGAGTCATTGGAAAATATAGGAATTCCGCTTGGGAATTATTGTAAAGACCCATCTCCGATTGTTGAACCTCAATCACAATTCAATCACGGTCTGTTTTCATATCAGCCGATCGAAATATCATTGGAAATGTCGCGAACAGGGCGGGTGGAATGTATGGAGGACGGGCGGAGACGGGCCCGCTTCGCTATCAGGTATGGGTTGATGACTATTTAGGCTTCCTGTTTTCTTGGTACTTCATTGTTTTAAATTAAGTTAGTTAGATTATATATAAGGTTATTTGTAAAAACCTTTCATGTGCTAGTACTTAACAACTGAGTACTTGCACATTTTTGAAATCTACTCAGCATTGACACTACAAAACATAAATCTGATCTTGTACCAAGAACAACAACAAGAATCACAACTGGATCTACTGAAACCTTCTTTACACATGACATCATTGAACTTAGTATTCCAACACTTTGGAGACGTCTTTAACCCATACAATGACTTATTTAGTTTAACTATGTTAATATTTTTAGAATATGCTCCATCTGGCAAACATGGCTTAACATACACATCCTCTTTAATTTCCCCGTACAGAAATGCCCCGGTTACATCTATCTGATCAAATCAAATCAAATCGTTTATTTCAACTAGGCCAATTACAGGCACTTATGAATTGTCAAAAGACATAAAATAAAACAAGTGCAAAAATAGTTATGGTGCTACAGTCCCAGTCACAAGACATAAAAACTGTGAAAGTATCGTAGGTGCTCATTCCAAAGCGTAGATCTGTATGGAGAAGAATGAGCAAGAAATCTATGGACACTCATTTTCAATCGCCAAAATTATTACAAAACTTTTGTTACATCATTGAAGGTATATTGGCAAAATAATTTGGTAGCGATAACAACAAATATTCTAAAAGTAGCAAGCTTTGCTACAGGAGCATAAATATCCTGAAAATTAAATAAATCATGTTGCTCAAAACCCCTAGCTACTAATCTGGGTTTATATTGATTGGAGCTTTTAATTTTAAATACCATACCCCTTTGCTTGTTACAGTTTTACTTGGGTCAACAGACACATCACACACATACCGCAGTAGCTGTCGTAATACAAAGGTCGATTGAATGGGTAAGTAAGCGCTATTGCTCATAACGCTATTGGTTCGATTTGCAGTTTCTAATAACTAAAAATGAAAATCGTTCTCCTGCTAATAATGCAATTCGACTGTCTTACATTGTCGAGGCAAGCTTGTTTTGTATAACTCTGTATCCAATGAAAACTGCACGTTTTCAACTGGCAGCGCCTTTATGTCATAGGAATAAGGATGATTATCAGTTTGTAGTTGATCAGCGACACAAATTGATCAACATCGCGTCATGAGTAAGCGAGCTAACTCGTGGCAATTTCTTTTAAGTGAAATTTCATGTCTCATTGTTAGGATTGAGTCACCAATTTGAGCATGATCATTGGTGAAGCTACCACTCGTAACTATGCTCATTTTAGGCCATAAAACATGCGTAACAGGCAATAATAACCGGAACAAATGCTGGTCAGTTTCCTTAAGTGCAATCATAAACAAAGTCTTGATGATCGGAAAAAAAAAAATAAAGGATTTCCTTACAGCGTGCCCTCTCGATTATAATCGCCGTATATTTCCACACATGAATGGGTTGCACTGAAACGATTTCCCGTCGCGTCCTGAAACGATTTTCCTTACGATTCTTTTTTTTTACTCCAATTTCGATGGTTTACTCATCATTTAAATTGAAAGGAATGAAATTACGAGTTTATTTTTAATACAAAAGGCTCTCCAACGGTCCCGACAGGAAGTATCATCAAAGGATCTGGAAACCTTTATTAAATGTTATTTACATACTGATCCTGTTTCTTAAGGAAACGCTTTAAAGTTTATTTTTGCGTGAGTTAATTGGATGAGGAAGATCTTTTTGATTGAAGTACAGATTTAACTGCAGCTAAATGAACATGGTTTATTATTATGGTTGTTTGCCAACTAAGCTGTTAAATTATATCATAGATCTTGTGGTAAATGCCACTTCTAACTTCTTCTATTTTCCGACTAGCTATAAATAAATGAATGTTTAATTATCGGTCTAAAAATGCAAATGACAAAAGGGTCTGACTATATAGATAACATAAAGTAGTATAACGATAACTATGATGGAAAGGAATCATTGTGTTAAATTGACAACATACAACAACAATTATTATGGAGCAAAACGTACTGTATTCATGCAGAGAAATGTCTAGCCGAGAACTTCTGGTTGCAACCGTGACAGCAAGACTCACTAGTTGACTTTACAACATTTCTAGTAATAAATTCTAAGTAAGTAGTAGAGATAACAAGGACTTAGTATTTATTACTAGATTTTTTTTTAAGTCAACTAGTGAGTCTTGCTGTCACGGTTGCAACCAGAAGTTCTCGTATACATTTCTCTGCGTGTTCTGTCCTAGATGGACTTATCCGCGAGTTAAGAATACGTATAAAAAGAAGTATGGGGCAGTAGCCCACCAGCCACAATGCCAGTGTGGCTGGTGGGCTACTGTCAAAGAACCCTTCCTGTTCAACTAAATATCAAGAAACTTTACTCCCTAATCTTCATATCTAACTTCTTGCCTTTGTCCAAAAACACTGGGCCACATTCAATTGTCAGAACCGTCTCCAAAATTAATATAACAAAGTAATAGCATCGTCAAATCCCCTCCTCGCCATCCACTTCAATTCGATCAAGTGGTCTCAGATATAAATCGTATAAAATAGCGCATTATTCTAGTCAGTCGCGAGGACGTGTCCGCTCCGCGGGCGAGGCGCGAGCGGGCCAGGCAACGGGTGAGGCAAAGGATTAAGGTTTAAGGTGCACGGAATAAATCGATGCCAAACACGTATTACTGTACTGGCGAGGCGTCAATTGGTTTGGGAGAGGAGTTTTATATTCTTAATTGAGATTTTATAGCTTTTGGGTTAAGAAGACCTTATCTTTGCATAAAAGCGCACTTTAAGATTATTCTAAAAAGCTTTTATAAAAATTATCATCACCTGCTTATCGTTTTTCTCAATTTTCTCGGGGTTGTATTCTAGTCTAGTTGGATGCAACAGCTGAGTACTTCTTATCTGAAATCCATAACGCAGTTAATACACCAATAAACCAATCGCATGTTTTCACATTTGATCACCGGTTATTCTTAGCAGGGGATACTTTGGCATCCACGCGTGCCTGTTTACGAACCTCTATGGATTGTATTGCGATAGCCACTTGGATACTAAAGTGTACGAAGGGCCTTATTTAGCCGCTACTGACGATCTTGCGAAGGTCGTCGCTTCACGTTGCCTCGTGTGGCTATTATTACTAAGCAATAAGCACCTCAAACAAATAAAACAACAAAACTCAAAATTGTATAATAACATAACAGTTCTGTCCGCACGTATACTTACACGTCGTTTGATTCGTCACGGTCGAGCAGTCGGATTTATTGTGAAAGTTAGCTAATAAATAGTGTCGCGGCGCCGGCGGAGTCGCGGCCCGAGCATGTAGTATTAACAAGTAATGCCAGTTAAGAACCCCTTGTAGAATATTAAAGAAGACTGTGAGTTTATTAAGAAATAAAGATCTCTAGAAGAGAAACAGACCAGTTTATGATTTACTTTTCATCGTTATCATCGAACTTAACTTCAAAATTAGCTTAAAAATAAAATACATAACTACAACATTTGTAAACAAAAAATGTGAAGGATTTTAACAAATAGATTTAATTAATCTCTCTAAGCCAATGATTCACTTCTTTTTAGTGCTTTTTTTTGTTTTCTATAACGACGTTGCATCACACTAGAAAAATTCCTGCGGGAATTAAACCCGCGACACGCGGAGTAGCAGTTAATCGCTCAGCCACTGCGCCAATGTACTGTTAAAATATTTCTTGTTCAAAATTCATCTCATCTTTAAAGGTGCCTAATTTATAATTTGATAACTACTTTGTTTTTGATCCAGAAAACAAACATTCAAGATCCACTTTAATAAGTCCTTTTTAAAAAAAAATCAAACCGACGAAACATCGAACTGAAAAGCAAAAAATAAATTTTGAGGCGGCGCCAAACAAACAAACATATTAAGTAAATATTTGAAGAGCAGAATAGCTCGTCGTAGCTATTCGTTGATTGTTTCTTTGGCGCCGCCTCAAAATTTATTTTTTGCTTTTCAGTTCGATGTTTCGTCGGTTTGATTTTTTTTTAAAAAGGACTTATTTTTTACTTTTGAGTTTCCTATCTCGTGTCAATTTCTGTAACTAAAAACTCTCAACGACTGTCATACCCGAGCTACGTCTAAAGTTCTCATCAAGATGAGTGAAATGAGCCCAAATACGATATAGTTGCTGTTAACTGTTAAGGATCTCTTGCTACTGCCCTCTGTCACCATCCTCAGACCCTCGGAGACAAGTATACCCCAGCTAGGTATAAAGTTTTCATCAAGACTAGTGAAATGAGCCCAAACACGATAAAGGTGCTGTTAACTGTTGAGGACCTCTTGCCCCTGCTATCCGTCACCATCCTCAGACCCTCGATGGCAATGATACCTCAGCTAGGTCTAAAGTTCTCATCAAGCTGAGTAAAATGAGCCCAAACACGATATAGCTGTTGTTAACTGTTAAAGAACTCTTGGAACTGACTTCACAAAATAACAGGGATCTGGAGTTGATCTGATGATGGTGACGCCATCATGTTATGTTCTCCACATCTCTGCTATATAATAATGTCCTCAGAACTACAATTGTTAACTTTATTTCAACAGAATCGGTTCATAATTGAAAATTCTGTAGGAAGATTGACAATCAATTCCTTTTTTTCTACCCTTAGAGGCCGTTTTAGTTTTGAAATTTAAATGGGACCAACTTTGAGATATAGTCTTTCCAACAAAAAAAGAATTTTTCAAATCGGACCACGATAGGAAAAGTTATGCGTGGTCATACATAAAAAAAAAAAAAAAAAAATAAAAAAAAAAAAATATACATGTCGAATTGAGAACCTCCTCCTTTTGTTTTCGTCGGTTAAAAACGAAGTTGTGAAGTCTCAAACCAAACATCCAAAGAGTAACAAACATCCATCCATCCATTCTCAAAAATTTTTGCAATTATAATATTAGTAAGATAAGATTCAGCCTTTACGGATTTCATCCCTTCCCTATTTTGAAGAAAAGATAAGCTCCTTTAAAAAAACCTAGTACCTATGGCCCAAGGGAGAGGGCCAGGATAAAACTTCCTTACCCGTTGACCAATTCTCAGGGCCCTTTGAAACTTTTTGTGTGGGTTTGATATACTGCACATTTCCTCATTTCCTTCGTTTCTCGATCATGGATACGACTGCCTGTGATTTATATCCAAAGTTATGGATCTTTATTCAATTGGATGAAACTTGCGGTGTCGTTCATCTTCTCTTTTTATTACTTGGACAGGTATGAAAGTGGTAGTATTTGGAATATTACGTATTTTGGCATAAGTTTGAAGGCAGTTTTTTTTTCTTTTATGTTCAGTTCAGTGATGGAAATAATTGGTTTTTAATTTGATCAGTCACAGGCAAAATGTTTATTAAGTGCTAAATCAAACCTGAGTTTTAAAAAGAAGTATGCAAGTTCAGTTGAATTTTCTTCTGATCTTTGGACGAACCTGAAAAGTAAAGTATAGGCAATTAGTAAAAGTATCTCTGTTTAGCGTGCAGTAAGCTCTCCCATAAAAAAAAAAAACATTTCGAACCTAGTAAAATAGATATATATCGCAGTGGATATTTTACTTTACGATAACGCTGGTGATTGCATAGACGAAGTTATTTGGTTTGATGGTAGTGTACCACAATGACATAATATATGAGTGAGCAAACCTTTTCGACAATTAACACTGTGCAAGTTATTGTTTTTTGCCCGGAATGCCAGTTACTAACTAGTGACAAGTATTATCTATTTATATATATAATTATGTATTCAGCAATTAAACAGCTAAAAAACTACAAAACTTATAAAAGCCTACCTTGAAACAAAAAGAACTTCTAAACTTACCGAACCAAACCCAAACATTAGTGGGAAACAAAGTTTTTAACAAAACGCGAACTATTTATACACCCACACTTATAAGCCGTTTGGGGTACAATGCCCATGACATTATTTTACAATACCAACTTACCTTTACACTTTGCAGCACCCTTATAACTCTCAGATTAAAGTCGGGTATTCTCTGATAGGGTGATAAAACTAAGTTTGTTTGCCCAGGGTCACAGCTGCGAAACGCTAGGTCTACTCATTTGTGGTCATCCTGGCTAAATATCCTGAAGCTGTAAAGTGCTTTATGTTAGTTATGCGTTATGTAGTTCAGTTGTGTTTGTTTTGGGTTTAGCCTGTGGCACAGTGAGGTCAACGGGAGGCTGAGCTAGGTTGAGCTAACCTAGGCTTAGCTAGCTTATGGCTAAAACCTTGCTACGGTATATAGCACAGGGAAACGGCTGGTGTCAAGTTTTGCCTTTGAGTTTCGTGACGTTGTGGAACAAAAGGTGTTTGGTAAGCTCTATAACACGATTCTAGGTATATCGGAACCATGCTTAACTGATTTACTGAGGCTGGAGGCCGAGCATGTACTCGACACCAAACTAAACGCCGAAAACGCGTGGCAGATAATAGCGGGTAAAAAACGAAAGCTATTTTTGGAGTATTGCGTGAAAGTGTGTAACAGAGTCATAAAAAGAAACAAAAGTTAATAAGTAAAAGATGTTTACATAATATTATAAAAATATTAATGTCAAGCATTTAACACAAGGGAAATAATCATGAAATGTAACTGCAAAGTACTGACTAAAACTAAACTGCCCAAACTAGATTATAAAGAACCACCTGTAACTAAGACTAGAGGAATAAAAACTTGTAAACCCCTATATGGAATGTATTAGAAGAAAGAAACTGTCACAGATATGACCCAAATGTATTAAATAACGATAGAAATAAAACCCATATGTATTAGTTATAAGAAGAAGCAACAGAATGCGTAGGAAATAAGCAAATAGAAAAAGAATAGAAAAAGAATAGATCCATAAGACACCTGTAATAGACATAAGTAGTAGTAATAAGCTAAAGTAAGAATTTGTAAAAAAAAAAAAAAAAAAATCGAATAAAAAAACCTGTGTTGGTGTTATCCCTACTGAAAATAAAACAAATAAAAAGAGACAGATAGAAAAGAATAGAAATAGAAGGGCGTCCTACCCTTAAATAAAGAAAGATGATGAATGCTAGAAAGATACAGTATGCAGAATAAAAGTGCGAGAGGAATAAAAGCGAGAACTGGTATGAATGAGAAGTCTAGCCTAGACTCCGATTATGTTGGAGATAGAAGTTTAAAAAAAAAAAAAAAAACTGATTTACTGAAAGTGAGGAACTATGGTAGCCATACACCATACTGCCTATTTGTCAAATCGGCATGGTACTGCCGATTTGATCAGTTAGAATTGACCGTGTGTGGGCGTAGAATCCATCAAATTGGCGTGACATGCCAATTTGATAGTTGATCCGATCGATTTGACACAACTTCAAATCGGCAGCAGTGATGCCAACTTAACAACTTTATAGCTAGATCTAGCTATTATTCGGTGACCGATAGCTACAATTTTATAAAGGTGATAGAAAAGTACCTAAAAAGTGTAACTTGTGGTTAAACTTTTGAGCTACTTTTCTAGCACCTTTTCATTTCATCATGAGACTTTCAAAATTAGTCAAGTAGTGTCCCGAGTGGAAAGACAAGATAATGCAACAGTGGCTCATTCTACATGTAAGTGGCATTCTGAAGAAATAGTTCAGTTTTGGGTTTAACTTAAAAAAAATGAAATTCTTCTGGTTCACTTTTGATTACAATTATTAGGTAATATTTAGCTTGTTTATTGTTCAAAATGCAACAACTAACTATAGCCCTAAATACAAAGAGTCGAGAGTCGTATTTCCATGAAATAGTTATCAAGCTGGATTATAGATAGGCTTCTGGAATGTGTCAGGAATAACGATGGAAGAAAAAAAGTCAACAATTTAATTTAAGTTTAAGATTATTATAATAATATCATTTATTTAATGGATATGTACAACGGGCAAACTGATAAATAAACTACTAGTAGAAATACGAAATGTCTTATTTAAGCCGTCTGGACAAAAGAAAACAAATAACTCCCGAGCCATTGATAAACTAAACAAAAAAGAACCCTAAGGTCATAATAATAAATTCCAAGAAACCGTATAGAGCTACAAGAACTAGATAGATAGGTCTGTCGTATTAGTTATGAGCTATCGAGTATACGTGGTCCGGTTTGTGAACGTCCAGCTGAGGATATATTTGATTGACTTCTTATACCTTATTCCCTGGTGGATAGAGTGTGATATAGTGAGGAATATTTTGTGGCATGATATTGGTTCATACACATGTCTTTGATCTATTTTATGGCTACTTTAGCTTAAGAATACTTGCGAAATCAGGGTGTTGAATTTTTTTCGATATTTCGCTTGCTTCAGATGTGTTATTTTTTTAACTAGGAATTTTCCTGCATTGAAACTTAAAACACAAACAACCAAACTTGAAACAACAAATTGTAGTTCTTGCAAATATTACTTCCGTGCTTTAAACCCGCGTCACGCAGTGCAGCAGTGGATCGGTCGCGCACTGCGCCATTTTTAGCGTGGTAAAATCATCAAATGAGCCCTCCCACCCCGCGCAGGGCGGGAGGGACTGTCAGACTTCTACTGACTAAAATCCACGGTGTCCTTCAGTAGCCTGTTATGTTCCGGGGTCACGGTAAGGAAATAATCCCGCGACCCCGGCAGGTTTGGCCCTCTGAGAGGGGGCCCCGTCATTATGCTGACGCCGCGCCTCGACTTGTCGGGGCAGCGGGAATTCTCCCCGACGCTGCGCCTCCACGCGTCACTCATAGACGCGCTGGAGGGCAGTCGCCAACATTTTTGACCCTAGAAAAAAGAAATTCAAACGGCATCTTATCGTAGTTCAAGAGCTGGTTGTGTGCGAAGTCATGCTAGAAAAGGAGGCGGTGGGACACGTGAGGGAGAGGACAGCGTCCACCTCACGATCCAGCCACCGTGTGGGTAATGACTCGCCGTCCGATCATGGACCACGCACGCCTCAAAGAGCTGTCAGCAATCTGACGGGGCCCCCTAAGAGGGCCAAAGCCAGCCGGGGTCGCGGGACTGTCTTATCAGGTAACCATGGCCCTGGAACGTAAAGGGCTATTGAAGGATCACCGCGGATATTAGTCAGTACGAGTCTGACAGTCCCTTCCGCTTCACCCAGGGCGGGAGGACTCATTTGATGATTTTACCTGGGTAAAAAAAGAGCGGATTGTATTTAATCGATGCCGCTTAAAAGCTGTTCTAGAAATGGAAAGTAGGTGGCTTCTTCTTCGCTCCCGTCAAAAAAAATGCTTAAAAAAGCAAGTGCAGCCCACCATAGTGCTCATGCATATTTCATGACGTGATCGTGGCGTATGTCACGGCTATTGATTCCGTACTACGGCCCGGACGTCCGACCGACGGTTTTCAGGTCACCGAATAGTGTCTGTTTTACATAGCGGTTTCTTCCGATGGCTTTTACACACGGCAAAGAGTTATTTATGCAAACAGCTCCGAAATTCAAATAACAGTCATTTAGGTAATTCTGGGTCTAGTCATTTGTGAGACAATCAGTTGTAGACCTATGAATGCCGTAAACCAACGTCCCTTTGTTCATAGCGGCACCGTAATAGGGTAGTTAACTACATAAGTAAACTAAAAAACTGTTTAGTCCGTCTCAGTATTGAAAAATAATAGACACGTATTTTTTTTGTTTTTTTTTTATTCAACGAATTTTGACAAAGAAAGCGCTTCAACATTCTGGAGAGGGGGCTGGCTTGTGACGTCAAAACACCCGAAAAACTATACCGACCGAGTGATGTTTTGTTATTTTTAGAAGCGATGTATCTTCGTCGTTTTTGGTTTGCGTTACAAAAGAAAAATACGAGTCAAATATTTTTTGATAATCTAATTATTTCGATTTCGGACTAATTATTTTTTTGAGTAAAATAGCCTATTGCAGGCACAAAAATTAGCCTGTACTATTATGCAGAACATTGCAATTGAGAAGTATAAAAAGGAGGATCCAGTTCTTGAAGGAGTGCTGTGCCAACAGCTGAGGATCTACGATGTAAACATATTTCACCGAAACTGTTGTCCCAATGACTGGCAAGACAACGCTCTTACCCTTTGTCTTCACACCTTCAGAAAGAGCGTTATAGTTCGGCAACGCGCAGGTAATGCATCTGTGTTGTAGGGAAAATGACGAGAATGAAAAAAAAAACTACGTTCTATAAAATACACCTCGAAAATATACTAAATTGCTCATCCATAATTTTCATCTCCCTAGCTTTAGCTGTAACTAGGTCGAGACTTCTAGCCTGTTCTTAGAATACATAAAAAATCTTCAAATTAACTTAAGCTTAGTCTAGTATTTTTTGCTACAAATCCAATTGCGTAATATAGAAAAGTTTCCAAGGCTTTGTATTGAATTGTAGCTGATGTATCGAACGGAGGTACAAAACAACTAACAGATATACCTCCTTCTGCGGTCTCAACTTGGATAAGAGCTGGTTCTACTTTGACTAGCTTCTAGAAGTGTGGACTTGCGACTTATTTCGAAGTAATTAATTGTGGGGAAAGCATTATAAAATCGAAACTTCATATCTATAAATATTCTCACTCCTTTTCTCATCAGAGCAGGTGGAATCCACAGAACGCCATCATTCTTGTCACTCGTAAAATTGAAAGCTTAGGTCATGTTTAGGTCATTAAGTGGTTGATTATACATGTGTTATTATTCTTTTTAATTATTACCTTCAAGTAATCGTAAATAGACGACAGCAACCATTACAAAGTAAGTAAACCTTAAACCTCAAACTGAAGTTCTAGATTCGTGTGTTGAATAGCCGTTGCATTGGTGCGTCGACGTACCTTCGATCATTTGACTGGCTATCTATGTGCGTGTCACCAAAAGCTAAAATTATTAAAACAATAATTTGAAAAATGTTATTTCATTTATCTGAAGAAATACTTCGAGGCAGCTTCAAATTAAAATTTTAAAGTGCCAAGTCCCCAGTGTACCCACTCAAATCATTACTATTGGCCGCAGTCCAAACTCGTAGACTCGAGCGTCCCAATATTGAATTTATACGATTATTAACCTATGGGACTTTGGACCCGGGCAGCGATGGTGCGCGATAAGCGGACATTATGTAAATAGGTACGTAGCCAGTAATGCTGGCACGGAATACCAGTTCTTTCAAGTCGGTTAGGTCCATGGTAATGTGGGGTAGTAGGTGCTTTGTTTTCATGGTTGTGGGCATGTCATTAGAGCTGGAAAAGCGGCCGTATTAGCCGTAATAGTATAGCGAGTAGTCTCTTTTATATGTGAGTTTGGTAATGGGTGTAGTTGTTGTCTATTATTAGGTATTTCTTTTTGTTAAGTAAAGTATACTGCTAGTAAAAGATGGTGAGCAGTGGTGACCCAGTGGGATCGGCCCTGAGACACGAGTTGTAGGTCATGGGTTCGGACCCAGCTTGGCGCATTACTTTGTGTAATTTATTTCGTCACCACTGCTGAAAACGTTGAAGGAAAACATCGACTGGAAACCGGTATGTCCTAGAACCATCAAATTCGAATAATTTGACATCTACCAACCCGCACTGGGCCGACGTGGTGGATTATGGCCCACTCCCTCTCACAGAGAGGAGGCCTGTGTCCCAGCAGTGGGAACAATATAGGTTGATGGTGAAGTAAAATATTGTTATCTACAGGATTAGAAAGAAAATATCGATAGAAAAATGTTAGTGGCGAAATTCTGGTCGAATTTAATTTGAGTTTAACGACACAAAAAAAGGATCGAATCAATCAGAAGAATCAATAAGTTGCTTTGAGTAGAGATTGAGTGCACTGTTCTGTATAATTTATTAATGTTTATAATCACCACTGCTCTTATAATAGAGAAGAAAAACATTGTGAGGATAAAGGTATATCCTAAAAGCAAAAAATCGTCTTAAATTTTCATATTTTATGACTGCCGCTTCACAACTCAAGACAGTGCGCGTAGACATTCAGGTGGAACTATTATGTCCTAAGATAATGCAATGGCTAAGGTTTAAGAAGAAGTAACAATATGCTTACTTCCGTAATCTAATAGAATGAAACAAATTAATTCTCTTCATCAAACAAAGGTATGGGAGAGCTTCCCATACGAATAAATAACGTAAGGCGTAATGAGAAAGTATAATCACACGCGAAGGCACGAACGTAGCCGACTAATATCCGTACGTATCTGTTAGGAGAGTAGGCAGCGATCAGAGGAGACAGTTCTTTGATAGATAGAGTTTGTGGAATGATTGGTGCCATTTTTTTCCCGCTGGTGTATTAAGTACCAGTTGTTGATCAGTAGATAAACACTCACAAACCTCCTTTTTTTTATCGTGATTAAATCATCAAATGAGTCCTCCCACCCAGGGCAGAGTGGGAGGGACTGTCAGACTCGTACTGACTAAAATCCACGGTGTCCTTCAATAGCCCTTTACGTTCCAGGGTCACGGTAATTCAGTAAATCCCGCGACCCCGGGAACACTAACCTTCTTACTACAAAAAGGTTCATCATCATCATCATCATCATCTCAGCCATTGGACGTCCACTGCTGAACATAGGCCTCCCCTTTTGATCTCCACAGATACCGGTTGGAAGCGACCTGCATCCAACGTCTTCCGGCGACCTTTATAAGGTTAATCACCTGTAATGTTGAACACTTGTTTAAAAAACTGTCAACTGCAAAACGGCATTTGATGTTAATGTAACGGTCGTTTTGCAGTTACACGTTTTTTAGAAAAGGCTTCAAAACATTTTTATTTTTTGTGGTACAATGGTACTTGGTGAATCGAATCCGTTTTTTAAAAATTAATTTAAAAAAGTATGGGTTTTTACAATAGTTGGTTTAATTATTGAACAAACAATTTGTCTCTCAATTTTCTGACCGGGAGCGACTGCCTATTACACGTTCGTAACACAGTTGCTGGGCAACACGAAACCCATTGACAATGAGAGGCAGGCTTCTGCGAACCAGTAATGTCTATCAACAATCTAAGAAAACTATGTAGACAGAACGCCCTCTGTCTATAACGTCAGACATCTATCGATCCACCAATGAAACGGCTTTAAAAAATTATATTTCTTGACGCCTTGTTTTGTATTTTAGTTTTGACTAGTGTCTGTGCCCGCGACTTCGTTCGCGTGGATGTCGAACTCAACAATACTTTTTTTTTAAACAAATTGTTTTCAAGTTATCTTTTAGGTTTTTGGAAATAAAAGTAGCCTTAGATCCTCCTTATTGGATCAGCTACCTGCCAATAGAAGTCCAGTCAAAATCGGCCCAGCCATTTCAGAGATAATAAGCCATTACAAACACACAGGCAAAATTTGTAAAAAAATATATTTTGGTGTATGTATATATATTCGTATGCATGTAGAAAAAACAGTTATTTCAATATTACAAACAGACACTCCAATTTTATTTATAGATTTAGTTGTTTTCTAAATATTTTACTTTTAATTTTAGAACTTAAATATGAGTTTTTCTTGGTCAATATTTCTTTACTAAATTTTTGGGCGAATTCATAATTATATTAACTAATAAAAATAATATCGTCAGTACTGGCTTATTATGAAATTTAATAAGTATAGGTCATTATGTAAACGAGTATAGATAAAATATGCCGTAAATATTAGCATTAGCATATTAAATTAATCCAAAATTACTAATAATTCAATGAACAACGTTTACATTCAGCGGTGAACTGCGATAAGCCTGGTTTATTAAAACGCTAACTTTGTTTATTCAATACACAGACTTTACACACCTGCTAATATTAATCTATGCCCAAAGGTGGGTAGGCAAATAATAAACACAAAGGTGTATCGTTAGCCACACCTGTTGTTCGTAATCTTTACAAATTATTGTACTCTGCTTACTGGTGCCCAACTGGGACTCGTGTGCAAAAACTTATGAAAAAATTAACCCGTGTATATGTAGGATGTTTTTTGTCCCTCGGGTTGTGGGTAACTATTAGGTTTAGTTGTAACTTGTTAGGGTTCGTTCGAGGGTACTTACTTGGTTTTACACAGGTAAAAAGGTAGGTTTGTAAAACTGTTGGTCTGACCTTGTTAAATAACATGAACATCAGTCATCAGGGATGTAGAAATGTTGGGTTATTAATGATACTTTTGGGATTATTCACAATATACAGATGTAGTTTGCTATTCCAATTTAAGTAGGTAAACCTCTGTATACGGCATTTCTTGGTAGTTTTTAATTAAATTATTAAGACTGTATTTTAAAAATACCCAACTCTATGAGAAAACTCAAGATGGCTAGAAACAGCACCTAAAACTAAACATATACTGCAGCTAGTATTTATCACAGCAATTACTAATTGTCCCTCAAGGAACTATTAAACAACATAAAACAAACATAACATCATTTGTATACTAAAAGAAGTCCCATTACACAAGACAAAATACTCCGAATAAAACAAAGTTGCAACAAGCAAACTTCAGTAAAAGGTGCTCGCCGTCCGGTTTGCAATCCGGGCCTTATGAAATTCAATGAGCATTTTGTCTCACTCCAAAGTACATAAGTACATATGTGAGCGCGTTTGTAATCCTGTGACTCTATTGGTGAATGGGACAAGGTGGAAGAAAAAAGCTTTTGAAAGAATCTTTTCGGGAAAAACTCCTTAAGAGTGCTTTTAGCTTAGCTTGTGTTGAAAAGCTAAGGTTTACACATTTGTTCCTAAATAGATAGGTTTATTTTCGGCAAATTACCGACGCACTTATCTATAAAATTGGTGCTTAAAAGGGTTCTTTCTGTTCTACTTGAAAGAGGATGGGATAAACTCATTCGTAGACGATTTCATTTGGAAAGGATGATGAACTTATCAATAATCTTTGCGTGTTTTATTTTTTTATCTTAGTTTACTTTAACACTTTATTATGTCTTACAAACCAATTGGACGTTGAAAATTTTGGATTTGTCTTATAAAATAAATAAATTTATGCACTTGAACTAAACCTACCTCCATTAAGCTAGGCAGAAAGACTTTCTTCGCGTATTATGAGATTTGCCGAGAATAATTGCCATTCTGTCTTAATAATTACGTCAAATAACAGTATGCGAGACCGTATGACCAAAAACTCTAAATGAAGAGCTTTGTAAAAAGAAAACGAAGGCGTCTGCCAGCAATCAGACACGTCCCGAGTGTATTGTATTATTTCTCCTTTCCCCATTTTCTTATCGTTCTCTCATATCTTGTCCCAAACAATTCCTCCCCGTGCCATAATCCCGCACTTGACACGTACCTACCTAGATCTGCCGCGAGTTAACTTGTTCCACACTTTATCTATCTATTTTGGTCGCAGAGCTTAGTTCAACGTAGTATGAAGCTTAACGTTTGTCCGACTACGTCGTCTGACTTTGATCATAAATAATTGGCTTTTTAAATAAGTTTATCTCGAATTTAAATGTTTAAATCATGAACTCATTGGATTCGTTGAAGTCTGATAGTAAAATAATAAATATAAGTTATTCATGATACGTCTAGTGAAATTCCAGTATGAGAATAAAATAATACATGAGTTCATAAATCATAAGTGAAAAGTTATAGCATAAAAGTATCAGAAAAACTTGTTTGATTTGGTACAGACTTGTGATTTATTTATAGGTAGTGGAGAACGCTGGTTAGCAATGTCTTTGAGACAAAAGACTGCTGAGCTATAAAGTTCTGGATTACAATCCTAGATATTTTTTTAAATCGTGATTAAATCATCAAATGAGTCTTCCACCCAGGACGTTACAGCAAGGACTGTCAGACTTGTACTGACTAAAATATACGGTGATCCTTCAATAGTTTTTACATTTCAGGGTCGCGGTTACCTGAGGAGACAGTCCCGCGACCCCGGCAGGCTACAGTACAAGGTAAAGTGTTATTAAGTTTTTCCGTCATCAATTTTCAACTACTAGCTTGTTGTTTGGAGTTTTGCCCCGTTGATGTCAAAAGGCTCGTTGGCTTAAACGTAACTGACGCTAAACTGGTATTCTACAGATAATTCTGCCTAACTACCTACCGCAAGATTAATTCGATCTTAGCAAAGCATTAGCCCAAACTAAAAAAGCTGAGCTAAACATAAACCTAAACCTGTTCAATAATGTATTAGGCGGTGCTTTGCCGGAATAAATGGGGTGTTATCAGTTAAGAGCCCATTCTAATGAAAATTCTCTGTAATTTCCATCCAAGACTGATTTCTGAGCGGAGCTACCATCGTGTCTGACAAGCGGTTTAAGTTATAAGCGAGTAGAGTCCAAAACGTTATATAACTCTCGGCTAAGAGATAGGTGTTTGTTTTTCTTTTCGTTTATTAATAATAATAATAATAATAATAATAATAATAATAATAATAATCTTTATTTCACAAGAAAGTGTTTACAATTATAGAAGTCCCTGACTCTTGTGCTAGGCCATAAACCTGTGTTACAAGAGCCAGTGCCCTCTCCCAGGAGGTAACATGAATGGGTCTTATGCAATAAGATTATTTAAACAAAAAATAATAATTAAGAAATTTAAAATTAGAGCCTAATATAACAACACTAAAAAGTAAAAAAGAACAAAATTTAAAATAAGAAACGGTTAGATTAGAAGTTGTGTGTGACTGTGTGTGTGTGCGCTATGTGTATAGGTAAGTGTGTGTGTGTGTGTGAGCTATGTGTATAGGAATGTGTGTGTTAGTCTGTGTGTATGAGTGAGTGAGTGATTGTGGATTGAAAGATCAGGAAGGTTTTTTTTTTTTTTTTTAAACTTACGAAGTAGAGATGATAACTTTCTCTGTGTCGTCATAGTTCAGCAACAGTAGCCAAGGCTTGAGGATTTGCTTGATTTTATGCGGGGTCAATTTATAAATACATAATATTTTGTGAATTTTATTGTACATCAGTGAGCTTTGAGCACGATAGTGTCGTCGTGCAAGTGCGGTACGACAATGGACAGATTCACATATTGGGAAGCCGGTCCGCCGATTGCATAGATTAGCATCTAGAGGCATTGTTGAATGCCGGCGCAAGACAGTGCGAAGGATGTAGAATTGTCTAACCGTAAGTACTTGAGCTTCTGAGTACAGCAGGGCCGTAGAGTAGTCTCTTTTACGAAAATAAATAACTTTGAGAACTGCCCGCTGAGCTCGTTCCACACGAAGCATTACGGTTTTGAAAGTCCCGCCCCAGACCGGGATGCAGTAAGAGATGATTGACTCGCATAGTGAACGGTACACTAGTGAAGCTGTTTCAGTGTCAGCCGCATGTCTGAGCTCTTTAAATAAATAAATCAATTTACGAAGGCGGGTGCATAGAGTATCCGCATGGGAGCGCCAATCTAGTTTCTCATCGATGTAGACACCCAAATATTTTATGTTGTTTACCATATCAAGACAATTGCAGTTGCATGAGGAGTTGCCGTCACAAGTATGTGCTATAATTTTATCAGAGTTTGGTGATGGTTTAACTGAATTTGGTGGCTTAAACTGGATTACTTTGGTCTTCGATATATTAAGCGTCAGAAGGTTACTGGAAAGCCAGTCCATAATGGTTCGCAACGCAAGTTCAGTGCTTTGTTTGGCTCTGTCCCAGGTCTCACCAGATATCAATAGAGCTGTGTCGTCGGCGTAAGTGAATATGTTACAATGAGAGAGAGAGAGTTGACAGAGGTCATTAATATATATCTGAAAAAGTGTGGGTCCCAAGATACTGCCCTGGGGTATACCGTAGCTTATAAACTCTACGTCACTAAGAACGGAGTCGATTTTAACGCATTGACTACGCCCCTTAAGGTAATCTTTGTAAATATCTAGGACCACACCCCGCACTCCCATATGCTCCATTTTGGCCAAAAGTCTGGGAATTGACACTGTATCAAAGGCCTTCGTTAAATCTAAGAAAATGCCATAGCACCTGAGGCGACTGTCCAATTTATCGACCAGGGTATTGGTAAAATCAGAGACAGCATCTTCTGTGGAAATTCCTGAACGAAATCCGTACTGGTTTTGAGCAATTAGATTATTTTTAGATAGAAATTTGGTCAAATTGGTGTTAAGGATTCGTTCAAGTATTTTAGATAAAGAGGTAAGGACTGAGATAGGACGATAGTTGGAAACTTCATCCTTAGCTTTGCCTTTGTATATTGGATGAACAATAGCACGCTTAAAAGCTTTGGGGAAAACTCCTGAGTTAATGGCGCAATTACAGATATGAGCAATGGGAAGAGCCAGACTGCAACTAGATTGTTTTATTACAAGTGATGGGATGTTATCCCACCCAACTGCACAATCACTACGTAATTTATTAATGGTGCTAATAACAAGTGCTTCATCAACCAATGGTATAGCCAGAGAGTTAACTGGAGTTGGGGAGGAAGGTGAATATACGGACGATGAGGTAGTGGCGAATTTCGAGGCAAGGTTTGATCCAACGTTAACGAAAAAATTATTGGCGTTATTAACAGACACAATAGGGTCGACGGAAGATTGAAGCAGGGCATTAGGAGAATGTCTTTGTTGGTTACTGTGCGTAATTGATTTAATTATTTTCCAAGTTGCTCTCGGGTTGTTACTCGCTTTTTTAAGTTCCGTTTTTTCATAGGCTCGTTTTAATTTTTTCAGTAGGGAATTACAAAAATTGCGGTACCGCGTGTATGAAGTTTTTAATATTGTGTTGTTCGGTGACTTACTGACCTGACGGTGCATTTTGTCTCGATTTCGGAGACATCGTAATAAACCGGCAGTCATCCAAGGTTTTACCACCGATTTTCTATTAGGAGTATGAACTATTTTAGAATTTTTTGATATAATAGCTTGAATATCAGCTGTTAAAGTATTTGTTGCTAGGTCTGGGTCTGTAGTGCTGATAATATTGGTAAAGTCATGGTTATTGAGTTCCTTTTTTATTTCGTCGTAGTCGTATCGGAGTGAGGTTCTTTTCTTTTGTTGAGATACTGTAGATTTTGCAGTCCCTAGGAATATAGCAACAGGAAGGTGATCGGTAACGTGGGTGTCCAGTACGAGTACATTGGCAGGCGATTTAGTTTTCACCAGGACATGATCCAGACAGTTGTTTACTCTTGTCGGTATAGTGTGGGCAGGTAATAACCCATGCATTGCAGCTAAAGTCAAATAGTCATCCGAATTACTGTCAGTGTTGCCAGGCTTAATATCAATATTGATGTCACCGATAAGCAAGATGTTTTTTTGAGATTTTACGGATGTTATGATATCATTTAAACTGGACAGGAAATTAGATAGATTTGAGTAGGATGGAGAGCGATATATTGAAATTATAGCGGTGTTATGACAGCTTGTGACCAGACAGTTAGCTTCTGAAATCGATGGTTCATGTGTGGTACAGTTGAGTGAGTCTTTAACGTAAATTACGACGCCATCATTTTTTTTTGGGTTGTTGTTTGTTGAGTGCGAGTTATAGCCCTGTAAGACAGGGATGTAACCCGCAACCTGCAGCCAACACTCTGTCAATATAATAAAGTCAAATTTAACTTTCGTTAGTGTTATCATGGCAATAAATTGATCTAGATTTTTTTTTATACTCCTAATGTTAATATGTATAATACGATAACCCCAGACACTCTGCACCACAACATTTTGGCATAATTCAGGAGAACATTTGTAGGAGTCAGCAATAGAAACATTGTCTATTTCCTGGGATATTTGATCAATATTCATCATTTTTAATAATTAATAATTTAGTCACTGCTAGTAGACCGAGGTGTTCAAACGCGGGGAGTAAGCCGTTACTGAAAGCAATATATAATATTTTCCAGTTATTATGAGGTAAGTTTGAGAGGGGAAAATTAAGTCGTTTGGGGTATTGTTCTTTTCCTGATGTGTATGTGTGTGTGATTGTACTTGAGTATAGTTCAATTCCTGATGAGTGTGTGTGTGTAATTGAGTTTTTGTGATGTTTGATTGCAGATAAGTATGTGTGAGTAACCGTTTTTGTGTGTAGGTTAGACTTAAAAATAGGAAAAGTGTACATTTTAAAAGAGTAACAGTGTGTGAACAACAAGCAAGACATTTTAAACATATTAGGTACACAACAAGACCCGAGATTTAGTCACGCCTTTAGCCGTAGGATGTCTAGGTCTGCCTCGCTTTTTATTATAACATGTTGCTCACCATCCATTTTTCGCAACAAAACTTTACCGTAAGAGGTCCAGCAGTATTTGTAATTATTATCTTCGGCGAAGCGTCGGGCTAGATAATAAATTCTTTGAGTTTTGGGTGTAAGTTTTTCGGATATGTATATAGGTTTGCTCGGTCCATCGATTTTTAAGTGGGTTGTGCTCAACTTGTTTTGTTTGTTAGCGCTATTGAAATTTCGAGCTTTTTTAACGATAGTGTCCTTCGTTATTGCACTTATGAAGTCAACAGTAATAGTGGAGGTGTTGTTTTTAGTTTTGGTACGGTAAACGTCTTTTATTTCGTTAACACTCATCGGTGTACCGAGTACGCTGGCGGCCTCTGTTACAATGGCGCGGAGGCTTTCCTTACCCTCCCCTTGCTTCTCGGGCACGTTCCTGATCTCGATCCTGGTCGAGCACTGTTGTCGCTCTAGTAAGTCCATCTTTTCCTCCAACTCGAGGATACGGCGGCGGTCAGTTTCACGTTCATTCTCCAGGCTCGCAAGTTTAACTTTTAAGTCGTCGTATTCACCCGATATAAATTCCATTGACGTCTGTATTTTTACACTCCGGGCACTAATTTCAGAAATGGAGGCCTGTAAAGCCGCAAACTTCTCTTCAGACTTAGCCGAGGACTCCGACAACAAAGCTCGAATTTCTTCCAGACGATCGAGGCAGTCACAGCCGCTGCGCTTCCGCTTACGGTTTGTTATATTTGTATCCTGACCCAATGTTGAGAGATCAGGAGAGGATCCAGACTGCTGGAATAGTCGGGTGCCAGAGGTAGCAGAGGAAATCGAACCCGCTGTCTCCTTGTCTACCTGTTTTTTTGTAGGAGATCGTTTAGCGAACATTTTCTTTTTTTTTTGTGACTAAAAACTATTGGTACCTCAAATATCCAGTAATAATGTAGTGTTACAGAAATTCTCTATTTGAACCACGAACGAAGAATGTAGACTATAGTAACGAAGCGCGTCGGCGCCGGCGGCAGCACGTACGGGGCGTTGGGATGACGTAGATACTCGTGAATTCGTGATGCGAACAGTGTGACGCACGGTGACTCGGGCGCAGCGGAGCTCCGTATAACCGTCTCAGGTGTTGCTGTCCTTTTTTTTACCTGGACTGCGATGACGCGTAGGTATGTACTCGTAGTCCGCGCAGTATGAATCACAGTGACGCAGGCGCAGTGTAGCTCAGTTATCGCCGTCTCGGGTGTTGCTGTCCTTTTTCTACACGGGCTGCTATGATGCGCAGCACTCGTGGTCCGCGCAGTATGAATGACAGTGACGCGGCGCAGTTCAGGTATCACCGTCTCAAGTGTTGCTGTCCTTCTTCTTCACGGACTCCGCGTTCACATAATATCCGCGGTAATATGAGCTCCTGGTACTTTTCGTCTATTATTTAAAATGTTTTTTTCGATAATTATGAATTAAAATATAAAATTTAAAAAAGCACAACACGTCTTTTCGCTTTCGCGGTCCGGGAGGAAGGGGATTATTATTATCCAAGATCACTTTACAAGTATTTGTAGATCGTACGAGTACATTCCACAAAAACCATCCCGGGTTTAACAATGAGAACACGACGTGCCGTCGACCCCGGCATGGTCCATGATCGGATGACGAGTCACCGATGACTCGCCGTCCGCATGCCCTCCGTTTTGTCACCTTACATTTTTTAAATCCTAATTGTCCCACTGCTGGGCAAAGGTAAAACGCATACACGTAAAGACGAAAACAACTTCTGGATTAGTTTTAGCCTGTGTTGTAAAATCTGGCGCATACATGACAAATACTCTTTCAAAAACATTGGTATAATAATTATGATAAGGTTGTATCGTTTTAGTTATATGTAACTAATATTGTATTAATGTATTGTATAATCGTTAGTAATAGATTTTATTTTAAATAGTTAATATTATAAGTAGTGTTAGCTATCGCATTAAGTTTCTAACCCTGTAATTATAGTTTAAGAGTTTTAACCAGTTTTTAATAAATAAATAACTAGCTAAGATAAGATAAATGAACTCACATTTCCTCAAAGTCTTATAAAACGTACCACGAATTTAAGGGTAAGTTCATTTGTATTCATTGCGCGCGTTCCCTGTCAATCGAGTGCGTCCCGCGCCGATGAAGATTGATGGAGCGCCTCCGCTTAAATAAACGGCCGAGTCTACATACGACAATTATGTCAACATCCCTTGTGTAACTGTTTTAATATACGTTTGTGACCCATAGGTCTTCGGCTGTCAGCCTGTACATTGAGAAGGGATGAAATAAGTTTAAACAGTGTTCGTCTCCATGTATCGTTGACCGATCGAGTGCTACTCGTGAATATGAAGTCTTACGTACGATTTTCATGTTGAAAAAACCTTTACCATCAGCAACTCGGAGTTTGGATTCTTGCCCAGTGCCATCGCACACATATGACTCCAACATAAGTGGTGACAGTTGGATGCCTTGTGGTACACCTTTGCCTTGTCTGCGTCATGTTACGTTTGAATTTAGAAAACGCTTTTGTTAAATAAAATTAAGCTTTAAAAATAATTATCATTGTGTTATATTCAAACAAAAGTTACTAAAAAAGAACAGCGTCCACAAAAAGAGAACAAAATTACAAAATCGTTTTATTAAAATGACTTTAGCAACAAAACACAAAGCGCTTTTGTATGAAATATAAAATTCTAGAGACAATGGCTGCAACCACATGCCTGCGGGCGCACAGTTGTACTAGTTATTCAGTCTCGGGCCATTTTATCACCCCAAAACCTTTTTATTGTGCTTTTCGTAGCAGTGGCACAGAAGCTTCACATACAACAATATTGAAATGTGATAAAAAAAACTATGTGGAAAGGGTTCATTAGTCAAGACAAAATTCTTCAGTTTAAAAACCAATATCGCCCCGAACACAACCTCGGGCGATGCGACTTCCACCACACGATTTATGTCAATAGACACACAAATTCGTCACTACTGTCCCTTTCATTTGAGTCTTCGTTGAGATTGTCGCGTTGCAAAACCTCAAAGTCTACGGTACTAGAAATCTTTAAGTCGCTGTTTTTCAAACTGACCCAAATGAGTTCACATAAAAGCTTAGTGAAAAGTAAACTGTGACCGACAGTTTTACGAGTTGTTCTTCTGGCCACTAATATTCTCCATGGCACCATTGTGATATTCGAGCAGCGAATTAAAATGCCGGTTCGAGAATCCGTACAAATCGACAAAGCTTTCAGTTCAATTTTATTTTATTGTAAAACGCATAGTTAGGTTTGTTGATGTCCGCCGAGCGTGCGAGACTCGATGGCGTATCGGAAAACCTAAAATGCCACTGACGTTTTTTTCACAAATACACTGTAGGCCATGCGCACCTATAAAATTAAGTTTTATGCCCGTTCATTTGTTTTATAGATTGGATCGCCAGTTCGTTTTTGTTTTTAGATTGGAGCGAAATTGTAATTTGGATGTTAGGTGTCGAATTCCGCAGTGTGTGGGTTGTGTGTATTGGAAATTGAATTACTTATTTGTTCGGAAACGGTGTATGAATATGATGTTTCGGGGCGTATTGGTAATATAAAGAGAGTATCCTATCGACAAATTGTAATTAAACAGGCTTTTGATTTTGATATTCAAAAAACGATATATTTTTGTGTAAAAAACATTCAGTCATTCATCTACTTAATTTTCTTTTTCGATTTACTCGACGAATGGAGCTTGACAATATTATATGAAAAATAGTTGCAATCAACAGGTATTGACATACTTTTATAAATATTAGAAAACGGTTTAGTCATATCCAGCATACACTTTCACATTGGAATTTAAAATAATATAACCAAACAAACAGTGAACAAGACACAAGACGCCATTAAACAAACTAACCTACTTTCATCCCCTTTAAGTCCCAAACGTAATACTCAAAAATTTCCATCCGCTTACCCATTTCACCACATACGGAACATAAAAGGAACAGGGGAAGAAAAATACAAACTTAAACTGAATTGCATGCCAGCTTCAACACACTGTGTACTTTATTCTGTCCGCCACAACATGGCCGACGTCGCTTGTCGCTCGCAACGACATTCCAATTCCATTTTGTGGCTTTGTGACATCGCGGCGCAACTTGTCATATTTATATGACGTATAACTCGGGTCGACAGGATATATGATATGTGGAACTAACATGAAATTATGGTGGGTACTGTGCCAAAGATAATGGAGGTGAAAGATATGGGATAGGGTTCAAATTGATTATTTTTGCTGCAATGGTTTTGTGTTGAATTTTTCTGTTTTACTATCGCATTCGGAGTTACATGTCAAATATTTTCAATCCACTTCTTTTATTATTTGACTCGTTGTTCCCGGCGGTTTCACCTGCTGCTCAGCTACTATTGGTCTTAGCGTGATGTTATATAGAATTCCTCAATAAATGGGCTATCCAACACAATATATAGAGTTTTCAATTCGAACCAGGAGTTTTTGAGATCAGCGCGTCCAACCAAACAAACTCTTCAGGTTTATTATAATAATTATTAGTAGATGATAAACTGAACTTGATAAGGTAAGGATGGACTAAAATGTAAACTAGCCCGTATCTTCCCAGTAGTCCATTTTTGGAACGGTACCATGGATTTGATTTTTAAATGGCTCTTGAACATTTTGATCGCTAACTGCATTTTAAATATTTAAAAGCAAATGCAAGAGAGATTTTGAAAGGGTTCCGCAATATGTCGGATTTCCGGCTTACCGCCCGTCATCTTAGCAGCTTAGCGTGAAGTTTTGTATGCAAAGGTAAGGTAAATAGTCGCACTCAGAAATCAGAGTCTAAATTGTCGAGACTTCCGAGATTCTCAAGTAATTTTGTTAGAGGATGTGTAGCTTTGCCAATGGTATACCTGGATATATAATATATTTTACGTCCTTGGGTTTCCGGCTACTGCTTTCACAGTCGTGAAATTATGTTTTGTAGTTTCTTACATAAACCCCAACCCAAAATCTATATCTTTACATAATCATATAAATATAAAATAGGTAAATATACCTAATAACATACATTTATTAGATTTTGCATGGGGGTTCTTTTTTTTAAGGACGTATTCAGAGCTTGTGTGAAACTTCACCACGCCAAGTTGCGGAAAAACAGCTAGTATATTTTACGAAAGAAGAATTAATATTTAGTTTAATAAAATATTTTCTCTCAGATTAGAAAGTCTATTTCAATATTATGATTTAGTGAAAAAGGCAGACTGAGTAGAACCATTCTTTTGTTCTGTTTTAGTTTCATCTATAGCTCATAACAGCCAGCCATACCCGTTTTTCGTTATTTATGTACAAAAATATATCAAAGAATTTTATTTTAACGCGATTTTTGTGTCTAAAAATACATACAAAACATGTATTCGTAGCCAATAAATATTTATTTCTCGAACAACACAATATAAAAGATTTAGATCCAATTCGTTGTGCAGTAAAATTTCAAAATCACATGCATTGTTTATTACTTCAAAACCATTCGTTGACGACGACGGTAAATACAACTAATTCAAAAAATGTAATTACGTAGGTATGACTAGTCAGAATGTTACAACGTAATTCAGCGGTGGTAATTACTAAAATGTTTTAAACTAGTTTGTGGTCGCGTTGTGTGCGGACTGCCACTGAAATTTTACTGCTGTGTTATTCTGGCTACTCATTAGTTTATTTGAGTTTATAATAATAAAAATAATAAAATAAATTTTATTCATAAAACTTTTTTTTTTACAAATGTATAGATTAGCCACAGACAGTTATTATAGTAAAGTCTTATGTAATGGTTTAATTAGTGCCCTAAATTAAAATTAGTGAATAACTAAAGTATATTAATTACAGGTACACGATATTTAACTAGGGATTTCAATTACATGTAGCGAACTGCCTGAACTAAGTTTATTTAAACCTGTGTTTCAGGCCATCAGGTAAGTTTGGAACACGTTACATACATTGTTGAGGAAAGACCTTCTTTTTGTCGTGGTAAAATCATCAAATGAGTCCTCCCACTCAGGGCAGGGCGGGAGGGACTGTCAGACTCGTACTGACTAAAATTCACGGTGTCCTTCAATAGCCTTTTACGCTTCAGCGTCACGGTAATTTGATAAGTCCCGCGACCTCGGCAGCTAGGCTTTGGCCCTCTATAGGGGGGCCCTCAAAGGGCCTAAACAAATTGTTTTTGATGCGCAACAATTATTTCTTCTATCTTTCTGCTTCTGTGGGACTGATTTCATGCAATGTTACGGAAGTGGAACAGTGTTGGTCAAATCAAGTAGCGTCTAATAAAAATCTTTATTATAAAGTTGTGTTGCTTATTACAAAGGTGAGATGTCAGATGTTACCCATCATAAGCGACTACTGAAATAATGGAGCCGTAAAACGTTACCCCAAAGCAGGAATTTTGATACCTAGAACAACTAGGTCTTATATTTGTTGAGTGCGGGAGTAGATACCGCGGCATGCAGAGCAACAGCCAATTTCTGAGACACTGCGCCTTCAGTGCCATCAAATGCGCACAATTTGTGCACTTTAGTAACTGTTAGTCAAAGACTAACACTGCATTCGGTCCTTTATAAAGTACAGCAATTAAATTATATCACTATCTCACCATCATTGTCAGCCGGAAGATGTCTAGTCGTCCACTGATGAACATAGACCTCCCCCTTAGACCGCCACAACAAACTAAAATTCGCCACTTGCATCCATCGGTTGCCCGCGACTCTCACGATGTCGTCGCACCACAGTGGGAGGCCTGCCTACGCTGCGTTACTATCTACGAGATGGCAATTTTTTAGGGTTCCGTAGTCAACAAGGAACCCTTATAGTTTCGCCATGTCCGTCCGTCCGTCCGTCTGTCCGCAGCTTAGCTCAGAGACGCCCAATACTAGAAAGCTGTAATTTGGTGTAAATATAATATTTTTTTAGGGTACCTCCTGTACCTACACGTAAAGTGGGGATGTTCTTTTTTTCTCGCGTACGCCTTAGTGTTGGGTATCATTAAAAAGGCCTTTAAAAATATTGATAGTTTACATTATACATTTTTTGATAAAAAGATTCGTTTATGAAATATTAAGCTTTAAAGTGCCCTCTACCAGCTAAACGGTTATGTTTGGGGGTGTGAAAAAATTCACAACAGTAGTAATATATAACGAAATTTAAAAGAAAATTATCATGACTAAGTAAGCTTTACAAGTTTACGAGTAATAGTCGACCAACTTATAAAACGTACTTGGATAACATATTTTCCTAAACAAAATGTATCGGAGAACATGTTCTTCAACTGCAAATGTAAGTTTGTCAACTGTGGAGCACAACGCACCGTCGACCCGTCATGTTCCATGGTCGGGCGGCGAGTTGCCCATTACTCGCCGCCCGCATGCCCGTGCCTACGGTGGCTGGAGATCGTCTTACGACGTCTGTCGCCGTGGGCGTCACTAGCGGCGCAACAAAGCGGCGGCGCCGGTGTAGCTAGGTAAGACTTAAATAACGCAACATCAACTGCCCAATCTGAATTCAATCCTCGCTACGCCAACAAAGTTATCTAGCTAGCTAGATGGTGAAAGATTTCCAAATACTAAGTATCAAATGTTTATTTATTTTAAGCATGACGGTAACTAACCACCTTTCTAATCATTGCATTTCATAAGTTCGTTTATTAAACGAACGAAATTACTAAGTATAATGCTCTCTCTTTGTCTAATCTATTTTGTGAATATTGTGAGAAAAAGATCGACGATACCAATAAACATCGCAGACTCGTAGCGCAGTGAGCACGCACACAGCTATCGGCTATTTTGGCTACTCTAGCTACCCGGCTACCGAATACTGGGATGGCTACAAAACGTAGCAGTTAGCTATACTCTGGCAACTGCGCGGCTACGAGTGGTCATAACCTGTCAGTTATCTAGCCAACCAGTAGCCGATAGCTAGCTATCGTGTTGACGGATATCATAGCCGTGGCTATTTTGCTCATAGCCGGTATTTGGCTAGTTATGGCTATAGCTACCCATCGCTAGCGTCTACCACTGCGGCTGGGGCGGAGGGAGGACACGAGATGGCAATTAGGTATTTATTATTATGTAACAAATTAAAGCGTTGGTATACTCTTACCAGCAGGTATGAACAAATTTGTCCTCGGATACAATCCCGTGTCTGATAGAATCATCAGTTTGAAGCTAAACACAAAACCATGCCTGCTTAACATTGTGCAAATCTACGCCCCTACAGCACAAGCTTCTGATGAGGATATCAACGAATTCTATGGAAATCTCGAGAAGACACTTGATGCCATTCCAAGCCGTCAGATTACGATCATACTCGGCGACTGGAATGCAAAGGTTGGCAACCTTGAACCGGAACATACCATCAGAGACATTATTGGAAGATATGGTCTAGGCACTACAAATGAGCGCGGTCAGAAACTTATAGAGTTTTGCGTCGGTAGAAAATTGAGCATCATGAATATGCACTTTAAGCACCACAATAGATGCCTCTATACATGGAGATCTCCAGGCGACCGTTACAGAAATCAAATTGATTACGTAATAATAAACGCTCGCTGAAAATCCTCTATAAAAAACGTGAAGACTTTTCCTGGTGCCGACTGTGGTTCGGACCACGTTCTTTTGGTCGCTTGTCTTTCCCTGCGCCTGAAAGCGATGAATAAACACTCCCGACCAACACCCAGAGCTTTGAACTCTACTGAGCGGGCACACTTCCGAGCCATGATCGAGGGCAGACTCTCTCAGAGCTCAACACCACCGGTAGCTGACGCCGATGCTCTTTGGAAAAGCTTGGAATTTAAAATCAAGGAGTCTCTGAGTGAGATTGTCTCGAAACGAGAGAAGGACCACAAGAGAACAGCTTGGATAACAGACCACACGTGGGAACTTATTAAACGTAGGAAAGAACTCAAAGTGAGAGGACTACAGAACGCCGACGTATTGAAGGAATACTCAAACATATGCAGAGCCATTAAAAACAATTGCCGCCTTGAGAATAACTTAGAAGAATAACTTCCTTACTAACATTTGTCGCGAAGTAGAAACTCATTCGTTGAAACAACAGTCTTCAGATTTATTTAAGAAAGTCCGCTTGCTGAGTAGGCAATTCAAACCTAAATCGTGGGTGATCGAAGATACAGATGGGAAACCGCTACACGATCTTGATAAAATTGCAGAAAGATGGCGCGGCTATTGTGAAGACCTGTATAAAACACCCAACACATCGGACTTTTCGCGCGTGGACTGGTCCAACCTGGAACTGGAACCCAACATCCTGCGATCAGAGGTTGCAACAGCTATTACCTCACTGAAAGCTAAGAAAGCACCAGGTCCAGATCAAATCACAGCTGAAATGCTTGGGGCTCTGGGTGACAAAGGTTTTGACACCTTGCACAACATCTGCAACCACATCTGGCGGTACGGCGAGTGGCCAAAGGCTTGGACTCAGTCGATCATCCTTTCTCTACACAAAAAAGGATCGACCAAAAAATGCGATAACTATCGCACACTCGCCCTAATTTCTCATGCAAGCAAAATCTTATTGCAAATCATCAATAACCGGATTCGTTACTACCTTGACTGGCAGATACCGCAAGAACAGGCTGGCTTTGTCAAGGGGAAAGGAACACGTGAGCAAATTCTGAATGTCAAGCAGATTGTAGAGAAGTGCTACGAATTTGACTTACCGGTTATAATCTGTTTTGTTGATTACAGTAAGGCTTTCGATTGTGTCAACTGGGACTGTCTATGGAGAGTGCTGTTAGAACTGGGTGTACCCCACCATTTAACTGCGCTGCTGCAGTCTGTTTATTATAACAGCCAGGGAATGGTGAAGGTTGGTGAGATCACATCTAAACCATTCAGTTTTGAGAAGGGCGTTCGACAAGGCTGCATTCTTTCACCCATTTTATTCAACATATACGGTGAATACATAATAAGGCGCACTTGTGATAGCTGGAATGGAGGAATCACCGTCGGCGGGCGCAAGATCTGTAATTTGCGTTATGCAGACGACACCACCTTATTTGCGGCAAGTGAAGCTGAGATGATCACCGTTTTGGATAGGATGGAGCGCATCAGCATAGAACTGGGGCTCTCGATAAACAGGTCCAAAACCAAGATCATGGTCATAGATCGTACAGGCAAGCTTGAGCTCACTGGGAAACTTGATTTGGAGGTAGTCGATAACTTTATATACCTGGGCTCAAGCATTAGTTGTAATGGCTCATGTGAACATGAAATACGAAGGAGAATTGGGATGGCAAAGGGGGCCATGGCACAGCTTCAAAAGATATGGAAGAACAAAAGCATCTCCCTGAAAACCAAGACCAATCTTGTGCGCACCCTGGTGTTCTCCATATTCTCGTACGGTGCTGAAACTTGGACCCTGAAGAAAGCTGACCGCAATCGTATCGATGTTTTCGAGATGTGGTGCTGGCGAAAGATGCTGGGGATCCCCTGGACAGCACATCGCACCAACGTGTCAATCCTACAAGAATTGAACATAAAGACAAGGCTCTCTACCATCTGCCTACGTAGGATCCTCGAATACTTTGGCCACATTGCCAGGAAGAATGACGATAACCTAGAAAGGTTATTAGTCACTGGCAAGGTGGAAGGCAAAAGGCCACGTGGTAGAAGCCCGACACGTTGGACTGACCAGATCCGCACCGCTCTTGACACAACGGTCCACGAAGCTCTGCACTCGGCGGCAGATCGGGACAGATGGCGTCGCGTGGTGCGCAACAGACTGCTGCAACAAGGAGGTGGTCACGACCCTCAGCATTGAGGAAACCGATCCGAGGAGGAACAAATTAAAATAAAATCTTCTATAACGTCCTATTTTCGTTAAATACGAAGATTTTTCATTTTATATTCTCGTCCTTATTTTATATTCTATAGACTAAAACTAGACAATTTGGCGGCAGGTACGTCTGAGCCTAACCTAAGCCAAACAAAGGTCAGGGGTCTAAAATGGCCAATACCTATGGCAAAACCATTATATGAATTGCTGTAAAATTCGTTTGATTGAAAGTTATAATTGGTAAGCCATTGGTTTCTGAGCTTGGTGTCGTGGTTTCAACACAGAGAATTAATATTTGTATGATCTACAAGTAGTTGTTCCAGGTGTATTTGTTTGTTTATGTGACTTAAAATGTTTGTAAATGCACCCACAACAGGAGAAATTATTAGTGTGGGGCATCGTTTCTTTCTTTCTTTTGCTTGTGACGTTGTGAGAGAGAATTAAATAAGACGTCTCTAGAAACACCACAGCCATCTGAAATGGTTTTGACTTGTATTTTTATTAAATAAGTTTAGTTTTTCTCATGATGTTTTCCGTCATGTCAGTGATATCCAAAATAAACATAGAAAGCAACGCTTAAATAAATTGAAACTTTTTTCTTAAATCCTCATGCAGAATTGTAATTCTGCTAAAGTGGCCTTATTAAACCCCTCAGTTGAACGCACGACATTCAGACTTATATCTAATAATCTAGTCTTTTTTTTACACGCCTCTTTGCTTTATTCTTATAAAGAAATTTAACAAAAGCTAGGGAATGTGGGTGTACATTTGTGTTGATCAGAATATTGAGTTATTTTCTCTTATAATTTGACAGCTCTAAAGTGAAATTGAATTGTTAGCAGCTGTGATCTTTATTGATTAGAGAGAGCGTTAGACGAGATGACTTATTGTTGTTTTTCAATTTTGTTTGTTATTCTAAGAGATCATTATTATGAAGCGTGTATAAAAAAGGTGTGGCGTACTTTGAGCTGATGGACTGTCATCCCACTATAATAATAGCTACCATCTCCTGAGTGTCGGTCTGAACTCAGATTTAGATGGTAACCTATCTACGGATAAACCTTGGCATGCGTGACTTACCCTTTAAGATCGACTGTTATTAATCGTTTATTACGTGCACTGCCAAATCCTTAATCTTCTACTAAGTGCCGAATCCAGAACGTAGCGAAGTCTTACAAAAATCTATAACATTGGCGAAAAATATCAAATTCACTGTATGTACATTAATTTCATACGCAGAACTGAATCTCAAACTGAACTCTATAACAACATACATCCATTACCATTATTAATTAAAAACAAGCCACGAAGGAGTTAATGAAGTAATATCTCCGTTTAACACAGATCAAAGGGAAACTTCAACTGAATTGTTTGACATGTCATATAGAAGTTGTATAACGGTCGTGTAAGGCGAGCGAAACCGCGGGACCATGTTGTGTAATTAAACCACTTGTTTCGCTGATTCGTTTCTGATTTATAGCGAAATAGGCGTTTTCTGAACAAATCTGGTGCAACATTGCTTTATAAATGGATTGGGAGATGTGGTACTTGGAATTTAAATTCATTCTAGATTGGCCACAGTTGTCGCAGGCTGAGAAAGTGATGGAAGGGATAACTTTTTCTCAGAAATGAGATAAATTGACTCATAGGAATAACTTGCACTGAAAAATAGCATTTGTTGATGTACAGACGCCATCAGGTCAACCTACCCAAATCTGTAAAAAATCTGAATGAATCTGAAAATTTCACCAATCGAACATAAACCTTCCACTATATTGTGATAAGGTTGAAAATCTATTGTAGCGAATTGAGGTAGGTTGATCTGCTGGCGTCTGTACTATACATTTTACCATCATTGAGAGCCGTAAATACATGAATATTGTTTTTTTTTTCTTTTTATTGATTTAATCGTATCTTGAATTTGTATACCAGACAAAAGAAATGAGAAATCATTATTGAAGCCATCAGACGAATATTCTAGTATTACACAAACTTTTTTCTCTTTTCTTTAAACGGTATCGATTCTTAAACTTCGTACATGAATGTTACAATACAAATATATGTCTGCGCTTCAGTGCAGAAAGGAAATTGAATACACAATCTCAGGAATCGACCGCCTCGGCCGGATTACGAGGCGCGACAGGGCTGCTACACGACGGTTTTTTATAGTCGTATAACTTGAGGAAATGAGAACTCTATAAAATGAAGGAAATGAAAAATAAATGCCGTTGCTACGGATTTGGTTTTAGATTTGACTATTGGGCATAAAAGTGAGTGTCCCCTAGCATTTTGGCTCTCTGCTTGGAGACTAAGGTTGGGCGCGGATTGTGACAACATCATATCGTAATTATGGTGACAAATAGTTCCTATCCTAGCACTGGGTTGTCACCCAGTCGAATGCTATGAAATATTGCCGGCCACTAGGATAGGAACTATTTATCACCATAATTAGTGCAATCCTAACTTTATAGCACTCGACGGGGCAACGAAAAGTCACTAGGATAAAAGTCAATGTAGCCACAAACGTGACAGGTGAAATATGCGTGAATTAAGTCAAAATTAAGTAGATATGCTTTGTGTATCACAGGGGTGATTATGGATTACGCATTACATAGGGCACAGTACATTTAACGCAGTGTTTTAATTCAACATTTGAAACCTCAGAAATCGTAATCCTAACTTAGAATAAGTTTCTTTCTGCCACGCCTTAACCAGTCAATCGATTTGCAAGAATGAATTTTGATCCAGATATTTTATGACGCGATTGTTGGCTATAGAAAACGGGAGAGGGAGCGTGCGAAACCACGGCCACAAGCTAGTATTGTATAGTAAATCACTAATAGATGTAGCAGTTTAGTGGCAACCCTTAACAAACAAACGAACAAAACTTCCTTCTGATAACATCAGTGTTTAAAGTTTAAAGACTCTGATTTGAATCGCAGCTATAATGAGAAAATGCATTACAAAGTTCTATGATGTAATAACAATGGTTCTTATGGGTTTCACATATTATTATATTACGTTGGTAGCGTCGGTCGTTGTCGTTTTGAAGACTCTTTGGAAATTATTTTAGAACACCAGCTGATGCCTTTATTTATTTTATACTAGTTAAAAAATGAATGTGTGCACTTATAATTAACTATTTTACATAAATTAAAAATATATAAGTCGCTTTTTCATGTGCACTTATGTCAATGCGTATTCCTTCTAAACTTCGCAATAGGTTTTGATGTGGTTTTCACCGTCATAGTAGATGTTTTATGTTCACAAATAATTTCTACGTGACTAAATAGCGTCGCGAGACTGTTTTATGAGGTAACCGTGACCCTGGAACGTAAAGCGAGCGTAAAGTCAATTTTACATACTATAAAAGTAATAAATACTTCATGTACTCAGTAAAAAAATACAGAAATCTTGTGATAACGCCTCTATTATTTTTTTTGGCAGCCCTACAATTCAATAACAGTTCAGATACAATATATATTTCGGTACACCTAAACACTGAAGCGTTTTATATTCCAACAATATAATATGTTCGTATCTACATAATATACTTGCGGTGGAATGAGGATCTCTTTACAATACCGTAATGTAATTTATTTTGTGTAAAGAGATATCGATATTTTGAAATATCGTTTTGTGATGAGTCATTTATCTTCGATACTTTTTTGTTAAATACTGTTATTCAGTTACGTTAGGCTACAGTTGAAAATGAATTGAGTTTTTTTTTATTAACGTTAGGTTCCACTATTTTACCTGATTTATGAAAAGATCGGTAACATGAGAACATAAGCACCTAACCAAAGCGTAGGCTTATCTTGGGCCTGTTTTGAACATCGCGGCTGTCTTAAGAGGGCACCGTAGCCATGGAACACAGGAACAAGATGGTTTTTAGTCAATAAGAGTCTGTCAGCCTCTTTCTCTTCATCAGGGATTTCTTACCCTATAAATAAAATACAATGTATTTACACAAACAGGCACACTTATAGCCTAATTATAGGAGGTATATTAAAAAAAATCTGAACTTATTTTGAGTAAGTATACTTACTAAGAATATTTTGTGTATTAGGATAGATAACTTTAATGCCTTTGTCAAACTGAAAAGCGTGCCGAAGCGTTTTTGTTTGTAATGTATGGAATTGTTTGAAGCCTGTCACATAGACTATCGGACCGCTTTCGCTTTTTATATGACAGGATTCGGATCGCATTCACTTCGCCCTGTCTGTTTGACAATAGTTTAAAACTTGTGCAATGCATAAAATGATGTTCAGTATGCACTATAGTTCTTCAAAAGGTTTCTACTATAACTTCAGCTTTATTGAAACTGGCGCAAAATAACATCAATTCAGTATAAGAACTTGTTGTGGCTTTGGAATAATTACATACGAGTACACACGGCTACACATCAAGCTATGCAAAACTACTATAAGCTGACCGTTCAATGTTCGGAAAGATCATTTAAAGCGCGTCCAAGACAAACTGGTTTTGCATAGCATGATGTGTAGTCGTGTGTACATACCTCATGTCTTTTTCCTATGGCGGTAAGGACTTAAGCCGGAAACACATTATTAACACCCGACGCCACCTGACGAAACGTGATGCGTGTTGAGTCAAATCAAATTAATGTATTGTTTTCTATGACCAGAATCACACTATGAACACCCGACGCGACCACATGCGCTCACACGCCACCTGATTCAGACGTGTCACGTCGGTGTGTTGCCGGTGGTGGGGGTAAACACGCCATCCGACGCATCACATGTAGTGTGTTTCTAGTCCAGACCCGATGCCACGCGTCAGTCGTTCGAAAACTTCGAGAACTATCACAGAGTATAGACACAGAAATCATCAATCCACAGAAAAGTCCGGTTAAGCAGCTCACAACCTCCTTAGGTTGGCCTGCAAAATGCCACCCACAAAGAAAAAAATATATCGCGTTAGCTAACTGTATTCAGAAAATGCTAGTGTGTCGTGGCGTCGCGTGTTGGCTAGTGTGCACGGTGCACATCGGGTGTCGACACGTTGCGACACGTGGCGACACGTGGCGTGTTAAATAATGTGTTTCCGGTTTACCCTACATATTATATTTCCCTTACATACTCCTCGTTGACTTTAATATACCTAAATATGCTGATCATATCATTTTTATTTATAATCTGTATTTGCTTTGTATTGGAAACAGAAACCAATACATTGTTTTCCACTCAAACCTTGATAATATGCAAAAAGGAAAGAAAAATATAAATATTTCCCCATTTCGAACGGTGTTCCTCTCAACCAGTATTAAAACCAAAGCTGGTTTCAATTTGCTAATCCTTTAAGCTTCAGCACCTTGCCAGAGGATTTTCAGCAGGAGAAAAATCCTGGAAAAGTAAAAAAAAGATATTTTCAAAAGAAAAGCTCCTCTGAAAAAATAGCTAAACACGTCCCGGGGAAACAGGAAATAAATGGAAACCGTTCTTTCAGGTAAGCGGCTGAATCGGGCTCTGATAACCGATAGAGACTTAGATTTGATGTTTATGGATATGAATTTTATTGATGATTAAATAAAAGTTATACATAGGTTGGTGGTCTATGGGGTGGAGTTTTGCCATTAGTCATTTCTTCGTTGTAAAGATATTTCTTATGTCTAAATTCATTGTTAACAAACTTACTAAAGATGTTATGACAACTTCATGCCTTCTCGTATAAGGCGTCCAATTTGATGTTTTTCCGTACGTTTCTGATTGCCATCTAATTGGGTTATAAGAATAAGGAAAAAAGAAACGTTTCTACCTCTATGTTCACGTCCACACGCATACCTAATCTGAACAAACGTACAAAACGCTAATGTTCATTTCTGTCAAGAGACCTATTCCAACCCTTACAAATGTAAACTGTGTCATTATCTTGCAACTACTTCCTAGGTCCCTGACTCCAATATAGAAATACCAAAACAAAGATAGTTGGCTAGTCTTCTAGTATAGGTAGTTAAAGATAGTTGGCTAGTCTTCTTGAGAATCAACTCAAGAGGTCAACTCTTTAGGCCCGGCGCCCTCTATCGGCATCGAGTGCTGCCGTGCGCAGAGGATTTTAGGTGATAAAAAGCATTATAGACATTAACTTAATGGCAATAAAGTAAAAATTTCCATTAAATATGATCGTAGTAACAAAAATACCGCTTCGATATGCTTGAGGCTACTGCAATTTCTACTTTATTGCCATGAAGTTAAAAGTAAAAAGTAAAATCCTCAGCCGTGCCGATGCCGATAGTAGGCGCCGCACCGGGCCTTAAGGCGAAACAAGTCAACATTTTTTCCATAGAAACTTCGTTGGGGTTTTACTCCACTATTTGACAAGGTACATCCAAAGTTAAACATGGTATCGTTTTGTCTCATTATAAATTTTGTCGGTACGGAAGCAGAATTGTAAAATATGGAACCATTAAAAAGTTACGAGCTTCTAAAGATTCGTTTTTTTTGCTAATTTTAACACAACTTTGTGTGTAAATTAGAAGCTAAAGAAGCATCAAATTTCCAAAACGAAGTCCGTACCGACACAGCAAATTTATCGAAGAATTTAATAAATTTTATTTGAAATTAATTGGTGCAATGGTTTTTTCATAAAACCCCTTCTTCCAAAGGCTTTTTCGTATTTTTTCACGCGCGCCTTTTGCTCTGAATGATCGTGCATCTCACTGAATAATGTTTTCCCCTGTTTTCTCCACGGGGGGATGACGCTCGCGCACACATGAACAATATGGCTCGATTTCCGGTGAAATATCATGGTTTTTGACCATGCATGCCAGTGAGTTCGAGCTCGCGACTAGCGCCGCCTTAACATTACTCGATTTGAAATATTTCATTCATATCCAGAGTGTTTACATCTTGGTATCGAACTCATCTCGTCGGTAAAGCGATCGTATCATCTCGCGAGTCCCAGACAGATCCACTGATACAGTTTACACTTTTGTATCGAGGTCGAGACGTATCTTACGCGTGATGGAAAACTTTGTTAACATCGAACAATGGAGGATATAAAGGTATTTTGTTGTGTTATTTGTTAATTTTGCGATGAAAAAAAGTTATTAGTTTCTTGTAAATATGTTTAATATAAAAGTCTGCTGTTATAGTTAATGCTACTAGAAGTTTTTAATTACTAAAGTTTTAACAAGTAAATAAAAATGAAATAATGGTAATTCATGAATTATTATATTTCAATCGTCATTATTATATATAATTATGACGATGATAGTTAGTTTTTGATTAATAACGAATCTCAGTGTAGAGAGACAGACAATATAATTTATTATTAACACTTTTATTGACATCCAAAAAAAGAGGAAACAAGGTTTTACCAGCAGATATTTAACGTAATTTATTTTGATCCACTTTACATCAAAGATTAAAACCTAAACCTTTGACCAATAGCCTTACAGTCTTGTCCACGTAAGGACACGTCAATACAACCTGTGTTCTACCTAGATTACCGTGCATACTTCAAGGACAAAGCACCACACAGCTATACAGGCTGGCCAGTAAATTGAGCGTGAGCAACGACAATTTGACGTCAATTTGGCGTTATTACGACGCTGTCTTGTTGCCTCGTAAATTTTCGGGGGAGGAAAGATGGAAGGTGGGGGGGTGAGGGGGTATACACGGGTTTTTGCGGTAGTCTTTATGGACGTTTTGTGTGATGAGTGTTGTGTGGTTTTGTAGATATAAGAATTCGAGTTGAACAAAATGATCCGGCTCGAAGGAACAAATTTTGTGGGGATTATAATCACTTGCAGCTGGTATAAATTTGACTACTCTTTTATACAAAAAACAAAAACTTATCTTACAATGTTAGTTCCAGGTATTTTTATTCTGAACTAAGATTTTTATTTCATAACATAGTCGGAAATTGCAAAGGTATGAATTCTGAAATTAATTTGCAACTTAATTATGGTTATGTAATTTAAGCATTTTGGGAGAATTTAGCTAAATTGGCTCTATACTAAATAACAACAATTTGGAAGCAATTTGCTATAACAACAGTTCCTAGAAATTCTAGTTAAGGTTGGGTTTTCAGGAGTCCAAATTGACGGACAAGATCATCAAGGAAAAATACGCGTGCCACAGGGAGTTGACGGATAGGTTACTTATTTCACAACGTGACACTTTCGGGTCTCAGGCAGGACTTAACGTATTTTTGTGAACGGATACTGTCGTCTCAGGTATTTAGAGACCGGATAGACCCTGTAACGTAAAGGGCTATTGAAGGAACACCGTGGATTTAAGTCAGTACAAGTCTTCCTTGCGCTCTCTGCGCTCCACCGTAGTTGGGAGGACTCAAGGAATGAATTTATCAAGTAAAAAAAACGTATACCTAATATATTATTGTACGCCGAAAAATCTCTCAGCCACCCTCGTCAAGGAGTAGGTACCTATAATGTTACCAGCAACTGAGTTGTGAACATCAGAGAAACAGTCCTACCATTTGTGCTGTGATACTCGTAGTACTTGTATTTCAGCTGGTGATTAGATTGGGAGCTGACCACAAGGTATTTTGGAAATGCAAGGCAGGTGATAGCGATGATGACGGATAAATGCCTTTTATTCTATGTAAAAACACATAAATAAGAAAAAGACATCCAGAATATTATTAGAAGAGTCTATTAAGGAAAATGGGAATCTGTCTCGTTCGGATGATGAGTTTATAATTAAACTGTCACAACTCTCGCATATTTCGATCTCAAATACGACAGTTTGCTAAATTAATGTTTCTGCTGAAGTAAATATTTTGTATAACGTCAAGCCTATTTAGGATGGAGGATGGCAGTACAGCTGTGTTAAAAACGTTATTAAAAGATTGACCATGAGTATAGAAGAAATTGTAAGAGATAATCGATAGTATTTTTACTTTTCTCTCGCCAAATGGTCCTACGGAAAACTCCGTAGAAGATGCCGCGATAAGCTGGACAAAACCAGCCAGGTGTCGAATGACACAGAATTATTATCAACTAATAGTAACTTATCATAAAATATATATGAAATGTACTCACTCGCATTTTACCAATATAATTAAAGCTTGGTGCTTCAATGGCGAGTGAAATATGACTGCTAGCGATTAAAAAAAAATATATATTATATATTAATAAAATATATCGATTAATAAATACAGATACAAATCGCTATCATTTTCCTTTTTGCAATTTTCCCCATTTCAAAATTAAATCATTCATAAAGGAATTCTTCTAGTACCTACAATTTGACGTAGAAGCATACACAGGATGCGCGGGTAAGCAGACGGCGAATAATGGGTGACGCGCCGTTCGATCATAGCATGCCCGGCTCGACAGTGCGCGGTTCGTCCCACGCGCACCTAAAAGAGCTATCAGCAATCTGACGTGGACCCCACTTAGTGGGCCAAAGCCTGCTGGTGTCTCGGGACTGTATCATCAGGTAACCGTGACTATAGCTATCGAAGGACCACCGTGGATTTTAGTCAGTAGTCTCTCCAGCCCCGCCCTGGTACGAGGACACATTTGATGATTTTACCACGATTAAGAAATATAAATACAACATTATTTTAAGTATATGCGAAACCTGAATATAGTTTGTTCAGAATCAGTAACTGATTCGATTCCAATAATTTTTACCGTTTATTGCCCGTGGTCCACCCGCTTGGTTCACCTAGGTGTACCACGGGAAATTATTTTTGCCCGTGGTTCACCTGAATGTCCATATGTTTTTATCGTAGTATTACGAAAGAAAAATAGTGATATTACTGTTGGGTTTAGTAATAAGCGGTAGTCGGAGAAAGTAACAAAGGTTTAAAATGGGTAAGGTTTAAGTCCCCAATTGCAATGCTACCACTATTTTTCGCGGAAATGTATTTTCGAGACATTAAAGAAGAAAAATGTTTCTAACATCAAATCAAATCAGATAAAAACCGAAAACGGAACGTAAAAATGGGCGATTGACAACCAAATTTTTACCACGTATTGTCTATGGTGCAAAATTAAGCGATTACATTCGTAAAACAGAACGTAAACATGAATGTCATCTGTCATTGTTTGTAATTTTTATTGGAAAATTTTAGGATCCAAGACCAAGCGAAACGAGCTCGGGACTTGGGGCACCCCGGCATGGACAGGTTAGGTCTTCTTATTAGGTTACTTTAAACCTTGATCGCAGAAGTAGGAGCCCCGCTACGCGGGGGCACCCCGACACGGACATGTTAGGTTCGAAGAGCATGGCAAAATAATAATCTAACACAAAGGAGATGGCGGGGTCTCCTTTGTGTTAGATTATTATTTTAGACCTTGAACGCAAAAACGCAGGGGCCCCTACCCCCACGAATCAGGGTTTCGTCGAGCCACCTTGGTAGGTAGTGACCAGTTATTGGACCTAGGAGTCTCGAAGTACCTACAAGTCTCGAGGCTTGGAGCACCCCAACACGGAAAGTTTAGATTCGAAGGGGATGGCGGGGTCGAGGCGTTGCCTTTACATGTATGTGAATGGTGCCAGGACACAGGAGGCACCTCCCTTCTTATGCTAAACGATACCTGGATCCCCGTAAACTTCGTTGCATGGGGACCAGTTTTGCCTTTTCTTTTTAAGGCCGTGAATTCCAGTTAAACGCTAAGAAAATGAAAGAATCTTACTAACCAGCAAAAGTACTAGGCTGGCATGAGTTCAAGGTGGTCTTTTTTTATTAATATGGTTATTATTTTAATCATTTAAACTGTAGCAAAAGTACAACACCAGTCAGGTGCAGGTATTTAAAAACATACCACCTTGAACTTATGTAAGACTGGTACTTTTTCTGGTTAATAACAAATTATTTCAGTTTCTAAGCTTGTAGCTGGAATTCTCTGCGGACGGTGACCCACACATGAGCTGCAACTGGTTCCCGTGAACCTTCTTGAATGTGGTATAAACATGAGTCGAGTCAATTATTTTTTTCTCTAGGTATACACCTAGAGAAAAAAATATTCTACCTAGGTGAACCACGGGAAAAAATAATTACCCGTGGTACACCCAGGTGAACCACGGGCAAAAATAATTTCCCGTGGTACACCCAGGTGAACCACGGGCAAAAATAATTTCCCGTGGTACACCTAGGTGAACCAAGCGGGTGGACCACGGGCAATAAACGATTTTTACACCATGTTAAATTTTTTTCAAAAATATTTTAATTAAATTTTATTACCAGTTATTTACAATACAATCACCGTACGGTTAGGTTAGAAACTACCGTGGGTTACCAAACTATTATCACGAGTGTATAACACAGGAGACGCGGTTTACGCAGGTGTACCGCGAAATGAGCATGTTTTTGAACGGACAACCAGGTAATATACAAGCTTATAACTTGTATATTACCTGGTTGTCGAATGATTGATATTTTATGATACGGTTTTAAAATTTTGTACATAGATTCTTTACAGAATAATATTGGGCAGGTGTATCGGGTTTCGCATAAACAAAAAATAATGTTGTATACAGGTTTCGTAGATGACTGATGTTATGCGATAAGTATTTTAACACCCAGTGTAAAAAACACCGCTATCAATCTATCCCCTAACACTAATAAACAACATGATACAAACATCCATTAACATAATTATTGATGTTTAACGCATTACTAAATAGCTCTAAAATCGACAGGGCACATAAAACACGTTATAATCTGGGTTCTGTATAAAACTGATAAAACGGTTTAAACTAGCGACTCAGTCGCTACGGCCGTGTATTTTGACAGGGTTCGCAATAGCCCAGCAATTATGTTAGATGCATATTATGCCCAATGTGTTGCAGGAATTAGGGCGTCGATTTTGAAACGGTTTTTATTACGGTAGTAATCATTTTAGGTATTTTAAAAATGATATTAGTGGCCCCGTAGTTTTGGTCCCAAATTACGAGTCGTGGGTTCGAGTCTGTCAGGCGCATTAATTTGTGCAATTTATTTCATCACCACTGCCCCCAAAACAGTCAAGGGAAACATCGTAAGGAAACTGGTATTTCTGAGAACCAACGCTTCAAGGAAGAACACAAATACCACCACGTGGGCAAAGGGCAGGTTGGTAGATTTCACAAAGTCATTGAGTTTTTCGTTTTAGAACATCGGTTTCCTCACGACAATTTCCTTTACAGCTTTTAGAGCAGTGGTGTTGAAATAAATTACATAACACAATTAACAATTATTAAGAATTGTGCGTAACTAGGTGTGAACCTACGACATCGTCGAGAATTCGTTATTCGGGGCCGAAACCACTGGACCACCGCTGATGCATATACTTTTGGGTATATCCATTGCCTCACTGTTCGTAATATTATGTAAAGACGTAAATTCTGTTTTAATTATTTTTTTGTTTTCACCAAACTCCACTATCGTTCCTCGTTCATAACCCCCAGTTTAACATAATGTATTAGCATGAAGTGTGTGTCAGTTGGGGTCAGCAGATAGCGCGCCTGTTACTGCAGCAATCCGTCGATACAACACAATGCTGTTTGTGATTACATTCGCAACTTATGAACCAAATTGTTTACATGTGAATTATGAACACACAAATTTTGGATTGTACAGTTTATATTGCAGGTAAATTCATGGATTTTCAATTTATCTCTGTTTGGATAATTTTAGAGTTGAAATTGTTTTGTGGTTATTTTATTCTACTTTAACATGATTGCGTGTATGTGCGTTCCTGCATTAAACAATTATATACAGAGGCCTTAGCACGAATTCTACGTATTTAACCGTACTTAGTACTTGAAGTGTTTACGGCGTATATTGTTTGGAAAATTAAAAAGCTCCTCTAGTGTAGGAACGAGCTTGCTGGGGTCGCGGGACTCATCGAATTACCGTGACCCTGGAACGTAAAGGGCTATTGAGTGACACCGTAGATTTTAGTCAGTACGAGTCTGACAGTCCCTCCCGCCCCGCCCTGTGTGGGAGGACTCATTTGATAATTATACCACGTAAAAATAATTAGGAACGGGGAACTATTTTTTTACATCAAATTAACGTCAAATTTCACGTTTCTACATTAGGCACCTGCAAAAAATTGTTATAGGAGCCGTATGTAGAATAGGTAAGGTGCCATAAGCTCAGGTGCTATTTCAGTGGGTGCCTCTTTACGTCACAAAAACGTCTTGCTAGGGCTTTGTGAACCTATTATTACTTGGCTAATGTGGGTGGAGTACAGGTCACCTCCATTTAACCTTTTGGAAACACGCGAGATATTAAAGTAACAAAGCTTTTACTGCTGTTTAATATTCTCTCTTGAGATTATAATCATATCTCTCATCTACGATTTGTGATAAAAAGCTTTTATTCTTGGCTTGATGATACAAGCTGATGTGCTGACGTCAATGTTCATAATGATAAAACGTGTCATTAAAGTGATAATAACACACAGAAGATAACAAGATTTTGAGATTCCAAGATTTTGATATTTAGAATACGAGGTTTCTTCATAAATATAAAGTTTCACTGTCGAAAGCTCCTGATTATTTTTACCAGGCTATACGATAATCCTAAAGGTCTGTGCAGACGATTAATTTGGCTTTAAAGATTTTATTTTATTACTGAAATATAACTAGGGAAATATTTTGGGTAGGTTATTTACACCTGGCTCACCCCTTGGGGAAGAATCAGACAGGTTCATGGACAAATAATGAAACTAACGCTTTACAAGAAACTAAGGACCGTCACCTGCTTACACTTGTGTAACAGACAATAATAGGTTGACACAAAGCAAATGGAGATCTAAAGTTCTACATTTGGACAGTAAAATTCTTTGAAAATAACGAAGATATAGAAAATACGACAAAGACTGTTAGATATTACCTATATAACTCACAGGATCTTCCCCTTACAAACAGGAATAGGTATATAAAATTGTGAAAATTTCTTCATTTCAAAATTCTATTCGTCCATGATTATGAAGAACCACTAAATTACTTATGTGATGATCATCTGCGCGGTGCCGGTGTGTCAAAGCAAGATACTGTGGTGCCGGAATGCAAAAGAAAATCGAAGGAAAAGGGCGAATTTCTAGTCAGAGAGTTTGAAAGTCCTTTCTACTCAAGGGTGAGAGGATTCATTTGGTGATTTTAACAATCAAAAATAAAGGTGCTAATAATTTGCTAAGCGTATACTCAATGCAACAAAGAAGGATATTGCGCACTGACAAAAGTGTCTCGTCTACCAACACCTTAAAGGGTTTTCCCACGGCCCGCTTCCCAGTTATTTCCTAAACATAGCGGAACTCGGAACAAGCCGTAAAACGAAACAAGTACACTTTGGACAAACGAGAAAAAACTGTGGAATTCGTTACGAAAAGTTTTTTTTTGTGAAAACAAAAGTAATTTCCAACGAAGCTTGTTAATAACGTGTTTTGTATTAATTTCCTTTTCATTATAGCTTGCTTTTAATTTTTTGTTTCATATTGCTTTTTTCTTTTTGGTTTTAGCTTTATAGTCACGGTTTTCTAACTGTGTAATTAATTCATTGTGGAATGCAAGGATTGATTTAGTACAATTTTATGTTTCATTTTCATTTTGACAAGTGTAGTAGACATTTGTAAGTAAAAACATGTTTTATATTATTCATTATAAAACATTTTATACACTATTTTAAAAAATCACTCCCTTATTTCACTTTATACGTATACGGTCTAGCTGTAACCAAGTCTGTCTCTCTGAATCGGAGCTGCTGATCCGCTTTGGTTACGTGGCCAGGCTAGCTTGACACCTTTTTGACGGCAAAGCGAAATGCGAAACGGTGACGATCCCTTACCGACTTTATATGTATCCTATGACCCTGGATGTGGCACTTTTTTGTTACAACTTGAAGCTTATGCCTATAATCGCCGGAATTTAAACAGAAATGGTGCCTAAAGTCAAATATACTCAGCATTTCACCAGCCATATTGCAGTTATTTATGTATCCATTGTAAATAAGCCACATAGTATATTTTGTATAAATAACACCGCTAATATAAATCAGCATAATGTATAGAATAGCGCCATCATTATTTAGTGCACCGCATTGCCCCAGTTGCGGATAATAACGATACACTATTCAATTCAGTTTTATTACTACACTATATTGTAATGGTAATTATTAATGAGGCGATGAAAGAGAATTTGAATTAGAGATATTAGGAAATCATGACAGTATTGGAAGAACTTTCAAATTAAATAAAGATTACTCTTTATACCGTGGTAATATTACTATTACCACGGTAATTTTACAAAAAAACATTGACGCAAATGATTTTGCTGTCTCTGTCAATTTGTACATTCATCATCATCAGCCTATAATGTTCCCACTGCTGGGACACAGCCTCTTCTCTGTGAGAGGGAGTGGGCCATAATCCACCACGCGGGCCCAGTGCGGGTTGGTAGATGTCACTGTCTTCAAATTTTTGCCTGGTGGGGTTCAAACCCACGACCAACAACTTGTAAGTTAGGGCCGATACCGCTGGGCCAAAACTGCTCCATTTGTACATTACTGGATATTAATGAATGATTTTGAATGCTAGATGATTATTTCAGTTGTCTTCGACTCACCAAGTAGAAATCTAACTGTGCATAAAAAAATATAGGAACGGTAAGTGGTCAGTTGATCCACTTTCCTTTGTTCTGCTGTCTATGACGGGTAACATAATGATAGACATGGACTGAACTATTGAACAACTTAAATTCTAGTCACCTTAAAGAGTATTCCTGCTAGAACATTTACTTTCACTTCATTAGCAGTCGTATTAATTTTATGACAGTGATTTTGCTGTAAAAATAAGCAATAATTATGTTGTTTGACAGTGCCACAAAATCATCATCTATTGAAGCCAACAGAACCTCTCAAGATGCGGTCGAATCAATGGATCAGACTCTAAAGCTCAATATTCCGGTTCCCATTCGGTTGGTTTGACATAAATATTTATTCCTAGATTAAAACTCAGTATTATAAATGACTAGTTGTTGCCCGCTGCTTCACTGGTCCTAACTATCTAACTTATCCCTTGCTCTTAAAATAGCCAATCTACAGGGTCATAATTATTACCTCTGAAACAAATCCATCAAAATTGATTCTGCAATTTAGACTTGAAAGCATAATACTAACCCCACTTTCGCATTCATAATCATAGAATTAGTGTGGCAAAGAAAATTGAATCGTCAGTAGTCCATAAACAAGACGGAAAATTGCATTAAATAAAATTCAGTTACTTTAAGACAGAATGCACACTTAAGCACACTCAAAGCTGAACACGTACTCAGCTCCGCTGTATGTACCCGAATCAACATACAAAATTAGATTAAACAAAAAATAAAGGACTTAAAACAACACAGGGGAAACAATAGAATCGACGTATTCCTACTTTACATTCAGCCCCACATGTCTACAAGCGACTTTATTCGCCTCACGAAATAAATCTTTCTTTATTTATACTTTCAACTAACCTATTGTTTTTTTCTTTCTCTCTTTCTTTTTCTCAGTTATTGGGAAGTTTTTTTTTGTGTTGTGGTGTTCTTTTACTCGGCGGTGTTAAAGTTGACAATCTTGTTCGTTGTTAGTGGCTTTGAAGATAAAGATACTTTGTTTACTGCGACTTTGCGCGGTTTACGATGATTGATATGGTTTACTGTAAAACAAGGTTTTTGCCTTACTACGATAAAGTTAAGGAAGGGTTAAACTACTGAGCCGGTTTTGATGTATGTATGTTGTGTCAATCGATTACTTTTTTCCAGGTAACTTTAGTTACATTTTGTGTGAACTTGTGTAATATAATAGCCATGTAATATTTTTGACGTTTCATCGTTTTCACGATTTTTCGGTGCTATAATGATGATCAATTTCCTTAATAAATTCATTTGATTGCATTTTTGCAGTTAGTTTTCGTTTATGAAAATCAAATCTAAGGAAAATCTAGGCCGTTTAAAAAGAATTTGTAACAGTAAACTATATGAAAACTAAAATTAGACACTTCGTTTTTTTATCATTTCAAGAAATTATTTTTTTTAATTCCCGAAAGATCTAAAATAAAGATCTAATTAAAATCATGTTAACTAAGTACTTAGTATCTTATTTGATCGACGTAAATTCAATTTAATATGATTTGTTATAATAATACATATCATGCTAAAAAGAACTTCACAAAACATAAGATTTCATATTCATAGCCTTTCAAAATTATATTGTATTCAAGAACATATACCTTATGTATAATGAGGTAAAAGCTAATTTCCGTAGAACGGAAGACTACAGTAAGTTCATTCTATGCTAGGCAGAAGATAACAAGTTAGTTATTAACGAAAAAACAGCTTGTAATAAGGAAGCTTGGCTAGCAGAGGAAAATTCTATCATTAGCTTAATTTATTATGTGTTGTATTACTTGGCGGTGAAAAGTGCTATTAAATTCAGTGGGCACTCAGGTAAAATAAGTGCCTGTTCTATCAACCAACTAATATTCACTTTTTTAAACGCTTTTATTTTTTTAACCGACGAAAAAAAAAGGAGGAGGTTCTCAATTCGACATGTATATTTTTTTTTTTTATTTTTTTTTTTTTTGTTGTATAGTAAGTTGAGAATAAAGTGAGTTTTTGGTACATTTCATTGGATAAATCAGAGCTTAAAAACCGGATTGTTTTTTTTTGCAATGATGCCAGATCTTAGTGTTCAAAACCACAAAAAGTTACACGTCAAAAAAAAATTGGTGTTTTTTTTATTACGCCTTATCATCCAAACCACTGAACCGATTTTGATGAATTTTGTTCAGAGACCGATATGACCTTTGAGACGGTTATTGAATCTATTTTTGGATAAAACTTGAAGAGCGGAGTCGCGGGCAAAAGCTTTTTTTCCTTTGTAATTTAACGTACCTTTTGTACTTCTCCTATTCGTTCTTTCAATGAGATAATGAAAAGATTAATATAAAATACAGTACCCTGTACAGTCACAGAATATCATGCATTATTTAGACTAAAGAAAAAAAAAATGGGTAAATCTACAAAAGAAAATATGTTAATATTATTAGTGTCTCAATCAATTTCATTTATCACGCATCTTGTCACACACCCTCTGTGTGATCATACATCTGTTTACAAGTACTATAATACGTCAATATGTCTGCCAGAATGATGTAATTCACAACACAACATCATTATCATAATGTAAACGCATCGAGGAAGAAGGAAAGAATACTAATTCTCAATGATGACGGAAAAATAGGTCGTTAATATGAGGAGGAAATAAAGCATTATTTTTCCAAGAGTTTATTTTTATGAGAACATTGCTTATGTATTTTCAACTACTGTAAGTTCTGAAAATTATTATCAGCAGTGCTGACCACAATTATTGTGAAAAGGCCAAGCTGCATGATCGTATTTCAAAACAGTTAAATCATTTTTCAAAGACTTGTCTCTGAAAAATGATTCAACTATTTTACATCACACAACAACAAAATGAAAGAAAATTGTGTTTTTTGTCATAAAACTAAAACTAAAAAAACGAATCTTTGTCAAATACTTGCCACTGATGGGAATAAAGTCCTCTCTAAGACAAGATGTAGGTCGGATTTAATTTAATTTTCAACAAAATTACCACTAGTGACTGTATAGAACAATGAATGAATTAAGAATAAAAACCCACATTGCGTAATTAAAGGACTCCGCGAGAAATGATTGTAGAGCAGAAATCCCACCAGACACAACACCAGTCTGGTCCAAGGTATCTATCTCCCTTTTCAATGGGGTATCGAGGAACTATAGGTAGGTACACCCTGTTCTTCATACCACGAAAGTTGTAACCCAAAACAAGCGGGCCCCGTGCGGGTTGAAAAGGGTTGTAAGTTCGTCACAAAAATAATTGTCCAAAGGTTTTTTTTTTAATTTGTTTATTGTACATTCTACCCAGTTTTTCCGCATGGGGATAGCAGAAATCCAGCACAAAACTCCCGAAAACGAGGACACAATGTGGAATCTGAACAAAAAGTACTAGGAGAACAGTATCAAACCCTTTTTTCGAGGGGAATAATTTTTGTGGCGAACAATAACAACCCGTTGAAAAGTATCAGTAAACATTGTTTTTTTGTTCGTCAGAAAACGGCTGAGTTTGAAAAGTTCTATCAGAAAACATAACATTGTAGCTGTATTCCACGAAAAGGGGGATATTATACAGCCATGGAGATTTGATACAGCTTTTCGAATTCAGGGAAAACTTCGGCTTCTGAAACAAGAGAAAATCAATTATTTTATACAATACTAGCTGCTGCCGAGACGTCGTCGGCGTGAATGCGTTGAAGAAATAAAGGTTCACTGCTCATTCCCCGTAGGTGGTAGCGTGACAATAATTATGTAGCCTATTTGTTGACTGAACTTCTTAATAATATTCGTGCCAAATTTGAAGTAAATCCATGCAGAACTTTTTTAGTTACTGAGTTTATCCCGGACAATACATACAGACAAAAATTCTAAAAACTACATTATTATTGGCTTCGGTATCGATTGTAGATTACACACCAAGTATTCTTTTGAAAAACTATTCAATGTACAGTTTTGACTTTCCTACCATTTTATTATGCCTATGTATAGATTTTAAACAAAGATGTAGATAGGTAGATGGATTCAATGTGAAAACTATACGTTACATTCACTTAATATGTAATTTAACAAAATATAAGTTAAAATACATTATTTTGTGGAACAACTCCGTCTGACGTTGTTTTAATCTGGTAAAAATGTTTTTCACTTTTTATCTCAAACTCGACGTACAGCAATGATTCATTGTTTTACGAACGTGTGTGCAACTGAATAATATGTTCTTTTTTTAGGGTTCCGTAGTCAACAAGGAACCCTTATAGTTTCGCCATGTCCGTCCGTCCGTCCGTCTGTCCGCAGCTTAGCTCAGAGACGCCCAGTACTAGAAAGCTGTAATTTGGTGTAAATATACGGATTTGTTGTGCCGAAAAAGTGGTAAAATAAAATCTAGTAAAATATTTTTTTTTCGTGTACCTCCTGTACACGTAAAGTGGGGATGTTTTTTTTTTTCTCGCGTACCCCTTAGTGTGGGGTATCATTAAATAGGTCTTTAAAAAATATTGATAGTTTCCATTAACAATTTTTTGATAAAAAAATTCGTTTGTGAAATATTAAGCTTTAAAGTGTTAATTTTTGCTCGAGTCGAGTGTCCCCCCCCTCTACCAGCTAAACGGTTATGTTTTAGGGTGTGAAAAAATTCACAATAGTAGTATATATAACGACGTTTAAAAGAAAATTATCATGACTAAGTAGGCTTTACAAGTTTACGATTAATAGTCGACCAACTTATAAAACGTACTTGGATAACATATTTCCTAAACAAAATGTATCGGAGAAAATGTTGTTCAACTGCAAATGTAAGTTTGTCAACTTTATTTTTACAGCTAAAATGTGGGTATGTTTTGGGGATAGGTAGGTTTTTATTGTCAACTATTTTTAACTAGATTCAAAAAAAGGAGGAGGTTCTCAATTCGATTTCTCAAAGACGCCTGGACCGATTATGAAAATTCTTCTGTTTAAAATTAAATTCAGCGAATCAATTTAGTTAGTTCGCATAAGTATTTTGATGGGCAACTACGGAACCCTACACTGTGCGTGGCCCGACACGCTCTTGGCCGGTTTTTTCTTTTTTTGGATATGGATATAATGTTTAAAAATATGTGTGTAACTTTGTTTCGTTTTAAAAAGCAGTTTGCTATTTGTCGCTGTCGTTTTTGGCAATTCATTATTGTAACGTTGCGAATGCGTTATGTTAAGCTTTGTTCTTACAATACAGTTATATTTTGTATTTTTAATCTGTCTGTTATATAATATACCATCAGTAAAGATGATTTTTTTGAGGAAAGAAAAATTTTAAGATTGCAAGTGGGATTCGAACCCGCGTCTTCTGGATAGGTACTCCAGACGCCTTAACCAACTAGGCTATTGCAACCCACACCTGCAAGCTGAAATTCTCTATTCCTCGTTTACGCTTTTCGGTAGCGTAGCGCCATCTCTTGGATTAGTGTTTAACTAACTTCCACCCAACACGTTGACATTACAGCCAAATCAATGTTGTTTATTGAGATAGCAACTACCATACTTATTAATTATTTTAAACGCATTAACGTTAACGCGTCGCATGCGTTAATGCGTTTAAAATAATTAATAATATACCATCAGGCTTGTAAACTTGAGAACCTGATGGTAGAGCATATTATTTCACCAATTATATTTAAGTTTCATGTATTAAGCCTGGTTGATGGTAATTCATCAACCGGGCATAATTACAAACTCCGCCGTGGCACTTTGTACAGACACTGCTCGATTCGGGAACTGAACCAGGTACCTCATGCTCAGCAGTCACACTTGTGACCACTAGACTAACGAGGCAGTTTGTTAATTTACGTAATGATTTATATAACATAATGTAATTATGAAAGTAGTAACGATGCAAATATACGTGAAAATGGGTTGTAGTTGTAAGTTCGCAACAAAAATAGTACCCCACGAAAAAAATTATGTATAACTACCAACTAACCAAAGGTTTTTTTTTTATTATTGTTAATTCGTCCCATTTCTTTTCCGAACGGATAGCAGAACAATTAAATAATACAATCCAGCACAAAACTACCGAAAACGAGGAATCAATGCGGAATCTGAACAGAAAGTAGGTACCAACAGAGAACAGGATTAATACTTTTTTCAAGGGGAATTATTTTTGGGGCGAACTTACAACAATCCGTGAAAACTTTCAATCTCGGCACCGAACAAGAAAATTGTTTTTACTTTTACACTTCAGCCTTTGCATAAATAATTATTCAACCTAGACAGTGAACATGGTTGAGCTTTATTATTATTTCAAATTTTGGATATTTAAATAAATTAACACATTATCTAAATAACATTATTACAACTCGAACACAGAAATACAGCTCCGAAAATCCTGAACCAGCTAAATTAAACTCACATAAACCTACGCTCAAATTCACGTACTGAGATGTAAATCCACTAAACACCCGATAAATTCCACAATTTCGCCCATTAAAGTCATTTAAGTCGTAAATAGGTAACCACGGTTGCCTTTCGAGGCTTGCCTAACAATATTTTATTTTAATGTTGGCGGCACTGAAATAATTAGCTGGGGAACGTCAACCGAGCTGAAACTTCGCGTAGAAGCTGAAAACATTGGGGGGATTCATCACTCGTTTGTTAGGTTGTGAGTGATGTGCTGAGAGAAGCGGAAACCTTATAAATTAAACGTTTCTCGGATTTAGGTGTGTTTTGGATGCGAAAAACTATTTGATAGAAATAAAAAATTGACCAAAAAGATTTACTCCAGTCTGTAGGTTTTCTCGGTTGTGATTTCAACAAAACATTAATGTTTCTGCTTACAAAGGATTGGCTGTAATAAATAACTTAATATTTTTTCAGAATAAACATACAACTGAAAAATATTTTCATGAAACGATCGCCAATTAGGCTGCTACGTGTAATTAGGCGATAACCTTAGTAGTATATTTCATTAAAATAATGATCAAAGGAAGGAAAATAACCAACTTAAATATTTTCTTGTTTAGGAGTTAATGACTTCTGGGCACTGTAACAACATATACAATAAGTTTAGATGTAGAAGAATCTCTGAAATCATCCATGTAATGCGAAAATTGTATTACTTACAGTACCTAATAGAAGTCTTACACGTTACACTTTTGCCGGGTAAAGGAATAATAAAATTAGACAATCTGACAGCATCAATAAATTGCAAAATAAGGGACATGTATTTTTTTCTTTCATTAAACCAATGCATATTTACAAAGATAACGCATCAAAATTCGAGAGCCCCGCACTCGTGACGTCAGAAGAAAGTAGAAACTGTACTTGCTTGTGACGCTTTGCCAAATTTAAAAGTGTGGTATCTACGTCAATTTTGGTTAAATACCGACCGAATTGAGAACCTCCTCCTTTTTTTGAAGTCGGTTAAAAAAATACGTAAGTATCAAATATTGTTTGATAAAATCTACCGGACGGACTACTTTTTCAAACACGCTATTATTAATATGTGCTATTATGTTTTTAGTTGTTACAAATAAAACCTAGCATAAAAGACTCATAAATTAAATCAATTAGCAGGCACTATAGTCTCTCCCTTCGTACTGTCAGCAGCACAGTCAAAGATGTGCAGCGGTGTGCGGCAGGTAAATCCTGCAATTAGTCGGAGACGCCGATATGCTGGCTGTGCAGGCTTTGAGGCAGTCGTGACGTAGTTACCGCTGTTTGTGTTTTACTTGTTACCTAAATAAATATGAATCTTCTTCAGGAAATGTTGTGTTTGATGCAGTTTGAAGGTTCTATGGAACATAATAAGCTTTAATTTCTCGCCACAACATACATAAATTTTTGCTTTCCTGACAATGCTGCTGTTGGACTGCACCTATCTTACGTAAATAAATGAAAAAAGCTGTAGACGAGGGGATTCAACTTCAACTTTTGCAAGTACGCAGGACATCTAAAATTTAGGTTAGTTTAGTTAGGACATCTAAAATTATTCAGTACTATTTATGGCATTTTTGATTCGTTTCACATAGATACACTTCTTCTATGATATTAAAATAGCAATGATTCAAATTGAGTTTATCTGTTTACGCCTTTTAAGCAAAAGGTCTTAAATATTAATTTGTTCAAGCACAATAATTATTATTGTTCTACAAACAAAACTTTTAACTTCATCTAATTACGATATTTATTCGCGTTCTAACAATTAAACAACTTTCAACAACTTTCTTGTATGTCTGTTCGTGTGACGTTTGAAATCCTAAATGGCGAGCAAAAAGCCGCAAATGTCTCGACACGAAGCGCCATATTGATGTAAAAAAAGTTTTTTTGTAGTGTTACGGGGTGCCATTCAGAGCGACTGTGCAGTCAGTGATAATATTATTTTGGTTTCATTCATTCCCATTAACGGGCTAAATGAAAGTTATTGTATTATCGAGCCCGTAACTGTCGCTATCGGCCAATGTCCCGTCAACAAAACAGATTGAAGAAATAGTTTCCCTCGCGCTTGTATCAATTTGTACAATCTCTATATTGTACAAATTGATACAAGCGCGAGCGAAGCGAGCTATGTAATTAGGCACCCCGACTCGGGCAGGCTAGGTTTGACGTATAATAAATCTGTATTGGAATATACCAGAGCTTTGCCTAAATAATAAAAAAAAAAAAACAAATGGGTACCTACATGCATACTCAAAATATTTATGTACTAAAAATGGTACATAAATCTAAATAAGACATATAACTTTGCGTGCTACAGGTAAAATAGCAGCACCTTATAGGCCCAGTTCTGCGAAATGCTATGCAACTAGTTCCCGACACTGGTTTTTAACTAAACGTGATGATGAGTGTACGGATTATGACCTCGAATAATCTCCCTCATAGCCGTTATTCTCCCTCTGTTATTTTTTTTACTTCACTATTATATGTACCGGTTCCCGCTAGCACAGCGTCCACCGCCCATCCTGACGTGTTAATGCTCGTTGATGGATGCGCCGCCCACCACCAGCCCGGGATTACTCCGCGCGCCGACAGATTCCCACCAACACACACTTTTTATTTCACACTCTGTTGCAGAATTACGTTTTAAATGCTTTAGAGGGGTAGGTGTAAAAAAAAAATTGTCCCAAAATAAAATAATTTGAATTAAAAGAAGTCATTGTTGTTCTAGTTAAAGACCACACCCGGGTCGACAGCGCGTTGTGTTCCACGCGCGCCTAAAAGAGTGGCAGCATTGTGACGGTCAAAGCATGACGGGGTCGCGGGACTTATCTCATTACCGTGACCCCGGAACATAAAGAGCTATTGAAGGACACAGTGGATTTTAGTCAGTGCGAGTCTGACAGTCCTCCCGCCCTGCTCTGGGTGGGAAGACTCAATTGATGATTTAACCACGATAAAAGATATGATAAGTCCGAAGCCATGGTGGAGATTAATAAGCCGATGGATTTCGGGGCTGTCTAAATAGGCTTTGGAACGTAAAAGGTAAGTGAAAGAACAAGGTGTTTGTAGTCATTGCTAGTCTGATAGCCCTTCCAGCTTCAACCAGAGCTTGGACTTATTTGAGGATTTTCCCATCCAAACGAATATACTTTAGCATTTTGGTCTATTTTTGTCAAAAAGCATAACAAGTCTCTATCATAGATAAAAAAAAAACACTGAAAAAGAAAATTTATTATAAATATTATTTATATGGCAAACAAGTTTTTCAATATTAAAAATTACACCGTGTATTCGACCTCTAGTTACACAATAATGTAATCGACACGTAACTCAGGAGTGGACAAAATGGATGCGAAACGAACAGAAAAGGAGTCAAAATAACTGGATCAATGAATTTTGGAAGAAAATAGTTGTGTAAACTATTTGTAACGGTCTCGTTTACATACTTAAATACTTCTGAGAAGTGATAGGTACAGTACCTATTGATTAAACTATTGGAAAAGCCTACAAATGTTTAAATAGACTATCAGTTACTTATTGAATAAAGTCTTTGAATTGGGTTTTAGTTAAACACATTAATAAATGTCAAAGAAAGAAAAGTATTTCACTTCTAAGATGAGGTTTCATTCATTTATCTCCTGTTTCCAATAAATTCCAATGATTGAGAACCAAATAATACCAATCTATCGTATTTCGGTCACAGAAACACGACATACGTGACTATTCCGGAGCATTTCTCTCTCTTTTCCCGCAAAATTTTCACAATTACTCATCGCTACAATATCATTTCTTCCAATATATCGATATTCAGTACCGAATGATACAATATTTCGTAACTACGTCACGGAATAAACGCGTTGTATCGACATCGGCTCGTAACTCACGCGGTACCTACGAACATATCTCATCACGGTAAATCGCTGGTCGACATAAATTGTCGCAAATGCTATGTTTTTCAATGGGTTATCGCGAACCAATATTGGCGCTGTACTGAAATGATGGACTGGAGTTTTAATTATGTACTGTATTGTTTGGGAGGTTGATTCTTCTATAGCTTTTGCGTAAGCGAGCTAATTCAAGTGCCCTCGTGGGTCTATGTGATATAAAAAAGTTGATTTTTTGCGATTATATTTTTCCATGAGGAACTTCTCAATCCCAATAACGGAAACTAGAAAAGTACAAGACTCGGCTGATGTAAATAGATGGGCACTTTTACTGATGTAAACATTAAGTTATCCTGTTTAAATAGCCCATAAGAAAAAATTAAAAGTCATAATGTCGCAACCTAAATTTTTTAACGTCCTTAATTACAAGCCTGTACAAAAAGTAACAGTCTTCAACGTTACGTAAAAAAATTCGTCAAAAGTAAAAAAAAAACCTTAAAAAGTTTAGCAACGGAAATGGCGCACGGCAAAAGGCAAAAGGCTCTGCTCTATTAAATTATTCCGTTTGGTCGAGTCAAAATGGTAGATCTTAATGTTGCCAGCATTGAAAAGAGGCCGGTTGAAAGGGTGCGGGCTTTTTGACTTATTTTTACACTGTGGTCAAGTGCTCTTGTGTGGACGAATTGTTGATACATTTCTGTGTTGCCTTTTTTGATATTGAAGAAGTATGTAACTAATATTGTTATACATTTCCTAGGAATTGTATACAATGACGTATTATATACATTCACAAATAAATAATAATAAAACTAAACTAATTTCTATTTTACTAGACGACGGTGTACTTTCAGCATACATTTCTCTAGTCATGTTTGAGAATTTCCATTTTTTTGTAGTAAGTACTGCTAGGGAATAGTAGAATCAGTGGCCACGATTAATCGACCCAATTTCAATGTTCTGTCATATAAAATGGCTCATAATTATAAATCATGAGCATAGACTACACTAAGATTGTAAATTATAATTAGTAAGATCGTTGATATACATAATTATTAGGGCGATACCCATTGATTATGTTTGTAGAAAAATAGGCTGGACATTTTCTCCTGTTGCTTTAGTGAACTTGCAAGAGTGATGTTATATATATTATGTTATGAAGCAATTCATTAATGTAATTTTATGTTATTGTTTATTTTAAATTTGCGGTTTCTCTTATTGTTTTATTTTATTATTATATAATTATTTTTCATGCTTAAGTTAATTTGGTGTAATGATGACATGTTATAAATAATTAAAATTCATTATTGATGATACCTATTCAAAATTAATTCAAATCAAATTGAACATAATTGGGAATTTAACTGAAATCAAATTATTATCAAATTGAAATTAAATTTGTATGAATGGTTATTAATTATTTTAAGGTTGTATTCGTTTAGATGTAAGGAATTTTGGGTTAATGTATTGTGTAACTTTAAATTCTTAGTAATAGATGTAATTTAAAATAGTAATATATTATAAATAGCTTAGCTGTCGCATTAGGTTTCTAGACCTGTAATGATAGTTAAGAGTTTTCAATAAATAAATAAATAAATAAATAAATAATAAATAAAAATAAATAAAAGATAATTAATACATTATACAACATATTTTTTTATAATTATGCGAAACCCAATACACCTTTCTAGAACTTTTGTTTAAAGAATCTGTGTTCATTCAAAACTGTTTCATGAAAAGTCATAAAGTTATAAGCTTGTTATGTTACACGGTTGTCTGGCAATAGATACCTAACCGTATGGTGTATAGTAACTAATTGGTGATTGAAAAAAAAAAAAAAATAACATAGTGTAAAAATAAAATTGGAACCGAATCAGTTATTGATTCTGAACAAATAGTATTCAGGTTTCGCAAAAAAAACTAAAAATAATGTTGTATATTGTTGTGCTTCCATGAAAGACTATAGAATTTCCGTTACATTTACTCCGCGCCTGCTAGGCCCACCGGCCCGCGGCCTCTCCAAACAATATTTTCAACAACAATTCAGTACAACCTGTTCAGGTGAGGTCGTGTTAAAAGCCACAGACGGAATAATTGATCGATAAGAGCGGCGGTGCCACACCACAAATCAATTATTTATTTAGCCGATGGTTATTCTACTGTTAATTGATTTCGAAACAATCTAAACAACCTCCAATTTATTGTTCTATTGTAGCGTCGGGTTGCGGATTTAATCAGGTTTGGTCGCAATTAGAGTTATTAATTAGGTAATGTGTTTATGTGGCTTCTATTGCTACATAATGCTGTGAGTACTTGTGTTACGTAATGTTATAGGTAAGTATTGGGTGTGACGTTTCATTTACTTGTAAATTGAGGCGTCATCATGTAGAAATTACTCTGCATGGTGATAACCTATATCCACGAAATACACAGCGTTGCAGGGAAAAAAAGAAAGACGTTGCTCGAGTAAAAACCTATATTTGCACGCTGCAAGTAATTGCGTGCAATTTGCAAGTGCAATGCAAGTGACTACATTGCGGATTAAAGAAAATGAATTCAGTAAGTACTTAGTAAGTAGTCAAACTTACATGCAACTCGCATCGTCTTAATGAGGCTTTACCATGACACGAGCAGCGGAGCAATGATAGACTGGTGACGTACGCATGTGTCGCTTGATACTATTGTATCATATCGTCCGAGGTCGTGAAGAAAGTACATTGGAGGAGCTCGTGGCTAAATAATTACAGCAACACAGGCCGATCTTCCGGGTTAAGCCATGTTTGCCGAGGTTGGTCTGAGGATGGGTGACCATCTGTCATAGCGAGTTTCGTCCGTGCCTCGGAAAGCACGTAAAACCGGTGGTCTCAGCTGTGATTTGTAGATCTTTGACAGTCGTTACTGTTATTCAGAAGCTGTAAAATCTGACAACCAGTTCTACCATGGGGTATCGTATTACCCAGTTACTGGGTTGAGGAGGTCCTTTGTCGGACCTCGTCAACCCAGTCGCTCCATGTAAAATACTAATAGGTATCCAGCTGCATCTGTTTCGATTGGAAGCCGACCACAATATAGTTGGGAAAAGGCTAGGCAAATGATCGTGAAGAAAGTATATTGAAAAGATTAGTCTTTAGTATTATTTAACATTAAAGTCAAAATACCTCTGTCATTCACAGATATTAAAAGTAATTAAACAAAAGCAGAGTCTCCACCTACGGAACATTACGGCGCCTTTAAACGTAATGTATCGTAATTTATTCACGTACCCTCATCATTATCCGGCTGCTGTGTCATTCCCAGCGGCTTATGAAGACCCTTTATCAGGATTGAGATAAAATGATTTATTGTACGCACCTTGTTTTATAAAGATTAACTTAGATTTTTATGTACTGACAAAGAAAAAGCGTTTATTGGTAAAGTTTAAAACTTGTCTCAGCTTAGATTTATTTATTTGGTTACTCTAGGTCACAAGAACAATGCTTCCACTCTCTGGGACGGATTTGAGTCGACATATTCCACGCAGTCAGACGCCGGGAGGAAATTCGAGAAGAAATAACTTGTTAATTAATTGAGGGCAGTGGTAACCAAGGCAAAGGGCAACGTTTTTTTTTTAAATTATATCTTTATAATTATCTATGAAAGAGTTTTCCTATGCTCTATGCCCGTGGCATATCCTCTGGCATTGTAATAACCACGGCCAAATTGAAACGGAGCAGTTAGAGAATCAATCGATTGATAACAGTGGTAGGTAACGATAATACGAGTATTATTGTCAAAATTGTATTGTATTGACAAAATATTGTTTTAAACGTTTATTATTGTAATCTTACACTAAATTATTGCATTGAAACATGTATCTTTTTATTTGATTGAATTGTTTTTTCTTATCGAGTTGAACAGTGAACCTAATGAAAAATTAACAAGATTGTACGTAAAGCTTATCCAACTGCTCCCTGTTAATAATATGTATATAAACCATATACTAATACATTCTCCTCAACTAAACTATCCAATGAATTAAAATTCTCCAACAGCTATTACCCAACAGAGTGGCTATAAAACATGCTCATAACACCTGAACTTACACGTAAACACGAAAGTTTCCAACTATTCCATTGAGCGGAACTCCGGCGCATAGCTACGGAACTATGTCTGCCAGGTCATATTGCTGAGCTGGTGTGGAGGAGAGGTATGTCGACGTACTTGGAGATAATTTGTTGGTGAATATAATTGGTGTTGTCATCCGTAAAGTACTGCTATTTTTGATAGTGCACTCAAAAAAAACGGTCGTTAAAGGTCCAAAATCCCTTTGTCGATTTTTTTTGTGCTCCCGACATAGCTTTTAGGTCATGCGTTCGTGGAAAATCTAACGCGACTATCAACTTTTTTTTGTCGAATGCATTTTTACGACTTTTTGTCACTGTGCAAACGTTCTTTTGAACGTAGCGTAATATTTTTTGTACGATTTGACGCAGCGACATGTGCAAACTAACGCAGAAACAAATGATATTTAGTATTTTGTCATTTCGTTAATTTGCCATTTGTGCCTATGACAAAACAAAAATATATCGCGTTTAAGTTCCTTTGTCGGTAGTGTTTTCCTTTGATGCGGAATCTGAGGCCTTTAGACGGCTCCCATTTGTTAAGGGATTTTAGTCGCCACGAGAATTTTCTTTGAGTCGAGAATTAGAATTTTCTTTGAGTGTGGTAGCAATACGTTGTACGTTGACGGCATGGTTAGCGTAGTGGCTAAGCGATTGGACTGCTGCGCTGCGTGTAGCGGATTCGATTCCCGCACGGAGCAATATTTGTATGATCTATACAAGTAGTTGTTTTGGGTGTGGGCGTTTGTGTATGTGATTTTCTATGTTTGTAAACGCACCCGCAACACAGAAGAAATTACTAGTGTGGGACAACGTTTAAAAAAAAAGGGTAATTGTAAACATTTCATAGATATCAAACATGGTCGCGGGACTTATAATTTACTTACCGTGACCCCTGAACATAAAGGGCTATTGAAGGACACCGTGGATTTTAGTCAGTACAAGTCTGACAGTCCCTCCCAGGGCAGACCCTGGGTGGGAGGACTCATTTGATGATTTTACCAGGCTAAAAAAAAAAAGATATCAAACATTTCCGGTAACACATACACAACATTTTTACGCGTATAAACACGACAACTAAACAACAGAAAGCTTTTATAAAAAAAGGTTTGTGTGTAAAAGCTCTTAACCGGCGTGATTGATTGATCAATTGAAACAGCAACAGCCAATCAAATCAGAGAGCAAATTACATTTTCTGTTATTTAGTCACTTTAGCGGAAAGGTAAACAGAATAGATATCATTTAAGCTAGATTACAATTTTGAAATGATATCTGTTTTTACGAACCAAGTTCTTAAGTATTTTCTGAGCCCCAGATTGGCTGACAAGCCTTTAAGGCAGAGTTTAAACCTTGGTTTACAGACTTAACCACTCCCACTGTCACTCTCCATTGTCGCTGTCACAATTATAATATTCTGGACTGACTCATGAAATCCAGCCTTAGTTTTTCATTGATGTCATGAAACATATAGCCACACCACGCCTATAAATGCAGTTGTAGGCAAGTTTATAAGGAAAGTGAGGTACTAAAGAGCTCATCGGAATATCCTCCGATCCATAGATAGTCAATCAGCTGGAGCACGTGAGTGTCATCGAGGTGCTCGATGTGTATGAGTCGACACTCGCTAATGCGTGCGCCGTGTCGCGCCACCCAGCTCTAGTGTTTGCTGGCGACGTCTGTACACGCCCTTATTCTGGTCACTTACTGATTTAGTATTGCTAGTGATTTTAGACCTTAATAAAAAATAATAAAAAACCAAAGCATTTATTTCAAGTAGGCCAGTTACAGGCACTTTTTAATTGTCAAAGACAATAAAAGTGATAACAATACAAAATTACGGTGCTACAGTCCCAATCATCATCTGCTTACCCTTTTTCCAACTATATTGGGGTCGGCTTCCAGTCGAATCAGATATAGCTGAATTTCAGTATTTTACATGGAGCGACTGCCTATCGGACCTCCACAACCCAGTAACATGGTAATACGATAAGACCCATGGTAAGACTGGTTGTCAGGCTTAGAGCTTCTGACTAAGAGTAGTCCAGTACAGCTACAGTCCCAATCACAACACATAATAACTGTGAAAGTAATTATAATATTGTAGCTCAAAGCATTTCATTTATTTCAATATCAATAAAGGTGCTTTTCTAATCTAATTAAAATAAATAATCTAAAGTCCCAGAAACAAGGCATTGGATGCACGGATTTGGATGTTTGTTACACAAATAGGTTATAACTTGAATAACACAATCATGGGATAATATATTGGTTTTCATCCTGATTTTATGTACCCGTGGGATAAATTCAGAGTTTAGCGGGTGAAGTCGCTGGAAACAGCTAACCTGCTAACAGGTTACTTGTAAAAGTAAAGTAGTTGTCCCCTCCAATTTATAGATCACTAAATAATGAGCTGGAAACATAATTTAGTAAGTGTCTAGGCTGGGAGAAAAGATAATACCGACATAATGGATTACTGGTGTTCATAAAAAAAAAAACATAATAATAAGCAAATAAAGTTTCTCAGATAAAAAAATTGTTGCTCCACACTAGGAATTTTTTCTGTATCGTGGGTGCGTTGACAAACATAAATTCACAGACACAAACGCAAAATGGTGTAAGGGACGCGTAAACTTATTATGTATTACAACTGCAATCATTCAACGGAGTGGAATTTTTGTTGATTGTTTTATTCATCTTTAAAATGTTCGGAACGGCTTATTTTTACTCTACTGCTCGACTATAAAATGTATGCTCTGGCTAACAAATCCAGAGATTATTATACCAAAATGATTTAATTAACACTAATTGTGCTTGTGGTCATGATATAATGCTACCATGCCTATGCTTCGCTGAACATTTCGATTTTAGATTACAGGTACCAAAGGCCAGTATCCCACAGAATGCATTTGAAATTAAACGCTCGCTTTAATCTATTGACTCGTAAACAATCGTGCACCATTGCACTGTTCAAACGTGTTGCTTTGAAACTAAACGTTACTATTGTAGTCAGGAACTCAGTATTACATTTCAGGTGTGCCAGTGACAAAGTAATTCCAAAGTGGAAGCAAAGAAACTGCTATAAATGAAGATTTTGTGAGAAAATTGCAAGGCGCTTTTATGTTTATTTACATGAGATTTCATAATGTTCCCACTACTGGGAACCTCTTCTCTGTGAGAGGGAGAGGGCCATAAACTTATTACTGACTTATTTTTTGTTCTTTTAGAGAACAAAAAATAAGTCAGTAATAATATCGGAGAAAGAAAATCATCATCACGAAGTTGGATTAATCTAAAAAATATATGAAGACAATCCACCAACCTGCATTAAATTATAGCTAACTCAATTTCATAGAATGAAATCACCTGGTATTATCCTAACTATTTTGTTTTCTTTCAATGTAACACCGGATTCAGCTAAAGATGAGCATTAAATGGAACAAAACCTATTTCTGACCTCCACAATTAGTTCTGGATAACAAGATACCCCTTGGTAAGATCGACACCTGTTACAACTGTCAAATATGTAAAAATGACAGCTCATAACAACGGCTTCACGTAGTTTCAGAGGCACGGAACTAAGGATGTAATGTATGATCACTAACCACAGTTTATCCTTGATAAGCGTGGTTTTCCTTTCCTGTAACTTTCGGTATTCTCCAGCACGCGTACGACCATGACCGGTTTTATTTTTATACTACCAAATCACAGAGTATTCAAAGATCTTATTTTTATAATTTTGGCCAAGAATAGAATGAACGTCGACCGGCCATCGCAATTCTTAGGATGGTAGAATTTGTTCTACGTTGTCTAGGTCTATTTTTCCGTCGACATAAACCATTTCTACGCGTGCTGATATAGTTACTTCGATCGCATTGCCAGACCTATCTATAAGACTCTCGAAGGTACCACAAGGTTCTCCACAATTCAACTGAAGATTGGTCTGACAGTTTCTAGAAAACCCTGATCTAGAAGTTTCGAGGTGGTTCTGGAATGTTCCAGAAGGTGTGGGACTGTGTAGAAATCTATGGATGTTTCCAGAACTTTCGACGATATTCTAGAAACTTCTAGTGTGACAGGTCGTGATATAAATTTTAATACTCGACGTGAAGGCGACCTGAGTCGGTCTGATTTTGACTACGATCGAGGCGACTCGAAAGTGAACTCAAAGCGAAAATCTACAAGCGACTTTTTAGTGTGTTTAGTGCTGAATAGTGTTGAGCAGTGTTTAGTGTTTGTTTTAATTAGTGATTTGTGCGCAATTAAAGATTACTCATTTGGTTTTAATTGGTGTTAATTAATTTATCCCCTACCCAGCTCGTAACAATACCAATAGTAAAAATGATATCACATCGCTGCAGTTACAATCTCACCTCCTCGCCTCAGAATCAGTCAGTTTAGTGGACAATCGTGAAGTGGAATCCATTTGCAAGCCGACGAGGGTGGATCGTGAGCTGCAATATTAGGCACCCCGAGAGTGCTACACTTCGCTTGTTCGGCTATACTCCAGCTATGCGGATATGGACGTGTTTGCCAAGTGCCTAATGTGGATGCCGGAGGTAGGGCTTTTTGTGCCATAACCATAGGTGTGGTTAGGTTTACCGATAAATAATTAATTTTGCTTAAATATTTGGCATAATAATAATAATATAATAATAATATTCCACGACTATCACACAACGCCATCTAGTCCCAAGCTAAGCAGAGCTTGTGTTATGGGTACTAGACAACTGATAAACATACTTAAATATTTCTAAATACATACATATTATAGATAAATTACACCCAGACACAGAACAAATGATCGTGCTCATCACACAAACATTTGTCCTGGGTGGGAATCGAACCCACGACCTCCGGCATAGCAGTCAGGGTCACTAACCACTAGACCAACAGGCCTGTCAATGTAAACAGGCATGTAATGTTATCAATTCTAGGACATAGGCCTCTTCTGTATGAGACTGTTTTTAAATTCCTTCATGATATTTCCCAGCAGTAGCATAAGGTATTTAACCCAGCAGTGGGAAAATCATAAATTGATTATGATATGGGTGTGCACTAAAATACTGCAGCACATTGGTCAGTAATAGCTAGTCGCGAGACTCCACCCACTTGCGCCCTTTGGTGCTCCTCTGGTGTCCTAAAAACGCCCAAAACGTAATAATAATTATGCTGAACATTTTTATTTGACCTAAATCTTCTATTTTAATTGAATACAGCAGAATTCAGATATAAAAACTAAAGAAATAAATGTAGAAACATTACATAGAATAACACCGCGGGCATGTGAAAAAGCTTAATGTATAGCTCGGCGACTAATAAATAAAAGACACTTTAAACACGAAACTGCCAAAACAACAAATAACACATGAAAATATATATTTAGGAACCCTAACAGTGTTGTATTATTGTTATTGGCTGCGTAAAACACCCACATATTCCCATCTAGATATTTCTTCGACACGTGTTTATAATAATATTAAAAACAGACAAAGTTTGTATGTTAGTGAGCTTACAAGAAGATTGTAGGGGGAATTTTTCCCTAATATAAAGCTACATCATTTCTGACGATCATCATCATCTGCCTACCTTTTCCCAAATATGATGGGGTCGGCCACCAGCCTAACCATTAAACTGGTGGCCGACCATTATAATTTATTAAACGGTGTTATCAGTATTTTACATGTAGCTACTGCCTGTTGGATCTACATAACCCATCAGTAACTGGGTAATACAATACCACTAGGTTAGACTACTCGTCAGATTTACGAGTTGAATGTAATGACTGTGGTTATTCTTGAAAGGTATTTTTATGGAAAGAATAATTCTTTGGTTCGAGCACTGCTTGCATCGAATTATTCTTTACAAAAAAGTTTTCCAATTATAACACAAGCAGGGCCGCTGAAAAAACCCAGTGTACAATAGTCTCGTGAAAAAAAAAAGTATTTACTCAATCAGGGCTTGTCAATTCCGTGACGCATCGCCGAACGCCACCTGCCTTCATCTGTCAATCGTGTCGGGAATTCGGCGAAAAAATTCGGCGAAAATATTTTTTCGTTAAAACGAGTACTCAAAATATTCGATAATATTTGCTAGTAGCGTGTGTATAGATTGTTCGTGTGAGAACAATGTAAAAAGAGAAAAATAATTGGTTTATGTGAAGTTCTTATCACGTGTTTTCACGTTTTTTGTAATGTAGAGTAAATGGTGACTTTGACGTTCATTTGATGGGTAATATTAGTTTTTCATTCGTACATTAAAACGTTTTTTTCATTTTCCATACAATTTACGTCGTTAAACTTCAAGTATGCTTTAAGGTCAAATACGTGAAATTCAAGTTAGAGTTGATGTATGGTTTTTTCCATTACAACAAATTATATAATAAAACTTTCCATAAAGCAACCATAGCTGTATCCGATCATAAACAAAATCCATGTTGGTAATATTCGACGAAAATGTTCGAGTTTCTTTGCCGAATATCGGGAAAAGATAATATTAAGTATTGAATGAAAATGTCGGGAAATAATAGGTTCTAGTTTTTTTGTTCAATTTAGTTAATTATTCAAGAGTTACATATATAAGACCAGAAAGTTTCCCGAGAATTCAGAACAAACATTGAAGATATTTTAATTTGTTATCAAGTCTCCGATTTCGAAGAAATTACTCTTTTGATGCTTACTACGGAAAGTCTTGTTTTCCGTCTATTTCATAAGTTGTCTAGGAAATAATCCCGTATAATTTACAAAAATTAAATAAAGATACACAAACAGGCAAACCTGGAACAACAACTTATAAAAGTAATTGTATTTGGATAGGCAATTGTTGAATATGTTTAAGTTAGAACACGTCTTAGTATGAGAAAAAACTTACTGCCATTATCTTATCGTAGATTCCCAAGGACAAAAAGCATTTTTATATTACCCCAGCTAAGTGTCCTTAAATCATTTATGGAAGCAGTTTAAAGGAGTGGCCTACAAAATAATTCCAGCCTCACGAATTTATAAGCTTATTTTTAGTTAAGAAAAAAGTACTCAGATAATAACCCTTAGGGTACTTTTCCTAACAGTAAAGAGGTCGGGTCAAGGTAAAAACTCTCATTTTATGAAGCCCGTAATAAAAGCTTACTAAAATCGGAAGCTTAAAAATCAGAAAGAGGAAAAACTTCCTATCTTACACTAAATATTAAGTTTAATATTTCATTGTTTAATGAAACCAATCCAGGAGTTTTGGAGGGATATTGGTTGTCGGCAAACAACCCAAATGAACCGTAAAACAATTAACCCTTTATTGCGACACGTTGAGAGTTGGAATAGGCTTCGCGACCAATAAAACCATTAAAATTCTAAACTCTGAGAACCATGGTTTTATGATAAAAAGGTGTTAAGTGACAAGTTGTAAGTGACTAAAAGAATGTTTAAATGAACTTATCAACAGGGGCCTTGCCACAAGCTCTTAACGCGATCCAGTTTAGGCTGTGGGAAAGAGACAGAGCTATTCAAGTCGTCTAGCGCCATCTCTTTCCCATAGCCTAAACTGGATCGCGTTAAGAGTTCATGGTAGGCCACCAGTTTGGCTCGGCAGAGTTCCGCTTTGATTTTTTTTAATAAAGAAGAAGTTTTATATGAACAGACGTCAAATAAAACTTATTCTTTCTTTTCATGTCACTTTGCATAAACAACAAAGATTAATAACTCATAGCATAAACACACAGTAGTTAGCAACATTTATGAGGTACCCTGTCTTCGATCAGCAGTATATTCTTACTTCCTTTTTACGTTCTTTAGAGTCATAATCAACTAGTTAATTTCAAGTTTAATTGAGCACCATACCATTATTCTAGACTTATTGAGATTCCAATACTGCTAACAGAAAACATAAAGCGTTAACGCTAATCGCTTCCGCTCAACCCTTACACCATAACCCAAAAATCTTAAGACAATGACGGTGTTTGGAGAAAACTCGAGCTCATCAATTTTATGGAACAAGTTTTGAGCCGCAGTCGGCTGGAGCGGCTCCCGTGACGTCATCATAATGTGAGCGGTTACAATCATTACCAGAGCGAAACGGGGGATTACTGAGAGCTTACAAGCGAAGAGAATTATATACTTGCTGCTTATTAGTCGATGTTTTTCAGTTAATGAGATAAGACTACTTATTGTTTATCCAGTCTTTCGTATACCTACTGCTGCGGCAAAGGCCACTGTGAGACGGAATTAACGAAACTCTTCATTATAATAATCAATTTGTTAGATTTTTGTTCGCCATAAGAATAATAAGCACATCTCTTCATGCACAATCGACTCAGTCATCGCAATTCACAACTAAACAAAGGGCTCTCCCAAGTTGCACATCGTTTCTTTTCCCATTCAGCCAAATAAAGTTTTTAAGGTAACCCAGTTTTCGAGTAGTACTCGCTATTTCAAACACTATTTCACTGTAAACCCTAAATCTCACGCCCCAAAAAACATATCACGCGAATCTTGAAGGCTGACACAATAATTCTTCTTTTTCAAACTCACGCCGCATACAAAGAAAGATGGTAGTCCCTAATTAAAGGCCCCTAGGCTAATTACAGCGACATGCCGAATCCGGGCCTGGCGCGACGGCTTAAAATTGTCAAGACGCGTTATTTGAGAAGACATTTGTTACAAAAAGAGGCTCTTGGGAGCGTCTAGCAGGGCCGCCGAAATTAGGGTGCATGAGTGGGTGCTAAATGTTCTTTTTTTGGCGGTGGTAAGAACTTTGTTGAAAAAAGAACTGAGATAAGAGATATAGTTGCTATGGATGCTTGTGGTGTTCGACCTGACCTAAATGACGACGTACAAATTTAAGAAATTGTAAAAAATAATTTCTGTCCTTAGTATTCCATCCACTAAGTCTATCTCACCATCAGACCATGATCTGGCCATGATCTTTAAGAAGTCCACTTTTTTTTGCCTTCCTTATTAGGAATATGGATACATAAATAATAAATCGTGGAGGCCCGTAAAATAAAATAAATAATTGGTTTGCTCCGTAGTTGCTGGCATAAGGTGTGTGTTTGAAAGACTTCGTGCGAGCAAGTGTGGATTTCCTCCGAGATGATCTAAACTAGCATGGTAGATACGCCAGACTAGATCTGGGACTTACGTACGTTACTTGCAAGAAGTCCAATAGTCTCTCAAAGGTTTTTCAAAGAACACTAGCGTTTTGCGTCATTATTTATTTTTATTTAATAACAATTTGCTTGCTGTATTATGGTTCATATTGTCTCACTAACACTTATAGCTGCTTAAGAAAAATGTTACTAATCATTTATGGGCTCTAAGCCTGAAATAAAGATTTATTATTATTATATTAACAGTTTACACCAAAGCGTACAGCAAGCCAGCAAAGCGTACAGTAAGCTATGATGTGAATCATAAGTAATATAACTCAGCTAAGCTAATTTCAAAACCGAAACTCATTTCATAATATCCTCTAAACAGTAACTAACCCTAAAACACACACCGGATATCCCTAAAGGTAATTCATAAAATTAATTATTGAAAGGTTAGAACGTCAATTAGAGTGTTTGCACCCCCGTAAGCTAACTAAATCCGGCCCTGTTGGCAGATGGAGGGGGGACGAGATTAATCCCTCGTGATGGATCGCTATCCCGAATCTGTTTTTGCGTAAATGAGAATAAACTGTTTGTCCGACCTGTCACCTATAGCTGGGTTTTGTATGTTTAAGCTGTTTTTAGAAGGTGGGGCGAGTTTGGACCTAAATGTGTGCCTATTAAAGTTTTGAAATTGAAGTTTTTTACTTTAAATAATTGAATTGAATTGATTATTTCAGGGGTTAGTTTTTAAGTCGGTCAAAACTGATATTTTCTTTAAATGAACGGTTGCAATTACATGCTTCTTAAAAATTAAAGATAGATGCAACTATGTACTTCTTAGCCTTGTGAGCAGTTTTAGACTAAACATATTTTGAACTTTATTCCTGGTCGATACGCAAACGTTACCTTGCCCCAATGATTATAATTTACAAATAGTACTCATACAATTAAATTTAGACAGGCCTGTTGGTTAGTGACCCTGACTGCTATGCCGGAGGTCGTGGGTTCGATTCCCACCCAGGACAAATGTTTGTGTGATGAGCACGATCATTTGTTCTGTGTCTGGGTGTAATTTATCTATAAAATATGTATGTATTTAGAAATATATAAATATATTATGTTTATCAGTTGTCTAGTACCCATAACACAAGCTCTGCTTAGCTTGGGACTAGATGGCGTTGTGTGATAGTTGAGGAATATTATTATTATTAAAATAAAGGTAGGAGTAATGATCCCTGATATCCCTGGGGTGTTGGGCAAGAGGTATATCTATTGTAAGATGACAATTTTTTTTGGGGTTGGGTCACCGTACCGTCAACTGCTAGGAGGTGGATCCCGTCCACCTTCTAGTAGTTGTTGTAGTGGCTGAGTGACTGCTGCGTGTTGCGGGTTCGATCTCCACACGGAACAAATATTTGTATAATCTGCAAGTATTTGTTCTGGATCCGGGTGTTTGTGTACGTGTACAGGTTCTAGAAATTCATTATGTGGGGCAACAGTTTAAAAACAAAAGTTCACACACATTGTCAGTGGTAGGCTTTTTCAGCGCCACCTGTTTAACTAACCCAACAATTTTTACTATGTTCCATCTGTGCCCAGTTCCCGTTCTTTCTGGATAAGCTCGCTCTACCTTAGGTCTTTCCTTCTGGGCTTAATTAAGACCAATAATAAGCCCATTCAAATTGAAATAATGTTTTTATGTTTTCGAGCATATGGCACCCGTGGGCTACAGCTGAAAATGGGACGCCTAGACAGTGGTCCCATCTGACTTTATGCTGAGCTAGGGCTCTTTTGGCATTTCAATACTCGTATTTCTGCTAATGACTTGTATTTTATCTAGTTTTAAGATTTCTTTAATGAAATCGGCTTTTAAATACAATTAAAATTATTTATCTCTTCACAATAAATTATTAATCCCAGTCAACAGGTCACTCAACTCTAAGTTGTAGCATAAATAAGGATTAACTACCGCTCCACCCGGCTCCGCTCTCACTCGCTGTATTTGAATCGTGCCGACATTGAGATCAAACGGATTAGGAAGCTACGATTTTGGTGACGGTTTGAAGACCATGATTTAATTGGGGTCTTCTTCCCTGAACCTATTGTAGGTTCAACAATATTTTATAGAATAGAAAAATATTGGTGAATATTTGAAAAGGAAAATGGTTTAGAGGTCAATGAGACTTCGAAAGAATGAAGAACTTTTAATCTTATTATTCATGATAGCCATAATAATTGTTTAGCAGAGGTCATTGATAAAACCTCACTCATTCAAGTATTTGCATGAGCCACTTTCTCAAATTCTTAAGAATTCATAAAACACTTCAACAAATATCCAAAGACCACTTTCAATCATGTCTACCCGGCCCTTTTACCGAGTTCAAATAAAAAAATCGACAAAATATCTTAACACCCACAACCCTCAAATCGTTTTGAGGATCCAGTCAGTTATGCCACTTCAAAATTAAACATTACATCACATGAAAATATGAATATTTTCACGGATCCCGCTTCCACCTGTAAAATATAATATTCAAAGGCAATATCTCCGAGCGATTCCGCCGACCTATAAATGTTCACCATAAAAATGACGTTACACCCACGTAACTCAATCAATCGATAACAAACCTTATAGCTTTACGACAAGGATTTGTGGTACCGTAAAGGTAAGTTGGTGAACGTAAATATTAGCACCTGAATAATCTGTTATATGGTCTGATATTTATTTCTTTCAATGTATTAGTGCCTTCTTTAGATGAGGGTTTCTTCTTTTATGTATGGCGGTAATAAAACACAAGAATTCCTGTGAAAACTTTTAATTAGTTGGAAAATATTAACAATTTAGACTTTAGAGTTTTCTAGTTCAATTAATAATGAAGACAAACCTTTATCTTTAACCAGTGTTGTTTCTAATTGGGTTATTGATCTTGATACTCTTTGAAGCTACCTCTTGGATTCTAGGTGGTTTCATTAAGATATCGTTTTGAGGGTACATTATCTTTGAAGTTTAGGAAATATTTTGGGTTTCAAGTGGTATCAATTACTTCAGAAAATGTTCTACGATTTTCCCTTGTGTAACGTATTAATAGGTAGCGACATTACAATAGTATAGTTATCTAGAAAACAGTAATCTCAATGAAATAAGTTGATACGATTAATACATCACATTTAACTATTTTTATAGAGCCATCGATACTAATGAGAAATCGATAAACATTTCCCAATAATACCTACAACCATTTTTGGGGTGTGCAAAATTATCTAATGAATCCATCTGCCCTGTGTGGAGCGAAAGGCACTGTCACACTAGTACTTACTAAAAATCACTCCGTTCTTGCAAATGCCTTTAGCGTTTAAGGAGAGCAGTTAAAATTTAAAACATTTCCACCAGCAGGCATTTTAAGGATTACGAGGTTTATTTTGTTGAACACAATCATCTTCATTAATTATTTATCATGGTTTACAAATTAATAAAAAAAAAACTATTTATTTTTAAAGATTATTTTATCTACGAGTATATTAAAATAAATTTTAGTAAAATAAATTGATTTATATTTATTTGAAAAGTAGTGAATCGACACTTCTGGCTTCCCTATGGAAAAGTAGAGAAGGTTCCCTGTATGTATAGGTATGGTTGTATGTTAATCATGACCCAAACAAATCTCCACAATGCTTGTCGTGACAAGAAATAAATCTTCACGGATCTCAAAAGAAAGTAAAATGGTCAAGGACACCATTAAACCAAGATGGCTGCCGGCCAAGTTGTCGGGAGGAAATAACAACCGCAACAAAACTGCTCCTTTTGTTAATGCTCGAGAAAAATGCAGCAATTTCGCCAAGAGAGTTTCCTTTGCAAATAAAATGTATCTATGTGGTTCTCGGGTAGGATAAAGTACAACGTGTCTTGAAGTAGGTAGCCAGTGTTCATGGTTACGTTGAAAGGAAATAATAAGAGGTTGTTTTCATTTTTATCACTACCTGTCTTTGTTTATTGTGTTTGTTTTATTATTATAAACTGATAGATAAGGCGATTAAATCTTGCTCTTATCTTTTTTCCAATAATAATGTTTTAAAGACAGATTTTGTAAAATAAAATTATTTTCTGTTTATTTACCTATATGTTTATCATTATAATTTTATTACGTATAAAAATAATCTGTGCATTTAAATAGACCTTAAACTCTCATAAAAAAGTAACAGACTAGTGCAAATTAAAAAGTTTAGTCTTCTACTTAAACAACGTAAATAACACACCTACAGAATAGATACAGGTGTTCTTAATACCAGAACCTCTTAAGCCCTAACTCCTAAGCACTGCATCCCAACTTCCCAAGAAAAATACCAAGTGCTCGCTCGGGCGTTATGATTATAACACGGTCATGTATCGTCACCGCTCCCCAGTAAACTATTACACGGAGGTAAGTGAGTCCGTAATTTATTCGGGTAATCGCGTAATTTGTCGCAGAGGATTGGTGTAATTTGTCCTCAGGTGCGCCCGCCGCTTGTTTTCTTGGAAATTCGCTCCATGTAGAACGAAGGACGTTTTTTGAGTAAAATTTTTCTGTTCTGTTCTTTGTGAATTCGAAGAAGTTGGGCTTTTCGTTTGCTTTGAAGTGTTATTATTCAATTTGAAGCGAAATAAAACGATTAAGTCAAGATATTTTTTGTGCTGACATGCCATCGTTTTGTTTTGGCTCGTTTTCGGCATCGTTGGTTTTTAAAAAAGTAGTAGTCACTCGCTAAGAGCATTAAGCCAGTTCAAGCTAGTTAGTTGTAGCAGAGAATATAAATTAAGCCTCTTTATTGAGTATTTTAAATGCTGTACAGTGGAATTTAATAACAGGATTACACAGGGAACAATCTTAACAACGAATTTATTCATGAATGGGTTGTATGTCTCTAGTGCAAAATAGGCACTAAAATAAAAATTCCCTAGTAAGTATTAGTTACATGAATTGCCAATGCAATCACCTCTCAAAAAGTAACACAATTGACCCAAAAAAAATAAATAGAGCCATACAAAAAGCAATGAACGGTTGTAGCTACAACTGTTGGGTGTTCCAACAAGTTGTAGGCAAAGTGATTGCTTCAACGAGCTGGTGTTAACAACACGTTGTCGAGTGGTGATTAACTGCAGTAGCCAGCTGATGGCCAGGATCCATGGGGTATGGATGAGGCTTTCAGTATTATGTTGAATAATTTATGGGACTGTACTGTGCTCAAACTGAGGTGGCTTGCAGTTTTGATGAGACCATTAGGTTAACATTCTGTGACAAAACAGTTAAATGCATTGGATTAATGAATATTCATAACATACGAGTATGGAGTTTCTTGCCCATTCTTCTCCATACAAACTTACCCTTGTGAATGGGTGTAGAATAAATCTCATCCCATTCCATTTTACTTCCTTCCTTAGTATTGAACGTCGAATTTTAAAAATACTATACAAAGTATTTTTAAAATTCGACGTTCAATACTGGCTCATTGATGACCTGATTGAAATAAATAATATTAATTGACTTTGACAAGAACGAATTATTTTCATTTCTGAATTTATTAATTTTGGAGAACACATACAGCTATTATAATACTACCAAGCAGAGAGAAGGTCAAGCATGAGTTGGTGTGGCAAGACGTAAAATTATTAAATTCTATTCAACACATTAAAAAAACCTACCTAATCTAAGCTACAATTTCTGTTGCAAATATCAATTCTTCGTCTAAGCCCTCTGGATTTAGGCGGAGACCTCTCGCGCCCAGCATTGGTCGCGGCCATGCTGCGGGGCGAGACGGAGTGGGAAGCGGTCGCCTCCTTCTGCGAAGCAGTAATGCTCGCGAAGGAGGAGGCGGGCCGCGTGCGAGAGAGGACAGTGTCCTCCCTCCGCCCCATCCGCAGTGGTGGACGCCCACGGCGACGGACGTCGCGAGACGATCTCCGGCCACCGTAGGCGTGGGCATGCGGGCAGCGAGTAAAGGGCAACTCTCTGCCCGACCATGGACCATGCCCGGGCCGACGGCGCGTTGTGTCCCACGCGCGCATCAAAGAGCGTCAGCATAATGACGGGGCCCCCCTCTCAGAGGGCCAAAGCCTGCCGGGGTCGCGGGATTATTTCCTTACCGTGACCCCGGAACATAAAGGGCTATTGAAGGACACCGTGGATTTTAGTCAATAGAAGTCTGACAGTAGGGGTGGGAGGATTCATTTGATGATTTTACCACGCTAAAAAAAAAAAAAGCCCACTGGATTCTTAATATTAGGAATTTAAGTAATGTTTTGATTTGAGGACGTTATCGAGCACATGGATGTTACGGAATGGAATAACCTGAAAACAAAAACATTTATTTATTCGGAATGTTGTGTCAAAGTTCATCAAAAATAAAATAAAGGCTACACTCAAAAAGAGTTAACCCTTTGTAAAGAAACGACTTCATTTCTACTTCCATATAAACGTAAATCAATACATCCACTCACCCTTTTCAAACCCCATCAGACTGATAGCCATCCACGAGCTTTTATATTTCAAACGGAACCACTTCTAGTCCTCCGAACTCAACGTTGAAACTACACAGCGGCCGTAAACCTTCGGTAAGCACATTCGTTGTAAACTCGCCCATGATTTACGAGCGAGCGCGTGCACTATAAAAATGTTTAGTGTCAAAATCAGTCCATAGAGAAATAATGAAAACCCTGCCTCATTTTCCGCTCACAGTATTTTTTGATGAAGGTTTGTGATACCTGATTTTGGGTTGCATGACGAAGCAGATTGTATTGGACAGGTAAATTGTGGTGTTTGTAAAACTGGTTGTTTTTGGAATTATTGTGTATTTTTGGGTTTTTAAAAAATAAATCTGTGTTTAAAAAGCATTTTTACCGACTTAAAAAAAAATGAGGTTATCAATTCGACCCGTATGTATGTAATATTTCCAGAACTGCCCAGTTTTCGGATATGTTAGTCTATATCAGCGTCTGAATAAATGCAAAATTTCATAAGTGTATGTATGTTTTTATGTTTGTGTTCGCATATCTCCGGAACTACAAGTCCGATTTAAGTCATTCTTTTTGTGATGTACTAGGTATTATTCAACTTAGGGAATACTGCAAGTTTCATCAAAATCGGTTCAGTAGTTTTTAAGATAGGGAATTTTATTGCCTACTTGGATCGTAGATCTTTAAAGTCGATTGTATGTTTGTTCTGTCCTGACGGGTATATTCAATCAATGCTTGGACAGTGGCAAGTTTCCGGACTTAATGAAACATAGTAAAGTAGTACCAATTTTTAAATCAGGTTGTAAATGTGATCCTTCTAATTACCGACCCATATCTGTGCTCCCGGCATTAAGTAAAATTTATGAAAAAATCATGCTGGATCAGATGTTGGCACACTTTAATTCAAATGGAATTCTGCATAGTCAGCAGTTTGGTTTCACGAAAGGTCGGTCGACGACTGACGCGGGAGTTAAACTCATCAGTCACGTCCTGGAATCCTGGGAGAAATCTCAGGATGCCATTGGTATCTTTTGTGACCTCTCCAAAGCGTTTGACTGCGTCGATCATAATACACTCATATGTAAATTACATCATTACGGAATTCGTGGTCAAGCTGCTGGCCTTATTCTTTCATATTTATCAAATAGGCAGCAAAAAGTTAATGTAAATGGGGCGACTTCATCTGGGTCACAAGTCAAGATGGGCGTGCCTCAAGGTTCAATTCTTGGCCCTTTTTTATTTTTAATTTATATCAATGACCTTCCATTCATGATGGCCAACTTATCAGATGTAATTCTTTTTGCTGATGACACATCACTTATTTTTAAAATAGATAGAAAAGATACGGATGTTTTACATGTAAACGAAAGTCTAGATGTTCTCTCGAAATGGTTCGCAGCTAACAATCTTTTACTGAATGCAAACAAAACAAAGTGTCTACGGTTCTCGTTACCAAATGTTCCACAAGTGGGTCTAAATTTAAAACTTGACGGCAATAAACTCGATGCTATTGCGGAAACTGTATTCTTGGGTATTACTATTGATTCCAAATTACAGTGGGGCGCCCACATTAGAACTCTTTCAGGTAGGTTAAGCTCTGCTGCATATGCGGTAAGACAAATAAGGCAGCTAACTGATATAGCCACAGCTAGACTAGTATACTTTGCTTATTTCCACAGCATTATGTCATACGGCTTACTGCTGTGGGGTTCCGCAGCGGACGTAGATTCAGTATTTATATTACAAAAGAGGGCGGTCCGCGCAATTTATAAAATGGGCCCTCGTGAGTCTCTTAGAGAAAAATTCAAAGAAATTGATATTTTAACACTGCCTTCACAGTACATTTTAGATAATATCCTGTATGTTCGCAAAAATCTAGGGCTCTTCAAGACTAGAAGCGATTTTCATAATATCAATACACGCAGTAAACACGAAATTGTAATACCTAGATTCAGACTAGCAAAGACGAGCAAGTCATTCCTTGTAAACAGCATACGGTTTTACAACAAATTGCCTAAATCAGTCACTGAGCTAACTGATGGAAAGTTTAAAACCCATATTAAACGTGTCCTTATTAAAAAAGCATATTACAAAATTAAGGACTACGTTGATGACAAGGATGTGTGGCAATAGTTCCTTTTGCACATGTGGCTTCCCTGGCAGCTCAGCAGCAGTACTTAATTTCTGCTCTAACTTATATTCCACGTGTTAGGATAATATTATTCATCTATTTTATTATTATTCTTGTACATAGTTTTTTATATTTTTTTTCTTTATTTTATTTGTTTTGCAATATTATATTGCCTTTGATTTTACTATTTTGTACAGACTTTTTAGTTTGTAAGTTAATACAGAAGTAACGCAGCTTATATAGCTTTCTTTTTTATATAGATTCTTACATACTTCTTTTTTGTGAATGTGAGAACATTGTAGGTCGTGTGTATTTATATATATTTTTTTTTTTTTGTAGTTCTAATTCTCGTAAGCACTTCTCTCTTGTTACTAGGCCTACGTTTTTCTCACATATCCAATTACCTATTCAAAATTGTATCAATAAGTTTGTAAAACTATACCACATTTTAAAAGAGTAACCATGGAGTTTCTTGCCGGTTCTTCTCCATGGAATCGACCAACCCGAACCGAGCACCTTTTGTCGACGTTTTATAAGTGCCTTCATGGGCCTATGTGAAATAAAAATATTTGATTTTGATTTTGATTTTGATTTTGTTCACGATTATCTCGCGTTTGTCTGAACCGATTTTCATGCGGTTTTCGGAAGTGTTTGTTTTATTCTAGGGAAAGTTTTAGTATATAACAATAATGGATAATCTTGTGACGTTGCTCGCATTCCGTATTTGCTGCTCGCTAGGATATAGATTTCTAAAGACGCCAATTATACGGAGTTTTGTTGAGATAAAAACTTACAATAGTCAATGAAATCAAAAACAAAGCCACCGACTTCCGAAAGAAAAATTATTTTAAACTTTTTTGTATTTGTTTGTGAAGTCGGTACTTTTTAAAAAAAAGTTTTTTAACAATACAGAAGATTAAACGTGTCGCGGATTCGATTCCCGCACGTAAAAATATTTGCATAAAGCCCTTCTCCCATTATGATACGCACAGGCGACTCAAGTATCGGAGACTAGTCGCCACCAGGTATCTCACATACATTTGAATGCAGTCTCGCACACTACGCTACTGGTATCCTACGCGTCCGCGACTAGTATCGCGCAACTCGCCGTGTCGGTCGCTTGGGCGTCGCGTCTTTTACGAGTCTCGACAAGGTGGCGGCGGAGCAAGAAATGAATATTAAATTTGTGCAAGAAGTTGAAAAAAATGCTTGTTTTTATAACTAGTAATTACCAGAATATATGCGAAAAAAAAAATAGACAGGACTTGGGCAGAAATTGGGAACAAATTATATTTTGTATTTTCTTGATGTATAGCAGGCTTTAATAATGTAACAAGATGCAGATAGGACTCTTTAGACATTCGGTAGAAAGATAAAAAATTATTATCATCATGTTGTAGTTCTTGTGCTGCTACAAAAAGTCTACAATTTATGTTTCTTTCAATATATAGATGAATCCAGAATTTTCTACTCTTGCGGTGACGTCTTCTGTTTCTATAAAACAGAAAAACCTCAAGTGCTTCTTCGTCACTTGAATCGCTTGACATAACGTCCGTCCACAAAAATCGAGTTAGCACAAATGATAAATTTAGTCATTTTTCAGTAGCATAATATGCGAACGTCGAGTGGCGAACTAGTATCCAACCAGTATTCTACTCGAGTATCGTACCCTACAAGTATCGTAACGGGAGAAGGGCCTAACTTCAAGTAGTTGTTCCGGGTCTGGGTGTGTATGTATGTGTGTTCCTATGTTTGTAAACGCTCCCAAGACACACGAGAAATTCCTGGAGTCTCAATGTTCTTAAAATAAAAATAAACAAAATCGAATACAAACTACCTACTAAAACAGCTGTTGTTTGTTTTGAAATAAACCGATAAACATCCAAGTATTAATCTATTTTTTTACTCTTGAAGAGTTTTAACAAACAAAATGAAATATATAAGATTCAGTTTTAAAGTTTAAAAAAAATTATAAATGGATTCCCGTTCCTCGGTTCTCAACGACCAAGCAAAAACTCGACTAAACCAAAAATAAATAAATAAACATCTGTACTAAAGAAATTCACCACTTTGTAGGAGTTTGTCGAGCGAATTGATATTCAGTTGGCATCTTAGAATTTTTCAAATAAAAAATAAACAAACGCTAAACAAGTCTGGTCCCAGAAAGTACTTATTTACCTCAAAACCGAACTTTCCTCAGAGTTGCCCTGACACGGCCTCTTGATAATTTAATTTTTTCTCTCGTAAGAAGACGTATCTCATTACGCAGTCGACGCTCGTCCGCCACTATTTATTCCTTATACATTCGGCTCACGTAATAAATCACAGTTATTTAATCTACTGAAAGATATATATGGGTATTTACCCGAGTATTTTCTATCATAATATTTGTTGAATGCTAGTTTTGTGGGGCTCATATCGTTTTTAATCTAGAAAATACAGAGATAATGGCATGAGATACATAAATAACGCATATATTCAACTATATTTCTTCATTCTCTTTATATTTTGTAGCGCTAGATTTTTTTCTAAAGGTAATAAAATTTGGGAAAGTCACTTTTCTTGTAACAGTGTTCGTATTCATAATATTTCAGACTTGAATTGAGTTGGCGCGAGTATTTTGTCAACTTCTTTCTACTTTTTTCTGGAATTATTTCACGAATTTGTCTTGTAGATATAAAACTTGTTCCATCAATATTATTATAGTTGTAGCTTGTCACAATTCTGTTTCAACGAGGAGTGATAGACGTGACCTTATTTATTCAACTGTTATTGTCACAGAAGTTCACGAAAAGATAGATCTTTTGCGACGATACCACGGCGATATAAACTTAGCCAAAATGAACTTTACAAAATTATTGAAAACCGTCTCTGATAGCAAAGTTACCAACCTGAAATATACCCTTCAATAACCGATGGATTAGCTCCAACGTAACGAAATATCGACGCCCTAATCCAGGATACTGGAGGTGAGTGAAAAATTAGATTGGCGAGGACCGGACACGGTGGAACCTAGCCATAATCTCATTGCCCTGGCCAGGCGCGAGGCGGGGGACAAGTTACATGCGAGATGGATCTGACACACCCTGATCGGAGGATAATTGTAACGAGCAATTTTCTAGTCATACTAGGTAAAAGGACGTGTATTGAGGAATAAAAAGAGACGATAAATAGAAAGGAAACATGAATGTTGAGTTAAAACATGAAAAACGGAAAATCAATATACATAGAACTGATTACATTTATTTTCCATTACAAATCACTTTGATTTCCGCAAACAGACACTAACGAATAAAGGACCAGCGAGGTTTTAATAAATTACCTTAAATTGGAGCGCCAGGAATGTCAGTGAACATTTTCGTCGCGAACATTTCGTCTCTTGTACCAAATTGTATACCCAAAGGGCGAAGCGCCACAGGAATATTTGCGACTCTTTTTACAGGGACACGGCAAATGGGTACCGAATCATTTCCGACTCGGATTATTGATTCTACATCGGCGGATTTACTGAAGATTTTCGACCAAAATCGTACCGGAGGAAATTGGGTTAAGTGCTCACTTCTAGGCTTGATCGACGGACTCCATCAAGATTTTTGGATCTAAAAATTTAGGCCTACTTCATAGCACCCTGTAGTCTAGTTTGTGTTCGTATATTTCTATCGTATTTCTGAAATGTTTAATGAAATATTTTTTTCTGAATCTCTATTTATTTTGAAGTAGGCTTAATCATGGACCTAAAAAAAAGGCGGACGGAACTTCACTAAGAAACAATTGAAGCACCCATAGTAAGTCAGTGCGCTAATGTGGACAAGCCAGCACGCACACATTCACACCATAGTAAGTCAGCCGTCGGCCATTACGCTTCGAACGACACTCGCGGTTTTATACGGTGTTATTTTGTCTAATAAAAATCAAAGTATGCCGTCATGTGTTGCAAAAAGTTGTCTAAACCATAGTAGTTCAATTAAAAAAGCCAGGGGATCACTTTTCATAGTTAAGCATGTCAATTTGAAGCTTATTTCTCGATTTTACGTCAATAAATTTAATAAACATCTCGAAATCAATCAGTGTTGCAACTATTTCAAGGTTCAAATTATTTTAAAATTGGGAGATTTATATTTTATGTTACTATTTATCGTTATTGTATTCTTCTATATTTTTACAGATTTCCCACGGCAAATGATGCATGGAAAAAATGATTGTATAAAAATAATAAGGGAGTGTAGACATGGAATAGGAATGTAGACGTGTAGGAATGGAACATAAAATAGCTTTAATTAAATATTTATAGCCGAAAAATACTTTTATATAATTAAATATTTATAGCCGAAAAAACATTCGTTTTCACCACTTAAGTAAATTAGAAGGGATTTCTAGATGTGTCGATAGCAAAAGACAAGTCTACAAAAATTTGAATCACCAAAAGGGATTGTAAAACTTTATTAACATTAAACGAGTTGTAAATATTTTAATATCCAATGTGCTTAAATTATTTTACCTTTATTTTAAAAATAGGTATCCGTCACAAAAAAATTGTAATTAAGAGCGCCCTTCCCCATTCGACGAACGACAACGCGAACATGACCAAAAAGCTTGTTGTTTCATCCAGAACAAGAGGCAAACCCGTCCCCGCTCGACTCGTCCCCCGCTTACCTCTTACCGCCACATGGCTAACAAGCAAGTGAGAACGCGACAACATTAAAAGGAAAATAGTGTGCGGAAGTTTCATAAAACTTGTTCCAAGAAATACGTGTTTTTTCGTAAGCCTTACAAGATTATGAAAAAAAAGTTTTACATTTAGAAACTCCATTACATTTGCAAGGTTTCTATGCAAATATTTATTTCCGGTTACAATTAATGAGTACATTATAAACGCCCAAACATCATATAAAATTTGTGCAAAAAAGCTGATTTTTGGAGGTTTGTACTGAATTTGCTTCTTAAAATTTTGATTTTGCGTTTTGATAGAAACCTAGATATAGTGCACAAGATGCCTATTAGTTCAAAAGTTTCAAAGAAATATCTGTTACAACGCCATAATCACGTACGAGCGTTTGTATGAAAAGATAGACGGGTTGGCCGCCCTTAAACTTAAGTTCAAGGGAGATCTTAATTAAATATTGTTTAAAAATGGGTAATTTTTTCCTTCATCTGGCATCCCTATATACACGCACACATATTTACGCCGCCGCCATTGTGGTGCTTCAATCGTTTCTTAGTGAAGTTCCGTCCGCCTTTTTTTTTAGGTCCATGGGCTTAATATTAATATTAAATTAGGTACGAAACCTAAATTAAATAATCTTTTCTGACTTCATGTTCCGATTTATTTCAAAAGATTAGGAAAAATATTATATTTTCTTTGCAAAAATAATACGATACTTGACCGTCTTATTAAAACGTTTGGACGACAAAAGTAAACCTCGAAGTAATTTTTATGAAAACAGTAACAAAATACCAATACCTATTGTGTTTTCAATTATTTCTTTCGATACTCGTATCACTCATCGCGTGTAATGTCTTATCAGTCAATTTCTCATTGCTTATCAGACAGCACTTCATCTTCTCGAATTCCCCTCATTCCCAGTTCCACTTTACATAAATTACATTCTCATACACTCCTCACTGCGGAGTATCAATTTCGAACAATAAAAAGTATTCGTAACAAGTACCCACATTCACAAACCTTGGAATTTCATTACGATAAACAAATGTATCGATATCGGGATTATATTATATTCAAAGGGAAATTTCTAAGATGCTTATAACGTATCGGGAATTATTGTTCCGAATTTTTTCTACCCTCAATAATAACGTTTTTCTATGAAACACTTGAACAAAATTGTTGGAATTTTAAGCCTTAGTCAAATGAATTTGGAATATTCAACTTTGTTCTTTCTTTCTTCGCTTAGTGGAGCACAATAATTTAGAGAATGTAAGATTTGTTGTGGATTTTATACCTATACTCTTGTTTTCTTTGTTTTTATCTTTCGTTGTTTGCTGATATTAAGTTCTGTGTTGCCTCGGGGCGACCGTTTTTGTTTAACACAAAATCAATCTTCGGTATCAATATCTGAATCTTGATCTCCTTCTATTACGGTGTCTACAAACTTTACTGGGTTAAAAATTAACAATATTATATTGTTTTCATTTAAAGTTCTGTTTACAGAATATCGTTTTTCAAATTTTCGTAGACTGACGAATTATAATATTATTATAATTGGAAGTTGTTTGTTACGAGGGAAGTTTTGGAGAAAATAATTGAAGCTGGGAGGCAATAAACACATTTTATTAGTAGCTCTCTAACATAACTCGGTTGGGGGATGTTTATTGTGTGTTTTAGTTGAATGAAAGAAAGTTTAGATTGAGATTTTTTAGTAGAAGTGATCCTCATCTCTTAGAAGATTGAACAAAAAAAATATTTATATTACTGCCTGAATGTTTTCTTCGTAAAAATATTATATCGCAAGGACATGATGTCCTAACTAGTGATGGTTGCATAAACCCAAACACTACATGATTGTGATTGACTGTGCTGATTTTGTTACTTTACTGACAAATGGCGCATTACAGTTTTTCGACAAAATTAGTAAATCATGCATAAACACGATAACATATCGATGATAGCATTTGAGCGCAACTTATCGTTTTGATTATGAAGCAGGGTATGAATAATTATCAGTTCATTTTTATTATTTTGCTAGGAAAAGATAAATTTAGTGATTGAAAATTGACAGCTGCGGATGCGTGTCGCTAATTCAATTCCCGAACGAAACAAACACTAGCATGGTACAAGAAGTAGTTGTTCCATCTGGTCATTTGTGTGTGCGTTAAAATGTTTCAAGTTCAGTATGCTTGCTTCATTTTACTGTCAAACAAAACATCTTAGGTCACAAGTCAGAACAGTAGTAATACATAGTTTTTTTTTTTTTATCATGGCAAAATCTTCAAATGAGTCCTCCCACCCAGGGCAGGGCGGCAGGTACTGTTAGACTCGTACTGACTAAAATCCACGGTGTGCTTCAATAGCCCTTTACGTTCTAGGGTCAGGGTAAATCGATAACTTCTGCGACCAATACAGTAAGCTAGCTAGTGTTGTGTTCAAGAGTGTCGATATAATCTGAGAGGTATGAAAATCTTGTCTTCGAAACATAATTTTGTCAGAACACAAAGCTGTAGTTCATATTCCTGTACATAATCTCGTGGCACCTGTTTTATCAAATTACTTGCTCTATAACAGTCAGTATCTGGAATACTGTGAAGCTTATAAAGAACATTCGTTGGTAATTTGAGTGAAAATTCGTAGGTTTCTCAGTACCTTTTTTTAATGACAGCGTCTGTATTATGCTGACAAAAGTATCCGTTTACCCCTTTGACTATACAAAATAATAGTACTTATAAATAGCCGTTCCATTTCGGCCAGCAATTCCTGCGGTAACTAAACACATAAGTAAAGTCATCAAGTTTGCTGGGCGCGCGTATTCGCAGCGGCACGCCGACGGGCACGTGCACAAACATGCATTAGCATAATCAAATGTGGCGTGCTGCGTACGACAGCTGGCGTACTGGGGAGGAAACACGTGGCGTTTTGTTGGCGTTTGGGAATGTTAAATGTTTTGAAAAACAATGTCGTATTGTAATTAGCTTGTCGGTGAAGTTCTAACAAATGAGTTTTCTGTTTCAAGGCCCTAGCATGTCGCGGAACTGTCTCATCAGTTAAACGTGACCCTGGAACATAAAGGGCGATTTTAGGACACCGTAGATTTTAGTCAGTACAAGTCTGACAGCTGTCCCTCCCGCCCTGAGTGGAAGGACTTGAGTTTCTGGCTGTAAAGCGTACTTCAGGTGTCACAATATTTTCAAATGAAAAAGAGCCTCTTATATACGAATGAGGGACTAATTATTCCGTCAAATGAACATCAAATTCCCTTCCGTCACATAAAAGTCAAAACTTGTGATAAGGCCTTTGGTGTAAATTAGTAAGAAAACTTGTCTTTATCACAACGTTTTTATTACCAACTGACTTGATGAACTATTCTGAATTATATTGCCACTACAGGAATAGAGTCCTTTTTTCTTTGAGGAGAAATGGACTTATGATCCACGTTATTCCAGTGTGGGTGCTCAATTTTTACTTTCACTTACGGAAATCGGGTATTATCAAGTCTTTGTGCAATGATTGATTAATTTACTATCTAATAAGCAATCAATATTGTGAGGATCTTGTAGTCTATAGTACTTTTTTTTAATAGTGGCTTTATCGTAGCGTTATTTCCTCCCAGTGCGTTCTAAAACATAACCTCAAGATTATGCAGCGTCTACTCATACAATAACGTGTAAAAACATAAACTATCGAGTTAATATCTTGCTTAGAAACAGTTTAGTGCTCACTAAACTCGATGTGAGGATGTACTGGATAAAAGACGGCCTACGTGACTTCTCTCCTATTTTTCTATTTTCTTGGAGAAATTTTAGGAGAGAAAAAAGAGGAATTGAATCGAGTGGGTTATTAAATTAGATTGAGGGTTAGGGTCACTCTCGTCCTAAGAACTAGTTGACATGAGAGCATTTGAAGTTTCGAGGGTAATAAATAAGATTGCTCTGTTCGTATTGCTCTAGTGGTCACAATATTATAAGTATAGTACTAGGTTTCATACCCCGTTGCAGCAAAATGTTATTAAGGAGAAAGTACAGGGTCTTTATGTGCTTGATTTATGGGAATAGGATAATGCTAAAAATATTAAAAAGAGTCATCTATGCCTTGTCTTCGTGAAAATACATACAAGCGTATAAATATAAAGTTCTAATTTATCCGGTCTAGTTAGTTTTAATCAAGTATGTGACAGGTGGGCGTATATTAGTCGATATCGAGTTATGCATAGTTCATAGTTGTTCAGCAGTTCATAGTTCATCAAGAACTAATTCTATATAATTAATTTATGGGTAATTGTGTAATAAATTGTAGTCGAAAATAGATTTCTAAGAGCCCGTCAAGCTCGTACCACTCAAAGTCCATCTCCTTAATGATTATACCGTTAAATCTAGCTGAAAATAAACCTAAAACATAACGTACAAATCTTTTATCTGTAAAATAGAATCCAAAACACATTTAGAGTAACCCAAAATTGCTAGATATAAGTAGAATGATCAATTTGTCTGTCGGACATTCCGTCGGAGAGCCATCAAAACAAATGCTACAATTTATTTGATTCATTTTCTATCGCACACGTACATTTGAAGATGTTTCGACCGAATTTTGTAGCTACGTGTATGGTAGTAATTTAATTTTCGTTGCCTTTTCAAATGGAATTTTTGGGTGCGGGTTTTTGCTGAAAAGGGCCTAAATAATGACAGCCATACGGATCAATCTTTCAGGTTAAGTGACGCTACGGTTCGTGGTTGTGTTCGACTCAAAGCATCGAATTAAATTTGACCATTATAGGGACTTATGAATTGTCAAAAAAAGAAAATAAAGTTACAGTAAGAGTCTCGGGGCATTACGAAGGGAGGAACGAGTAAGACTGTTTGACCATGTTCACATTCCGAAACTTATTACATTGTATCTTCTATGCCTTTATGTAACCTGTGTGTATAAATAAACATAATCCTCCTTATTAATAAACGTAAACTAAAGTTACAACCAGGATAATCTTCGGACTAACCATACATTTGTAAGGATTAACCTTGGCGTAACTTTACTTCTCGTTTTATTAATAAGGGGGAGTTTGATCACGGAAGTTGATCTTTAATCTAGAGGTTTGTTCTTACGGACGGCGTGAAACCTGAAAATCTGATAACGAGTCTTGCCAAGCGGTATCGTCTTAACCAAATGAACAGTAATTCTTTTGTAAAATATTAATATTCTGAGGCTCTATCATGACTTTTGTGAACAATTTTCGTGAAGTAAAGTAGAACTGGAACTATCATGGTCATTTGTAGCAAAAAAAAAAAAATAGTTCGGTGTTCGTATACAAGAGGTGTCCTTTCATTTATCCATACCATAAACGTAGTAATCACTTGGAAGTACGCTGCAAATAAAATACAGAAATCTAGTGATAAAGTCTCTGTTCCATGTGGTTTGACGATAAACCGATTCTATCGTCATTGAAAAAAAAACGCGGACTAAAGATAGGTAATGACGATTAGTAGGTATTACATTTTACTTAAATATAATTATCAGTTGAGTAAAAAGACGATATCCATACTGATTTCTGGATAAGCTCCACTTCGAAAAAATGCCAGTATTCCTGAAATCCTTGACGAAATCGTTCCATATAGAGCAACAAACATTGGTGAAGTCCATAAACGTTTGTCCAGTCGTTTATTGAAACAATATGTAAATTGTGTACATACAGTAAACAAGACGAAGTGTATCTCGAGTTGAAATCTACCCGAAATGGACGGCAGGAGGGCGCTGGCCACAGTGTCTCTCAAGTTCAAGTCAAGTGGTCTCTGGTTAGACGTAGTTGGAGACTGTACGGCCGATAGGAATCAGTTAGGCATGGAACTATTGAATGACTGCGCAGTTCCTTGTCGGCTATTTTGGGAAAGACTTTCCGAATTAGATGAAAGCGTCCATATTATTGATTTATCGCAGAGTTAAGTACATCACCGTACATTTTAGATCTCTTAAAAAATGATTAGAATGTCACTAAGTTTAACAACTTAGTCACATTCTTATGCTTTTTTGTTGTTTTAAAGGTAAGCGTCCACAGGTCCGCATTGCACGTATCGGACGTTTCGCACGTAACGGATTTTAGTTTTCCTTGTATTAAAACTCATACAACTGCGTCCACTGATCCGCATCGTACGGACGGCTTACCTTTAGCCTGCGTTTTATCAAACGAGGCTGTCTATCAATTTGAAAAACAAACAGTCGCTCAAACTCAAAGTCAAAGTATATCGGCATCTCTTTTTTGCGCATGCCCTATAAAAATTGATACTTATAATAATTAAATCTAATTTTTATAATCAACTGATACCTTCAGTTTGTGTGAAAATTCTATATGAGTTTCGTGTTTCTGTACAGATTTGCAGTGAGCCAAACAACTTAGTTTTCCTCACACTTTAATAAAATTCTCAAGTAGATTACCTCACTCACGAACTGGCGAACGAACCCGGAATTGTTTTAGAACGCAACTCCGCCATTTCTTTCTATCACTAAGCAACTATTCGTACGTGATCGCACGGCACCGCTACCGGTGAACGGGCAACGAAAGAAAGAAAGAAAGAAAATAATTCTGAGGTAATCATGTAACTGGCGAGATAATAACGGGCCTTTGGGTCGAATGATAAATTGAAAAGGACCACGTTTGTGTAAATTTCTTTTGGATGAAAAGGAGATTTGGGACGATTTTTTTTTGTCCATGTGTGAAAAATGTGAACGTGATTATGGCCATTTTGTATATAAGGATGAGCTTGAATATAAGAAAAATACATGATGGTACAGTTTTCTTTCTAAAAAAAAGAGATTCACTAGACAGTTTTATATTGCTTTGGTTACCTGTTTTATATTGAAAAGCTGTGATGTAGGAAAAACTAAATCTGTTATACTTTTTGTTCAAATAGTGATTGCTAATTTTGTTTTATGCTGTAAAGATAAAAAGCTGGTAAAATAAATCCCTCACATAGTTTTCTTTGTTGTAAATTCAACAGCTGTATCTCAGTTTTCCCTAGAAACCCATTACACACAAAATAAACCCAACGAATACCGACACCGAAAAATATACAACTCTCAATATAAATTCCCTTTTGATTCCAACCATCTTTCAAAATATTATCGCTCAGAAACTACCTGTTTAATAGAGCGCCGCCACAATGGTGTCCCAAAGGAAAAGTCGCAGGTAACAATGGGCCAATACCTCCCAAATAAATCAAACCTTCGGCTCCTACTGAGCATTGTATCCAGCCAAACCACACAGAATTATCACCTTTAAATTCCCATTCCTAAAGCTCATAACTCCATGAAATATTTCACTTGTAGTCTTATTTTGTGTTGAACAGTTCAAAGGAATATACGCTGTATTGTGAAAGCAACAAAGGCGGTCTTTCTCTGTGGGGTAGAGACATTAATCAGCGGCCGTCAGTTTGACACACAAAAGCGTCAAATGTTCGCTGTGAATGAATGAAGTAATTTGTTGTAGATATATTTAGTACATAGTATTTGTTTGTTTTGGTTTAGGCTTCACTTGGTTTTGTGATATTTGATTAGAATCTGGAACATCGTCATAATTTATCATTTGTAATAATGGAGGTACGCACTTCATATGAACGCGTCACGATTTCCCGAAATACACTCGTCTTAGAAACATTTGTCTGTATGATCGCTTGGTCAATGCTGATGTCCATCATTATCGTCATTTTTATGACTCCATGACTGATCGGCTTCCAGTTTTATCAGGATGCAGTTAAAATAACAATACGTGCCTATCTGACTTAATCCATCATCCAGGAAAGGTCTGACTATATAACCCAGTACGGGTTATATAGTCAGACCTTCAAAGATCTCCAGATGACAGCCGGAACCAGCGAGTTAACTTCGAAGTAAGCTAACTTGGTATGAAATAAATGGGAATGAACATCATCACTACATAGTATAAAACAAAGTCGCTTTCTCTGTGCCTATGTCCCTTTGTATGCTTAAATCTTTGAAACTACGCAACGGATTTTGATGCGGTTTTTTTTAATAGATAGAGTGATTCAAGAGGAAGGTTTATATGTATAATAACATCCATTAAATAGTGGAGAAGTACTGTTATTTTTGAGGTTTCTAATGTGATGTCGTAAATAATTACATTTTTTCCGCTTACATTGCAAACGCAGGCTGAACCCTACGAGTTTTATCAAAATAATGTACTAAGTATTGTACACATTGAAAAGGTCTACAGAAAAGTCCGTGATGGTATATGTCTATCTCCTATGGATAACCCACAATAACTTTTTTTTGTCATTTACTTTTTACGACAAATAATGGCTAATTTTCGAAGCGATTTTAACCAATACAGCATTAATCCTTAACCAATTAAATACCTTGAATACATTGTTCATTTAATATAGATCTATATGGCCCGTTACACCGTATGATTTAAGTGAATATTTTCGAAGATATTACAGATTTAAAAATTGCGGGACGTAGCGTTTGCGCAGTTTTTCTGTAGTGTATTCAGTATCAGCATTGCACCCGTGCGAAGCCGGGGCGGGTCACTAGTAAATAGTAAAGCAAACTGTAAAGTTCTTTTTTTCCAGTGAAAAATCAATGGAATGATAAGGTAATTTTTACTATTTCTGTGTAAGTGATTTGCAAGAAAAATTAAAAGCAAAGAGAAGAGTGCTTAAAAGATGAGATTGCTTCTGAGAAATTCTTGGTGCAAAGTGCGATCGTACACTTTGCCCGACCTGGGATGATTCCCAATAATATGTTCCACGATGAATCCAAGACCCAGATCAGCTATTATACTCTGAGGGCCAAAGCCTGCCGGGGTCGCGGGACTGTCACATCAGGTAACCGTGACCCTGAAACGTAATCCCGGCAAGTCCCGCGACCCCGGCATGACTATTAGAATGTTGAAGAAATATTTCATGCCAGTACAACCTTTCCAACTTTAACCTAAGCATTATTTAACCCTATAGCAACGTTTTACATACGATTAAAATTCATAACAAAAGTTAGAACATACATATTAGTGGTTACTAACTAGGGCAATAACCGTTCAAATATGAATTTAACTGTAAAAACATATTAATTGATAACACAGCGGGCTAAATCGCCAATTAATTCAACAATTATAACTTGTAACTGTATTCATAGGGTTAGTATAGGTACAGCTTGATATTATCTAGTCTAATGGTTTTGTTGAACTTTGTACCTGTTGTGGTTTAGCCGTACTTGAAATTAAAAGGAATCTGGTATAAGATGTTTAGATTAATAAATACATATCACATAAAGTTTGTCGCGCAGTGAATGAGCGTTTGGACTGTTGCGTAATGAGTCGCGAGTTGGATTCCTGCAAGCAACAAATATTTATCATGATATGCAAGTAGTTGTACTGGGTCTGGCTGTTTGTTTATGTTAGTTTAAATCTTTGTAAACGCACCTACGATAAAGGAGAAATTTATAGTGTCCCGCTTTTAAAAACTAACCCTGAGCCTGTATAAATGGGTATCTACCTATTTGGAACTACAGATCAAATACACGTTTGTCTCGGTTAGCGTAGTTAATAAGCGATGTAAGTACGAGTATTTCTTATCTTCTAACAGAAGACAAAGGTCTATAATTGAGACTCCAACCAAAACGTGCGCCCCGATTGTTCTGAAAAAGTGCCAACACTGAGAGGAATAGCTCATAAATTACAGCGATTTTTGGAATTATTTATTCCATTAATAGTGATTAATGGAATAAATAATTCCAAAATCATAGGTAATCCTATACCTATATCCTACTATCATCCTTTTAATGTTCCCATTGCTGGGAAACAAGCCTTCTCTCTGTGAGAAAACAGATTTTCTCATAATGTTGTCTTCCATCGTTTTAAGAGTAATGTTGGAGATGAACTATATAAAGTATTGCGCCTGTCTTCATTCGATTCCATGACTCGTTCATTAGTGCCATCACCACTGTTCTATTCTTTATCACAACTCTATTATTGCAGAGCTAATGAATCAGAAATATGACCATCTGTTGACTGATGAAGCACAGTGCGTAAAATCTTAGTCAATTTACCTATTATAAATTCAGTGAGCCATAAACAAATCAAACAAAAGATACAAGGCGTTGACCAAATTATTACACTAGGAATATTCTATTAAGGCTCAGTGTACAATGACTAATATCCGGGTAGGGCAGCTTAACGCACGCATATGAAATTCAATGAGCTAAGCCGACCCGAGCCGACCTGAACCGAAAGGAGCCGAACTTAGCCGAAGTGAGCTATTAGCTCCCTTTAGTTTTGTTGAGCAGATACTCCAAGTTTGTGACAAGAATGAAGTTTCAAGGGTAGGTTGTGAATAATTGATTCTTCACGGGTGATTGTTTTGTCATAAATTATTTATGAGTAAAATTGTTTGTTTTTGCGTTTAAAGTTTGGGTAGAGCTTAAACTCAAACTCAAAGCATTTAATTCAGTTAGACCATTACATGTACTTACGAACTGTAAAAGTTAAAATAAAAACTAAAAATAAAGCCACAGTTCTAGCATTGGTTGCCTATACTTTACGAGCTTCTGACAGAGTAACGGCTGTCAAAGATCTATTAATTACAGCTGGGTCCAAAGGCTTTACATGCTTTTCGGAGCACTGAGACAACAAACGGTCACCCATCTTTCAAAAACCTTGGCAAGCGCGGTTTCACCTGGGTAGCTGATATTAATATTTCAAAACGAGCCTTTCCGAGAATTTACCAATTAAAACAAATAAAAATAAAAAGGCGTAATTGTATCCCCAATCCAATCACCCTCTAAATACATTCCACAGGCGAAATGTTAGTGTTTCAGTGACAATTTCATAGATAATTACGTTTCGATAGCACTTCAGCACACTTGTGACTAAACACAGGTAGCGTTCGATGGCAACGCACACATTCCGTTTTACGATACCTACAAAATGTCTGTTAGGGCTGCCAACAATGAAATGTTATTCAATGAAATAGTAAATATTATATTGATTTGAACAACTAGCTAAAAGAGGAGTTTGTGATAATTATAATGTGTGTAATTTTTTTGTCGTTTTAAAATCCTCCAATTAGTCCTCGAACCCAGGGCAGGGCAGAAGGGACTGTCAGATTCGTACTGACAAAAATCCACGTTGTCCTTGAATAGCCCTTTACCTTCCGGGGTCACGATAATTCGTGAGATTCTGCCCCAGCAGCATTACAAATAGCCTACCGTGCTCTAAATTCTACGTCGCTGTCAAAAAGGACACATCCCTAAAACTGAGTATTCTGTTAACTGATAAAAATCTGAGTTCTTGCGAAGTTAGTGCCGTCGTGTGCCGCCGGGACTAATGCCGCTCGCGCAGTGACGCCGCGGAATTCTAAGTGAGGGACGCAAAAACGTAGCTGTGAAGGTCAGAGTTTCAATTGACGTTAGAGGGTTCTGCGTGGTTCATTTGTTTTTATAAAGGGACTTTTGTACGTATTTTCGATTGATTAAAATTTAAAGAAAAGTGTTAATGAGAACACAAGGTATGTGATAATAGCTTTATTGCGGAATGAAAAATTCGACTGCAAGCCGAATACGAACTTGCGTTCTTCTGCATAAGCCATCCTGACGCGGGGCTAACCTGATTCGTAAAGCGTTCAGGAGTGCTTAGGCTGCAATTCCACTGAGGCGGAGAGGAGATGAGCTTGGCCGCGGATAACCACACCGCGGAGGCGAAGTGGAGAAGAGATGTGAATTTCAAGCCATGTGATTGGTGAATCGTGGCATAGTTTGTCTCCGCTCTGCTCCGCCCTGCCTCAGTGGAACTGCAGCCTTAACCATAATTCCGCAACAATGCTAAACGCAGGAGTTAATGCGTATGAAACATTATCAAAAAAAAATTGGAAAAACATGTCAGTGAAAATTAGGACCGTATCCCAAAATGATCGAAATCCTGCTATAATTAATTTAATCTTTTTAAAAATGAAAAGGTCCCTTTTTAATGAAAAAATCGCTAGCGATTGGGATTCGCTTGAAAAAGAGCTTTTGATGTACTGAATCAGATGGTTTAAGTCCTTTTCGCCTTAAATTTTTTCTTTCCACATCAAATATTTTTGTCTTATAATACAAGAAACCTACCAGACAACAACAAACAATCTTTATACATGTTCAAAAAACTTCTAACGAAATGAAAAAAAAAAAACACTAAAACTAACTTCTCTCACATGCGGAACCTTAAACCATCTATTTTTTCCGGCGGATCGTTTCGGAGGCTCGTTTAATTTGCTGAATGATTTACTTGTGTTCCGAGGAAAAATCGTTCATTTATACTTCAGACTTGGATGTCGATCAATGAGGACTATTTTGCATTTTAAACAAGCTCCTTTTTACAGCCCTGTTGGGCTTACAGTGAATGTAAAATGTATTGGATTATTTTTGAATGATTTGTATCTGTTAATGTTGGAAAAAAGGCAGGGTGATAAAGAAAGCAAGAAAAAGAATGCATTATTTAATGAAGTCTTCGTACAGTTTTTATGAAGTCTCTAACGAAATCAAATTATTGTTTAATGTAAAACGATTTTTTTATTCATGGTGTAATTAATGTCAAAATCTCCTATTATATATCTACTTAACTAGCTCCCAACTATTTATTTAGACAATTATCAACTTTTACCACTCTTTAAGAAATAAAAAGGATAGCAGACAATGATTTCATTTACCGTTGTTACGATTTTAGACAAATACAAACAAGCACAGCTATATTTCTTACAATCGATATTCTGAAATAAAATTTTATGAAACATCTGGAAACTCACATCTTTGAAAACTTATGCAAGTCAGAACTATAATTTCGCAGCAACGCTGCAACATTTTGTAGAAAAATGCTCTCACAAGCAAAAATCAGCTAAACACACAATACACCTGAGCAGCTCAATTTAGAACAGCTTGTTCGACGGCTCAGACGGAGCAGTCTTTTTGCAGCTAAAAGCACCTCGATTTCAGAGCAAGAAATCACAAAAAAGGAACTTACAGAAGTGCCACAGTACAAAAACCAAAAATACAGCTTGCATACTTTAATACACTGAACAAACTTCTAATTGACACTACATTCCTTCTAGAATATTCAATTATACTTATACATAAGCAAATTTTTATACGTGAAAGCCTAAACTACATTAATACTCGTGGAATTTCTGTAGAAAGTTCTACAATCTCGTAGCATGCAGTCTACGGCACGTAGCGCTACGGCCCTCGTAGCCGCGTAGACGCGCTACGAGTAGTTTTCAATACAAATTGCTTTGAGTCGAGTCTGGTGCAGAATTTGCGCTACATTGCAATGTAAAGTTTTATTTCTGCGTTTTGAACGTTTGATTGTTGGATTAGTTCTATTTTACTGTGGGGACAGAGAGAGTTGTGTTATTGTGCTGTTACATAACTTTATAACCGTTTCTATGTTTGTTGTCACTAAAATTACAATCTGAAGGTAAAAGGCATGGAGAATCACTTGAAAAGATACATCAGTACAAAATTCTGACACAGTTTCTGATACAGTTTCTGCTATACAGAGCCATGTCCTTAACTTGTCTCTCTTGAAAGCACCTGCATAGTAATTTGAGCCTTTGATCCATTAAATAAAGAACTCGTTTTCCGAAAACAAGCTGCACGAAGACGGATGCCGATCTTATGGTTAACAAACATACTTGCAAAGCCTCATCCATCGCACCCGTGCACCGATTCACTCTCCAAAGCCGTAATAAATAACAAACGCCTTTAATTCACTAACAATAGGTCACTTTCTGGTTTTGCCTTTTTTTACATTAAGAGGCTCACATTGTGCGGATGGCTCAGATGCAGAAAGCAGTTCTCTTGGACACGGCGCGCATTGTGAGGAGGTTCCTCTCTCTGGAACCCTAACCACTGGCAGCTTGGACTCTGTTCCCGATGCTGATGGGCTACTATTTTTTCTATTTTAATTTGTTTTATATCTTTTTATTTCATAAGAAATGTTAGAAAAATAAAACCGCAAACGTAAAATATAGATAATTAAAATACAACCCTCTACTTCCGAAACCGTGCAACATTCAGTAAAGCACCAAAATTTATTTATTAAAGTTTACCAACAGCTTCTGTGCACAAATTCTAAAATAAATAAGAATACTTACATAAAGGAATACCAACAGTCATGACTTTCTCGATCCACATCGACATGCGGATGCTTTGAAGAATTCCAATCGGATGGGATCCAATAGTTTCAGTTTCTGTGAAATGTACGACACAAAGGACAAATTGGCTAACACAATGGGATTCAAATATCTATGTCAACGATAGTATTGCCGATCTTCTCTCTTTTGTTAGATCTTTTTGTCATTATAGAACTTGGTTTTATGAGCCTACAATGTTCCCACTGCTGGGACACAAGCCTCTGTGTGGGAAGGAGTAGGTTGTTATTCTGAACGCTGTCCCAGTGTGGTATCCTCACGATTTTACCTTCACTAGTTTGATAGCAGTGGTATGAAAGTAGTTGTTGCCTTTATTTACTACGTGGGCTCGTGTGGATCTGGCATTTCTTAATTTTAGGACCTATGATAATAATAAAAAGGTTTAATTTAGACTACTATTTAAGCTATTGTCAAACAGACAGGCGTGGCGAACGCGAAGCGAGGCGTTTTGGTTTGTAATGTATGGAATTGTTTGAAGCCAGTCACATAGACTATCGGATCGCTTTCGCTTTTCTATGTGACTGGATTCAAACAATTCCATACATTACAAATAAAAACGCTTCGGATCGCATTCGTTTTGCCTGTCTGTTTGACAATAGCTTAATGTTCATATTTTGTGTAACTTAAAAATAAATGTTAATTGCAAATTATACTTACATTGTACTTGATTACTTGATGATGTCGGATTCCTTACCATACTTCTCTTCACATAATCATATAAAAGATTATTTTTAGTACTTTTATGCGAAACCTGAATATAGTTTGTTCAGAATCAGTGGGTAACTGAATCGATTCCAATATTTTTTTCACCACGTTATATTTTTTTTTTCAAAAGTATTTTAATTAATTTTATCACCAGTTAATTACTATACAATCATTGTACGGTTAGGTGGACAGCCAGGTATTACAACAAGCCTATAACTTTATGATTTTTCATGATAAAGTTTTGTAATTTTGTACATAGATTCTTTACACAAAAATATTAGACCGGTGTATAGGGTTTCGTGTAAACAAAAACTATTGTTGTATAACAATGTATATGCATAGCTACATAGGTACCAAACATGATATCAAACCCGGCTATCCCCACTATCAAACACCCGTTATATCAAGTATCTATTTGAACATAAACCGTTTATCGCCAGCTATCGCTCGGACAATGGCGGCCGGGGGACGCGGGCGGGGGACACAGGGGACGCGGGGTGACATCCGCTTCCGACGGAACCGGAAATGGCTGATATGTGACTTTGTTTTGCGTCGTTTGTTGAGCTTCCCTTATTTACAGTTAGTAATAGCTGTTAATATATTTAAAAATATCGTTTGATTTTTGTTAGAGTCAGGACAATGATGTGATGCTATGGTTGTCCACATTATGTGTGTGTTTTATGTAATGGATATTGATCAGCATCAGCCTATAATATTCCCACTGCTGGGACACAGGCCTCCTCTCTGTGTGGTCTCCACGCGGGCCCAGTGCGGGTTGGTAGATGTCACATATCTTCGAATTTTTGGTTCTAGGACATGCCGGTTTCCTCACGATGTTTTCCTTCACCGTTTTGAGATCAATGGTTATGAAATAAACTACACAAAGTAATGCGCCCGGCGGGGTTCTAACCCAAGACCTACAACTCACAAGTCAGAGCCGATACCACTGGGCCACCACTGTGGACAATGGATATTGATAGGCCTGTAGTAAATCCGCATACATTTAATTTCTGTGCTATCTATGACGTACTCTATAGTAAAAATATTATTTTATTTTAAATGCGAAAGTTTGTGAGGATAGATGTCAGTTACTCTTTGAAACTCTTAAATAAATGTGAATTGAAAAAAAATACATCATATTTAACTACCCAATTTTAACAACTTAGTAGGCAATAATGATAATCAAAACAGGTGACGATGATTATGTTGAAATCAGGTGTCAAGTTTTACGACCATAAATTGAAGACAGGTTTGCTCGCTCCTACATCACCAAAGAAATAGTTATGTACCTGTGTACCTAACGTTGCGGACATTTTTGATGCCATCACGACTCAACCGAATGCAATGATCGAAATGGCCGACTATTTACCTACCTGACAAGTCGGCTTTTTTGCAACGCACTTGTCTGCATCTCAATCAATGTCATTATCGGCCCGTCTCTTATTATTACTAATTAGCGACCCGCCCCATAAAAAATCTTCAATCATATAACTAATGATGAAAACCGCATTCAAATCCAGAGAAAACGTACGGAGAGATTTTATTTAATACTATGTAATGTTGAAGTTCAAATAATCCATTTAACGTCAAATAAACGACTTACAAAATAATTAAGATTTGTTAAACTTTTGACATTAACAAATTACATTGGTTTAAATATTTATATTTGAACAAAGCAGCCACATTATAAATATATTTATCAATGTAACAATTATTACATTTATAATTATATTAATTCCAAACATAATGAATTATTCTAACTAATGCCTAGACTCATTACGCAATATTATTTCATTAAAGAAACGATTCAGTCATAATTTAGTATTTTGCTAACAAAACGCAGCTATCATCATTTGCTAAAATTAAATTTCTCATTATTATTTCAAAGGTTGACCGCGTTACTTTTTACAAAATAATTGAATTCAGTAATTATTGAACAGACAAATCACACCGTTAACCGACGGGTAAATACAAGTCTCTTTTTATAACTAAGAAAGAATTTGTGAAAGCATTCTCTAAAAGAGCAAAAAAGGATGAAACTTTATAATGAAGCTTAGTAATTTTTACCCAAAATTTGTTGGCAGTAGCTAGACCATACTTTGACAGGATATCATTGAACAGTGTTAAAATTGAAAACAGTGGATAGACTGTTGAAGCGCTGCTTGAAATAGGGCTGGTGATGACGAGCAGATTGACCTTAATTATGCTTATTTATTAATTATTATATAGGCGTGGAGCGATACTTTTCGTCTTTACCCATGTCAGATTCGTCTTTGGTCAGTGTGCTGAACCAATCCTCGAGCTCATCTCAACGGGCCCTTCTACCATATTGGATATCTAGACGCACCGCAAGTTATTAACCTTACCTACCTGTTTGCTATCCCACCAATTCACAATGAGCATTTTCAAACTTTTATGCGCACAGTAAAATCGTGGAACTCTACCTGCGTCTGCGGAAATGCATGAAGTCTCTTTATAGTTAGAGTGAAGATTTCTTCTGGGTAGGCTTGCTCCCGCGATCATGGACCATGTCCGCGTCGAAGTCCCATTGTGTTCCACGTGCGCCTCAAAGAGTGTCAGCACAAAGCCAGCCGGGGTCGTGGGACTTACGAGCTACCGTGACCCCGGAACGTAAAGGGCTATTGGACGCCGTGGATTTTAGTCAGTACAAGTCTGACAGTCCCTCTTGCCCTGCCCTGTGTTAGAAGACTAATTTGACGATTTTATGACGCTAAAAAAAGCATTAAGAAAATGATTTGTATCGGTATCCTCCAACAGCGCTTCGCACTAAAAAATACATTGTTAAGTTCCGACATCCACGCGAACGAAGTCGCGGGCACAGCTAGTCTCAAATAAAAAGCGAATTGATGGACCGGTCGGGATAAAATACAACTGAATATTGTAGGTACGTGCTGTTTCCTCGCTCTAACATAAAAAAAAACACTAACGTTCCTAAATGCCCATAAATAGTTTCCTATAAACAGTAAATTGAATACACGATGCCCATAAATTACCGCCACATTCCGTGACGCCACATCCACATAGTGATACTTTGTCTAGGATAATAAATCAAGCAGTGTTATCTCTATAAAACTGTCTATAGGTATATCTGTTTTAAACTTTGCTGGCTTTGGAACTGTGTGGGGTTTGGGTAACAGCGGAAAAAAGCAATACCAATTTTGAGCAATTTTCTAAATGTTTGATATCCCCCTCTATAAGTTGTCCCCCATTTTGTTTTTGTTCAAAATCACGGTGTAAAACGAAAGTTATATAACTACTTAGATAGAGGACAATTAGCCAAATAAAAAATGTAGGGGACAATATTATGTCCTAAAGCGTTTGGTTACAGAGTTATTCCGAAATGTTACGAGAAAACGGAATCATGGAGAAACAACTTTTTGTCTTTTTTGCGGGTATGCGTATTGAGGTATGGCTTGTAGCTGAAACTTGAAGATCTATCTCGGTTCTTGTTGTTTATCCACGAACTTCACGAAAAATTGACACGCAAATTGGCTGAAAAGAAACTTATCGTACTAATAAATAAAGGATCTACTCTTTATCTCTAAAATAAAACGATGATTCCACTGATATAAACGGATTTAATTTTAGGAAACGTTTTATTCAACGGTCGAATAACGAAATGAATCTATTTCACAGTGCTTTCAAACTTGACAAACGTCAAAAGCAAATCATAGACAAAATATTGCCATAGTCGATTCTGATTCGATACAATTCTATAATCGATTTAATATTAAAACTTAACTAATAATAATAAAGAACTACTTTAATCTTTATAAAGTTTGATGTCAATCATGCATACAATAATGTGTTACATTATTGTATCCATGATAGTAAACTGGACAAATACCCACATCTTGACTAATTAACCTTACAACTCGGCCATCCTGTGAAAGTGAGTCCTCTCACTTGTTTAGTGTAAATTAATAGTTAACACAAATGGGAAGAAAAAAAAAAATTGCCAGTAAAACAATGATTAGCTAGTAACTTAATCCTGAATACATACTTGTACAACTAAAATTTCTTTTCAATAACTGATCAATAATACATTATAAATTCAAATTCGTTTACAGTACAAAGGTACATTTTTATCATAATTCATGTGTATTAAAAATTTTCATCACAATCGAAATTTCAAGGTATCATTATAATCTAAGTTCATCTCAGTTTATCTTATCGTTTTTATCTAGGTCACAAATCATTATCACAATTCAAATTCATTAAGCTAGATCTTTATTCACATTCTTTTGTTTCTTGCACAATCTATCACGATTCTTCGGTCATCTGTGCGGCACCGTTGTCTTGGTACCATTCATAATCTGCACTGACCTCTTATGACAAATAGTGCTCACATCGTATCGTATCTTACTCACTATCTTGCAATCATATGTGCGACATCGATTCCTCAATGCCATTCATTATCTGCACTGATTGCTCATTTATATATGGATTATCCTTAATAATGACACGCAATCTCTCTCACTCATTTTCGTCAGGGAAGTTGATTAACTAATACAATTTAGTAGCTTAATTATTATAAAATATGGGCGCATTTCAATTATCCTACCTATGTTTAGGTTACTCTTTCTGTACTTCTATTTCTGTATCCTCACTTTGATCACTGTCAGTACTTTCACTGTTGTAACCTTTAAAGCTCATCCAGGGATGAATTTTATCTAGCGCGACAATATTCTCATACCTCTTGTTACCTTTTCGTGTTAATGGGGTGTCTTCGACGAGAAATCTATCATTAGGTAATATTTTGAGGATTCGATAGGGGCCTTGGAATTTAGGAACGAGTTTATGCGATTTTCCTATATGATCTTTGTCTATTACGGTCCTTTCTACCCTGACTAGGTCGCCTACGTTATAATAATTGGTCTGATTCTTCCTACGCTTATCAAACTGCTTTTTAGCATAATCTTGCTGTTTTTGTATCCTTTCGCTAGCATGCGACCTAAGCTCTACTAACGCATTACCATCGATTCGTTCGGTTGTTTCTGCAATTACGTCAGTCAATACATTTTCTGACGCATTCGTCAATCTGCAACCGAACAGTAACTCAGAGGGACTCTTCCCGGTTGTCTTATTTATAGTGGTGTTAATACCTAACTGTATGTCACCGATGTAATCATCCCATAAGTTGTCATTTCCGCCATGACATTTTGTACTCAGGGCATCAATTATGGTTCGGTTAAACCTTTCCACCTGTCCATTAGCTCTTGGGGTAGCTACTGCATTTAAGATGTGTTTTAATTTTAATTGGTCCACGAAATTCTTAAATCTTGCACTTGTGAAACAAGAGCCACGGTCTGTTATGAGGCGGGAAGGTACACCGAAATAGCTAAAATGTTCTTTAAATACTTTGATTGCCGTAGTCGTCTTAGTATCTTTGACGGGTCGTATATTAATAAATTTTGTAAAGGCATCTATAATCACTAGCAAATACAAGTTGCCTCTTTTGGAGCGAATGAACGGCCCCAAATGATCGGCATGAAGCGTATGGAATGGTTTTTCTAACTTTGGAATGGGATGAAGTAAACCTTCTTTGGGACCACCAGGTGCTTTATGATGCGCACATTCTAAACAGGCTGACACATATTTCTTAGTAAACCTACGCATTTTAGGGAACCAAAATATGCTTCTGATACGACTCAAAGTTTTTTCGAAGCCGAAATGGCCCACTTCATCATGGTTCATGCGTAGCACTTGCCACCTGCAACCCTTCGGAACTACCCATCGCAATCCATCGTCTAGAATTTTATACACGTAATTACCTTTCAACACATAATTTTTAGACACGTCAGCTACAAACTTTGTCTTGTCGTCTTCTAAGATGTCTCTTATACGTTTTATCTCGCTATCATTACCCTGTACAGTAGCTATCCAGTCACGAACGTCTATGAGTAAAACATCAAAAACATGCTCTGTGTCTACTTCGGTGGACTCACTGACGGGGGCACGACTGAGAGCATCTACGTGCGCCATACGCGAACCCGGTCTGTACTCAATTTCGCAGTCATATTCCTGAAACTGGATCCACCAACGAGAGATTCGTGGTATAAGATCCCTCTTAGTTAGAGTAGTGCGAAGCGCGTTACAGTCGGTGACTATTTTAAATTTTAGTCCCAGTAAATAAACTCTGAATCGATTCAAAGATGCGACAACTGCTAAAGTCTCTAATTCAAATGAATGGAATTTTTGTTCATCTACCGTAGTCTTACGACTGTAGTACGCCACTGGCCTTATTAAACCGTCTGTGCCTCGCTGTAGGAGAATCCCAGCGATACCTAGCTTCGAGGCGTCCGTGTGAACTTCGGTCTCTAATTGAGGGTCGTATAAGGCTAATATAGGTCGTTCAACTAATTTTGCCTTTAAGATTTTAAACGATTCCGCTTCCTCCCCTGTCCATTTCCATTCGAATTTAGACTTCAGCAGGTCTGTCAGTGGCCGGGCAATAAGAGCGAAGTCTTTTACGAACCTTCGGAAAAAGCTAGTTAGACCGATAAATCGTCTGACATCATGAACGTTTCGCGGAATCGGAAAATTTTCTATTGCTAATGTTTTGCGCTTTCCTGGGCGTATTCCCTCACCACTTACATGAAATCCTAGAAACTCTAACTCGGTACAGAAAAAACTACATTTTTTTAGTTTAAGTGTTAGGCCTGCCTCTTTTATAAGTTGAAGTACCTCCTCTAATCGTTTCATTCCCTGATCAAAAGATCGTGCAGGAATCAACACGTCATCCATATAAACGATAGTGTAACAGACTTTTGACAATATTTTATTAATTGCTCTTTGAAAAATGGAGGGAGCGTTTGCCAGACCAAAGGGCATGCGTTTAAACTGAAATTGCCCATCGGGAGTAACAAATGAAGTTTTGTCTTGGGACTTTGCCTCTACAGGAATCTGGTAGTAGCCAGATGCAAGGTCTAAACTCACAAATACAGAATTACCAGCTAGTCTGTCAAGCTGATCATCGATCAAAGGTAGCGGGTAGTGTTCTTTTTTCGTTTTGTTATTTAATGCACGATAATCTACGCATAATCTACTTTCGCCGGTCTTTTTCTTAACCAGTAAAACTGGGCTAGCGTAGGAAGAGTTTGACTCGCATACTATGCCTGCATCGATCATTTCCTTCACCATAGATTGCACCTGCTTACGCTCTGGAAAGGAGAGCCTATACGGGCGATAAACTACTGGTTGCGAGTCACTCAATTCAATTTCCATTTGAACTATATTAGTCAATCCTAGATCTCTTAAGTTATCCGAGAAACACGTTTCGTAATTTTTGAGCAACTCTTTTAATTTTTCAACCTCATTTTTGGTAAGCTGTTTACCATAATTGAAGGCTGAATTTATTTCAGCGGTTTCGAAATCTATTAAATTTACACTTAAGTGATCCCTGGAACAGCGAGCTCGTGTAATGAGCGTATCTTTATTTAAACAAACCGTACGGTCACTAAAGTTTTGTATTAGTATCCTAACCTCTCCATTTTCTATTTCATAATCGCCCGGCATCAAATAATATTCATTCTGTGACATGCCCCGTAAGGAACCATTAACGTGGACCACACCCGAATATTTGTTGGTACAGATACAAGGTAATGGATACATTTCTTTAGGGGAAATTACAATATCCGTTTTTAAACGTAACTGTAATTTAGTCGAGTGTTCGCGAGTGAATATTAATGAATTTGTAGTTTTCGTTATGACTATACCTGGTTTCTCTGTAAAACTATGTCCAATTAAAACTGAATATTTAATGACATTATCATCAACAACGTACGCGTTAACCTCTTCCACGACACCTTGAATTTCAATAATGACGTTTGTTACACCCAATGGTACTACTATACTCTCACCTATACCCCTCATAGTCGGTAAGTTGCTATTAGTCCACGTGATTCCCCTCTTAATGGCCTCATTGTGACGGATCAGCGTGCACTGACTACCCAAATCTACATAGCCCTGAATTACTTCACCGTTGAGTTTCAAGTACATTAAATATTTATTATCATTACAATTATTTGTTTCAATACGCATCACCTCTTTTTCTTTAGGTTTATCATTTTTATTACCCGAATCAGATGGTAACCTGGGACAATTAATCGACAAATGACCTAATTTGGCACAAACATTACACTTCAATATCTTTTTTGTACATTTGGAACTGTAATGCCCAGTTTCATTACAGTTAAAGCATACAACTGACGCAGTATTGTGGGACTTCGAAGTCTTATTTTCACTGCCATTAGTCGTTTGCTTAAGATTATTACTGGATAATGAAGAGGTAGTGTTATTACGTCTGTCATAGGTCACTTTTGACCTATCTGGTTCGCGAATCTGCTGCTTGACCGATTGAAAATATGAGAGGACCTGTTCCGGCTCCTGACATTTTGCCGCTTTCGCGCCTAATCTCACTGATCGATCCTCAATCCCATATAGTAGACAGTCTACCGCACGTCTACCATATATTTCGCATCGATTTAATAAAATTATTTTATCGTAATAGTAATGTTCTAACGAATCGTTAAATTTTACACGCTTCGACAACATCTCGGTAAGTAATTCGGCGTAGTCTTCACTACAAGGAAATGATTGCTCCAGTTTGACTTTCCACTCAGACCATGAGTACGACATAGATGGAAGAGCCTGATACCACGATTTGGCAATCCCTGACAGTTTAGGCAGAGCGTAGTGAATTATCTGGTCATCGCCCCAACCGTAAAGCCTCGCGCATTCCTCAACCTTATTTATCCACATCACTATAGTCTGACTCTTAACCATAGGGTCGAATTCTGGAATCACGTTGCCTAACATGGGAAACTTATTACCCTGAGGTCGACTATTGGTTAAAGCCTCTACTAAAGTAGTGAAAAACGCTTGCGTGTCACTATTAAGGACATTGGGGGTACTCACGTGACCCGGAAGTGGAGGTGTGTGTCGCTCGATGCTGGATTCTGAGTAGCTGCTGCGGTCTCGCCTGGTGCGCCTCCCATCCAAGCCCCGTTTGGAGCGATGGCGCCGACGCTGCTCACAGCTGCTGCTTCGACTGCGGTACCCGTTACGGCTGCGACTCCGGCTCGGTTGGTGACGACGTCTCGTAGGCTGATCACAGGAACTGCGGCCTCCACTATGATGAGATTCCAGCGGACCATTTTGATCGCTAGATCGCTGTCTTCTCTGCTTACGCTTATGCGTTTTGCTCGCCCTTGTTTCTGTGCTCCGATCACGGCGACGTTTACGCTGACTGCTCTTGCGATTTCCGTTAGTTTTATCCATTTTAATTCGGAGACTTTAGAATGCGAGAAAAACACGTGTTTTTTGTGTTCGGTAATATTTCTTCGAAATAGTGGGCGTAATTGGCAAATCCCACTTCTGAGATAAAGGATCTACTCTTTATCTCTAAAATAAAACGATGATTCCACTGATATAAACGGATTTAATTTTAGGAAACGTTTTATTCAACGGTCGAATAACGAAATGAATCTATTTCACAGTGCTTTCAAACTTGACAAACGTCAAAAGCAAATCATAGACAAAATATTGCCATAGTCGATTCTGATTCGATACAATTCTATAATCGATTTAATATTAAAACTTAACTAATAATAATAAAGAACTACTTTAATCTTTATAAAGTTTGATGTCAATCATGCATACAATAATGTGTTACATTATTGTATCCATGATAGTAAACTGGACAAATACCCACATCTTGACTAATTAACCTTACATAAATAGGATACATTTTTCACATAATCATCCCCGCTGTCATTACGTCCACACATTTAAAACCACTCTCACCCGGCTCACGTCCACATTCTAAGATAAAACGCAATATAACTTGCAACAGAACGGTTCTATTCAGATTAGTTTTAACAAGAGAATATTGAGTTCTTTCCTTCTACTATTCTACCTTTTATTGTCGCGTGTGAGATACCTACCTACGTGACGAGTCAAGTAAATGGGATTATTATTGGTTTCAATTAGGGTTTGTGGACCTAATGGGAAGATATGTCTATGTACACACCTGACTACAAATTGTGAGAGCCTAGATTTTTATGTCACATAACCGTTACTCTTGGTTTCACTGTTTCACTCCTGCTTCTCAGCTCCTAATGATCGAAGCGTGCCTTCCCACCCAACACAAAAAAAAAAACTCCGAAGATTATCGCGATCAACCAATTAATAAACCTTATTAATGTAAGTTTAGATCTGACGCGCAGCGTAAGACGTCCAAAAACAAGGTAAGCAGACGATCTTATGATGACCACAGGATCACGCTGGATGCAAGCCGTTTCCAACCGGTCCTATTGGAAGTCTAAAGGCCTGTGTTGGACGTCTTACGGCTGATATGATGATGATGAGATCTGACTTGACTTTTAGGGTTGCCTGTGACCCCCCAGATAGAAGGCGAAATGCCTGCCTGGGTCGCGGTACTGTCGAAACTGGTAACCGTGACCCTAGACAGTAAAGGGCTCAGTCAGCACGAGTTTGATAGTCCCTTCCACTGCGTACGCGTGTCGTCACCCCTCTGGTGGGGTACGCTAGAGTCCGCCCCTTAAAGGGGAGAAGGACCAAGAAGGGACAGGACGGGAGTATTTGTACAGGTAGTCAAGAAACGGCTGCGTTGTCCACGCAGTCGTCTCCTGATGTTTCGGCCCATATGACATGATGTCGGTGGGGCCATGGGAGGTTGGTGGGTTTGTCCAGTAGTCCCTTCCACTCCACCCAAGGCAGGAGGAATCACTTCATAATTTTTTTTTTGCTCTTAAAAAAACAAGGGATATCCTGTGATGCAATATCCTATATGATATCAGTAATACAAAGGGCATTCAATATTCTTTGAAAGTATTAAGAACTTATAGCAAAACTGGTGAAATGTTTGTGTACCAAATCTCTTTGTCTGTTCCTTCCGTAAAATTCCACGCAAGCCAGGTTTAGTAGGAATTTATATTTCAATAGAAAACAGGATCTTCCAACTTGTTTTCTTTTTAAATATAGCCTTTTCATAGAGGAAATAGATTATTCAATCAGCCTCTAACACTCCGGGATAATAAAGCTTCTAATTTTTTTTTCTACCGCATCTATAGTTCTGAAGGTTTATAAATAAACAGAATTTATCTCTGTTAATGCTAGTATTAAGGTCGGCTTTTCTGTGATAAGAAAATATACATAATATAAAGAAAATAGGAGTGGGTAGGTATTAAAACGGTGTGTGGGTTGACTAATAGTAAGTGTGTTGTGGGCAATCTCTCAGCTGCCATGTAAATAGCGCCTGTCTATATATTTCGTGTGTTTGATAAATTGCTTCAGAAAAGTTCACTTACCCGAAATTTTTCCACCGGTAAAATGGTGCACTGTGGAGAAACATCTAAGCGTCGTTCACTAGAGAATCCGTATACGTTTTTTAAGGATACGTCACTACTGAAAGTGATGTCCAAACCGCATTTACAGTAACTATCGGAAAATTCATTTAGAACGTATCAGAATTTAAATACTACTGTGTGTGAACTCGGTCATACAATAACAAACCTATTGCCGATCAAAAACGTATACGATAAAGCGGAACTGTAAAACGGAACTCTGTGTGAACGAGCACTTAGGAGAAAGCTTATATTGACATTATCTACTACAATTCTTATTTTTAGAGTACTATACTTACTAATATATGTATGTAGGAAGTGTGAATATCCAAAAGTAAAAGTTAAAGAAAAGTAAAAGTAAATCAGTACTCCAATAGTTATTATAGTAACTAGTGAAATCGAGATTTCCATTACAGATAAAGTACCTAAATAATGAACAGTTTAACCAAGTCAATAATTCAATTATTGATTTGGTAAAACCGTTAAAAGAATCACCCGTCACAAAATTAATGTTTAAGCTAAAAAATTACTCATGTTTAGGAAGGAAAACGTCTTCCTGAGGTATTAACAATGCCTCTTCGCCTCTCTAACCATAATAATCATTACAAGATAATACTTTACACGTGTTGCTGTCATTGTAATATGTTAGAGGAAAGCTTATAAGTGAAAAAGAAAATGAGAAATCTATTAGACTACATACTCGTAGATAAATATTATATTTTCTACAAAAAATATAAAACTTGTATCATTTATCGTCGGCGTAGGTGGAGAACTACATAACTATTTTTTGGTAAAACGTGATTTACCTACATAACTGTATTTTTTTGTTGAATTTTTGGTTTATCATCAATAAATGAAAAACCATTTTTCTGCACTATATTTTAATATATTTATACGGTCAGTTCACACCGAGACGCGACGCGGCGTGACGTGACGCAAAGATACTTCAAATGTGTATCTTTTCTTGCAGTAAATAAAGTCGGATTTTGAGTCGCTATTAAAACGCAGCGCGGCCGCGGCGTCGCGCTGCGTCGCTCTGCGTTGCGAACGGTGTTTCTTTTCGTGTAGGAAATTGCGTTAGATTTTGAGTAGCTCTATTGAAATGTGCGTGCAGCGCCGCATCTTGGTCTGAGCTGACGCTTAGAGTATTTTTACTTTTCATTATAATAATGCTGAAACAAACGAAATAATTCTTAAAGTATTAAAGGAAACTAAGTTATCTAAATGTTGTCTCATTTTAATATTGTTAGTATACTGAAATTAGTTGCTTATTAATTAGTTCTATAATTTTCCTATGTGTCAGATTCTAGTGACAGAAGAAAATACTTTGATTAAAACATTTATGCCTTTGTCAAACTGAAAAGCGTGCCGAAGCGTTTTTGTTTGTAATGTATGGAATTGTTTGAAGCCTGTCACATAGACTATTGGATCGCTTTCGCTTTTTTATATGACAGGATTCGTATCGCATTCGCTTCGCCCTGTCTGTTTGACAATAGCTTTAGAGTCGAAGAAAAATTAAAGAACTTATTTTAATTTTTGGAATACTCAACTGATCATAACGCATAGTTATAGATTAAAAAAAAACTATTTTTCCAAACAGAACAGAAATACAAAATTTCTTGTCATGCGAAATTATGTAAAACGTTTTAAGATGAAATGTACTTTTAACGTGAATTTACTCTATTTTTAAACAGCTGTATGTTAAGGTAGGATACACGCTAAGTTAATTACTAAATAAGATAAGATCTAAGGAAAACCGTGGCTTGTTTGTAATGTAAGCTAATTATCCGACGGAGAGAGTCGTGTGTTTCACGGAAACACTCGGCTGGCTGACAAGAACATTATTTCTTATGAATTTGTATCATTTATGTAACAAAACAAAACATTGCGTCAGTAATTACGTAAAATATTATCTCTTTATAATATTTTTGTGTGTTTCTGTTTAAATGCGTAAATAAGAAAATACAAAATAAGGATTTAATGAACTTTTATCTACTCTCATATCGTAAAATTCGAAATACAAAACTCAAAACGAGTTTATAACGACGTACTTTATACCATAGAGTATCGAAATGAAATTAATAAATTAAATTATAACACTACTTCTCTAACAAAATAATGTTTTACCTAATAATTTTTTTTTCATTATGATACAGATTACAGATCATAGATACATCTATTTAATTTTTTATCTGTGGCTGCGCGCGCTCTAGATGGGAATGTTGGAATTTTGACGTTTGTGTTTCGGTTATCTTATAATTGATATGTTCGTGTTCAATGAGAGTAGATAAAGTAGTGTATGAAACTGTACATAACTAGGTATTATACCACTCGTGTGATACTATTAAAAAACTCGCTTCGCTCGTTTTTTAAACTCACACTCGTGTGTAATACCCCTCATTATGTACCAGTTACATAAACTACTATTGTTGGTAAACGAGCTTTAGCGTTTTCAATAATAACCAATTATAGGTTTTTTTTCTTTTTAAACACATGATCATGATGATGAAGCGCCCTCCGTAAGTTACCCTTTTTATCATCAAATGTGTCCTCTTACTCAGTGCGGTATGGGAAAGACTATAAGACTAGTACTGACTAAAATCCACGGTATTCCTTCAATAGCCCTCAACATTCCAGGGTCACGGTTACCTGATGAGACAGTCCCGCGACCCTGGACGGCACTGACGATGACGGCACCACAATGCAGGAGAAATGCCTAGTAGTGTGGGGCAACTTTATTATTAAGTGTTGCTTAATAGGGCAGGATGAACAATTAAATTGAAAGCAGAAAGAACATCTTAAGTATGTACGCAAGACCCGGGGTTGCGGGAATAAATAGCAACCGTGAGCCCGGAACGTAAAGGGCTATTGAAAGACACCGTGGATTTTAGTCAGTAAGAATCTGAAAGTCCCTCCTGCCCTGCCCAGGAAGGACTCATTTGATGATCTTACCACGTCAAAAAAATACTACAATCAGTGATCACGTATGTAACATGCACGTACGCATATTAACATGCATGATGCTTCCGTATTTGCTTATGGTAAAAAAAGATGAAATAAGAACCACCCAGGGAGGACTCATTTGACGATATTACCGCGCTAAAAAAAAACAGAGTTCGCCATGACACAGAGAAACAAGATTTTCACCCAACACGTCGGCAACGACATGATGATCGAACCCTCGACAGTCAGTAAAATATTTTCAGAAACATAACAGTTTCATTTCCCATTTAACCTTTTAAAAAACTTGCTACAACATCTAAAATTTAAAATCATAGCAGTGGAAGTCAACAAGCCCGTGCAGCGCGCTAAAGCGAACAAAGCCGTGATATAAAGCGCTTTGCGCTGCACCAACTATTTGCGAAGTAAAAACTTAAGCTGCTTTATTGTGTTAGACCTAATTTTAGAGTAGGTTTGTACAGGCAATGGTACGTTTATGTTATGACTTGACTAGCCTACGCCCGCGGCGTTGCCCATGGGAAGTTCGGTTATTATCCCACAGGAACTTCTTGCTCGAATAAGAAGCCAATCTAGCACATGTCTTGTCCACCTTCCATCTGTCCGTCTACAGACGTGGTCGGCCCACTTCTACTTCACCATGCTAATTTTACGCGCAATGTCGGTTACTTTGTTTTTCTGTAGAATGACTTCGTACCAAATACTATGCACCAAATAAACTCAGAGCATTGCTATCTCTATACATGAACTATGTCAATTTATAAACCTTTGAAAGCATCATATTTTATTTTCATTGTTTAAAAACTTCACTAACATTTTTTATCCGTATCGTTTACCAGATGTTATAAAAATCATGCAGCGGATTAGGACATACCAGATTAACGTGGCAATAATTATTTTTCAGTCCAAGGGCAATTTTGTAATTAAAAACATTTTGAAAAAAAAAAATATCAAGAATTCAGAACAAAATCTCCACTTATTTATAGGAAGATTTTCTCCTACAAAATCACAAACTTCCCGGTCGAAAATATCAATAATTTAAAGGCTCGAATTTCCTAATTATTTTGTAAAATCCTTTAATAAATGAGTTCAATTAATTCTGTGGTGTAACCGAAATAAACAGTTTTAACAATTAACGACGTAACGAGTTTCCGTGGCTTTTGTGCGTTAGATGAACTGTGAACGAGATTTAATTAATATATGTTGTGTGGCGCGGGTGGGATGTGGTTCGTGAGGCTCATGTGGCGCACAATGAGTTTGGTTGAGAGAACACGCCATGGAATCTGTTTTCGTTTTATCTCTTCCTGAGAAATTAGGCGAGAAACGGATGTTGTGGTAAAAGTCAATCAGCAAATTGCACCAAACAGTTTGATACAGATACGACAGTCTTCCAGGTACCTAATCAGGGGTAACACATAATATTTATAATTTTCGTAGTTAAGGGTTATCACCCAGCTTGCAAATAAGTGAATGTTAACATTTATTCACAATTTAGAACTTAAAACGTTTTCTGTATTATTATGATGTTTGAATAAGACTATTACGAGTTATTGTTGTGAAATACTTTTGTAGGCGCCTATTTAGCCTGATAAAGTGTAGTGTATGAAGATGTTCAACATAAATATTCTGTAAGTACGCTGTATTTGTGATTGTTTATGAAATCATTGAATAAAGGATTTTTGAAACTGAAAAAAAAACCCAGCTTGCGGGTCTGTCTTTACCTAAAGAGCACCGCGGCCCTGCAACACAAGTAGCATGTGAAGCAACAGGGTGGTTTTTAGTCAGTAATTCTGACAGTCACCTCCGCTTCATTCAGGGTGGGAAGACTCATTAAATGGTATTTGCACAAAAAAAAAGATAAAATTATAAACTTCTTTGATTATTTTCTGCTTCAGATTATTTTAATCTCCAGGAATGTAAAAAAAAAAACTTTCCACATTATAGTTAATGTAATATTTTGCTTACAATTACATATATATCACGCCGCAGAAAATTAACAATGAAAGAAGATCTTAAATTGCTTTATGAGCTGACAAAATCTAGAATTCTGGCTCATAGCGGATCTCAACAATAACCTAAAAAGCTCCTCGTTATATAAGGCTTATCTAGCTCATCAAACAAAGATAACAACATAAAATCCTTCATAAACCCTTACTAAAGTTTATACGATAACTCCTAGACTTATACTTAAACTAGCTTTTGCTTTTGGCTTCGCTTCCGTCACGCCGTCTATTTTCATAATATGACCGATTTTGTTTTGTTCCTTAGCAGTACCACAGGCAGTACCTTTCCGGGATTATTATGTCCATTTTTTTCCATAAACTTCTATACACTCCTATACACTCCTATACCTTCTGGAATATTCCAGACACATCTCGAACCATCCAGATCAGGGTAGTAATTTCTAGAAACTTCCAGGGCGATCCTCACTAGAATGGTCGAATCTTTTGGAATCTTCGAGAAGCTCGTAGATAGTTCTCGCAAGACGTAAAAATATGAACGGGTTTAGGCGTGAAAACGTGACAAATAAACTTACTTTTGCATTTATGTTAATAAAACAAAACGTGGAATAAAAACGTCGTAAAACACTAAGTCTAAGTTAAGGTTTAATCAGTTGTATGTCCCCTGTAACACACCATTAAAGTTACTCTATTTCCCATTGCGGGAAAAGGGCTGGTTCTGATGTACACGACTAATTTATACGACTGATTTGTAAACGACAGTCGTAAAATTATTGAATTTGATATAATTCACAAAATAATTAACGTAGAGAATACAGAACATAAAATAAAAAATTAATTGAATCTAAAACTGATCATTCTGTACAGATAAATTGGACTAAAGAGGTAGATAATGGGGAACAGTTAAGCATCTCTACGACCATACAAAAGGAAAGAACCTTCATCCTGGTGGGCTACAACCCAAAAACAAATGTCTTCTGGGCTTTTGTACAAAAGAAGTAATAATGTTGCTTACATAATTGCTTGGACTGCATCACCATCTGCCTGGGCTTTTCCCAACTATTTTGGGGTCGTCTTCCAGTCGAACCAGATGCAGCTGAATATCAGTATTTTACATAAAGCAACTGCCCATCGGATTTCCACAACCCAGTAACTTGACAATACAATACTCCATGGTAGGGCTGGTTGTCAGACTTACGATAATTGTTTAGACCACAATAGTTATTTGTTATGCAAGGCTGCAAAGTTGATTTTTGGCGCGAGTACTTGAATTGAAAACTGAGCGAGCGAAGGATTCTAAGATTGAACCGCGAGAGAAACGAGCGGTTCAAATATAGAATCCTGAGCGATGCGAAGTTTTCAAAAGTACGAGACGCAGAAAAACTTTGCTGCCGAGTGCAACACACAACTTTTCACCTCACACAGCGAGGAAATGTAGTGGGGGCGGCTCGCCTGCCAGTGTAGAAAAGTAGAAAACAATTGAATACAAGACGTGTTCGAATTTTAAACAACACTTTGTGCTCTAGAGCACAAAATGGAGTTTTGCGCTCAGATTTTGAATGAGAAATAGAATCTTTCCGAGCGGGTGAGGTGAAAAAACTTTTTCACCTCACCCATTTTGTGCTCTAGAGCACAAAGTGTTGTTCAAAATTCGAACACGTCTTGTATTCAATTGTTTTCTACACTGACAGGTGAGCCGCCCCCACTTCATTTCCTCGCTGTGTGAGGTGAAAAGTTGTGTGTTGCACTCGGCAGCAAAGTTTTTCTGCGTCTCATACCTTTGAAAACTTCGCATCGCTCAGGATTCTATATTTGAACCGCTCGTTTCTCTCGCGGTTCAATCTTAGAATCCTTCGCTAGCTCAGTTTTCAATTCAAGTACTCGCGCCAAAAATCAACTTTGCAGCCTTGCATAACAAATAACTATTATTCTATTGTCTTCACTTATAGTCGAAAACTAAACGCTAGTTTCAATATTAAATTTTTCCGACCATCTATCAACTATGAAGCTAGCCAAATCCCAACCATGACTCGGCAGCAAAAAAAGAAATCTATAATCCCATCTAACCCCACAAATTCCAATAAAGAGCAGAAAACTTCACAGAAGGACGGACCCCTAACAAAGTTAAAGCGCTCACAATTAGATAGCACCATCTATTACCAAGTTCCGTCTATGTGTAACTAACTCAATTACTTGCTGGTACAGAAATAGGCGGCATTTGACAATTTGGGGGCAACTTGTACCGACGGTTATCAAACTAAGGTGGGCAAGATGGTTTTAGAAGTATTTATAGATAGAAGTTTAGGACAGAAATAGAAATCAAAATGTTTTTTGTGGATGTGGGTGTCATCGTTGACAAGTTTTTGGTTTCTTTTTTGTATTTTGTCAATGAAACGGTGTATTTTTTGTTAAATTTTGTATAAATAAAGTATTTTGGGTGTTAAAGATTTATAATAACATTCATAAAAATAACAAAATTAGTTCTGTTATATAAGTTCTGTACTAAGGGTTTAGTTATTACTTTTAAAATAATTATGTACTTTAATTAAAACTTAAGAAGAAAATACACCAAGACTACAATCAATAATTCACGTTTGTACATTAAACTGCATGGGTGTGGCTTCGGTATTTGGTAATAGTAAAAAAAGAAGAAATAAGGACTAGATATAAGTACACTATCACCACAGCACCTATGAAATACTGCCGCGTAGACGAAATCAATACTAATGTCACCGCCACCATGATTTATGTTCAAAATATGAAACGTACATAATTATAAAATCATCCTTCTGTACAAATGTAAATTATTTATACAAAACAAAATTAATAACGGGCCAACAAGTTATTCAAATACTCCTTGAAACTCTATAACACATAACTCTATTGTCAATTAACTTCAATTACCAAAAGGAGGTAATGAACATGTCCAAACTAGCGCCAGTTGAAAGGAGACCTGTTCACACTGTTCCAGCGCCAATTATGAACAAGTTGGCACATGTTTGAATCAAACATGATTTCTGCTATCGCTAAGTTGTCTTGGAGTTGTCCGAAGTTTCGTAACTAGGTTAGTGGGCGATTATGGCCGTAATTATTTTTTGGGGAATATCTTTGTGTTGGATAAGCCTGATAAAGTCTTTTGATTTTCTGCGGCGAGAGGCACTTGATTATTTGTCTTTATTTTAATCATTATTATTTTTGCTCGGTACAAAAGCTTGAATTGTGTGGTAACCTTGGTTTACAAGAGTCCTTATTTTTAATATTTGATACCCCAACAAAATTTCTTGCATATTTCTTCGTATTAAAATCTATAATATAGAATGGGTGTTTTCAATCATCTTTTTTAATATTACGTAATTTTCCTTCAACAATGATTGAAAAGTACTTTCTAATATTTTTTTATTAAAAGACAGAGATATTAAAAGGCCTGTTACAACTTAAAACCGACGATGGTAAATATTTGTTATAAATATCTAACTTCATTATCTGAAGAATGAAAATACAATAACAATAAAATCAAACTACACTACGAACCTAATATAAATTATAAGTTTGAAGAGGATAAATTGGATTAAATCAGGAGACAAACAGAAAGTTTCCAAGTTATATCTTATGGGAACAATAACAAAGTATTATATAGTTCCCACTTTCATTTATTTTCAGCTATAATGTCAAAAAGGCGAATTGAGACCAATTTAGGTGTTAGTGAACTTTTTGTTTTTATTACCGCTTTGACTTTACCACAGCCTAAATGGTTACTAAATCTTTATAAGCGAAGTCACTGAACTCGATAAAATATACAAAAACGAAGTTGCTGTATTTTTCAAAAGATGTGAAAATACTTTTAGTGATATGAATCTTACTTCTGTCACTGTAGCTTAGCAAAAGGAGTGCATAATTTAAGTGCCGTAGGTGAAGATCTAATTTAGTTTTGGTAAAGAATATTACATAAAGAAACATTTCGGTACAGACAGGACAATACAAGTTTTACCTGCACCAAGAAATACCGACCCGTACCGTATATAGAAACCAAGTCATACGCCAAGTCTCATCTTGTGTCACTGCATAAGTCATGAAATAAGAGTCTATTTTGCCCGCTGCAACCAGTTTGGACTCGTACCGAACGGTACTGACAACCTGCTTCTTTAAAAGGTGCCACATCTATTTCATAATCCATTTCTTGGTAGGATTGTAATCTACTAAAGCTAATATAATAATTTCCAAATCAAAGTCCGGTTCAATCAACAGATTCTAAATATTTTTAACCGACTTCAAAAAAAGGAGGAGGTTCTCAATTCGTCGGAATCTTTTTTTTTTTTTTATGTATGGTCCCCGATTTCTCGAAGACGCCTGGACCGATTTGAAAAATTTTTCTTTTGTTTGAAAGGGTATACTTTCCCATTGGTCCCATGATCATCAGGTCAGGATCTGATGATGGGATCCCAGGGAAATCGAGGGCAACCTTCAAATTTTATAGGCACATAGTACCATTTTCATATATTTTATAAAGCTGTTCAAGTATTTGCATCTGATAATCATCATCTCAGGTGGATGACCTGATGATGGAAGGTACAACTCTTTAAGAGTAAGGAGTAGGCATCGATTGATTTACTTTGTGTTCGCATATCTCCGGAACAACAAGTCCGATTTAAGTAATTTTATTTGTCTGTTTTCTTGTTAAGTAACTTGCATGCATTTCTGTAAGAGAATAAAATAATTTTCTTTCTTTCTTTCTTTCTAATTTTTTTTTGTTGTACTAGGTATTATTTAACTTAGAGAATGCTGCAAGTTTCATCAAAATCGGTTCAGTAATTTTTGAGATATGGAATTTTATTATCATATTGTGTACATGAGCGATGTAATTACCGGTGCGAAGGATTACAAAATTCTAGTTCACATGTAAGAGAATAATGTTCTTGACAAGAATTAGGGTTGAATATTTAAACTAAAAAGAGTAAAATAAAAACTTTTTCAAAAAAAAAATGTAACCGCCTTCAAAAACAACTACAAAAAAGTGAAAAATAATCTACAAAATAACTTTTCTTTGGGAAGTCGGTGGCTAAAAAGACAATGAATAGAAAAAAAAAACAAAGGCACCGACTTCCGAAAGAAAAGTTATTTTGTAGATTATTTTTCACTTTTTTGTGGTTGTTTTTGAAGGCGGTTACATTTTTTTTGAAAAAGTTTTCAGTAGCCATTAAATTATCTAGGTGGGCTATAAAACGGGTAGTTCGACACAAACAGAAAGTTTCCCGCTAGGATCTTACGAGTGCTATGACAAAGTGCTATATCGTTTACACGTTAAATTAGTGCTCGCTATAAAATCAAAAAGCTGCCGTTGGTGGCTGCATTTATACCGTAGTGTAAATCTATTACAGTTTTTAGAAATAAACTGTTTGTTTCAGTAAAAAAATATATATTATATATATTTTGTAATCATAATGCTTTATTTGTATTCATCGGTTTATGTAAACGGTTATAATTATGTAGTTTTAAATTTCCAAAGGGAAATTTCTATGTTAATCATCATTCATTTGTTGGGTTGTATTGTCCCACTGCAGATCTGGGCAAGGGTCTCTCCTATTTCTTTCCTTGCCTAGTCGGCTTCATATTATCATCATTTAGGTATTTACGAAAAGCCTATGTGAATCATTCTATTAAAGCCAAACACAGTTTTCTCAGACAACTTTAACGTTTGTTTGCATGAACTGCTTAAAATTCTGCTGATCCGTTAAACCACGCCCGCAAGAGACGATCAGCCAAAATACATAAAACTCAAATATTTAAACTTCCGAACTGAATTTGATTCCTATCGCTAACACTCCAATTTTATATCGTCGGCACACTGTAAACTTTTATGTTTACCCATAACGTTTCTATTTCGGGCTAATATAATTGAAATGGAGTTCGTATATTGTTTTAAACAAACGATCAATCAATTCGTGAGCAGCTAACCGGATAACGCCGGATGAATAAAAAGCTTTTATTTATTTTGTTTTAAGGATATACGTGAATTCTTCACTATGTGTTAATTTAAATATTTATCATATATTTTGTTGTGACTATAAGAGTAGGTAATGAATAAAGGTATAGATTATAAAGTTTATTTTGCTATGGTTTTGCCCACATAGTAGTTGGATATGACTATACTCCTACCTAGCCCGAGAGAAAAAGAAATACGGCGAAGTTGGTCAGCAGTAAACCTGAAAGCTACGGCAGTCGGGTTTTACGTGCGGATACCTCCTGCATTCTACACAAAGTAGCTCGGCGAAGAAAGCACTCCATGCTGTTAAGTGCTGGATATACTGGCGTATTCGGCAAGTTAGCAAAGCAATGTTGATGGCTTAGGGCGGTAGTTGAGGTTAAAAGCGACTGCCGGCCAGATACTGATACGGAGGCCGCTACAACTGGCGGAGGGTTTGGATAAACCCTCCGCCAGTTGTAGCGGCCTCCGTTCCATTGAGTTACGGTGGCTAACGACGAGAGAGGGCATCTGCAGTTGCGCACCCGCTTATGTAGGTACTAAAAATATTCCTGCGCAGATGATTGCTCCCGAATGACGTAAAGTCTCATGCGATGGGTTGAGGTAGAGAGGTCCGGTTTGAATTTAATTAAACTCTAAATGCATTTTATGAATCCAGCTCCATCATCTTTGGCCGTCTTGTCTTACCCACTGCTGAGCTGCACATCCAAGTTTTACGCGGTTACTTCTGGATCTCGTCCACCCACCGGGCTGGTCTACCAATACTACTACCGCTTTTCGAGAACCAGTGAGGGCTCTACTTCACCTGCCATCACCATCAGTCACCACGTCTTACAACTTAATTTGGGATCTTTTCCATGTTTATTATTTGTATTGAGTTTCCCATATTTCGGCTTTGTTTTATAGCCATGATTCACGTAAACACACGTCACATTTTTAACGTTATTTCTAAACACCTGACAAAATATATCTATTCCCAAACATCAAACCTAATCATCATCATAATCATTAGCCTTTAAATGTTCCCACTGCTCGGACACAGGCCTCCTCTCTGAGAGAGGGAGCGGGCCATAATCTACCACGCGGGTCCAGTGCGGGTTGATGAATGTCATGTCTTCGAATTTTTGGTTCTAGTACAAACCTAATACTTACGCCAAATTTCAAAAATCTTCTACTATTCTCCAACCCATTACAGTTCGTTTCGGTGTAAAGGCAGTCCGCCCCGACAGCCAGTAATTCTCGATCTCGGCCAACGAGGCAAGTTTAATGAAATTCTTGCTGCCCCTATCTCCGTACTATGCTTACACCGTGTTTTTAACTTCGCACTCTCGTACTGCTTGTTTTGCGGGGGATATGAAAAAGTGTGGTGGAAAATACATGGGGTTTAGTGTTTAGAGAGTTGCTATGTAAACGTCATTATGGTTTGAGTAATTTTCGCTCATAATCAGAGCATCTCGTTCATTTTCCTTGCTCTTTTGTTTCGGGTTTTGGCTGGAAATGAAGATTCTTTGCAAAATGACAGTGAACTGTCTTATGACGGACCTTTTTTACCCGACTGCGCGACGCAAAGGAGGGTAATGTGTTTATCGGTCTATGTATGTATGTATGTATGTATGTTTGTTTCTATGTGGCGTTCTAGAGACCAAATGCGTAGGCCGATTTTGATAATTCTTACATCAATCGATTCGTCTTAATAGTCCAAGAGCTACTGAACCCTGCGACTAACGGTCTTCCTGTAAGGTTAGAAATTTGTACACGTAATATTTATAGCATGCTAAGAGCAATAGCGACGACCTGGCAGGCGTCAGCCGTGCACATCATTAGACAATTTAATTTTCAAAGTGTAAAAAAAAATGAAAAAAAAAACTTGTTCCTGTAAGCTTAAAAATTTTACAGGATGTAGTTTATTTATTGTAAATCTTGGAAAAAAAATGACAGGCGATTACAAGGTGCACAAGTATGTGACAGGCGAATTGAAAAGTGCAAAGTTGATGAGGAAAAATAAACTTTCTCCTGTAAGATCAAAATTATCTCGCGTTTGGCTGAACTGATTTTGATGCCGTTTTCAGAAAAGTGTGCGTTACATTCCGAGAAAGGTTTTAATATACAGGGTGAATTTTTCAACTGGGCGTGGATGGCTATCTCCGAAACTACGAGGAATATCGAAAAACGTTGAAAGGAATCTCGAGGCCGATTTTGACGAAAATAAAACTGCGTCGTTGAATTTTAGAAAACTCAATAATCCTGGCCAGGAATCGAACCCGCTGATTTTGGAAAAAAAAACACAGCCTGTATTATTACACCATTCGATAGTGTTGCTAATAAGGATAAAATTCTGGGAAGTGATCATATAAGGCAAACTTAAGGAAATAGCAGATTTTTATGAAATTGCTATATTTCTATGTTACTATGTTCTACTGAGCCATAATTTATTTATAAATGTTTTCAATAATTCAGTGGATTTGATGTCTCAACAATCCCAGTGTATTCAGCAATGTGAAATTATTGAGTTGAACAAAAATAAGCGTTATTTCAAAGAATTAACGGTTAACTTATGTTCCGAATACAGTTATCGTCTTGAACATTCATCAGTTTCTTATTTTTTTTTTTTTTAATTATACGTTTTCCTAAAGTTTGCCGTATATGATTACTTCCCAGAATTTGATCCTTATTAGCAACACTATCGAATGGTGTAATAATACAGGCTGTGATTTTTTTTTCAAAATCAGCGGGTTCGATTCCTGGCCAGGATTATTGATTTTTCTAAAATCCAACGATGCAGTTTTATTTTGGTCAAAATCGGCCTCGAGATTCCTTTCAACTTTTTTCGATATTCCTCATTGTTTCGGAGATAGCCATCCACGCCCAGTTGAAAAATTCACCCTGTATATTAAAACCTTTCTCGGAATGTAACGCACACTTTTCTGAAAACGGCATCAAAATCAGTTCATCCAAACGCGAGATAATTTTGATCTTACAGGAGAAAGTTTATTTTTCCTCATCAACTTTGCACTTTTCAATTCGCCTGTCACATACTTGTGCACCTTGTAATCGCCTGTCATTTTTTTTCCAAGATTTACAATAAATAAACTACATCCTGTAAAATTTTTAAGCTTACAGGAACAAGTTTTTTTTTTCATTTTTTTTTACACTTTGAAAATTAAATTGTCTAATGATGTGCACGGCTGACGCCTGCCAGGTCGTCGCTATTGCTCTTAGCATGCTATAAATATTACGTGTACAAATTTCTAACCTTACAGGAAGACCGTTAGTCGCGGGGTTCAGTAGCTCTCCAGCTATAACCTTGCGAGTGTCACTAAAGACATGACAGTAATAAAAATTCACCACAGCGACAACCAGACGCCATATTGTCAAAATGAAAAAAAAATGTCGATAAAATATGTCAAGTGGGGTGTCGTTGAATAGGTATTTTAAAATAATCTTTAGGTTCCTTTTATCATTTTTCATTTTAAATAATAGTTTAGGATATAATAACGATTTAAAGTTGTTTAACAAAACAATCATTCTCGCTAATTTTCTTATTACTTATTGATTTAAGGTTTGATTTCAAGTATGAGTGTGAATATGACATGTCAGAAATACGAAAAAAATAGTCACGTGACTTAAATCCAATATGGCGGACGTCTTAGATGGCAGACAGGCTATTTGAAATGCACCCCTATGATATGGATATCTAATGAAAGGGTTTGCTGTGAGGAGAAAGAAAAAAAATGTCACGTGACTTAAATCCAATATGGCGGACGTCCAAGATGGCAGACTGGCTTTTTGAAACCCACCCCCATGATATGGGTATCAAATGAAAAGGTTTGCTGTCAGGAATACGAAAAAAATAGTCACGTGACTTAAATCCAATATGGCGACGTCCAAGATGGCAGACAGGCTAGTTGAAATGCACCCCTATGATATGGATATCAAATGAAAGAGTTTGCTCTCAGGAGAAAGAAAAAAAATAGTCACGTGACTTAAATCCAATATGGCGACGTCCAAGATGGCAGACAGGCTAGTTGAAATGCACCCCTATGATATGGATATCAAATGAAAGGGTTTGCTGTCAGGAGAAAGAAAAAAAATAGTCACGTGACTTAAATCCAATATGGCGACGTCCAAGATGGCAGACAGGCTAGTTGAAATGCACCCCTATGATATGGATATCAAATGAAAGGGTTTGCTGTCAGGAGAAAGAAAAAAAATAGTCACGTGACTTAAATCCAATATGGTGACGTCCAAGATGGCAGACAGGCTAGTTGAAATGCACCCCTATGATATGGATATCAAATGAAAGGGTTTGCTGTCAGGAGAAAGAAAAAAATAGTCACGTGACTTAAATCCAATATGGCGACGTCCAAGATGGCAGACAGGCTAGTTGAAATGCACCCCTATGATATGGATATCAAATGAAAGAGTTTGCTGTCAGGAGAAAGAAAAAAAATAGTCACGTGACTTAAATCCAATAAGGCAGACGTCTAAGATGGCGGACAGGCTTTGAGGCACTTCCCGATAAGCTAGCAGGCTGAAATTTTCTGGGTAGCTTCAAACCCGATGAACAAAGATAAAATAAATAATATACAGGGTGATTTTTTAGTCACCATCCAAATTTTAATATATTAATCTTTGGCGAAAATCATAGAATACGTGTTTTTTCTTTTTGTATCACTCAATAGAAAAATATCGAGATATCACGTCTCAATGTTATCTATAAAAAGTTGATGAATCTGGACACCGCGCTGTGATGTGTCGCTCAGGTGTAGCGGGGCGGGGCGGGGGGTCAGCGGGGTGCGCTCTGTCCGTTTCATGCGTCGGCAAGTGTACAATACGGCCGTCGTATCTTGGCGAGTCTGAACATAGGCTCTGCGAACTTTAGCGCATGTACAATCGTGAACAAAACTGTTATTGTCATTTTATTATACTGTTTTATTGTACTGTGTAGTGCCAACTGACACTTGCAAATAACACACAAAAAGATCTAAAACACTAAACAAAAACATTAACAATACTAATAAAACTTAACAACAGTAAAAACAATCTTAAACACTATTACAGAAAATTTAAAAATACCAATAAAACTTATCAGTAACAACGAAAACTTTTGTAACCGACTGCGCTCAAGACAGAGATAGCGACACCAATACGACACCGACGCTAACGTGTGACCGAGACAGTATCGTGTACCGAGCATTGCCGAATACGCACGAAGCTTTACGAAGTAATCAAAAAGGGATGTCCAATACGCGTGTCTGAGGGTGTTGTTTTATCGATTTTCTTCAAATCGATCGAAATTAAGTTTCAATAATATATTTATTTTCAATTATTTAAAGAGGTTTTAAATTTCTCAAACAGTTGTTACTCAAGTAATCATTAATAGATAACTGATATTATAAGTTAATCTTGACTTTCAACTGAGAAAATACTTTTTTTTTAGTTTATTTTTATACTAAAGTCGAAATCTCCTTCATTTGTAATTCTTGTTTCGTTTCATATATTACATAAACAAAAATCAATAAATTCTAAATGAAACTTATGGATTACGATATTTGATCGATAAAGGGTCGATTGTATTAACATAAGGTCAATCTCTAGCCTAGACCACCGCCCCCGCACGTCGCCATTTGGTTCCTAAAAAAGGTTATTGCGCAACCTTCTGCGCGAAGTTCGGACTCGCCAAGTTACGTCGGCCGTATTGTATATTATTAACGTTTAGCTTAGTGACCACACAGAGCGGATGAGAAAATGATTTAATATGACAATTTGACGTATCGATTTTTTTTCAAAAATGGGGTTAGTGATTGATACCTAATGTCTAGAAAAATTTTGAACGGTGGTAAAAAAGTCACCCTGTATATGTAATTATTTAAAAAAATCTAAAAACCCACGTTTTTTAATATCCTAAAAATAAGAAAATAACTATAAAGGACTGAGAGAGGGGCCACTCAAAACGTGGGGGCGTACCTTTACAAGTTACACCCACGATCTATACACGTCAGGTAAATATATCCCATAAATAATATACGCCCCCACGTTTTGAGTGGCTCCTCTCTCAGCTTCGTAGGGTTGTGTTCTTATTTTTAGGACATTTAAAAACGGGGGTTTTCAGATTCTTTTTTGAAAAAAAAAATCTGTACACAAGCTGCTGAGAGATGTGGTTGACTTAAGTTCACAGATTTTGCTAAAGGTCAAGCATACGACCGTATAGCTTTGAGCCGAGTTAGGTCTCTAGAGGGACTAATCATCAGTAGTTTAGACCACCGCAAGTTACTAAATAATCCCCACGATATTAACACCCTCAATGAAATGACTAGATTGCGACCATCTTATAACGAATTTAATGAATCGTAACTAAAAAGTATGAAATAAAAAAATAATTAAAAAAAAACAAAAAACCCGACTGCGTTAAAAAAAAAAACTAAAAAGAAAGAAACAAGCCCAGTAGTTTAGAATTCACTCATTCACACTCACAGTCGGGGCCCCTTCAAATTATACAAATCAAATCTTCCCAAGGGGCCCCGACTGTGAGTGTGAATGAGTGAATTCTAAACTACTGGGCTTGTTTCTTTCTTTTTAGTTTTTTTTTTAACGCAGTCGGGTTTTGTGTTTTTTTTTAATTATTTTTTTTGTTGTTAGAAATTCATCAAACGAGTCCTTCCGCCGTGGATGTACATGTACAATAAGGGACTGTCAGGCTATTATGGAATAAAAGTTCACCCCTTTCCTTAGGTTGTACGCTGTGTTCATAGCAGTAGTGTGGAGAAGCACAATAGGCTACTAGATTTTGGTTCCAAGACACGTGATTTGTGAAAACCAACTATTTGTCTAAGAATAATTTAATAAACGAAAAAGAAAAACATTCATACAAAGAGTGAGCTATTCCGTTAATAGAAAAATATATTTAGGGACTTCGCAAAAATTAAAATTTTAATGAATTCTTTAAAAAATATGCTTTCATTAAACTAAAAGAAAAGTAATAATTATGCTACATTTTTCCTCTTGCACTTGAAGAATTCAAATTAAAACCAAACATCATGAAAAGAATGAACGCACTAAACTTCTTTCTTCGCATAAATTAGTTCTTCAAGTTTGCATTAAAACATCGCGAATGTTTATGTGGGGAAGAATTTTTGACCTCAATAACTTTACTAGGGAAAATTGCGCAGATGGGGATCCTGGAATTTCATATCTGTTTCAATAAACCTCGGCCGCAATTTAGCTCTTTCTCGGAAGTAGAACCCAGAAGTAAAAGGGTTTATTTATTTAGAGTTTGGCCGACAAAAGATAACTTTGAATAACATAACTGGAATTGCAATCTGCCTAGCCTTTTATCAGCTATATTTTTAAATTAATCTTTATATTGTTTGCTTTAATTTTGGTCTCAATTAATCCCAGAAGCAAAAATGAGACCTTTAATGGAGCGAACTCATTTAGAAGGACCTGGAAGTTCTGTGCACCACGGAACAAAGTAAAAACTGGCAGGATGGTGTTCGAGAGTCAGGCGGCCCTTGTGAGGCATACCACAGCTCGCTCAGCTATGGTCAGGTTACAAGTAGCCTGTTTTGACGTTGCTCGGGCTGGTCTGCCAGGAAGTGGATCACATCCACCCCAAAAATCGGGTTAGTGTCCAATACAAATAGCTTATTTGACATCCACAACCCTTGTTAGAACAACATCCTATGGTAAGATTACACGACTCTCGGATGTCTGAAAAAATTACAAAAATACCATCAGCTCACGGTGCTCTCCGAGACACAGACGAGTCTCGATATGTGAAAGAATGGCTGTCATTTCTGATCGTCCAAAGCGTCTGGTTTTGCAAGAAGACGAACTTTACGTCATGTAATTTGAATTTTATTCCTACCAAGAATGAAAATAGTTGTGAGGAAGTTTAACTGCAATCCACGTTGCAGCATTCAAAAAATAGTCAATAGATATTTACAGTTCTTGTTGACGCTTTAATCTTTATCTTGCATCAGGACTGTTGTCCTAAATAAGATTTAAATTAATTCAAGTACGGTATACAATACATATTCAATCTAATATTGTTTTGTCAGTAGTGAATAATACCTGACGTATACTGAACTGTCCGGGAAGACAACTGGATTATGTCCTGCAACCAGTAAAAACTCCAACGTCAGTCTACTTTCGTCTAACCGAATTAACCGCGAGAGCTGCTACGCATGATGTACGCGGTTCGTATCAAATTAGCCCCACCGGCTTCAACTTAGCCGTATTCTCATGAAAAATATATCCGTTTTTTATTTCAAAAAGAATATTTGGTACATTTGCCGCGGTGTGTCACGTCGGTGGCTTGTCAAGGTTGCTAAGGGCGTGTTAACGGCTCTTTCAAACACGCGCTGGTTATTTTCCTTACGAGATTTTTTGTTGAACCGTTTTCATGTTTTGGTCCATAGAATATTTAGCGTTTTCTGAGAGTAGCTGGAATAGTCCTCTTTCTCTTTCTCTTGATTCAATATTTATCATGTTGTCAAATATCTACAATCCGTATGCTTGTATGGATGTTTGTCGGCGGTTATCTCACGTTTAGCTGAACTGATTTGGATGTAGTTTTCAGAAAATTGTTTGGTTTATTCTAAAGAATGTTTTGGTACACAACAATAATGAATATCCCGTGACATCGTCCGCAAGGATCCGGTATTGCTTACGTGGGCAGTTTTTTGTTGAATATCTGAAATAAAAAGGGTAAAATAAAAAAGAAATATTTTCTTTAATAGTAAGCTGCATCGGTTTTATTGTTTTTTATATCATTGGCTTTTGCCACCGACTTCAGCAAAACAAGTTATGTTACACTTTTTTCAGAAGTCAGTTCCTTTAAAAAAAAAATTATATTAATTACAGTGATGAAACCGTTAGCATAAACAAAAATAAACCGGCCAATTGCTTGTCGGAACACAAGGACGGAAGGTTTCATTTGATGATTTTTATCCCCCAAATGAATACAAAGGGCTATGAATTGTGATGGGTTGTATTTTTAACCTGTATTGTCTTAATACAGGGTCTCCCATTTATCTTCGTACTTTTGTCTGTATGTCCTTGCCCAGTCAATTATCGACTTCGCTTAACACTTAACTAATGTAAACCTAGTTTTACTCTTACGTTGTAAACCGTTTGTCAACATTCGCACATCTAATTATCACCGTTTTTCAGTCCAACATTATCACACGAAATTGAATCGATTGTAGAGCAATGGCGTCCGCATATTAATTGGCTAGTTACAGTATAATTAATGCGATTATCAATTGATTACAGATGTTGAGAACATTCAATTACTGGCGCGAGTCGGAATGCTAATTGAATTAAATGTGATTGTTTGTTTGTATGATTGTATTGCGGCATGGAATTGTCATTATGTTAATAATTAAGTTCTGAATGGTGTTGAAATGTCGTGGTTAGAATATTTCAAAATATAAACTAGTTGCTATGTCGATGTTAGTAGAAAACATTTGGGATCGTGCTAAAAATGTATTAATATTAGAATATCGTTTTGTTGAAAGAATCTCAGCAGGAAATATAGCGTTTTTGTAGCTGTTATCATTGCTTCTCTAGCTTTTTTAAAATAGTATACTTAGACAAAGACATAGACAACTGACAAAAATATACCTATCTGTACCCTGACCCTAACTGTTTGTGATAAGAGCAAGAAGATGACATTGTCATAGTTTTTTAATGAATGACACTCCAATGAGGGATTTTATTTTTACTTTTTTTAAACTCTTCCCTAGTCGATGGATAGATGGCGCTGAACTTGGTATGTTACTGCAATGAACGGAACGTCACGTTATATTTGATTTTTTTCACTTGGATGTAATTGTGAGATTGTAAAACGAAACGTACATGGTACATGTCATGTCATTGTCAGTCACATCACATCACATCACACCAATGACATTTTGAAAATAAATAACAACAAGGAAAAAGAAAGAAAAAAGTATTAATTTACCAGTCTTTTTAATTTATGACTTTTCCACGCGGGAAAGAAAATGTCCCAAGAGAAAAAAAAGAGAAGTAGAGAAGGCAGAAGGCATACATCTTTTTTTGAATATGTTTTTTTTTTTTTTTGCTTTGGCATCTAGTAACGTAGTCAGTTCAACGCCATCTATAGAGTTCTTGGAAACTACTTTTTTTTTTTAATACTCAAAAAGGAAACTTCTCATTACGCACCCTGGCCATCAAGTATCATCACAATTCAAGCTTTATGCACACGCTGAAGTCATTGTGTTAGGCAGTGGTCCGACCGCCGAGGATGAACGAGTAACAAGGAAAACTAGAAATTATAAAAGAGTTAACGATCAGCGGGAAGCGAGTGTAGTTTTGATAGTTTTGTCGCCGGGCTTTACTCACGCGAGCAATTACTCGCGCCACTCGCCCGCGGTCGCTCAGTCCTCTGTAAAGAAAATGATCAAGCGAGCCGAGCGAGCATCGCTGAACGAGTATCGCTGAGCGAGTTTATTTTTGAAAACTAATAAAGCGAGTTGTCGCTGGCAGTGTGAACAGTCAGAGAGCAACTATTAATAAATGCATCTCTTTCGTTTACACGGAATGTACATTCACTGTGCGTTTCTTGAGAGAGAAAATCGCCGATAGTTACTCGCCGGTCGGACCACTGCCTATAGCAGTTGGACCACTATTCCTTAGGAACCTCTTCAATGGCTTCATGAAAAACAAATGACAGTCTTGCAAATGTATTTAAAAGTAGCTTTTGCTCAAAGGGTTCATTTTCGAATGACGTTTTTTTTTCATTATTTTATTGTAAGTGATCACATTCAAAACAATTCATAATGCCCTTAAAGAAAAAAATATTCAAAAATTGTGATTCGAAAATGAATAAACAAACTATACATTTCCGATCTTTTAATAGGCTTATTAAACAGATAGAGTATCTATTTGTTTGATAATTTCATATTCATTCCACTATCAGTACGTTCCCTAAGTGGTTTGGCATTAATTTTAAACAGCTCATATGAGTAAATGCACCTAACTGTCGCCGTAAACTCCCACCGGCATAGTTCAATAACGACTTAACTCAATAATGCTGCGCTGAACTTGGTTCAACTAAATTATATTATTAGAGCTTTGATGGCAAGGGATCTTGGTCTGAGATGATGGATCCGTTGGGAGTTTTGATGTTTTATCTGGACTGTCGTTATTTTATTCTGGTTTAAGTGGTGTTTTTCAGTAGTTCGAGATATAGATTTTTTGTTAAAACGTAAACTGTTGGTAAGTACGTGATATACTAACAATAATGAGTCATCATTAAAACTTGATGATTACAAGGTGATAAAGTTTTTCTTTAGTATTATTTGCATACCAGAGAAAAGTTTTGGATTGAAATTATGCATCTGTGTATTTTATAAATTAAATTTTATTCAGCAGTGTGCGTTGTAATTTACCTACAAATGACTCAATGTTTTTTACAGATTGTTATGTAGTTCGTCATTATTGACAAACTTAATCCAGGATTGTTTTTAAGACGAACAAAAGGATCACTGGTTTTTCAAACAATGGCAACAAAATGCTTACGTAAGTTTAATATGATAACTAGTATTTTCTAATGTTTTTCTACTCTTTTAAGGCTTTGCCTAACACCTAGCAACGTGGCTCGACCCCAGCGTGGCCTGTTTAAAGTGACGACTTAACGACTTCGTACACTAAGCGACGCAAGACTACGATATCTTGCGATTTTGGTATCCAGGTGACTAACGCAATACAAATCCATACAGGTTCGTACACAGGCACGCGTCAACGGATACCAAAATCGTAAGGTAAGATAAGACTTGCATCGCCTAGTGTATGAAAGGGCTTACGAATATCGTGACCTCGGAACGTAGAGGGCTATTGAAGGACACCGTGGAATTAAGTCAGTACAAGTCTGACAGTCCCTCCTGCCCTGCCCTGGATGGGAGGACTCATTTGATGATTTTGACAGGCTTAAAAAAAAGTAAGCACGCCAACGACACGGCACGCTAGCGTAGCGCCACGCTAACCTCGGTGCTTGGCGGAGCCTTTAAAATTATTATTCCTTGCTTATAAATCCCAGACGGTCCCACTACCCCAAGAAGACAAAGTCCAACACCAACACACATAAGTACTGAATCTATAACATATTCAAGTCATGTTGACTGTACTTGGTTAGTTCGCTCTATTTGGCCAGGGTGTTTGTCTCCAGTCCCTGTAGTGTTACTATTCCTAGTTTACAACTTGTGTAAACGTTAGGATTACGTATGTGTTGGCGTGTTGGGGCCAATGTTCCAGCGAATATTTGTAATTGGGTTTAACATCTATGGTTTATTTCAAGAACAAGATTATTTTGCTATTCCAATTACAAACTACACCGAATTACGCTTCACAAGGGTTAAAGTGATCTGTCGTGTTTGTTCAATACAAGTATACCTACCTCTTATCCTTAGAAAGTAACACTCCCAGTAAAATTCACGTCTAAAGATAAAAGCGTAAATATTTAGACGTTTCCGCTAGCTGTGATTACGTCTTATAAAGTGTGATTAAATTGCCAGTAACCAGGCGCAAATACAGACTCTGGGCTGTAACTAATATGATCCTACTGAAAAAACCATGACCTCATGTTCCAAGTTATATCAGACTCAAAAAAGAGTGATTTTATGAGAAATTAGGGACTATAGTAAAGCTGAAATTGTGAAAATGCAATATCAGTGACCTTAAAGACCATAAATTGTCATAAACTGATGATTAATGTATACAAATTACAATCAAGTTGTGTCGATCTGTTATTCCGCCCCCAGGAACTGTACAAACGTACATTTACATAAATAGTCCAGTTTCAAACCAGACTCGATCGTAAAAGTTACCACAGTTACGCTGTATACCTCGTGAATAATAAACATAATAATTGTAAATCTTACGACTTGTGGGAATATTGAAGTGTATTCAGAAGCTTTTGAATTAAAGTATGGTAATATAATCTTGGAGCATTGTTAACTGAATCAAAGATTGTTAGCAAGCATAGAACTCAAGAAAAGATGGATGATTAAGGGCCACTTGTTTGATCAGTAGTTAAAATAACTATTGTTAAATGTTGATTAGAGCAGTGCAGTGGTGACCCAGTGGATCGTCCACGACTTACAAGTTGTTGGTCGTGGTTTTGAGCCTCTCAAAACGGTGAAAGAAAACATTGCGAGGAAACCGGTATGTCCTATAACCAAAAATTCGAACACATGTGACGTCTAGCAATCCGCACTAGATGCCCGCGTGGAGGATGACGGCCCATTCCCTTCCCTATAAAGAGGGGGCCTGTGACCCAGCAGCAGGGACACTTTATAGGCTGATGATGAAATATACCAAATAGATAAATTACCTCCTGACAAAACAACCCACCACTTTTTTAAGTGGTAAAATCAAATGAGTTTTTCTTATCTGGGGGAGCGGAAGCGGACCGGAGCTGGGTGTCAGAGTCGTACTGATGTTTCTACAATAGTCCTTAATAATATTTCAGGGTTTCCCGTTTGGACATTTCAACGACCGAAACAACCTGGTCTTTGTTCTATGGGCTACTGCGGCCAATATCAGTGGATCTAGTCATCGATCTTCGCCAGAATATAATAAAGAACAAGTGTGTTTGCCATGAGAAAAGGAAAGGGAAAAAAGAGTTAATGTCACAGGTGTATTTTACTCTTTTTTCATTGACATGGCAATTCGATACAATCAGACTCAGGGCGAATTTGAGTACCTAACATACATTTTGAAGTAAGGGCGTATAATTTATCATCTTCAGAACATGATAGTAATCACCACGGAACGTGACCACTAATGAAGTGAATATTAGGGTTGCACCTTTTTACCAAAAAATAACTGGATCAGTCAGTCGTTATGAAAAAAAAGGTAAATTATTAACAAAAGGTAAAATAAACAAAAAGAAAATGTGCAACAAAACTATTCTAATAAAAAAGAACAAAAACTTTTTAGAAAAATAAAATTCTAACGTCAATATTTTAACTCGTGGATGCGACGCACAAAATTGTAAAGCCGAGCCTATGGCAGTTAGCCGCTGTCAATACTAACTGTACGTTGGACACCCATTTTAATTGGTTTAGACCCTGTTCAGTAAAAAAACTTGACAGGTGTCAAGGGACACCCGGATGGAACGAAGTTACTGTATACACTCAACAAAAATAATCGTCGCGACTCCGCTCCACTCCACTCCACTCCGCTCCGCTCCGCTCCACTCCACTCCACTCCGCTCCGCTCCACTCCACTCCACTCCACTCCACTCCACTCCACTCCACTTTTACTTTAGCAACGCGTGATAAGGAACTTCGTTCCAAAAAGTGTCGTGACAACTTTTCGTAAGAATTTTTTCCGTCTAGCCCCCTTTCACAACGCGCGATAAGGAACTTCGTTCAAAAAACGTAGTGCAAACAAAGTTTGCCAATCCTCCACCTTTGAAACCAAGCCTGTTAGAGTGAGGGATGTGTGACGTCAATTGATGGAGTAGAGAACTGATTTGAGAGGGTAGTACTTTGATTTTAGGAAATTTTACACTGAGCTCAGCATTTTTGGTGCTTTTTAAAGACGCAGGTTGTTAGTACAGATAGGTCGACAACCGGTACCATACATGCATGCATAATTATGTACTGGTTGACATACCCATACCGAAACCCAAACCAAGATTTGCTCACCTGCTGTTCACAATAAGACGATTAATGAATAATCTTGGTTTCGTTGGTTAAGTGAGAGGACTGAGTATGATCATGGATTCGATCCCCAGTTGTCTGTTGTGTGTCCAATGCGATGGGGTTTTTCCAATAAGAACACAGGAGCTGTGGTTGTGGTCACTTGGTACACCTCATTTAACACGGCAAGGAAAATGAAGATTATTAGTGAAATAAAGGGTGCCCGACACTGTATACACTTTTGCGTAAACTTTATGAGATTATTTATCGTTTATAATCTTGTACTTACCTAGCAATATTATGTATTTATTAACATCAGACAGAATTAAGCCAATACTAAAGTATTGCTAACCAAAGCTCCAAAATCCTAAGCACTAACAAAATTATCGACTACCCATAAATCAATCTAAAACGAACCAAAGTTGAGGATTAAAGACGTTGAGAGCCGTAACATTGAGGCAGGGTCCAGTTTAATATAAGTTGTGACCTTGGAGCAATGGCGTCGCCGCGCGCCGCCTGCCGCTTACGACTCAACCCAGAACTTGGGCACGATAAATTACTTATAATAGAGGGTAGGGTACAATTTTTGGATTTTAATGGGAAGCCAGTTGCTATGATAGTTAGTCCTTCACGGGTCGGGGATTTAGTTAATATTGGCGATTTGATTTACACCCGAAATTAATTTTTCAACTCAATCAAAATGCTGCTTCTGACAGGTCATCTCAAAGACTTGCGATATGAATATTCGATTGTTGACTGGTTACAGAGAAAGATCCAAAGGAATATAGCAACTGAGATCGATTAATAATTTTCAGCGATAATTAATTGAAATCGCTAAGCTGCGAAAAGATACTAAAAAAAGATTAAATTAGATTATCATCATCATCATCAGCCTATAATGTTCCCACTGCTGGGACGCAGGCCTCCTCTCTTGTGAGAGGGAGTGGGCCATAATCCACCACGCGGGCCCAGTGCGGGTTGGCAGATGTCACATGTCTTCGAATTTAAGGTTCTAGGACATGCCGGTTTCCTCACGATTTTTTCCTTCACCGTTTTGAGAGCAGTGGTGATGAAACAAATTACACAAAGTAATGCGCCTGGCGGGGTTCGAACCCACGACCTACAACTCGTAAGTTGGGACCGATACCACTGGGCCACCACTGCTCTATAATACATATATAATTTTAAAATAAAAACAGAACAAAATGAACATGTTATGTGCCAGATATTTAACTGTTAAATCGAATTAGATAATTATGCCTCTATAACACCCAATGGTTTTACTCGATTGAATTACTACCTATAGAATAGATCCTCAAGAGTTTATAGCACCAAACATGATTTTTATAAAAGCATCCATGAAGTTTATTATCGGTTCTTTTCCGTCATGTTTTCAACTAACTGAACGGCAATTTGAAAGTACATGGTTTGATTGAAGTAAATGCTTTTAATTAAAGGAAAAGTTATGGAACTGAACTACCAATTTAAAATGTGAAAAAGGCTTGTAAATGTAGTTATACCAAATACAAATATAAAATACATCTTAAATGACTCATTGATAGATCAACGCACAGCCCGAATCGCTGATCAAACCAGAAACTCGGAATGTGTATACTTTGTATGACGTGAAAATCCGATAAAAAGAATTTTCCTACATTGCAACTTCAATTCCAAATTCCTTATTCAACTTTTTTTTTTTTTTTTTTTTTTTTCTTATTTTATCGTGCAATCAGTCGCATAGACTATAAGCAGATGGGTTGTAGAAAAATTGATATTGTGTAGGGTGCTAGAATACTCCCAGTGGAGCCCACCCATCGTTTTATGCATAGTCAGCCTTCAGCAACTATTCTCGTCAAAGAGATCTCGTCGTTTCTTCAGTCGACGAATTGTTTCAGGGATGGTAAGCTGTCCTGCAAGCTGATTTGGATGGTTTAGTAGCCGTGTCTTGTAAGTGAAGCCATGGTAATCTATCACTTCTTTAACCATTGGTACATTAAGAATTTCATGTATCTCCTTTGTTTTGATGAACCATGGTGCATTTGACATTTGCCTCAGGATATAGTTTTGCGCTCTTTGTATTATTGTTATATTGCTGCTGCATGCTGTGCCCCATAGTTCAATACCGTAGGTCCAGATCGGCTTTAGCATAACATTGTAAATGAGAACTTTTTTGTCAATGGCTAGTTTTGAGTTTCTACCCAGCAACCAGTAGAGACTCTTGTACTTGAGGTTAATCTGATCTCTTTTTGCTTGCACATGTTTCTTCCAAGTGAGTCTGCGGTCTAAATGCATTCCCAGGTATTTTACCGAGTTATGATGGGGGAGTTGTGTGCCATTCAGAGTTACTGGGGGGCAGTCTTGTTTACGAAGTGTAAAAGTTACGTGTACTGATTTGGACTCACTTGCTACAATTCTCCATTTGGCCAACCATTTCTCTATTTTGTGAAGAGCTCTCTGTAGGAGTTCAGATGCTTGAGCTGGGCTTGGGTGCGAAGCGAGTAAAGCTGTATCATCTGCATAAGTCGCGACAGTAAACTCTTCGCTTTTTGGTAGGTCGGATGTATACAGAGAGTACAAGACGGGCCCAAGTACAGACCCTTGAGGCACTCCTGCAGTGATTTCATGGAAGTCCGATGTACAATCACTTTCTTTGACTTGGAATATTCTGTTGGCTAAGTATGACTTCAGAATTCCAAAGTACGTGTGTGGTAAGAGGGATTTTATTTTGCATAGCAAGCCCTTGTGCCAGACCCTGTCAAATGCTTGTTGGATGTCCAGAAAAGCCGATGAACAGTATTCCTTACTCTCATATGCCTTCCTTATTACTCTTGCCACCCTATGGACTTGTTCTGTGGTGGCATGTTCCTTGCGAAAGCCAAATTGATGGTCCGGAATTATTGACCTTTCTTTTAGAGCCGTATTGAGTCTTTGCAGAAAGATTTTTTCAAATAGCTTGGACATAACCGGCAGCAAGCTAATAGGTCTGTAAGAAGTAATTTCGTGTGCAGGTTTACCAGGTTTATGCAGCATTATGATTTGGGAGATCTTCCACAGATCCGGGAAGTATCCTACCCGCATAATGGCGTTAAACAATGTTGTTATATAAACAATTGCCTTGCGCGGAAGCTCTTCTAGGACTTTCTTGTCAATGAGATCAAACCCCGGGGCCTTATTGTTGTCCATGGATTTGATGTGTCTGGAGACTTCTCTAGGTGTTACCGTCTTCAGTGGTAGTTCAAGTTGATAGTCCTGATCGAGGATAAAATCGATGTCTGATTCATCTTCGTTCGGAGCAGCACTGTTTGGTTTGAAAACGTGGCTGAGATGATTCGCAAATGCGTCAGCCTTATCTTGTGCAGTTTTAGCCCAATTTCCACCATGCATCCGGATTGGGGGTTTATGGGTCGTAGGCCGATTATAATTTTTACATGCTCTCCATAGTGAATAGTTTGTGTCTTTTGTAGGTGTTAGACCCTCTACGTATGTCTCCAGAGCGGCATCATTAGCTTCCGAAATAAGGGATTTCAGTTTCTTGGCCGCTTTGTTCAACTCTCTTTTGTCACTGGGATGCCTGCTAGAGTGCCATTTTCGACGGAGTCTACGTTTTTCTAGTATTTCTAATCGTATGGTCTCCGAATACGCTTTACGTTGTTGGCGACGCTCGACGGTTGCCGGGGTGCAGATCCAACAACATTGTTGTATCAGGGTAGTTATTGTCCTGGTAGCTTCCTCAATGTCATCCTCAGTTTTTAAAGCTATTTTAAGTTCAAGTTTCTCCTCGATTAATTCCCGATAATTGTGCCAGTCTGTGCGTTTGTTGTAGAGTTTCTGATTTCTCTCAATGTTGAAGGCAGTAGAGCCAATTGTCAGTATTACCGGTACGTGATTTGTGTCAGAGTCTAGACATGTTTCTATTTGATGGAATAGTCTGGATAGCCCCTTATTGGTGATGAAGAAGTCGATGACGTCTGGCAGTCTGTTTGGATCAGTAGGCCAGTTTGTCGGTTCTGCCGTTGAGATTGTAGTAAGACAGTTCCGATCCAGGCTTTTCTTGAGCTCTCTACCCCTGGTACTAGTTAGTCTAGAGGCCCAATGGACATGCTTAGCATTCCAGTCTCCGCCGGCTATGAATCGTGGGCCCAAGGTATTAAAGAACTCGTCATATAGCTCCTCAGTTATTTTGTGTTTCGGGGGGCTGTATATAGCAGATACGTTGAAGGCTCCGTTGCGGTCTTCTACAGCTATAGTTGTTGCTTGTATATGTGCTTTTTTAAACTGTGGTTGTTGGTGATGTTTGATACTAGATCTAACAATAACTGCAGCCCCTGCGTGAGCAGTGCCATCCGGATGGTTGGTGGAATATATGTTGTAATTTTGTATTCTTATGCTACTGTTCTCAGTGAAATGTGTTTCAGACACTAGCAGAATGTCTATGTTGTGTGTATTCAATAGAGTTTCGACCACTTCCTTATTTGGAGACAGGCCGTCAAGGTTCCAGGTTGCTATTTTGAGGGAAGTCATCGTGGCTCCCTAGACACTAGAGTTGTTATGAGATTTATTAAAGTACTCATTTGTTGTAGGATAATGTCTAGCTTTTCTGCTTGTTTTAGGAACATTTGTTCTATTGTATGATTTGGTGATGGAATTTCCGCTTCTTTTTTGCCATTTTGTTTTGCTGCCTCGGCATATGAATTTCTCCTGTTGGGGATTATTATATTTGTACTAGAGTTATCTTTTAGGTTGGACTGTGGTAAAAGCTGGTTGTTGGGGATCTCAGTAGTTTTGTGATTTGTATCTTTAGGGTTAATTCGTGGTCTTCTATTGAATTTTCTGGCATATATTTCTCTGTAAACTTCACAGCCTTTGTAGTTTGATGGATGGGCGCCGAAGCAGAGTGCACATGTAGCTGGGGTGTTGCGGTCAGTCTTGGGACATTCAGAAGACCTGTGGGATTCAGCACATTTCACACAGCGGTATGGCCTCATGCAATAGTTTTTCGAGTGGCCGTATTGCTGGCACCTCTGGCATTGCACTACTATTTTTCGTTTTCGAGGGTCTTCAATAGTAATAGATTGATAGTGGATATATTTAATGTTTTTTACGGCTTTATTGTTGGGGCCCTGTTGTATATTTGCAAAGAAAGTGGACGTTGGATTTTTATCGGGTCCATATTTAGCATTAATTATTTCCCCAATTACTATGTTACCAGTCTCTTCTATTGCTTTTTTGATTTCGACTAGTGGCGTTGTGTGGTGAAGATTTTTAATTACTATTCTGTAAGGTCGTTTCTCCTTGCTGTTGAACGTGTGTCCAATGAGTCCCTTTTCTCTGACAATATTTATGACAGTTTTATAAGCTTCAGCTGTAGTGCAGTTGATCCTCAGTTGATTTTTATTTGTGATTTTGAAGATGAATTCATTATTTTCCACGACACTTTTGAGGAGTTTTGTTAGCTCGTTGACGTCTTCAATGCCATAAAGAATTATTGGTGGAGGTTTCAAGGCTTTTTTGACAGCATGTTGAGTAAAATTGCCTTCTGTTTCATCAACAGGGAGTCCACTAAATTGATTACTGGTGAGCGTTCGTTCAGGGGACGGAGAAGATACTTTTTGTCTCTTTGGATTTCTTGAGACTGGCGCTCTTTGCCACGCAGGGGGATATGTGCCCGTTGGCGTCACCGTGGCGCTTTTTGTTTCCGAGTGAGGGTTATTACAGTTAGTGGTATGGGTCTGATTTAAGTTGGTTTTATGTGTCGTAGAGCTTAGTGATTGGCTTCTAGGCCTGGACATAAACAAGCTTGGGTGAAATGCTTGCTGTACAAATTTCTTTGTATTTGTTTTAGAGGTTGTAGTATCCATATGTTGCAGCACATTGCCCCCCCCAGAATACGTGGGGCAGCCTGAGTTAGACTCAGGGAGGGATTCTCCGGCACGGCCGGTACCCTCCTGGGGTAATTCATTCTTTTGTTCTGCAGCCATGGTTGAATGGGGATATTATATAAGCAGGTGGTTCCCCTGGACCTGCCCCCGTTCTTTTTGAGGGTATTTAGTCCTCAGGGCTCACGGTAGCCTGATAGGGTTAGTTTAACCGCCGCCCTGACTCGGCGTTGACGTCTATTTTTATGGCTGCCTAGGTCTTTGTAAAACCAAGGTGTTGGTAGGTATTAGACGCCGTTCGCAGCCAACCCTCCTCTTTTTTCATACGGGCTTGGGACCGTCAATGGCAGAGTATTAGCCTTATTCAACTTAGGAAATAAAATTTAATAAAATAAAAGGGAATAAAATATTATTAATAGCCTTATTCAACTTAGGAAATAAAATTTCTTGAATGTATAAATACATATTATCAAATTGACTAAACTCGTATTTCAAGATTTTTCAAAATTCTAACCCCAAAAAGGTATTGAAAATACAAGTAAAAGTACCCCTGTACTTGAAAATCCTAGGAGAAACTACTAAACCGGGCGGGCATCCCGCTAATAACCATACAAAAAACTCATAAACCTAAAATATAACATCACATCATTTTAATGTAGGACTCAAATTAATGCAGGGGCTGCCAACCATTGAAATAAAACCGTAATTAAATTATACTGGAATTGTAAACAAGTCGACATGTGTAATTTATTTAACGTACAACTCATGTGGACGAGGTAATGTGTGTTGAATTAGAAACTTGAATTCAGAGAGTTTCACTCGATCCATTGCGGCCATTTTGTTGGTAGTTTTGATGTTAGAGCTTAGTGCTGTAGTATTATTACAATTCACTAATTTAAGTTAGCTATTTTTGAATTTCATTGGCTTATGAAAGAGTGCAAGATTCGTTGTACGGCCAGGAAAATTGTTTTTGTTTTTTAATTGACTTATTGTTAAATGCAGTGTTTGGAATTGGATACATTAAAATCGCAGTAGACTTTCTGCCTAATAACATTGAACTGACATTTCTGACAAAATGAAAATGGTAAATAATTCTGTAGATCTCATACGGCTATATCGTTTACAACAGAAACCCATTATTGTGTCAAAAGCCATTATTATTATACAATTATTATTACAAAAAGTAAAGTGCCTGTATAAGTACGCCCTTTACTTTTGACACGTTATCTGTAATCACTGTACCGTCAATGTACTCTGACAGACCGATAAAATTATTTTAGTGTTTAGATTCCAGAAATTAATTTAACAATAACAAACCTTTGTCTTACAAGTAATGTTACAAACGAATAAGAACAACAAAATAATTGTAACTAAAGCCCTAACTTCACTCGAATTCACAAACACAACTTTACATAATCCAATTCCGCGTATTATTACAAATTCCTCGAACCGTCGCTAAAATAGAGTCCTATTTTCTAAAATTCCATAATAAAGCTTATTTAGCGCCAATAGAACAGTCTGGAACAGTTAATTACTCGAAAGAAAGTTTTTAGAAGAGTTTGAAGGGAATTCGTTCGTGAACTTAGTCGTGGGATCGTGCGATTGTCGCAATTGTCGTGTCAATCGCTGTCGACAAATTAAAGGTCCTTAGGCTTCTCTCTCTAATTTGTAGTTCCTCTCGGGACTAGTGTAGGGATGACAATGACTAGTTTTGGGAAGTTGTCTTTGTATGGGAACAATCAGGCAATACGGAGCAAATTATCTCTATGCTAAGGTCGAAAGCTGAAATACGTTTATTGCGCTTTAATTTGGGTTATCTTATTTGATTTTATGCTAGTCCTTCAGATATAGAGGTTCAGTAGTTAAAATTAATAATCATAATATTAAGATAAAAAAACAAACTACGTTACTATTGTTAAGTGTCTTTTTCAAAAGTTCCCCACCCTCAATATACAAAAAGCGTTAAAACATTCATTCACACAACGTACACGTCCAAATTTTTTACCAAAAGATTTTTTTCTACTATTTTTGAAAAGGTTATCCTGCCCCAGTTTGTTTATTCTCTATTCATTGAAGGCTGGCAGCCCTATTGAAGTGTCCTTCCTGAAACAGTTAGCATTGGGCCGGAATGTCATAGGACGAAAATACTCGTTTTTTGGACGCGAATAAACGTTTGGTCCATTTACCGTAATCATGTCGGCTTGAGCTTGAGGAAAATTAAGTGCGGGTTCGACTTTTATGAACATGGTTGGAGTCAAGATAAATGTGTTATAGTGTTAAAGTATAGCTAACCTTTTATTTTAGCTTGCGTTACTTAAACTTGTAGCTAAATAGTCCTTTTAAAGCCTTAGGGAAGAAAAAAAACTTCTTCTGCAATGACAATGACGCATGATTAGATAGCAAGCAGAATTGATTGTATTTTTGTAAACCACTGCTGTAATTTTTCATCTGTGAATACAGCAATGATGTCACGATATGATTTGCGTTTGTAAGTGTATCACTAATAAAATAGTTTGTAAATACATGATAATTGTAACTAACACTATGCGTTTTGTTGCTCGAAATAAATGATAGGCTATAATAATATATTTTTATCTCTATCACAGTATTTTCCACAATCACAACAAGCCCTAGTTTATTTACTTAGTGAAGTCCAAGCATGGGGTAAAAGGAGGGCAGAGGGAGCGATGTCAAAATAACAGGAAATAATAACGGCACGGACGTTTTTATTGCTTTTTTATTTCTCCTCCCTGCGACATCTTTAGATGAAAATCGATGGACCTTGTGGATGTCCCTAAACTAGCGGTTTATGGGGTGAACCACTGGTGTTATGTGAGTTCACGGGGTGACCCATTTCTCACACGAACCGATTGGATGTTCGGAATATGTTTTTTGAAATAAATGTTGACACTGATAACAAAATAAATGTCCCGGAATGTCGTTTTCTGAACTGGATTCAAAACTCTTTTTTTCTATATAGGTAAACAACTGTAGCGCATGTTATCTAACTACTGCGCAAAGGCCTCCTTCTAATCTTTGCAAGTGCTCTTGCCTCCACGCAACCGCGGACAAACCCTTTCGGTCTCTCTCTATCCGGCTATGAGATACAAAGGGCAAGATTTAAAAAAATATGAAGTAGAATAGTCCACTACTGAAACTCGTACTAAGTTATCAAGTTACTTTATAGTCTCCTACTTACAGAGAGTAAATAAGTCGTAGCAGTGGAAAAAATTTATGGCCCACTCCCTCTCACAGAGAGTGTCCCAGCAGTGGGAACATTTATAGGCTTATGACGACGAGTGGAAAAACTAGAGGCGATGTTACCTACTCGTAACTAGTGCTTTTTAGTGAAAACAGAGCAAAGCTTTTCAATACCGTCAGTAGCATTACTTGGCCCAATTTCCCTTAGGCCGATAAGACATCGCTATTTTTTGCGCACCTTTTGACGCATGATGCTACACTCACTGCGAATAACCATCGCGCTAAGTATATATAGTATATAACTATAACGCATAAATCGCAATGAGTTGCTAGGAATACTCTACTCTACTGTATAAAATGGTTCATATAATAAAGTACGCGGAATCTACTAACCAAGATGATAAAACAACTCAGTTTTAGCACAGGTTTTAGTGACGAGAAAATAACAATCGACATGAGTTTACAAGCAAAACTTAACCAAGATACTCCAAGTAACCGTGACCTTGGCTGTGCAGCTCAAACTGCCATCGATATGCTAATCAACTGCGTCTGTGGTTGACCGATCATTTGTAATTAACGCTCAGGAACCGCGTCATACTGGACCCGAACTAGTTAGCTTAATCGTGTAATAACTGTCTTAGTTTGAGTGTCAGTACAAACACTTACAAGCTGATAAAAGCTTGATGAAAACGATTATCCATATTTTCCTAATTCTCCGGTTTTCTTTTCTGATTAATTTCTTTGCAGTATCCAAAACAGTTAAATTCATTCTACAGGACATCGTCGAATTTTGTTGTCTCGGCGCTTTTCTGTTGGTCGCCACTATTGGTTCTGTCTTTCAGAAGTTGCAGATTTGAGAATAGTGCAGTGGAATTATAAAGCTTTACGATTATTCTACGGTTATAATAGTTTGTATAAACGATGTTCTTTCATCTGTCTTTCAGTTTGTGGAAGTCTACTATAAAGAACCTGTTCATAGCAGCTTGTTTGCGAACCCTATCCAGTTATGAGCCCAAAGTCTATTTAGTTTGAGAGTCAAAACCAAGTAACAAAACTAGAAACTTGAATCTATAACTTTTGACGGTGGGGCTGACGCAATAGCTGATAGATTACTTGTAGATTTGATTCCCACACGAAACAAATATTTACATGACCTAGGTACATGAAGTTATTCCGACTGACTGTTTGTTTGTGTGTATGAGAATAATGTTTGTAAACCCACCCACGTTCGGGATTAATTCCTTGTGTCAGATAAAAATAACGAAAATGATCTTAGGAAATGCGCCATTTTTTTATGTTTTTTAAAATTTAATTAATACTTAGTACCACAATTTAGCTATACGACACCTCTCGTGACCTTAGCAATCAAACTTTGTCGTTGATTAGGTGTGGGTGATTAATGAGCCACGTCTGCGGTGAGTCGCAATTACCACCAGACAATTAACTCTGATTCCGGATGATCTCGCATTAACTTGTGGTATTCACTCCCAACCTCTGATTACCGATTTGTTAATGTCAGTTGCCACCTGTCACCGGATTGACAGAACATTGGTATGAAGTACTTGTTCCTGGAAAGAATTATTAATAGAAGTTATTAAGATGAGGTGACTAAAATAATTTATATTTTATCATAAAAGGTAACTTACAGGTGTTTACAAAGCAATTGTAAGTGGGAAAGTGAAAAAGGACGGGCATGAAAAAAAAAAAAATTGGGAATATTCATAATGTGTTAACTCAAGTCGTCGTTTATGGACCGATTTTGATGATTCTTTTTTTCCTTGGAAAGAAGATATTTCGAAAGTGAAATCCCATGACAAGTAAATCAGGGTTTGATGACGAAACCCAGAGAAATCGAGTGGAGCTTTCAAAAATTGTAGGAACGACTAGTGCGTTTGTCAGCTTTTCATTAAGTATTTTAAAGCATCACAATTAAATAAAGATCTGGAGAAGATCTGACGATGGAGCCGAGAGACATTCAAGGGAACTCCTCAACGATTGACAGCAGCTATCTTGTGTTTCATCATCATCATCTCAGCCATAGGACGTCCACTGCTGAACATAGGCCTCTTCTTTTGATCTCCACAGATACCGGTTGGAAGCAACCTGCAATCTGCATCCAGCGTCTTCCGGCGACCTTTATAAGGTCGTCTGTTCTTGTTTTGTGCTTAATTAATTTGTATTGCTAAGAACTTTACACCGAGATGAGATAAGGGTCTGATGACGAAGGACAATTCAGGGAACTCCTCAACGGTTCACAGAAGCTACCTTGTGTTTGGACTTAATTCATTTATATTGATAAGAACTTCCGATCCTTACAGTTATTTACCTACTGGGATTTAGTGTTACCTAATTATTGTTTCAATATTAAGCGCACATCAATAGTGTAAGATCATTATTTCTGTACAAAAAATAATGATATCCCATCAAAAAAATAAATGTGAAATGAGAGCCAAGCTCAATATTTTGATATTATGCCTTTGTTGTCGACTTCAGCTTTAATTAATTGTAAAATGTTAAGTACCTTTAAGTTGTATGGTGTGCATAATAAAGAGTATTCTATCTATCTTCAGCGAAGAAAGAAGTGAAATCTAAATGGTTGCCAAGTGCAATGGTCAGTCCTGAAATTTATTTATAACAACATAAAATATATTTCTTCTTACAACTAAGGATCATACGCTGTAGCCTATTTTCTGACTTGGCTAGTTCTCATATATGAATTGTTCGATGGTTAGTACTACCAGCAAGCCAAATTTTCGGTATAATAAAATAAAACTGACAAATTACAGGTTTAGAAATTATGAAGGCTATAATTATAATTCGTATAATAGGAGAAATAGCCAAGTCAGAAATTAGGCTACAACGTATGGTCCTTAGTTGTAAGAAAAAATATATTTTATGTTGTTATAAATAAATTTCAGGACTGACCATTGAACTTGGCACCCATTTAGATTTCACTTCTTTTTTCGCTGAAGTCGACAACCAAGGCATAATATCAAAATATTGAGCTTGGCTCTCATTTCACATTTATGTTTTTGATGGGATTGTTTGTTACGTCTTTAGGGTTACCTATCATAAGATCGAAAACCGTTTGACCAAATTTCATTTGACCGAAAACTTTTCAACTATTTTCATTTGGTTTTTTTTTACTTCATCGAAGTCACGTTTGCCACTGTTTCAGTTAACCTATTATCTATTCGTTTTTTTTCGTTACTCCATCACTTCATTTGACCGATAAACTTTTTACCGATGTTACACTTACTCGAAACGATGGTTGGTCGAAGTATTATGTTTCCTAACATTCAGTATACCACTGTTTTAATTGCCATATTTTCATTTCACCATACGCCTAGAAATTAGTGCACACTAATTATTGCCGATTCATTTTTTGCAGGCGCCATTGAAATGTAGGTAGATAATGCAAAATTATTGTGCAAATGTCATCGATAATATAACTCTGACGGGTATTGTATTATCATTAATGACATTTGCTGTTAATTACATAGTTGGACTTTTAGGGATGTTCTGGCTAGCACGTGTGTTCGAATCTTTTTGCGCGTTTAGCGTGATTCTTGAAACTCTATGGTGACTTGTTATTGTATATTGTATTGTTCTTGTGTTTGTAAAAAGGTTTGTATTGTGATACACTTACATACAGCATACAAACAGACATATAACATGCAAACAAGCACCACAAAAACATGCAAGCAAGCATGCAGCATGCAAGCAAGCACGCGGCATGCAAGCAAGCGTGCAGCAAGCAAGCAAGCAAGCATGTTGCATGCAATCAAGCATGCAGCATGCAACAAGCACGCAGCATGCAAGATGCAGCAAACACGCAGCCAAGCAAGCATGCAACATGCAACAAGCATTGTTTCTGTTATGGCTCCGGCACTGCGGGGTTTTGGGTGGCCCCACGCGAGCTTATCGTCGCAGATGATTTGAACGATCACCACCGCAGCTTCGGCTTACTGGCCGGCTCAGCCGGCCAGCCTCAGCCGCGGCGGCGGCCGTTCTAACCACCTGCTCCTCAGCTCGCGGGCCACCCCACCCCTCCGCGCCTACGCGATTTTAAATTACACTCTAGAGGTAGGGCAGACAAGACTACGTAAAGTCGGCTTTGCAGCATTTCGTTTCCGCCACAATGTTTTGTAGCACAATATATTGAATTTTTATGACAGTAATTTAATTTTTCGGTAAAATGTTGTTTCGGTATGGTGAAAATATGGAAAATAAATCATATGGCAACTGAAAAAAGTTTAAAAGAGGCTTCGGTCAATAGTAAAAAGTTATTTTGTTAATCGATGGAACATACTTCGGTAAAATAATAGTTATGGCTAATGAAACTTCGATGATCTGAAAATATGTCAAATAATGCATATAGCAAAAGAGATGTCGGTCAATAGTTTTCGGTATAATGAAATTCGAACAAACAAAATTCGGTAAATTGATCGGTTCCCGTCTTTAGTCAATGCTGATTCCATCAAAAGTCAATCGTGAAAACATAAAAGAGTCAGTCTTTTACATATTCATGATCAGCCTGGGATTGAGTCATTACCACCAAATACTGGCCCCAACTTGCAGCACTAAATTAGCTCGTAAACATCTCAGCTTTATCTTCAGAGAATTAAACACAGCTCTTTGTGAGAAAAAAATAAATTTCCAGAGATGGCCCCGATATAGAACCCATTTATACAGTAAACTGCTTTCCATTTAGTCGAAATAATAGCTTACAGCCTTCCGAGGCACCTTATTTCACTTATCGAGCAAACTGTTTAGCTTAGCTTCGCTTTTTTTCGCTCCTTTTCGCTCTTTGCAGATCCTTTATCATGGTAAACACCTTTGTCTACACTCTATTATCTGACAAGTGTGTCTTGTCTGTTAAAAGAGTTTTTCTGTCGATATTGTTTTTTGTGTTTCTTTGCCTCTTTGTTATGTTAAATTCGTGTGTAAAGTTTTCTTTATTCGGGCGTCGAATGTCGAGTTAAAGGCGTTTGGTGATTGGTTTAGGGAAGATTCTGTTTGTTGGTGATCGCAATTTAAAAGGGAAGTTTATGTTGCTTTGTGTTTTTCAGCCAGTGATAGTATCTCAGTGTATCAAGTTAGGTAATGAAGTTCTACCATGTAAACACCAACTTCGACGTTTATTTGAAAAATTTGTTCCTCGTTCGTGAACTAGATGCGCATTTTAATTTTCAATACGATTTACATCATACATTTTCTATAGATGAAGTACGGTCAAATACGTAGAATTTGTGATGAGGTAAGGACTTTTTTATGGGTTCAACAAAAGTTTGAGAGTATCGTAATAATTATTTTAAATTCACTGGTAGTTTTTCGCCTAACCTACCATAATGCTTCATGAAAGTCTTAGACAAATAGATAAAAAAAAACATTTATGAAAAAAACGGCAAATTTCAGAATGATAAGATATTTTCTATTTCAAATATTGTAAAAATATAAAAAAAACTCGTATTAGAAAATATAAAAGTTTCTCAACAGATTTTATTTTGAGAAACTGCTTCGTGCCCTGTATAAAACACAACTGACGACCATTTCATATAAATGCAGAATCCACACTGTGGCTCTGTCTATCTGTTAACTTCTAAACTGCTAAACGTCGAAAAGATCAGACATAGCTTATGACATAGATAATTTTTCAAGACATTTAGACGCCCTTTTTGATGGCAAAATCAACAAATGAGTCCTCACGACCTTGATGGAGCAGGGTCAGACCGTCCGACCGAGTGATTTTTGTACTTATTAACAAAAATCCACCCTGTTCCTTCAATTGCTTTTTAAGTTCCAGGGTCACGGTAACCTTTTTAGACAGTCCCGCGACCCCGGCAGGCGTTTGACCCGAGACTATTTTCCACTTCAACACAAGCGAAACAGCGGGAAAAATCAAGCAGCAAATAAGATAAACGATTACTTATTAATATTCTGAAGCATTTTTGACCTTATTCGAGCAAAGACAAGGGTTGTTTTTATTTATATTAGTTTTCAAGTCCATTCTTAGTTTGTCCTGAATGTCATAGTTTTTCTGTAGTCTGCATTATTCATCGACTTGGGCACTAAACAGGGTTCCGCAGACTACTTTGCAGTTTCTTGTAAACGATGAAGAAAAACTGCCAACTTCAATAGTTTATAAGACTTTGTCCGTGAGAGGTCGGAGAATAATCTATTGTGTTGTTGGTTTATTGAAAAATCTTTAGCTTGGTTTGTTGTTTGTTTTGAAGTCTTTGTATCTAGGAAATAATATAGAGATCTTAGATTTACTTAGACGTAGATAGTTATATTATTATTTGTTTTAGTCTTTCGGTCCGATTAAGATCCGATTCCATTAATTATTTCCAGCAGTAAATACAATTATTATTTAGACATTATTCAAAAATATACAATTATTAATTATAATTTGTTATAAACTTTAACACCCTTATTAATAAACGTGGACTAAAGTTACGCCAAAGTTATTCCTTAAAAAATGTATGGTTAATCTGAAGATTATTCTGGTTGTAACTTCAGTTCACGTTTATTAATAAGGCTGTCATGGTTTACTTAATTTGAAATGTCACTTACGGGATATCTTCCGTGATTATTTATTGTTTTAAGCTCTCGATATTTTCAACAGGTTGATCCACAGTTCTAACTATGTATAAACTCGAACATTTTTTTATCGCAATTTAATAATTGATATAGAAGCACTTGACTATCAATACCATTACTTATTCATGTTAAAGTGAACTCTCTGCCTGTTTGACTTTAATATGCACTTATTAATAGTGTAAATAGAACCATTTATATAATATTCTCAGTCAAAATCACGGTCAACAGTTACTTCCTCGTAATTGTCATTATCTAACATCCCTTATCCTATCGTTTAGTTAGAAACCAACTATTCTTGTAGCTGTAACAATTGACACATTCTATCCCTAGGTCCTTCTCAGACATTCAAGGGATCTAACGTCTTACTGAGTACAAATTCAAGTCCTGTTCCAACCTCGTACTTTATTCGGGCCAACTCAATAAAATGAACTGAGTGGAAAATGTCTTCAGAAGATTTAGAATTCTGCATAAAAGTTGTTGTATAAAACTAAATAATAAAATATTTGCTCGTGACAAATTTAGTGATTGACGATAAATGTCTGATGAAATGTAGCACATCGATGAATTCCTCTTGATATTGTGCGCTAGGAATGAAAGAAACCTTACGAGCTTAAACTAACTAAAAAAAATCACATTATTACATCCAGACAAAAACAAAACTTTTTTTAAGATATTTTTGTTACTATTGAACTCAAGTCAGAGAGAAAAAATGTCAATGTGGAAATAGAAATACTCTAGAACCAAAATTTCAAAAATCTGTGTCATTAAGGAAATCCCACTAGGTCTGTACGAGCTACTTCTCACTAAGACTTCTAGAAACTAATTTCTAGAAGTCTTTCCTTTGTCCTAGCAGAGAAACATAACTTCTAAAGAGACGAGAGAATGTTAAATCCAAAGACGTAGAAGACATCCACTGCTGAACATAGACCTCCCCCTTAGACCGCCATGCCTAACGACAATTCGCCACTTGCATCCATCGGTTGCCCGCGACCCTCACGATGTCGTCGGTCCACCTAGTGGGAGGCCTGCCTCGCTGCGTCTTCCAGTCCGTGGTCGCCACTCGAGAAATTTTCTTCCTCATCGGTTGTCAGTTCCACGAGTAATGTTACTACATCAATGTTCGAACATCAATGCTAAAACAATCACAAGTTAAACACTTACAGCCTTACTACAAAAACTTAAACATCTGTTGAACACTTGTGTAAAAAAAGTGTGACTGCAAAACGGACCTTATTTCAACGTCATAATCTGACATTTTAGTAGACAAGTGTTCAACAGACGTTTAAAAGTTTTTGTGGTACCACGGCTAAAATCTTAATTTAATTCACCATCATAACAAACGCCACAATACGATGTTGATCTTAAATTAAAACGGGAACTATTATGTATAGTTCGGGCATAACTTATGGGCTTCGTTGGGATCTAAATCATCCCTGTGACGCTATAGAATTAATTATTCTACGCAGTCGTCCGGCGGAGGAGGGTTAACAAGGATGGCAGTGTGGTCAAACCTGAGATACGAATGGTTTGGACGCTGAAAATTTAAGGCCCTTTTGGTCTATAATTATGCTGTGTAGTTTATGCCAATTGTGGTAAATTTTTTATAGTGTAATTGTTCCTTTTTTGTCAGGATAGTTTGCCTTAAATATTGCGCTACAATGTTTTTTGTAGTATTGATGAGAAAATATGCTGTGCTGACCTCAAATGAATGGATGTGAGGGCAAAAAATGATAATGGTAATGATTTTTCACCGGACAATCCCATTAGTAGTTTATCACAATGACGAATGCTGCGGAATGCTTGAAATTGGTCGTATAATTTTGGGCCATTAACTTCTCTGTGCGACTGGTAAACCAAGAATGGAGAAGAATAAGTTTACTGAAGTACTCATCTAAAGCCTTGTTAGGGCCAATCATGTAAATCAATAAGCTCTTTATTAAAAACGTCGCAATGATGTTCAAATCTATAAACTACTCAAAAAATCCAAAATAAAATCTTCAAAGTAGGTTTGTAGGCCTCAGTTCATCACCTAACTATATTACAAAGACACAACATGAAGTTAGCAGTCAAATTACTTCACTAATAGTAGTATGACAGTAATAGTAACAAACATAAGAGTCATAAAAGCGATACTGAACGGAGTGAAACGTCGACGGACCGGCTAGCAGCGGCTATCATAGCCACTTTCTAATGGCCAAAGTGTCGCATGTGTCTGTCATGGAATAACGCAACACTGGAATGGAAACTGAGGTAAATTGTATTGAAAATGTCTGTTGCATTAAATGCTTACAATTCTTACAAAAATTAAAGTAAATCGCATCAATTTGCTTGAGTTTTTAATTCATTGCTATGTCCTTGCTTAAAGAGAACTTATCCCCGCTTGTGTCGGTATACGAAAATATTTGACTTTCATTAATGTGCCTGTGGTCTGGAGGAGTAAGCAAACGAGGCGTTAAATCAAAAGACGACTCAATATTTGTCCTTATTTTTTTTGTATAAACTATTACAAGTATATACTAAAAGTAAATACCGCTGAAACATAAATACTGTCCATATTTTTCGTACAACAATAAGGACAGATCTAGATCATAATAATTAAATGTGCTTGCCGTGATCGAGTTCACAGTAAATTGCGTCCTTAAAGCATAATAGAATAACAGCAAAAATCTAACCCATCAACTTTCTATTCCAGTCAGTAACATGATCTTGGACAATAATCGTAGAAGTTCTGAAACAAAACCAGTTTGGCGATACTCCAGTACAGAGCTGTAATGAGGGTTTTAAGTCTAATGAATGAAACTGAAGTTCAGCACTTACAGACACTGGAGGCTGGAGGCTGCGGGGGCTGCGCTCGCGTGATAACGACCCCGGCGATGTTATGCTGATTGTAAGTAGCCTATTGTTTTAATTATTTCCCGTTTTGAAGATTTTTGGGGGCGTAAGACTGAGATTATTATGAAGAGATTACGGTGTTTGATTTAGTTATTAGCTTGAATTTACAATGTTACATCACAATTTATAAATATAAAAACCTAAACAAGAAAACATCTTAGAAAGACTTTTGAATGAATCTCAGAAATAGGTTTTTTTTATCGTTTCGTAAGGTTTTAGTGCAGCAAAGTTTTAACAAGTAACCTAGCTTGGTTTAGAGGAATATTAATTTACCTTCGTCTTTGAAGGATTTCTTTTACTTTATTCAATTCTAAAATCTCATTTATGAAAAGATTAAACTAGCAGAAGGATAACCTATAGGTTCAAATCAGGGTATACTATAGTATACCCTGATTTCGACAGCTACATAAATGTCTAAGTGCCTTCAATTTTGATATTATTTGGCCTTGATCCACCCAGTGCTGAGCTTCTGCTCTTTCCTGACCAATAAAAGTCTGAATTTTAGTTCTAAATATCTTCCACAAGTAATTTAAAATAACTCACTAAAAAATACTTAATAATAAAATTCAACACCAAATCCACTACATTCTTAAAGCAAACAAGATAATGTCTGTCCTGAACAATAACATCTCACTTCACTGCATCGAACCGCACTACGTACCCAGGGCCCCCGTAAGGTCTACTGGCGCCTGTGTGCAAAAAAAGATTTTGGCGCCCCTTAAGGTCAAACAAGTCAACATTTTTTCCATAGAAACTTCGTTGGGGTTTTACTCCACTATTTGACAAGGTACATCCAAAATTAAACATGGTATAACCCGGTTCATTGAAGAAAGGATTCTTAAATGGCGGCGCTTATCGTGTTCTCTAGCTCGCACACTAGTGCCGTCTATACTCACTCCCAGCGTGTAGCGTCAGCAGAAAAAAAATTTAGTCTTGATGTCTTGACGCGCTCAGTGATCTTTTTTAAGAATATTTAGTATAGTTTTCTGTTATTTTATCGTTGTTACATGTTAATTATTGTTGTTTTAATTTTGTTTTATTATTAGGTTAAGTTTGAGAAATTATTGTGATCCAATCTTGTTTTTATTATTTTTAATTTGAAAAAAACTTTAATTTGAAATCTTATAAGCCAATTGTACTATCTGTCAACGCAAGTTCAAGCCGCCATTTTAGAATCCGTTCTTCAATGCTCCGGCTTATATCGTTTTGTCTTATTATCAATTTTGTCTGTACGGAAGTAGAATTGTAAAATATGAAGCTATTAAAAAGTTACGAGCTTCTAAAGATTCGTCTTTTTGCTAATTTTAACACAACTTTAGGTGTAAATTAGAGACTAAAGAAGCATCAAATTTCCAAAACGAAGTCCGTACCGACACAGCAAATTTATCGAAGAATTTAATAAATTTTATTTGAAATTAATTGGTGCAGTGGTTTTTCCATAAAACCCCAACTTCCAAAGGCTTTTTCGTATTTTTTTACGCGCGCCTTTTACTCTGAATGATCGTGCATCTCACTGAATAAGTTTTCCCCTGTTTTCTCCACGGGGGGATGACGCTCGCGCACACATGAACAATATGGCTCGATTTCCGGTGAAATATCATGGTTTTTGACCATGCCTGCCAGTGAGTTCGAGCTCGCGACTAGCGCCACCTTAAGGCATTTTGAATTATCTTTTTTTTTATGGTAGGTCGGTCAGTGGCGTATTTTAAAATTCAGCGCCCTGGGGCTGTAAAGCTTGCCGCCTCGGAACTTAAACACAAAAAAACCATCAAGTGCTACTCAAACTTCACACCCAGAGTTCCATACCATCTTAGCGAAGACAAATTAAAATTTTTGTAGACAAGACAAGATACAGTAATATAAGAAACATTTGCTATTGAAAAATGAGTTATCAAAAGCGAGGTCACGAAAAGCAAATGTCAATCTTATTATTAAATTTTTAGCTTTTTGAAATAGGACAAGGCAGTCAAGTTTTAATCTAAAAGTGAGATCAAATATTTGAAGTCTTTAGTAGGTACTTAAACCTAATCCTATTTAAGTTCTCAACTTTTATTTAAAATCATTTTGTTTTTTTTTTTCATTTTTTTTTCTGGGTCTTCGGCCTTGGCGCCCCTAAAGGATGGCGCCCGTGTGCATTGCACACTTTGCACATATGGTAGCGGGGGCCCTGTACGTACCTACCGAAGACAAGAAACCTGCTGACAAGATCCCTTTCCCCGCTCAGCATATAGAATTGGTATTATTTTTCTGCTTTCTATACGACCGACCTTATCTGGGTCTTCGCTAGGTATTTCCAAGCCAGTGAATGCCAAAGGGACAAAGGGCACAAAGCCCTTAAATGTTCTCTATAAATATATACGTAAGAACCATGAGAAATGATGACAGAAGTGCTACTTTATGTATTTTGAAGAAAGTTCAATGTACTTTGAACCTCTTTTAGTATAAATAGATCACTTAATTTGTCAAACTATTACAAAAGTCAGTCAGCCTTTAGCAAAGATCCTAATTGATTATCGATTTTGCTTTTTAGAATTAATCGTAGGCGAGGATATTCTACCCACGCATGGTAATCTCTATAAAAAGCATCCGTGGTTAAATTGATTCAGTCGATTGGTATCCTGACAACGATATATAACTGGCGAGACTCCCTCTTACATTTTTTTTATACCACTTTATTTATATTAATACTCTCTTGGTCCGTCAACGAACATACGGGCCCGTACGTAAATAACTCGAAACTTTTCTGTGAGCCCTAATACCTATTAGTTATGAATTCAGTTGACCCGACTCCCGAGGTTTTGTCAGAACCTGACAAAACATCGGGATTCGGGTCAACTGTCCGCGTCCAATCATGCTGACAGCAATTTTTAGTTAGTACCACTGTAATCTTATATCGGTAAGTAATGAAAAGTAGGAAACGTCCGAAACTTTTGCCGAACAATTCCGTACCCGACATCGTATAGGTATTTTGTGTAAGATAATATTTTATGAATCAAAAGTCACACTACACAAACAGCCACATTCCAACATAGACTTAGGCATTTTTTTTTGTCATCTGCAACGCGGCAGTCTGTTGTACACAACAATAAGCCACTGTTTTGTACTTAGGCATAATGATATAATTTGTTCAGTGCAGGAATCGGACTAGTGATGCGTAGCACAACAACCAATTGCTCAACCAAAACGCCAATCATGCTATCATCAGCTTAGTAATTACTTATCTAAGTATAGTGCGTTGTCTCGGGTCGACGGCGCGTTGTGTTCCACGCGCGCCTCAATGAGTGTCAGCACAATGACGGGCCTTTCCTTTACAGGGCCAAAGCCTGCCGAGGTCGCGGGACTAAACAGCAACCGTGACCCCGGAACGTAAGGGGCTATTGAAAGACCACCGTGGATTTTAGTCAGTATAAGTCTGACAGTCTCTCCTGCCCTGCCCTGGGTAAGAAGAATCATTTGAAAATTTTACCAGACTAAAAAAAAAAGTAGCCCGTTGTCCCGTTGCTACGATTTGCGAGTAATCACTATAGTTTCCACCAGATAAGTGTGGAATAAAATAGGTTGACCCCCGTGTACCAATATATTGCAATATTTCAAAATCATTCGAAAAAATGTAAAGAAAATGTCGTAGAACGACCAAAAGCATCGTATCGTGGTAAGAGGCGATCTTGACCTTACATTTTATTTTGAAATTCGAACGATGCATTATTAGGATCAATGACCTTTATTCCAGACTTATTTGGCGGGGATTATAGTAGTTTACTTTCAACTGGTCCTTCTGTATTTCACATGTTACACCACTCTACACGATATCATGTGGGAGCGTCAGCGAACGTGATTAACGTTCAGAAAAGATGGAAATTGGAACGATTAATATTAGTACGTCGCGTGGGATGCGATTCATGGACGGCTGTTTAATTTTGTTTGTGGCGATTTTACGTGATACTGCGGTGATATTTAAATTAGTTGGAATGTTCAGAGGCAAAGGCCTTAGCACATGATTTCTGTACAGCGTATTTGTAGTATGAATGAAAAAGCTCCTCTAGTGTACGACAGAGAATTTTTTTTTTGCCATCAAATTAACATCAAATTTCCTGTTTACTTTATAAAAATATAAATAAAATAAAAAGCCGTTTATTCCATATTCCATTATTAACATTTCAGATGATGTTAGTAGGGTTTTAGTGGGTTTACTTATTGTATTGTTAGTATGGTTAGTCTCTAGTCTCCTTTCTTGGAAATATGAACCCCTTCTTGGGTAAAGGCCTCCTCCAGCTTTATCCACCAGGCTCTGTCCCTGCCTCTTTGCATCCAGTGTTTTCCTGATACCTGGATAATGTCATCAGCCCACCGTCACATTGGTCTGCCAGCATTCCTCTTTCCCTGTGGACCTTTCCATTTTGTTGTTTCTATGGTCCAGCCCACTTCCATTTTAGTCTAAGTGCATGTGTGAGAGCATCAGTAACCTTGGTTTTCAGTCTGATGTGTTTGTTCTTAACTTTGTTCCTGTTCCACTTTACGTCACAAAAACATAAATACTTGTATGGTCCAGACTGATCCACTTAAAGCAAAGACAAGCTTTGACTTGCATTTTTTACTACTAAATTGCCTTACAGCTGTACCTAGTACTTTCACCCCCGTTGCTCGGCTTCTATTGGTGGTAGCGTGATGTTTTATTTATTAAAAATATTAAGAGGAAACACCAAGTGAAAAATAGGTATTTGTAAAATCTATTGCTGTCGCGCAGTGCCGAACAACCAAGTTAGAGACAACTGCAGCTTGGACCGAAAATACCTATTAAATGAGCACAAAATCAACGATGCGTAGCCCCCTGATTACTTCTCCAAAACATAACCGAATTAACTACTTTTTTCTTTAAAAAGTAAAGAAAAGCTTTGGCCGTGATCCTAGGTATATTTTCCTTTTCTTATAAAATCTCGTCAAATTTGTTTTCGGGATATTTGAACACAGCGGAAAATCTGGCCAATTTTTTAGGGTTTTGAATTTTAACATCTCTTATAATAATTAATTTTATGGAAAAAAACAAAAACATGGAGACATGCCAATAGTGAACTTAGATTATTTGTTAAAAAATATTGCTCTACTGGAATTATCCAGGGAGGAAACAGGGTACTACGTTTGTATGGAAAAACGGCCCTTGTGTTTCCTCTTAACAATATTTCAAGAGAATTATTAATATTTCTGAATATTTTCCTCTGTAATAAGGCAAGATGGGTTAGGATCTATCATTATTTATGTAATATTGCAATCTTACGCTGTTAATAATTTATACGGCGGCTACAACCACTTGGGACTTCCTTGTGGTTTTAATATCTTCCCCTCTGCCTTGAGATGAAAAACTTTTGAACATCGGGTTGGATACAAATAATTTAGGCCTCATAACTGTCAAGGAGTAACTTGTAAAGGTCATTGATGTGTTCAAGAGGGTTCGAAATGGCAAACAATGGCTTCTGAAGTTGGTTTACTTACTTACTTACTTTATAATGAAAAGGTATCAGGTATACCATCTCTCGATAAGTAAAATTACTTCGTGTTTCAAAATAATTAAATATGTCAATCTAATCTTTATTTATTGCCAGTCCCTATCTCCTCTTCATGTTACACTAGCCACACAGCATTACTTTAACCAATCATTCGCATATTTATCTCGTTTAATCGAAGTCTGTAAGTCACATGAAGCTTTCCGTATAGAAGCTACTTCTGATTATATTACTGTGCGACTATGATATGAATGATATTGTGACGGCGCCGTATTGTGAAGCATATAAATGATTTTATCTCTTTTATAAAATTTAAAAATGTGTTTGAAAATAACACTAACAAAATAATAACCTTAAACCATGCTCTGTTGACCATTTGGGATTGGTTCAAAAAACCGGTTATAAACGTCCAAATGGTCGGTTCAACATTGCGCGGGCAGTACTTTTTCCTAAACATAGTTTTCAAGTGACAGTTGCAGCAGCTCATTGTCATTTTACTAAAGTGTACTCTACAAACTTTGATTAATACTTAATTTTTCTTTTCTTTCTTTCTTTTTTAATTGAATTTATTATTTTTAAGTTTTGCGCACTAGAAACTGTTTCTTTTTAATCGGCAGCACAGTATATTGTACTTGTATTTTTTGCACATTGTTGTTGCACTACCTAAATGCATTTAAGTTTTGTAAAATTTCGTCATAATCAGTAGTTTCAGTAGTATTTTCACCAAAGAGTTACGAACATTTATCTTAAATAGTAACATTAAAGTAAAAATTTCATAAGTTCAACTTACTAAACATTATATCAGACTTGCTCAAGTAAACTTAATTATTTTGTTGTTTCGGCAATATCATGTACTCCTAATAGACAGTCGACTTTATCTAAACAAGTTAGTAAGCTATTACTTATATCAATATTATGATTGTACATTTACATAAATAGATCTTGTTTGTGATCTCAATAAATAATTACATTTTCTATCAATTTATTATTCGGCTAAGTGCTCTTAATTCTTTTGTTTTTATTAGACTGTTCCACTTTATATAATGGACTAAATAAGACTTATTTGTAATAATTTGTCTTCAACTAAGATAACCCCTTTTTACTACTCAATTCATTTCTCATTGTTCGCTGTAAGGTCTTGTTTTACAATAATAAGTGAATAATAGGACAATAAGTAAGTCGGTTATAATAAATATTTCAAGCGAAACTCAACTCACCCGCAGGGGTGTAATTTAAAACATCCAATAAAAAAGCTAGCACGAGTACGAAAATAGATACAAGTACCTATCTTTTAGAGTATTAATTTATAATATTGTGCTTCTAGTATTGGTTTCCATTTTTTGGCAAAATACACAACCCACCATATTTACTAAAAGAAATAAATCCATTAGGTAATTAACGATGAATTGAGATACACGAATATTACCAATTTTAAAATTCAAGTATTTGCTTCACTTTTTTATGTCACGTTCACGTATCTACTCGTGCCAGTGACTCAGAAAAGCGATCGAATTTTTAGACCATACCATTAAAAATTTTGCAAAAGATTCAAGTATTTATTTACTACAAATAAACAAAATTCAATAACATTTCATGTATATTCCACCGTCTGCATGGATAAAATGTTTATGGGAAGAAAAAACAATTTTCCGCTTATGTCCCATATTTTATAAGCCTATGTCCATCCTTTTTTTTTTGGATATTAGTTGTTGCTATTTCTTGCTGCCTTCTTAGCTTGTGGATGTAGTACCTATTTTGAAGTCGATAATTGGTCTACCTACATCTACCTACTAAAAAAATCAAAAGTTGAAAGACAGTAGCTTACAAGCATCAGGGCACCTATAACTGGACTCTTTTTAAGGATTCCCTGATAAACCAAGACTACTGATGTTCAGGTTTGGTTGAGGATATTCGAAAATGTACAAAAAAAATTGAATTATAAATTCGCATAAACGAAAAAACCTACACTTCTACGAGTATGATAACTGGAAAAGTATCTTAAGCTAAATCTTGTGGTCGCGGGACTTACTAATTACCGTGACCCCGGAACTTAAAGGCTATTAAGGACACTGTGAAAGATAAAAAAATAACTGAATCTTCTATACTGTTACCGTGGTCTTGCGTGTGAAGGATACTTTAATGCTAGTATAACGAACCCATTCGACCTAAACTCGAACCAATCCGCAGGCAGAGCTAGTGCTCATAAATTCAAAAATAAACATCACGAGAGTTATATTTAGTTTTAAAACCGGTTTATCCCGAGTTTGCTTTACTAGATTAAGTCCATCAGATTTACTCTATGAGCTAAATGAATTTCGAGGCAGCTGCAGAACTTCATGATATTTTTAGAATATCAAGCTGCAAAAGTTAAAAGTTCCGCCTTCGTTTACGCTTTTAAAACTAGAGGTTTTATCGTAACACGATGAAACAGGCTGTGGCGTGATTTACATTTAGATTATGAATATATTTGCAACGTGTATGAACAGGCTTCTTGTTAAATTATGCTGTAATACCAAAATAATGGGGATTAACTTAATGATCATCCAGTTTTCAGAGAAAATACAAATTAAGTTCAGCACTTTGTGGTTGGAAACTGGGCTTAGAACAACAATAATGAAAAGAGAAATTCAATCGAATATAACATAAGATTTTGAAGATTTCGAGGGGTATTAGATACACACTTAACAAAACATCAAAACAGCTACTGTTGCTAAGTATAAATTCTATAATGCCCAGATGAAAACAAACTGGTTTTGAGTATTTTCCTTGCGAATTTCTCAGAAAATCTCCACCATCATAATCTTGACCAAGGGGTGGAATGACACGAGTAAATTTAAATAATATTTACTTGATACTTCTCTTCCGATACCAATTACATTTTGTATCGATACTTTGAAATTAAGTGCCAGTAGAGTAAAAAGAAAAATAGTTGTATCGGTAAAAAGTATACATAATTTAGTTTTTACTTCTAGTCAATATTTTTAGAAGTTGGCTTGTCTTCCAATGATTATTACCGCGTACCTACTTTGATTTGCAATAAGTATGTCAATTTTATAGAACAGCTCCTAGTATCAATATCATTTAAAGAAATATACCGAAATAAGGCCCATTGTCCACGTAACCGCACGTCATACGCACGCTTTCGTCAATTGACGATTGCAAGACAAATGCTTGCATCTTGCGTAGAAACAATGAAATCTGTGTCCACGAAGCGGCAACCGACCGTCTTGTGTTGCGTTCGTCATGCAGTGCGCGCGCGCGGCAACATGTCACCAGCGTTGCCAGACATCCTTTCTCGATGCTAGTTGAAAGAAAACTGAGACCTTTTGTAGCGTGACTGACTATTGCACGAAGCAGCGTGGACATTTTTTTTTTTTTTTTTAGCGTGGTAAAATCATCAAATGAGTCCTCCAACCCCGGGCAGGGCGGGAGGGACTGTCAGACTTCTACTGACTAAAATCCACGGTGTCCTTCATAGCCTGTTATGTTCCGGGGTTACGGTAAGGGAATAATCCCGCGACCCCGGCAAGCTTTGGCCCTCTGAGAGGGGGGCCCCGTCATTATGCTGACGCTCTTTGAGGCGCGCGTGGGACACAACGCGCCGTCGACCCAAGCAGCGTGGACATAACAAATATGCAAAATACGCCTATCTTGATTTTTTTGGTTACATGCATCCTACAAAAGACGACTGTGTGGACAGTAGGCCACAGATTCCATTGTTTCTACGCAAGATGCAAGCATTCGTCTTGCAATCGTCAATTGACGAAAGCGTGCGTATGACGTGCGGTTACGTGGACAATGGGCCTTATTTCGGTATATTTCTTTAAATGATATTGATACTAGGAGCTGTTTTATAAAGGAGTAGGTAAATCTATATAATTATACCTAGTTTTCAATCGATATCGAGTAAGTGTCTATATTTTTAGCCCTAAACTGTTTTGAGTAAAAGTATCATTCATCATTGATTTCTATTTGGTGGCAATAGGCTGGGACTAAAACATTCCTTTGAATGAAACAAGCCTAATTGTTGTCAAATCAAAAGTCAATTAATCACTCACCTAATTCCAATATTTGTGAAATAACCAAACCTATTTTGAATAAAGGTAACTAAAATTGAAAATAGGTCAGCATACACCTATCGATACCTTGCAAGACTGGACATGTATAGACGCTTATTACGGCTTTCCTGCGACATAGAAGGTTGGGTTCTAATCCTATATTAATCCTCACTCTTTTCTAGTGAAGTGTGAAATTAATGTCTGTCCTTTTATAAACTGTCAAACAAAATTCAATGATGGAAAAAATACCGTAATTTCCATTTTTCTCTCTCGTAAAAGTATAGTGCCTCAGACACTCTCTCATGCTCTTTTTTTTGCGGTTCTAATTAGGTGTAACAGATAACTTAGACATGCATAATATAGAAAGGCATATGTTATGTATCTGTAGTGTGGAAGGCAGATTTATTTGCAAGTATTTCGATAATTTATTACAAATTGCTGGTAGATGAGTAAAGGTAGGTTCAAGCTTCTACTAAAGCCTCTTTAAATGAATCTTAAAAAATGGGCAAATCGTTTTCAAATCGCATTCATTGACTGTTTAACTAGTCTTTTGTAAAATCAATTTTATGATTAGAAGAAAATTAAATAGCTAGACTATTGCCATCTAGCTAGCGAATAGTTAGATCTGAGTTTATTGTCAGCAATCAAGCAGAAGTCTAGACAAAAACAACTACAGATAATAATTTAGCCTAAAACTGGTAATATATTCCCAAAACCAACATAATCAAGAGCCCTGGAGAAGGCGAAGTTAACACAACTCGAGTCGAGTTGCTTCACTGTCGACGCTCCATATTACCTGCCGTAATATCCCAGGGGGAACCCTGGAACCATCCTTATTTTTATTCCAAACAAACCATTTTAGCTCTAAAACCAGTGCCGTAAGGTTTAGATAAGTTCTTTCCGAGATGGAATTTGGGATTGTGATTTTTGCAGATAATCTTTATGTTAAAATCTGTAGTATATTGCAATAAGGATGTGTATGGCTCCGTAAAAACGTTTTTTTTGTGCAAAATTGTTATTGTGGTGTGTTTTCGTTTACCAGTATTGGAAAATGAAGTTCACTTAGTGGAAGCGATTGACATAACATTCAGTTATGTTATCGCGTTGGTGTCGACAAATTGTTTGTTTTATATGTACTGTTATAGTGTCATGTGAACGTACATACAAAACAAATTGGCTTTTACGTAATATCTAAAAAGTCAAACCATCTTGTTTCATATCGTTAAGCTCATGTGAGCGTACAATTATAAAACAAGTTGGCATTTAATGATCCTTTTCTGTAACTTCCAAATACAAAGTAAAATTCAATCAGCAATAACTATGGTAGAAAAGTAATGAAAAATGTAGGTATGACTGACTGAAACTAGCTTTCAAAAAGCTTATGCAAATCTGCTCAAAAGTCGTTGCAAAAATGCAAGACAAGCGATTTTGAATCGCTGCCGCTGTTAGGTATACGAAAATCAATAAACAAAAAATATCGTTCAAGAATGTTATACCTATTAAAATCAATAAACAAAAAATCAAATATTATATTATGTTGCTACATTTTTAGGGTTCCGTAGTCAACAAGGAACCCTTATAGTTTCGCCATGTCCGTCCGTCCGTCCGTCCGTCTGTCCGCAGTTTAGCTCAGAGACGCACAGTACTAGAGAGCTGTAATTTAGTGTAAATATATGGATTTGTTGTGCCGAAAAAGTGGTAAAATAAAATCTCGTAAAATATTTTTTTTTAGGGTATCTCCTGTACACGTAAAGTGGGGATGTTATTTTTTTTTCTCGCGTACCCCATAGTGTGGGGTATCATTAAATAGGTCTTTAAAAAATATTGATAGTTTCCATTAACAATTTTTTGATAAAAAAATTGGTTTGTGAAATATTAAGCTTTAAAGTGCTAAATTTTGCTCGACTCGAGTGTCCCCCCCCTCTACCAGCTAAACTGTTATGTTTGGGGGTGTGAAAAAATTCACAATAGTAGTATATATAACGAAGTTTAAAAGAAAATTATCATGACTTAGTAGGCTTTACAACTTTACGAGTACTAGTCGACCAACTTATAAAATGTACTTGGATAATATTTTTCTTAAACAAAATGTATCGGAGAACATGTAATTCAACTGCAAATGTAAGTTTGTCAACTTTATTTTTTCAGCTTTAATAGGTATGTTTTACGGTATGTTTTTTGGGGATAGGTAGGTTTTTATCGTCAACTATTTTTAACTAACTTCAAAAAAAGGAGGAGGTTCTAAATTCGTCGTAATCTTTTTTTTTAATGTATTTTGCCCGATTTCTCAAAGACTCCTGGACCGATTTTGAAAATTCTTCTTTTTAAAATTAAATTCAGCGAATCAGTTTAGTTAGTTCGCATAAGTATTTTGATGGGCAACTACGGAACCCTACACTGTGCGTGGCCCGACACGCACTTGGCCGGTTTTTCATTTTGGTACAGGCAGAACAAGTGACAAAATATTCGAATATACTCGTACACAGGTGTAGTTGTCACAGGGGCTGGTGTACTGACGGTGTGCACTCCCCCTTGCATTCCGTACAATTTAAAGCGTGTGTTCTCACCCCAACATAAAGCTCGGCGCACACTACACTACAATTTAGCGCGGCTCGCACCCGCACACGGCTAATCCCTGTCGAGTAGGGAGACCGTGTATTCTTGAATTTTTTTGGACATTTTTCACAATATTATTAGTTTTTGTCTGCGGCTTCGCTCGCCCATTTCCCCTTCTATAGCCTTTATCCGTGTTCAGGGACCCATTATTATCTTTTACCACTGTACCAAGATTCATCAATATCAGTACATAACAGTTGTTCAGCGTGAAAGCTTGTGCAACGGACACGCGCACGCTTTCGCAGTTATAATAGTATGTAATTAAGAATTATTGTAGGTACGGGGTAGTTTATAAGAGACGCTGGGATTTGACGTTAATGTTACTAAAAAAAATTGCATGAACGCAAACGTGGGAGAGACAAAAATAAAATATAAGTTTGTAGCCGGTAGCGTTCTGAAGCCTCTGCCACCATAAGGGAAAAAGGCGTGAAAAATGAAAACGTTGTTAAAAAGTATTAGCCGCCCGAGAATTGTAGTTTAAGTAGTACTCTTCCTCTGTATTACATCCAATTCAACTAGCATAATTATAGTTAAAACGAACCTGTGAAAAAACACAACCATAGACAAGTTAAATTGCGGCAATCACAAAAAAGCAAAACACAAAAAAACAATTCACACCAAGAAAAAAATCCCAAACAACTCTAAAAGCAAGGTCACAACACCCTTCTGCAAAGGGGAGCAAATCCGTGCAACGCGTGTATGTTCACGACGTAATCTGATGGGGCCAACAGAGGAACTACGCGATTACATCAAATTGAAACTAAGTGAAAGAAAGACAGAGTTACGGCGCGCGGTAAACTTCACACGATGTTTTTTATTGAGTAAATGAAGTTATGAACTTCGCAGAATGGAAAAGATATTTACGTGGTGCAGGATAAACAAGAAAGTCGTGTGGGACGAGGATGGGGGGAGAGCTTATCTGATGTTGTGGAGTGGCTTATAATGATGATAGAGATTATTTATGTATAATGGTGGAGACGATGTTATTGTAGAAATTTAATAAGAAAAATGAATTCAATGTCCACAGACACAGCAGAGCATACTTGGCGAACCTATATTGTTCCAAAGCTGGGCAAAGTGGGCAAAGGCTTCGCTCCATTTCTTCCAGAGGTCACGATTGAGAGGTACCATTTTCTCATTCCAAGAATAAATGCATCACCAATAGTAGTCAATATTCTCCTTATGTAAAGTTCTTATTGTTGTATAATTATTGAAAATTAGTTTTAACTGTTATTATTTAGCTCGTGGCAAAATAATAACAGCCGCACAGACCGATCTTCCGGGCTAAGCCACGCTTGCCGAGGTTGGTCTGTGGATGGGTGACCATCAGTCATAACGAGTTTCCTCCGTGCCTCGGAAAGCACGTAAAGCCGTTGGTCCCGGCTGTCTTTTGTAGATCTTTGACAGTCGTTTCTGTTAGTCAGAAGTCTGACAACCAGCCTTATCATGGGGTATCGTATTACCCAGTTACTGGGTTGTGGAGGCCCGATAGGCAGTCGCTCCATGTAAAATAATGATATCCAGCTGCATCTGGTTCGACTGGAAGCCGACCACAATATAGTTGGGAAAAGGCTAGGCAGATGATGAATAAAGTATCATAGCAGAAAGTTAAATATTGAAACTGTTTACTAACACACTAATACCCATTAAAAAAAACGCAATCCCAATTTGTTCAACCGAAAAATAACCACGAATTTGCAATCAATTTGCATGCAATACGAGAGGTATTGCTCTAACCAGAAATTCTAAAATAAATACAGCAATTACTGTAAAATCAAACGATGGCGTTGTAAATGTTCAAATAATACAATATTTATTTAACTAAATTGAATATTAAAATGCGCTCGTGCGAATCTCTGGGGCGATACGTTCAATCTATTAATATAAATTCATGAGCCAATGAATGTAAAATTTGACGAGTTGAGTGACGCGTGTCGCTGGGCTGGCGGCACGTTTTATACGTTTTTGAGTGTTTTAGTTTCGATCCCCGTATAATAATATAGTAGGGTTGTATCAAACCCTAGCTCCTTTCTGAAGAACTTCTATTAGAACTAAAATTCCTTGGAATTCCCAATTATAGTTGAAATAAAAAAAAGTACTTTTGGTTTCGGCGATAAATTGGTTTTTTAAACGACTTCATTATAGAAATGTCATTGTCGTACGAAGTACTAACAGCCACAACGAACGATGAATCAGCGATAAACGTCGAGGTAGTGTGTGACAGAGATAACTAGCTTATCGAAGCCGAAACTAGCAGATTATCTCTTAAGGCAATATTTACTAGTTTATGAACTAAATAATAATAATGCTCGGTGACTAGCATTACTTGACAAACTTTAATATTATTCTGCCATATAATAGGATGAACTTTAATAATGATGTACACTGACGATACGAGTACATTTGTGTGGTTTTCTATTACACGCTATACACTTATAAACCCACAGGTTCATATTTTTTTCCAATAATATTTTACCTTCTCTACCACAGTCTCTACTAAAATCTTGTTAGCTACATCCCTACCAAGGAGATTTTTACCAAGTCTGAATTTTTATGTATGTAATATTTTCACGTCTATATCGTAGATACCTATATCTTATTATGGGCTCGATCAATCTTTGCGAATGAATTCCAACCGTGTTTTATTCTGGCTTAGTTTTTAGAAAAATATTTCATATCTCCAGGGTATTGTATTTTTAGCGAAATATTTAGGAAAAAAAATTAAACAAAAATTTGCTCACTGATGCAGTAAAAGGCATTTGCTTCATATGTTGATTTTTGTTTAAGTTTTGTATATATTTTGGGAGACCTATACTTATTTAATTCATGCAAAGTTCTCAAGTAAGCCACATGTTTCTCAATAACAATTACAACAAAGATGGCTGAAGGTGGAAATATTAATCCAGTCCTAACTTCTACCTTTGTGATGTAATTTCCTGACTGATGAAACTCTAAACTATCCAGCAGATTGCGTTGCGCTCATTCTGTAGCGGACTGGGTCCCTCAGGATGTGATGTGCGGATTGTTCACATTCACAATTACGTGTACCTCTCGCTGAAGGTAACTAGATTAACGAAACTAGTCATAAAGGAATTTAATTCTCTCTGGAAGGACCTTTGTTTCATTAATGAAGATTTTTAATATTCAACCCTTTTGTTTGATACTGGTACTTTTCCTATAAGCATGATCAATTTTCTTTTTTCGATGATAATCTAAAAGTAGCCCAGAACCGGGCCACGTGTAACATGATAAATTTTATCTCTATTCTACTAAGAATAGAAAAGTTATTTCGAAAAAGTTATTTACTTTTATATATTTTTAGATAACGTCAGGACATAATGGAAGAGTGAAGAATAGATTTTCTTTTTGACATTTTAAACATTGCCATGCTTAAGACTATGTATTTTTTTACATTCTATCAATTTGTGTATTTTTGTTTATTACGTGGTCCTGCCCTGGTCCTCCCACCCAGGGCAGGACAGAAGAGACTGTCAGACTTGTACTGACTAAAATCCACAGTGTCCTTCAAAAGCCCTAGTATATAAATAACTGAGACGCAAGTAACCTTGTTGTATAAGTTCTGCATGTTTACTACAACTGAAAAAGTATTTCAGTTCAAGTAAACAATCATTTTTGAGTCATTGATGAACTTTATCCAATTTAAACATATAATAATTGCTTTCACATTACTATTGTGCACAGCTGCTGAGGTGTACCTACCACAAACCGCACAGTTTGATTTAATTCGCCACAATGACACCCGCATACTTACTCTTTTAACAAAATAATTATGCTAGTGGGACGTAAAATCATTATCTACCTCTTCCAAGCATGTTGTGGTCGGCTTCCCATCTAACTGGATGCAACCAAGGGTTGTTGTAAATTTGCAACAAAGTTAATTCGCCACGGAAAAAAGTATTGTGTAAATTTGCCACAGTTTTTGTTTTTTGAACTTTGTTTAGTGTAAATTAGCCCCATTTCTTTTTTCCACACGGATAACAGAACAATTATATAACAATTGTATAATAATAAAATCCAGCACAAAACTACAGAAAACGAGGACACAATGTGGATTCTGAACAGAAAGTACTAGTAGAACAGGATCATGGAGGTGTCGGTGCCGCCGTCTTCAGTAAAAGTTATGTGAAATGAAGATATTATTATGTGGCAAATTTGCAATAACAAAATCAAGCTATGACGAACTAACTTTTATTGAATGAGATTTACAAAACGGTGACAAATTAACTTTGTGGTTTAGACATAATAAAAATAATTCCTCGTTCGTACACTGGATGTCCTTTTGCATTTTCCAACGCCATAAAACTTCAAGTACGCTGTACGATAAAAGACGGTAATCTTGTGCAATGGCCTCTGTATTTAAATGAATTGCCTATAATGACCGTCACAAAGTACTGGGTAATATGAAAGTTGACAACCAGTCTTACCAAAGGAAGACTGGTTGTCAACTTTTATTCACTGACCACCTGTAAAGACTATCACAGATTTAGAAATGACAACTGGGACCTCGGAGAAATCTCGGTACTTGGTCACCCATCGACGAAAAAACCCAGGCAAGCGCGGCCTAGCTTTTGAATTTCGGTACGTGTAGCTGTTAATATTTTAGCCATGAGATCCTCACTATAAAAGTAAAAAGTTTAATTATGTCCATCCTAATATGTTCATCCCAAAAGAGTCCACCACACTACTTTTAACCTCGAGATGAGTCCAGTTCAGAAAATACCGAAACATCGACAATTCTATTTCAACTGCATGGCAAAATTTTCCCGGGAAACTTGTTCTGTGCGAGTGCAAAATGCAATATTGTAAGTTCTTATGATTCGTCCCGGGAATAGTTCCGTAAATGTTCTGTTGCCGAAATTGTCAGCGTAGTCAACGTATATTTGACTTTATCGCTTTAAGTTTACGTTTATTATGGCATGTTAGTGGGATGGTGATGGCTTTGTGCCACTTTATTCCGATGTAATCGTTTAGATTTTTATGAGAGCGGTTTGTTTAGACCATAATGCGAGCTGCATAAATGTTCACAGAACGCTGAAATAATTTTCCGTTTAGAATTCTATTGCTATAATGCTTTTACTATTATGAATTTAATTTTTGAATCAGTTTTATTGGGTAGCCACTTTATTTGGTATTCTGTTTAATATAGCTGTATGGAGGTTGAAATTGAAATAATGATTTATTATTATCTACGGATATATTAATTTCTTCTTTCTCTTCAAGAATCTTCTTCTTGAAATGGGCATCCGGTACTTTCACCAAATCATTGTTCCAGGTTTAAATCTTTAAAAACACACACAGTAAAGAGAAGTTCCGAGTGTGGAGCAACTGGATGCTTTTTTGTATAAAATTAAAATCTAAACCGCACTATTTTAAAAGCATTGCTTTAATCGAGGAATCGTGTCCCTGCTTCATTATTTAAGGCTGTGTACAGATAATAAATCAGTTCCTACTAGCGCACTATTTGTCTTGGTGAGGAATGTCGCTGCAGTTTTTATTGTGTAGTTGCAATTGTGTCCCAAGGTTTATTTAAAATTTTTAGGACACTGGGATTAGATTGGTCGTTCATCTTTTTTTTTTGATGTTTTAGATGACTAAAATTCGCATAGTGCAGATAGAATTAGAACGTAGTTCCACACAAAACAATTTTTTTTTGGCTCACTGATGGTTGTTCTAGGTCTGGTTGTTTGTACATAAATGTAAGTATGTAAACGTACCCACGACACAAGAGTAATTTTATTCCCAATGGGGGCCAACGTGTTTTTTTTTGTGCTGAGAATTATCATAAAAATTGCCATGATTACCGCGATCCGCTACTTTTGACTGTAGCTTAGAAGTGTGGGAAAGTAGATTTTCCAACTACTTACTAACAAAATAATCATGAAAAACACTGCAATACTCGTAAATGGCGACTTTTATTACAAAATCAAAATTTGCAGGCTCTATGTAATTCTTTTCTAGCAGTAATTCTTAAGAATAACCTATCGTTCAGTTATGAGCCAAACTTAATTTAGATAATCACAGCCACGCTAAGAAGAATTCTTATGTAGCTATTCTATGCTTTTAACATCTCCCAAAAAATCCTTACTCACACAAAAATCTATGTATCCATGGGGATCTATTCACCCTGATAACATCTAAATTTCTTATCCCGCCCAATCAGGAAGGTTTTCCAGAACATTTTCGAAACGGCTCCCCTTCTTTTTCCTGATCACTATTTTTACAAACCATAGACCACCATTGATATATCATTAAGCAAATGATTCCCTGGGGTAAGCAGTGATCGGAATCTTTATGTATCTAATGGTCTGCTAATAACACTGAGATTACCCCAAAATTTTCCTTATAGTAACCCCGCAGGTGAGTCGAGCCTAATGGGATCCCAACATTATATTGCATTATTTGATGGTTGCCAAATTAAGAGGAATGGTTGTTACTTACTAATTTTTCCTTGAGCTTTTTATTTTGTTTGTTTCGGGAAATAAACAAATGACTACAGATTTGGTATTTATGTTCTTCGTTTTCTTTTTTCATGCCATAATATTAATATCAGATGAACTACAAAAATTACATCTTTTCAAGGGTTGTTGTAAGTTTATCATAAAAGTAATTCCCCACGAAAAAAAAAGTATGTATAAAAATTAGCCAAAGGTTTTTGTTGTTTGATTGTTGTACATTCGACCCATTTTTTTGGCACGGGTATAGCAGAACAATTAGTTTGTAAAATCCAGCACTAAACTACCGAAAACGAGGACACAATGTTGAATCTGAACAGAAAGTACTAGGAGAACAGGATCAAAACTTTTTTTCGAGGGGAATAATTTTTCAAAGTTCGCCAGAACTTACAACAACCCCTTTTCAATGCTGTCTGGGCAGTGTGTGACACAGTTTAAAATATGGATAGGTTTTCAATTCGTCAGAACCTTTTTTTTATTTATGTTTATGATACCTAGGCCGATGACTAGGATGACGATGATTTATGACGCCTAGACCGATTTGGAAATGTATTTTTTGTTGAAACCTACTTAGGTACTAATCAAAGCACTGGCTGTTCTGAATTATTTTATTTTTTAATTTTTATCTTGCTTCTTTTGTTTTTTTCTACTTATGTCAGTCTCTTATAATATACTACCAGATCAATACTTCCTATCTGTTTTATTCTTAAAACCTTAAAGTAATAACTGCAACTCTGTGTAGGCTCAAGAGCCTACAGGTTATGGGCCCAGCACTTAAGGTTCGAAGAAACTAAACAAAGATGGAAAACAAGTCACAGGTACAACCTCTTATTTCCATGATTGAAGAAGACCAGTCGTCGGTGCCGCCGCCACAGCCATCTTCAGCAGTAGTGGCCACCCACAGCACGCCGTATTTTGCCAAACTAGAAGGTAGCTGTAACTACGCGACCTGGAGCTTCGCAATGAAAATGTACCTCGTTGATAATGATCTGTGGGACTGCGTGAATGCGACGACTTTACAAGACGCTCAAAAAGATGCGAAGGCCAGGGCAAAAATTTGCCTGAGCATCAATGAAAATCTGTATCCTGTGGTTATGACAGCGTCAACGTCAACAGAAACTTGGAAACGCTTGCGAGATACCTACGCGGATAGCAGCCTGGGGAGACGGCTGAAGCTTATGAAGAAAATACTAACCATCAAGCTTGAAAGTTACTCAAACGTGGAGGCCTACGTGAACGATGTACGCCATGTGCAGCAGCAATTGATTGCTATTCAAGCTGGCCTTGACGATGAACTTGTTGGAGTTATTATGCTGGCTGGTCTCGGCGACATCTACAGCCCCATGGTGATGGCAATAGAGCACTCCGGAACCCGGATTACTAGTGACTCGATTGCATCAATCCTGCTCAAGGAGGAACGCCGAGATACACCTACTGCATCAAGTGCTCTGATGTCTAATATAAATAGTATGCCTGCGCGTAATTTTAATGAAGTGTCGTGTACATACTGCAAAAAGTTAGGCCACGTAGTGTCTCAGTGTAGGAAACGCATAAACCTAAACCGAAACAAGAATAAATCATCATCATCCTCTTCCTCCCATGTGTGCAACAATACATCTGACGTTACACTTTCATATTGTTTTAATCATACTCTTACAGGCTTTACTACCCCCTCAATGTGTACCTCTACCGAATGGTACGTTGACTCTGGTGCTACAGCTCATATGACTAACAAGAATGATTGGTTCTTGGACCTTAAACAGGAATCTAAACCAATAACTGTTGCCAATGGTCAGCAAATTCAAAGTGAAGGCAAAGGTACCGTTTCTGTGAATATTTCTGATAGATTTAAGCAAATTCCTGATGTCTTATATGTTCCTGACCTAGCTACTAATTTAATTTCGGTTCACAGCCTAGTTCAGGAAGGGTTAGTAGTCATATTTTCACCAATAGGTGCCTCAATCCTTTTGAAAGATGACTGCAAGGTGACAGGCTCTGTCGTTGCAACTGCGTCAAACCATAATGGTATGTACAGATTAGATTTGGCAGAACACAAAGCCGCTTGCACACAAGTGAGAGAGTCTGCATTACTATGGCATAGACGTCTCGGCCACCTGCATCCTAGAGCCCTCAATATATTAAAAAATCGAGCCGTAGGTATAGACTATACTAGTCTATCATTCAGTGAGTTGAATAAAACCTGCGTGCCATGCCTACAAGGCAAAATGTCTAAGAGACCATTCAAAAATTCACTAAGTAGGTCTAATTCCAAATTGGAATTAATTCATTCAGACCTTTGCGGACCTATGAGTACGCATTCATGGGGTGGAGCACTTTACCTACTTACATTTACAGATGATTTCACGCGTAAGACTTTCGGCTACATGCTAAAATCGAAAAGCGAGGTCTTCAGTAAATTCGTTGAATTCAAGAACCTTGTTGAGAACCAAACCGGTCTCAAAATCAAAACTTTTCGCTCCGACAACGGTACAGAGTTCGTAAATCATGACATGACCCAGTTCTTTAAGGAAAATGGTATTGTACATCAAACCACAGTTCCGTATACCCCGCAACAGAACGGAGTATCTGAGCGTGTTAACAGAACCGTTGTCGATAAAGCTAGATCTATGCTCCAAGACTCTGGCTTACCACGAGCATACTGGGGTGAAGCTGTTTCTACGGCGATCTACCTCAAAAATCTCTCACCAACGCAAGCACTCAACAACAGAATCCCTGAAGAGATGTGGACTGGGAAGAAAGTGAATCTACATCACCTACGAGTTTTTGGCTGTGAAGCGCATGTCCATAATCCCGAAGGAGAAGCGCAAGAAACTCGACTGCAAGACTCAAACCTGTATCTTTGTTGGCTACTTAACAGATACAAAAGGTTATCGTCTTGTCAATCCCCAGAATCCCAGAAGCATTATCATCGCGAGAGATGTCCACTTTGTGGAAGAAAAACCACCATCAATCGAACCTGGTGTAGAAACCACACAGATTTTAGATCCTCAGTCTAATAATCTAGAATTCTTTAACTCAGTTACCCAAGATTATCCAGCTATACCCCATCTACAACCTACACAAGTATCAACTGTTCAGCCTCCTATCGAGTTTCTTGACGAGCTTCCTGCTAAGCTTCTAACTGAGCCTACTACTGATACTTTTATTGAGCCTGCTATTGAGTCTCCTAATGAAGAAACGTCTGCCTTTGAACCGGAATCTGAAGTCTTCGTTGATGCTCAAGATCTTCCTGTATCTGAGCCATCACTAGCTGATGTTGTTGAAGATAGTGGTGCCCCGAGGTACCCTCTTCGAAATCGTCGTGCTCCAAATCGATACTCAGATTCAGATTATGCAAATGTGACCAGCGTTGACAGCGAGCCACAGACCTACAAGCAAGCTCTGGACGACAGTCATAGTCAAGAGTGGCTGAAAGCTATGCAGTCTGAACATAATTCCTTGCAGAAACATGGAACTTGGACAGTTGTAAATAGACCTGTAAATAGGAAAGTTATTAAATGCAAGTGGGTGTATAAACTCAAAAGGGATACTAATGGGAACATTGTAAAATATAAGGCAAGACTTGTAGCCAAGGGATTTACGCAAGTTCATGGAGTTGACTACGGTGAAACTTTTTCGCCAGTAGCAAGACTGTCATCAGTAGTGTATAATTGGGGTATCTGGATCACTTCGCTTCGCTCGTGCTCCAGATACCCCAATCATACAACAGTAACTAGCTTCTCACCATCTATTCAGAAAGTAATCTATATTGAGATATTTGAATATGGGCTAAAGATCCACTAATTGTTTTTACTTTATTTAGATAAGCTACTACTTGAATTAAACAATCAGTTAATCGATCAATATTTTGTGAACTAGACAACCACTCAATCCCAGTTTTACTACTCATTTCATCAACATTGACTATTACGTGTCTTTATTACTGAAAACTGCCTGAACTGAACGGTAACTGGATGAAATTGAGTACCTATCTATAGGCTACTTTTTATCAGGGTATAATTAGGTTCCACAGACGAAGCCGCTGGTAGAAGGGAGTAGAAATTGAAACAAGATGTTTATGACATTGTTTAATTATATTTTGTTGTTAGAATACAGTCTTTTAATAAGTAACTTATGTCAAATGCTATGACGGAGATGTGTGTATTAATTATATATTCGTTTCCTTTGACAGCATTCAAATAAAAACATTTAGGATAGTGTATAGCATGTTGCATCCAAGGGTCGTCATAAATCTCCCAATCTTCTATAATACCCCCGCATGAGAAACATGCCGCTTTATCATTAATACTATTTCCACAATAAAAGAATCCAGCGTCAGCCATTTCCATCACTAATCTTTTCTTCGAATTCATCGTCCCCCAGTAGGAACGAAATGAAATTTCACGCATTTTATGTGAATTATACATATTATATCGAGGTTTGTATTCAATAAGAAACATTTTCTATTTATTTACTTTCTAATTCACTGACACGGGAAACTATAAACATATAATGAGTTAGCCCCGATATTATTAGCAACTTATAAGTGATTGAAAAGGATTGGGAGGGGATATAAAATTCTCAGATTTAAGTATTTTGTCTTAAATAAAATTAAACAAGTAAATAATTATTTTAAAATTTTATTTTCAAAGCACCACTTATTCAAACACAATACATTCTTTAAGGCACAAACAGAGTCATGATAAATACAATTATACATATCTTCAGAATGTTTATAATGATCATACAAACTTATCAAACTAGAACAACCTTTATCTTCTAAATTGAATATTTTACTATTACTATTTTCTAAAATGTGCTTTAACCACAAAACCTTTTCTGAACCTTTGACATAGATACACATATCTCTTAAAATATTTAGAATCAAAGTCTGATAATTTGAATAGGGCACAAAACCTTCATTCCAATGTATTAGAGCGGGAGCCCGTAACAGATGTCCGTGACCAATTTCCTCTCAAGCGATAATTAGCAGACTACATGAGGGAGTCGTATCATGAACATTCGTGGAAGTCAGCTGCGATTCCGTTGGTGGGATAAGCAGCAATCGCCGTTCAAACACGTAGAAAAAATATTTTTTTTTAGTCATTTCCTCTCAATTGAAACCTGGTTTATATTGAAGATTACCTTGTATCACGAAGAATAAAACCAATCAGCCGACGGTACCATGGTGGAATACACGTCAGCTGGTCACTCGAACATGTAATTTTTTATTTTATTTTCAGTGATTTCCTCTCAACCCAAATTTTGCCTGATGAAAGTTTACATGAAGATATGGCTAAAAACAGACGTCAGCTGGCTGTATCTCGGTGGAAAGGTCCTCAGCTGATACTTTGAAAATTATTGTACAAGCAGGACTAAGGGCTAGTACAGACTTACGGAAACCGCGCGTTCATGAATCGCGCGGTTCGAAACCGCAAAATTGTTATGCAATCAGACTCCGGCGGTTATATGTGATTATCGTACGGGGATAACGTCCGTTTGAAAAAGGAGGTCAGCGAAAAATCGATTTACTGTGGTTTTTGCTCCTTAAAAAAACGATAAGAAAAATGCGGTATGCAATGCAAATGGGTGCATCCAATATTAAGTAACCAACCAAGTTTCCAACGTATTTTCACAATTTCCAAATATCTCCACTAACTCTTGCCAAGCTTGGTTATGATAGTTTTATTTGAGTAATCCTCACACTGAATATCCCATATTGCATTTCTCTTCTCCACTTCATCAATAAACAGTTCAGTGTCGAAACGAACCGTGCCAAACTCACGAGCTGTGATGTGCTAACCGCGCGGTATCCGCCACGCAACTGAACGCAAAGTAAAGACTCCATAGTAATAGAAACGCGCGGGAGCAGCGCGATTCTATTTTCTGGCGGTTGACTAACCGCGCGGTTATGTCTAAACGATTACTTAATAACTCTTACTTAGAAGACTCTCTCCTCTACTCCGCTTCTTTATACGCGCGCTTGTATCATCAATCCAAACGCAATAACAAATCAGCGTCTACGGCGCCGAAGATGCGCGTTCCTGAAACGCGCGTCTTCTGCACGTTTAGAATACGCCGTATGCGATGGGCCTAAGGTTCTCTGCCCATTCTTTGCACGAATATGCAAAACAATCATAATGAACTCTTGAAAAAACGTATAAATGGGTCTATTGATTTATTTTCTCAATTAGTGAAAAGTATAAGAAATAAAAAGCTTTTCTATAAAGAAAACCCCCAATCATTGCTTGATTCATTGTTTGATGTTATTGTCATTTACATTTTTCATTTACATTACATATAAATCAATTAAAAATACAAAATAAACATGTTGTTATGAAACATATATCAATGGATATCTAGTTCGGACCTCAAAGATAGGAATTTCTTCATAATGCAAGCCGGATCGAGAAGCTCTTCACGTAATCTCCAAGCGAGAGCCTTGTCTCATCATTGAAGATCGTGCGGGAATCCTTCTGATTCTGTTGAACCGGTTAACGGACCTTCTTGATCAGGGTGTCAATTACTTATTCACTCCAGTAAGAACAGTTCCATAACTTGAACAAAATAACGAAATACAACAACAAAATCATCTAATATTGATTTGAAACCTTATGACAGCAGAATGATTTGACAAGATTAGACATTAGGGATGACACAAGTTTTTTTTTCCAAATAATATTTTTTATGGCTTCTTCTATGTGTTGTGACTGTCTGTCATGAACCCTTGTTTTTAATTCAGAATAGGATATTTATTTTAAATCACCAAGTGCATCTGGGCCGCTTGGAAACACATTAAATCTTTACTTTATTACCCGACAGCCAATAAATAACAGAACGCTCATACTTATTTTGGAGAAGTAGAACAAAAAACTATTCAATTGCTTTGTAAAGCATAAATCCTTTATTCTTAAAAACTATTGACAGACGTTAACTGATATTTTAGAAGAATTCTAAAGGACGATCTTACATCTTAGCTTATCTGCACACGTGTTTGTAATTTAAGTTTCACGAAATGGCCAAAACGATCCTTTTAGAGCAATTGAGACGGGCACAGCGCAAAAAAACAAAAGAGATATTCGGGTTAACAGCCCTCATAAACATGCCACGGTGTCGTGGGAATTCCTAAGGGCTTGGCGAGTCCCTTAGCAGGTAGCTGGACTCAGGGGACGCTGATGATTCCTCGGGGCAGTTGGACTTGGAACGTCTTGAGGGACACACGGGTGGACCCAGGAGAAAGTTCAGGAGATTCGGTTGCCGTTGGCCGAGTGACCGGGCGTGATATTACTTTGTTGTTTATTTGAATTGTTTGATTAAGTCAAATATTAGTCTGTAAAGTAAATTCAGTGCTTGTGGTCGGAGGAACGCGAGGAGGTGAACCCAGAGGGCGGTCTGATGATGGAGATCATACGGGTGGTATTTGAGCAGAGTCTGTAAGTTAATTATAGACTAATTCTCTCCTAAGAACACTTGGTAAGTGTTAATCGTAATTAACTTTATAGTAGCAGTTTGCTGAAGGCGCTGGATGGCGGTTAATAATCATTTATTTCAGTACAGCGGCAGCGGGGCGGCGCCTGAGCAGTACCTTATTTTATATTATTATCTTACATCTTATTTGTTATGACTCCTTATCCCGTAACCTAGCAGTGATGTATCATTGGTGTTTGGTTATAGTGACACGGGGAAAGCCTTTGGCTACACTCTACATACATCTCGCGCATTTCGTCTCGTACTCTGTACAACGACTCATCTGACTTCTGACGAATATAGACTTTTACGTGACGTCTCACATAAATCAAAGGCAGAACCATGTCCATAGTTCGATCATACCAAGTTATATTATCACCAGCCGATGCGGTGATAATGTAACTGCCGGTGATAAGTACAAGAGATAATAACAAACATTGCTATTAATTGGCAAACTAACCAAATGCTGTTGATGATTACTGTTTCCTGCAGTCTTGCTCGGAGACTTTGCGTGTTGGTTGATGGATGCGCATTTCAAGTTGGGGTAGGCACCACCAAGTATGTACCTGTATCTCCTATGATTTGCTAGCTCCGTTCCAAGAGAACGCTGGGGACTGACAAACGTGTCCCGCTAAAAACAACTATGGCTAATATGCCCAACATTGTCGAATCGACACTATATTATTGGCACGACACGTTACGACTGGGGGGGCGCTTAAATACGAAATGTGAAGTGACGATATTACCCACTTCGGTGTCCAGCAATACAAACGTGAAATGTTCTGCTATAGACTGTTTCTACGAAGCGCTTGCGCAAGTTGTTTGTTGTGAATGTGATTGCCAATGGGGTAGAGCCGTAAGGGTATTACGATAGTACGCGTGTGTAGGAGATTAAATGGAAACGTGTCTTCCTCAATGACAGATGAACTTCTCAGATCTTTGTCTTAGGTGTTGGGTAGGACATGTAGAATAGTGTATAGGGAGCGTGATCTGTTAGGATTCGTAGCAGTGTCCTTAGTGGAGCTATGCGCTTAGGCCTAACGGTCGCGTACTGGGGCAGTTATTGTAACCGGATTTACATGCCATAGAAATGGGTTAGCTTTAATCAAGTGTAACTTGTTAACGTAACTTAATTAAGCGCAAGCGTGACGTTTCCCTATCACATTTATATATTATATCTTTGCTGTCCTCTTGTCTTACTAGCTTCATAATTATTATTTGATTTGTTAACATGACTTGATATTATTCATGTATGTATTACTGTGAACTCTCAGCACTAATCTACTTTGGTCCCCTCCCCTTTGCTGAGAGTTCAGTCCTCTCTGTCCCGGCGGAGGTCGCAGTTGTCAATGGTACGTGCACCACGGAGGTTGGGCGGAGGCGGGGCCCTACCTCGGCCCCCCCAGGGGGGGGGCCCCATCTTTCATATTTTCCAGTATATTAATGTAATTTAGGAAAAACGAAAATTTTATCAGCCTAGGGTATTTTATGAACAGTCACAGTGTCATTATGACAGACACTCGTTTCCCTTATGTCCGTTTTGATATTGCAAATAAATTACGTTTAGTTATTCAGATTTAATAAAATATTTGTTTCTTCATATTTTATTTTACGATCTTTCCACCGAGATACAGCCAGCTGACGTTTGCTTTTATCCATATCTTCATGTAAACTTTCATCAGGTAAAATTTGAGTCGAGAGGAAATCACTGAAAATAATATAAAAAATTACATGTTCGAGTGACCAGCAGACGTGTATTCCACCATGTTACAGACAGCTGATTGGTTTTATTCTTCGTGATATAAGGTAATCTTCAATATAAACCAGGTTTCAGTTGAGAGGAAATGACAAAAAAATATTATTTTTTCTACGTGTTTGAACGGCTATTGCTGCTTATCCCACCAACGGAACAGCAGCTGACTTCCACAAATCTTTATGATCCGACTCCCATATGTAGTCTACTAATTATGGCTTGAGAAGAAATCACTAACGATATTTTGGTCTGGCTTCCGGTCTATATCTTTCTGTTACGTTCAAGCCAACAAACTTGCTTTTTTTCTGAATTCGTTAATTTTTTAAATAGAAATGGTGGCTTAATTAAAAACACTTGTAGTTTTTTATTACACACTATAGCAATTTCTTTTATTATAAATTCATTTGCTTCTGTTTTAAAGCCCTGAATATCTACAATAGCAATCATGATAACCTTTGCACAATGTTACTAAGAGGTTTGTATTCCACAAGTCGATCGTTTATAATCAAACAATATGCAGTCGTCTTATCTGGTATTGGCGTAGAACATTCAATTTCCAACCTCACGTCTACTGGACCTGCTTTAAGACTGTCGTTTTGTCTTGAGCAGTCTAAGATGAAGAGAGGGGCTTTTTCTTTAAACGCCTTTAAGTCAAGCAACGGGTCTACTGGACAGTTGTAATACGACTGACGAAATTTCACAAACATTTCATATAATATACTATATTTGTTATCAGAAAATTTTAAGTTTAAAGGTTCATATGGATAATACAGTGAATTTAAAAAGAGCGTTACGTTAGTTACTTCACAATGATCGAATACTGAACTGTCTTTAGTTTTATTATTTATCCTATTAGTTTGTAGGCAAAAAATTACATATCTAGGTTTTTCCAATTGTGAAGCAGTTTTAACTGACCAAGAATGCTTCGTGGTTTTAGGCAGTAATGGATACTCATATAAATCCCAATTTCTAAAAGCCATCTGAATAGGTTTATCTCTTTCTAGATGCTTTAAAAGTGTTAGTCGTTCTCGATCTGATACTTTTATATGCGGTACTCTCCATTGAACTCTGTGTATATCTATTTGAAAATGAACAGTATCATCAGTAAGAATAACGCTATTTAAGTTAGTGTTACTTCTATTCAATATAAGTTCATGTTTACAATTTATCACAATTTTACTGTAATCCTCCGCAAATCCTAAAACCTTATTAAGTGGTATTACAGCACTAAAACTACCATCACTTTGAAGTCCCTCTAAATTCCATCCCCATAAGGCGGCAACTTTACATTCTGCTTCATTTAATGAAATGTATGATTTTATTGTTGACGTTATTCCTGAGTTTTTTATGCGATCTATTTCAATACCATTTATTTCGTATCTGATGTCTTGAAACAAAGACAAAACAGAGTTATTAGTGAATGTAACAGTTCTCTTGATCGGATTCCCATCTTTACCGAACAGCTTTGCTTGTCCTTCAATATAAATTGAACTGGCTGATGGTAACACGTATATGTCTTGCTGGTGGATGGGAATTCTGATTTCATCGTTTTCTCTAAAGCTGGTGTTGTAGGGATTGTAAGAATGGACTTCGTAACTTTCGATCGAAGTGTCGAAGTGTGGTGATTCAGTAATCTTTAGGATATTCATACTTTAAACCCAAGAGCTTTAAGGAAATCTTTATTTACTTTAGTCAATTTCTTTACGTTTTTCTTACGTCGTTGCACCTTAGCAATCGTTGAAGAACTAAGATGTTTTTCACTGACTTGGGTGTTTTTATAATGAATTATCATTTTGTTTTTCTTAAATGAAGACGCAGCTGAATATGTTCTTCGCCAAAGTTAATACAGTGACCAAATTGATCTACAATCCTAACAGATATCGAAGAAATTATATTTTTGTTAACTGGAAAATAAATAATATTTTGTGGTATTTCTATGCACCGATGACCTGGATGAGTACCAGACACAAATTCGTGAATAAAATGAGTTGGTAATCCGTTGCAGTACGATCCGTTCACAAGATCGCATTCGATTCTGATCGCAAACAGACTGCTGTTAATGCTGGAAATATTTGGTCTGGAATTTATTACTGAAAAGTATAGCAGACCACACTCGTATTGATCTGACAAATGCAGTGGTGGATGAAAGTATGAGGTCAACTCCGATTCGTTACCCGAGATGGTAACCGTAGTAGACATGCTTCGACACTGAACTTTTTTCTTAGATACTGTTTATTTTATTCCTTCACTATACCAAAAATTCTTCAAAAAGTTTAAACAAAGGTGTCCGCAATTAAAAGGGTGATCACGCTGAATATTGTCATAATTATAATGTACTTTGGATCCCAAGTATTTTATAAATTCCTTTGGAGGCTTAAGATTTCCGTAACTATCAAAATACTCAATATAATCGTTGTATTTGGTATAGGCTACCCAATGAGAACCAGGATTATTAGAGCTATCTAAATTTATAACTCCACACTCTTTTTTAAAAGGGTGTTTAGGGAGCTTATCTCTCATAAAGACACCTCTGAAATAGGGAATATTATTTCCATACTTCAAAATGTCTAAATTAGTCAAGGCTCGTTTGGGTAGCCGATATCTTAGTTTTTTTCTTTTGATACAAATATTCCGAGCCCATCTTTATGTGGTTTAAGATGTAGTCCTTTTCCGATACAGAGAGCTTCCATCTTTTCATTGTGTCTCTTCGATTCAGTCAATAACTTTTTAGCCATTTTGAATTCATTAATAGTTTTAGCAATACCAGCTGCACCACCAGCTAAAGCTCCTACCGCTGATAATCCCGCAAAAATCGGAATCAAAGGCAATACTCCACCAGTTTTTGGTATAGGAATAACACGAGGAAGTTTAATGGATGAATCATCAGCTAATTCTCTGGCAGCGGCCATAGCTAATTTTATTGCCACTTTCTTGCATTTTGGTTTTAATTTTTTAATATGTCTCTTCGCTTTGCTAATAACATTTTTAAATTTATTTGTTAACCCTTTTCCACTTTTTATTTTAGGAGAACACTTTTTGCTATCCTTTTTTAGACCAAATCCAGTTTTAATTTTTGTTGACATAGCGCTGCTTACTAAGTGCGCTGCTAGTTTTTCCCCGACGCTTGCATCTGAGGCAAGTGCTCGTTCTTTAGCCATATTGAATAAAACTAAATCCGCCTTGTGACGATCTTTTAGGTTTGAAGACTTATGATATGCTATGTCGTGTTGTTTGCAATATTCGTCTAATTTATTAACACCTTTATCTCCACGTCTAAGCCTTTTTATTAATTTAGTGCCAGGGCCACAATAATTATATCCAGGTAAATGTAATTCAAATGGTAAATGATTTATAATCCAATTGAGAAGACTACTCTCTTCAATACACATCATAAGACTGATACATTTTGAACAAAACACTTAATAAATATTCGTTTTATCAATCCAACTGTTTTCAGAAGAAGGCAAACCTAACCATTTTACTAAAACTCTGTCTCCTTTCCTTTTAAGAACTTTCTCAACAAGATATAAATTAGGATTTTTCGTCTTTTGAAGCTCTTGTTCATAAAATGCACCTAAAATGGGTTGACCTCTGATTGTATCTTCTATTAAGTAGGTAATAGGATTTGTATTTTGTATCTTTCGAATTTTAAATATTTCTGTAGACCAGTTGGGAGTGTAACCTTTTTCAAATGTTCCTTTGTACTTACTGATACGCACATAATCACCAATTTTAAACTTGCTTTTAATATTATGTTTTTTTACCAATCTTGAATATCTCTCTAATATACGTTTTTTGTTGATGTTATTCACATTAGCAGGAACTTCATCAATTGTCCGATGATAAGTGTGATTGTATTTGTAAATAACATTATTAAGCATGCTGTCTATCCAATTGTAACTGCCTCTTAAACTGAATTCCTTATAGACTTTCGATTTCAATGTCCTGATAAATCGCTCAACTATTGAAGCCTTTTTTGTTGAGAAGGTTGAATAATGATTTATCTGATAAGTTTGCATAAGCTTTTGAAATTGATTATTGTAAAATTCTGTTCCTTTATCCGTTTGTAGATTTTTAGGAACACGCCCTTTATTCAATAACGTCTTAAAAGAGTTACATACATCATCTCTGGTTTTACTTTTTAAAGGAAAAGTCCAAGCATATTTCGAGAATGTGTCAATAATGGCAAGAATAAATCTGTAATTGTTATTTTGCTTTGAAATTGATTGCATATCGATTAAGTCTGCTTGCCACAGGTCATCTATATCTTTCATGATAACACATCTGCGTGGAAAGTTCACCCTCGCATTTTTATGAATTTCGTTTACCACGTCAGTTTTGCTCATGTTCACAATAAATTCAGTGCATTTGTTTTGAATCCGTCTATAATACTGAATTAAAATTTTATGGTGGTGAATATTTATTCTTTAACTATGCCAGCTTCTTTCAATTCTTCAACGATCGACAATATTTCATTATCATGATTTGTGTTGCCAGCATCTCTGGAAGCAACTAATAGTTTCAATCTCTCAACGAGTTCGTTAGGGTCATCCCAATATACCAAGTCAGTTTTATTTTTGTATTTCTTTAGAGTTGGTAAGCTTCCTCCAGAATGAAAATTTTCATTTAATAATTCGGAAAATAATGGTTTGATTACTTCACGATATTTTATTCCCTTATCGCCTCTTATTTGTCCACCAGGATTAAAATCTCTCTTGTGAGCATTTGTATAATGTAGCATGTCTTTGTAGACAAGTCTATCTTTGCTCGATATTAATTTTAAATCAGGCTTTCTTCGAAGTAAAAGTTCCTTCAGGCCAGGGGTTAAATTATAGGATTTATCACCAACTTTAATTAAAATGACACTGTCGTCATTCAAACTATCGATTTTAGAAAATGAGACTACAGAATTACCCATTAGCAATGTTTTGTTTACACTTCTTATTCCAAACGGTATATTTACACCGTCATAAATATCATGGATATCACGACCCTCTAGTGACATTTCTAAATCATCTAATATTTCTTTTGTAGGAGACTTTTTAAGTACTGATGCAGACTTTAGTTTCGGATCGTAGCAGTCCTCAAACTTTGTAGATGAGCTAGTATTAATGTCTTCCAATTCAATATCAGCTGCAGAATCAGTGAATTTTGTATTTTCTAAACGTTTAATTTTTTCCATAGTTATATTCGAATCAACTAGAGTTTTAAGGGGATCTGTGACAGGTTTTAGAATTATATCGAATGACAAGTTCATAGAGTATTCCTGGTCCTTCATTTGTTTTATTTTGTTCTTTATAGAGTCTACAGACTTCATTAATTCTATTTTAATATTTTTTTCCATGTTTTACCAATTATAAGAACTGCATTCAACTAAAGAACAATTTATACTGAATTGATTTTGTATTATGAATTACTTATATGTGTGTAAAAACAGTCAATCAAAATTAAAAAACATATCAAAATTCTGTCTGTATCTTCCATTATTTAATGATGATTCTTTATTTATAAGTAGGAAATTATAAGGTTTACTCCAAACAGTTCGACAAATGTTTTTGAACTCTTTCCATTGTAAATCGGAACTGACATGCTCCTCATAAATATGCTTTAAATTCACATCATCTTGTTTGAATATAATAAGAAAATTAGCATTGTCGCGTAGCAATTGCTTCGGTATTTTAGAATAGGTTTGAGACAAATAGAAACAATCTATTTGTTTATGCCTACCCATGCAGAAATAATTGCGGATATTTATCTGATTTTCACAAGCAACATCGTCAAATATAAATACAGAATTTGTTAAAGCTTCACTCGGAGAAATTACATCTTTGTCATTATTGAACTCGTAAAAGTTAATCTGTGGCACCCTTTTTAATACTTCAACTAAGAAACGGTATTTTGGTTGAAAAGAAGTTTTAGAGTAAAGATAAAGATTTTTAAATTTGAGCCCATTTTCATGCAGCAGTAAACTAATCATAACATTCGTTTTACCACAGTTTGATGGACCACATATTATACAGCGAATTGTATTTGGTAGTAAAGCACTATGTCTGATGTGGTGAACAGAGTCACTTAATCTTATATTATTAACATTGAGAGATACGGGTTGTTTGATCAACCTCATAGTGCTTATTAATCTTATTTCCTCCTAACGTACACTTATATACTCGTTACTAAATGAACCTAAACATAGAACAAGCATGATCTTAAGATGATAACGTTTAGGAAGTTGAATACATTTGAATAAAAGTCCTTTTGTCGAGAAAATATCATTTTATTATAATGTAATAATATTGTGGAATGTTATTATTCTAAAATAATTATTTATACATAATTTCTATACAATACGTTAATTTAGATGAGTGGTTGTCTAGATGTGGATTACATAATAATAAATGTTTGATTTAAACGTAATAAGATCAATAAAAAGTTGAATGAACTCTGGTTTAAATCATCGCATCACAATATCCCGAAGACAAAGTATGAATTTGATCTGAAAGATGTATTCTGTGCTGAAAGTATCTGAACTTTATCATAGTTTCTATTTAATGCTTGCTTACTAATTTGTTCTTTTAGCTTTGGTTTCATCGAATAAGTTGACAAATAAATAAAATGATAGTATATACTTTTATAATAGCTATACAGGAAAGGGTTACAACAGCAAATAATGTATTAAATAACAACATGATATTTTACTCAATTTATATAATGATTGACGATTCTCATGCTTTACCATATATTATATTTACAATTAATGTATGAAAATACTGAATTAACATATGTAATCACAATGACCCCAAGGAACAGTATTTATTTGATTTCCCAGAACATGCCTTTTATCGTCTATCCTGTTCAAAACTACTTTATTTACTTCTTGTGAGAACAGCACATGCTTCATTGATTTTATCATATTCATCTTACGCTTTAATGTTAAGTTTTTAAATAAAACATCTTTATAATTTGATGATTTTAAACATCTTGTTACAGGCTTTGTTACGCCTTTAGCCTTGTTTATTTGTGTATTTAATGATTTAATGCAATAAAGCTTTGCTCTTTAGCCGGTAAATTCGGTAATTGGGTCACCTCCTAACTCATCCTTAAATAAACCAGGAATTTTTTCGTTCACCTTGGGAATCAAGTAATGATTATTAGTTTCAAAATTACTTGTATCAAATTCTGATAAATTATCACGCATGTCTTTATAAAAGTCTTCGGTCTGTATTAAATACAACAAACTATCAGTATCAGTGTAACATAATTTAGCTTTGTCACCATATTTATTCTTAATGAAATTATAATGATGATTGTATAAATGGCACTTGGAGAATTCTAGCACCGCAAATCCAATATATATCGGTCTGTCTAAAACAAGTTTCATGGGACTCAGTTGTATGGCTATAAAGTTTTCATTAAAGATAGAAACACTTTTTAAATTAGGTTTTGTGATTAATTTCTGAGCGCCTACTATTTTGTTCGTTTTATTCCCATCATCACTCCATTTAGACACTAATTTAACCTCCACTTGCTTACGTCTATTTTCAATAGTTTTGCCAAAAATTGAGTTATTTAAAAGCTTAAAAAAATCCCTTTCGAATGATGTTGAAGCTGCTTGTCGTAAGCTAGTATTCAAGTCTATATACTTTTTCAAAAAATTGTCTTGTTTAAAATAAAGGATTCTATGAATTTTTTTTAAAACTAGTCCATTTTTAAGACATGCTTTTAAATGAACATAGTGAATAATGTAGTTATATTTATCATACAAATTTGCAATTAACTTCGGTGTTTTCCCTCCAATAGGTATGAATTTCTCGGGAGCAAAAGGCAAGTCGCTATGTGAATTATGTAAATGATCTGGATACGCTAAATCTACTTCTAAAATGTAACCGTACTCGCCATTATCAGGAACATCAAACAAATTAAAATTTTTGATATCATTCTTTTTCAAAAATTTAAACTCTGATATTGGTAATTTTTTAGTCATAGCATATCCATAAAGATTATTACAGTCCAAATATATCAAATATGTTGATGGTTTAGAAATATCGAAATGAGGTAAATAAATGTTATTGGCTTCAGCATATCGGTGAGAGCACTGAGCTAATCCTCCACGTATTCCTTTTTCCAACATTTTATAAATATCTAAATCATTAATCAATTCTAACTGAGCACCTGTGTAAAGGAGCATAGCGTCCCAACTCAATCCAGGCGAAGTCACATAATACGCAGGATCGAGTTTGTAGTGCAGCAGACAAATATCTCTAAAATTTTCAAATATGTCACATAATAGTAGTACATCACACTTTAAATACAAGTCAGTATATTCACCAAGAGAACTAATATCAAAACATTTCCACACAGTTTGGGCATGTTGATATTCAGTATCTGTTATATGTTTCATTTGTAAAGTGTTATAAAAATGATTCTTTGGTGGAAGTTGTGTTTCATTATATGTTTGCCATGAACAAATGTACTCATACGGATATATACCTTTGCTTCGCAGTAAATTTAATTGGCTTTTATCTGGGAAATGTGACGATAAATGAATAAAATCGCTCTCCGTTAAACTTTTACTCAAATTGTCAAGACTTGAACTAAGAAATTGAAATGAATCTATAAATTTAATCTGTATAGGTTTACATCCTGCCCCGGTTTTAATTATTTTAGTTATGCTTAAATATTTTTCTTTTGTTTTTGGTATAATTTTTATCTCGCCATCATATTTCGACAATTCTGTAATAAATATATGGGAATCATAACCAGATAAGTTATGAAAGATAACAGGTATAAATGAACACACTCTATAAATTAAATTGCAATGTGAATGCGCCGCGCCTCTATACTCGGATGTAATATGATCATGATCACAAACTTTATCATCAAATAATAAATGATTACAGATATGGCATGTAGTTGCTTTGTTGTAACTATCAGTTTGCTCTCTCGTCATAGATCTCATGGGTTTCTTAGTCATTAAAATTTTGTGGATTAACTTAGTTTCTTTAATTAATCTCTTAATAAAAACTTTTACACAGTCAGGTCCTCTATATGTTACAAATTTGTTCAAGCTACTGTCATGTGAGCAACATACATAATATGCAAAACAAGACGGTTGATGTAATTTATTTTTTATCGTACTTTTATCATTATGTTTTTCTTCATAATTTAATAGTATACTTTCAAAGTCAGCATAAATCACAAAGTTAATTTTTTGCTTTCGCTCATAATTTTTGAATTGTAATGTATTATTTTTATCAGGCAGTATGGTTAAAATTTTTGAACAACTATGAGAATGATACTTTGTTTCAGTAGTAAAAAATTGTAAACATGTTTCACAAAAATGCATTTGACCTTTATGACATGTAACTTGTCTTCGCACTAAGCGCAAAAGATTTTTTATCAAGCAATAATGACCTTTATTTTGTTTTTCAAAATACAGTAAGTTAATATGTTTATCTTTCTTACAATTGGTCACATAAAGAGGGCCAGTTACAGTACAACGTTCATCTAATCCATAAATATTAATACTGAACTCAGAATTATTATTTTCAAACAACTTGATGTCTTTAGGTAAAGGTGGAAATGAAATTCCTTGTATATTAAATATTGAACTAAAGTGTGGATAGGAGTTTGTTCTACAGACATTATTTTTTGCTGGATATAATGCTGCCACAATACTCCATAAAAAACAGTATTCATCATTATTGTGTATATTCAAACAACTCTTTGTGTTTTTAATAACTTCTGGTAGCTCTAAATAAGTACCGCCCCGCATGGGGGAATATTTATTAATATTCATTTCTAAATGACTTATACAGACAAATGACCATCCAGATTCACAATGTTCAAATTCAGTAAGTTTTCTTTTAAATATTTCTATTATATTCGAGAATAAATTATTACAGTCAGTACTGCTATATATAGTTTCATATTTCGTATTAAATGACTTGAGCTACTGCTCACTTAATTGCGGTAGTAAAAAGTAAGCAAACAGTTCGAAATTAACTTTAATACAGGTATGTTCCAATAATGATAACTCAATGATTTTCAAAACATCTTTTCGCTTATCCTCCAAGAACGCCTCTATTATGAGGTACTCGTCTTCTATTGATGGGTTTAAGCGATAAGTCATGATTCTATTTTTAAATGCTGTAGCTACAATATCAACATTTTCAAACTTTGACTTTATTATGGAATTCGATTTATGGATGTTCGTTCTCTTATGATATCTGTATTTATGTTCGGGGATCTCAATTTGGCATTTATCACAATGAATATACTTTAGTAAACAATTTGACTCATAAACATTCGTATCGTATTCATTTTCTGGGATATCAATTTGGCATTCATAATTATTATTATCTGAATTTGCTGATTCAACATTTTCAAACTTTGACTTTATTAAGGAATTGGATTTATGGATATTCGTTCTCTTATGATATCTGTATTTATGTTCGGGGATCTCAATTTGGCATTTATCACAATTTGGCTCATAAACATTCGTATCGTATTCATTTTCTGGGATATCAATTTGGCATTCATAATTATTATTATCTGAATTTGCTGATTCAACATTTTCAAACTTTGACTTTATTAAGGAATTCGATTTATGGATATTCGTTCTCTTATGATATCTGTATTTATGTTCGGGGATCTCAATTTGGCATTTATCACAATTTGGCTCATAAACATTCGTATCGTATTCATTTTCTGGGATATCAATTTGGCATTCATAATTATTATTATCTGAATTTGCTGATTCAACATTTTCAAACTTTGACTTTATTAAGGAATTCGATTTATGGATATTCGTTCTCTTATGATATCTGTATTTATGTTCGGGGATCTCAATTTGGCATTTATCACAATTTGGCTCATAAACATTCGTATCGTATTCATTTTCTGGGATATCAATTTGGCATTCATAATTATTAATATCTGAATTTGCTGATGACCCATCACGGGAGTGTGTAACTGGAAAAAAAGACACAACATTTTTTATTTTATAGTTTAATTATTGGGATTAAATGTGATTACAAAATACTATCCTAAAATAAACAATATAATGATTATAATATTATATGTGGTATAGCATAGATCTTATAATGTAAAACTATTTGCTAAAACTATTGATAAGAGCTTATAAAAACAGGAGCACATTTTTTAAACTCCTTCCTGGCGCTTGTTATGTAGGCGTTTAGGCGATGCCAGGACTCCGAATCTTCATCACATTTGTTTTTAATCGTGATTACCGAGTGCCGCCACCTATTTACTGGTTGGACCCGCTCTATTTCATCACATTTATATACTTTGAGTTCTATAAATAGAACTCGCCTATTTTTTGCTCGTTCATTTGTCGCGAAAATCCGTTCGCCAGTCTCCTCGTGATGTACGAATATATCGGTGGAGTCTTTTTGTCCACAACAACATCAATTTCATCGTCGTCACTGTCGCTCCCAAACAACTCGCGAGCCGTTGACTTGGCGGCAGGGGTGATTGGGTGAATGGTTGGCTTACTTTTCTTACTCGTAGACGGCTGGGAGCTGCTCGCTGACGAAGGCTTGCGCTTTTTGTTCTCCTTTGGCTTGGTTTTCGCCAGTGCATGCCCCTCGTCTGCCGATTCGTCCTCCGAAGGGAAAATACGGTCAGCGGTGTTCTTGGACCTGTTGTAAATAAAAACAATCAATTAGTACAGTAACATTATTTTTTTAAATTATGTAGACGACACTATGTGCATAAATTTATTACTTGAATGAATGAATGAATTAATATTAAAAATTATGAATCAACGGAACAGTTTTAATTTTCATAGATGAGAGACTCGCTAACTTTTCTGAATTATTGAGAAGAGGTTAATGAATAACTATTAACACATGAATGATCAAATAGTGAATTAGGGTTGATAACAAAATATGTACTGCATTTCTTATCCACTTTAATTCTTCAAGAAAATTTAACAGATAACACAGAGTAAATTTACATTGAAAAGTGAGAGATACTTACATTTTAGAAGATTGACGTTGATTTGGTAGTGCAAAAACTGTAAGATGTCACTGCTCCTAGCTGAAGTTTTGATGTGATCCAGCTTCTGCAGGATGCACTCTTAAATAGTGGTAAATCCACGTGACGATATCCCATATAAGGAATAGGGAGACGCGTTACTAAAATGCTTTGTCAGCCCTAACACCAAATATGTAATAGTTTACGTTGTAGAAAAAATATCTTGATAAGCAATAAACATCGAGATCATGCAATTTGAACTTTATCTTCAACATAAGATACTTAAATTCGCTAACTGTATTGACTTTTAAGTCACCAGTTCACAGATAGCGATGCAGTGCGATAGCGTTGCGGTGACTTTTTGTATTTTTCAAATCAGTATGATCACGGTCATACATGATGTGGACATAGAATAATAATGATACAGTAGATTAACTGAGCAGTGACCTTAACCTATTGTCGCTCGTTAGATAAACCCCCGTTCGTCTGTGCGTAACTGCCGTCCAATCGAACAACTGTCTACCGGTATACAGTGAGATTTCGAGGCGCATCATTTTTGGTCGTTTTCTATGAAGTTAAACTACTGTATCTTATTTGTCCAGGCACTTCCAAGCATTTAAGCGTCACCACGACGCTATCGCACCGCACCGCTGTCTATTTACGCTGGCTTTATATTATGGTATGCATTTAATTGTAATCTGAAACGATATAGCATCGTATTGTCTCGAAATATATAAATTACGCTGACATATGTATAATAATATTTTCACAGCAATTTTGAACTTTATATCCGTTATTAGAATCCTATAAAAAGGATAAATTATCTTGAAAAATCAAATATTATTTAGTTTCCTACCACCAAGCGCCCGCAATCAACGAGTAATAATAATAATTATGTCTGTGAGTATTAATTAAATTATTTTATTTAATATTTGATTTTATTGCAAAGTTTAACTTTGATTTAGTGATAGATTGAACCATCAGATTATTGACTTTAATAGTGTAATGCTTACAATAAATACTTATAATGTACCTATATTATTATAACACTCAATTCCAGCACTCTTCCATCATACGAATTAAAAATATTATGTAGACCTTTTAATGTAGTTTTTTAACTTAGTTATTATTATTATTTAGTTTAAAACAAAACACGAGAATAGTTACGTTGGTAGAGTGGTTGATAAGTGGTGGTATTCGTCAAAAGCCTTGGGTTCGATTCCCTAGCCGAGTGAGTGAGTGCTTGATATTATGTAGCCGTGTATAAAATATGGGAATATTTATTATTTGATAATACTATTGTTTCAATTAAGAGTTAAGAATTAACTAGGTTTATTAAATAGTTATCGTTTCTATTCATTTTAAAATAATGTATTTTGTTTCAGCTACCGACTTGGGTTTATTCACCAACTTCACCTCCGTTAATGATAGAACCTGATGTGATTGATAAAGTCGTAAATTATTTGGATGAGGAAGAACGACAACAAACCCCATGTATTCCAAACACAACTAATAATAAGGAGTTGATAAGTTTTTACAAAACGGTTTCGACTGGTGGCACAAAAGTTATACGGATCGAAATTTACGATGCAAACCAATTTGAAAATACTTCTATGTGTCATTGCAATGCTGAAATATGTGTTCAGCATATTGTAAAGAGCATTTACACTGATAACATCTACCTTCGTGTCAAAGACATGCTACCATATTTAAACAATACTTTTTATCAATCCCTGTAAAAAGAAAAAAACGGATCACCTACAAGCACCTGGATCACCTACCTACTACATCTTCAGTTAATCCTAAATTATTTTGTGTAATTAATTGTTATTATTTTTTTATTTAATTTGTAATTATATTAATTAATAAATACTTGCTTATTCATTGCAATAACGTAGTTTCATTTACAGAAGCTGTAAAATTAAATCACCCGTAAGAATCTAAGTATGTTCTCATTGTTTAAATGTAATTCAGCAAATAATGTTCATTTGAAAAAATCTGTTAGTCAAGCAAACATTATGCTATAAATATCAAGTAGCAACAATGCTCGTCCCATTTGTCAAAACACACTCTGCTAAGAACACATTGTAAATCATAGAAATAATCAATTAGAATAGAAAGGATGAAATGATATTTGAATGTCGATGAAATGAGTAATAAAATTGGGATTGAGTGGTTGTCTAGTTCACAAAATATTGATCGATTAACTGATTGTTTAGTTCAAGTAGTAGCTTATCTAAATAAAGTAAAAACAATTAGTGGATCTTTAGCCCATATTCAAATATCTCAATATAGATTACTTTCTGAATAGATGGTGAGAAGCTAAGTTACTGTTGTATGATTGGGGTATCTGGAGCACGAGCGAAGCGAAGTGATCCAGATACCCCAATTATACACTACTGTCATCAATTCGTCTTTTATTAGCCTTTGCCGCTAAACTCAATTTGGATGTCGACCACCTAGATGTGGAGACGGCATTCCTGAATGGCGACCTAGAGGAAGAGATTTTCATGCAACAGCCTGAAGGTTTTTCTAATGACAAATCTAAGGTTTGTTTGCTCAAGAAGTCTCTTTACGGACTTAAACAAGCTCCACGCCAATGGAATAAAAAAGTTTGTGAAGCTATGGACAAACTTTCATTCAAACGTTCGGAGAAAGAGCACTGCATCTACTACAAGCATGAAGATGAAAAGTTGCTGGTCGTAGCGGTATTTGTTGATGATTTTTTCATCTTCAGTAATGATAAGAAGATCAAAGAAGATTTTAAGGAACAACTTAAGAAGTCCTTCATAATTAAAGATTTAGGCCCCCTCAAAGACTGCTTAGGGATGAGAGTTACGAGGAAAGAAAACACACTATCACTTGACCAAACAAAGTATATTGAACAAGTGATAGCCAAATTTGGAATGACAGATGCTATTTCCGTAACTACTCCAATGGAGACTGGAACGAAGCTTGTTTTACCAGATCCCAAGGATGAAAATCCTGAATTACCATACCAGCAGCTCATTGGTTCATTAATGTACATTTCTATTGGCACCAGACCAGACATTTCGCATGCTGTTTCTGCTCTCAGTCAATTCAACGTACATTACGGGGAGGTACACTGGAGAGCTGCCAAGCGTGTTCTCCGGTATCTCAAGGCCACGAAGGACAAAAAGCTCACATACAGCAACACTGGTGATGGAATTGGATACGCTGATGCCGATTACGCAAGTAATCTGGTAGACCGACGCTCCTATACGGGGTATGTGTTCCAGATGAGCGGTTCATCAGTGTCGTGGGAGTCACGGAAACAGAGAACGGTAGCTCAATCCACAACCGAGGCGGAATATATGGCCCTTGGTGAAGCCTGTAAGGAGGCTATCTATATCCGATCTCTCATTAATGACATCTTTAAATTCTCATCACCCATAACCATCATGTGCGACAATCAAAGTGCTATCTCACTCACTAAAAACAACACACATCACTCTCGCACCAAGCATATCGACATTCGACATCATTTCGTTCGCGAGTGCATCTCCACAAATCAAGTCGATGTCAAGTTCATCTCATCAACTCACCAAACAGCAGACATACTCACGAAACCATTACCTAAACTGAGACACTACAAGTGTCTTACTTCATTAGGTCTAACTTAGGGCTTGTTTGGTTTTTTGAGTGAATTTTATAGTTTGGTTATTTTGTTGTTCATGTATTTACATACAGAGTGTTTTGATTATGGGGAGGTGTTGAAACCTACTTAGGTACTAATCAAAGCACTGGCTGTTCTGAATTATTTTTTTTTTAATTTTTATCTTGCTTCTTTTGTTTTTTTTCTACTTATGTCAGTCTCTTATAATATACTACCAGATCAATACTTCCTATCTGTTTTATTCTTAAAACCTTAAAGTAATAACTGCAACTCTGTGTAGGCTAAAGAGCCTACAAAAGGGTATACTTTACATAGGCTATCGCGTATCTATGCATTGTTTACACAATCACAAAACATGATAATACGCCTGTACCCACTATTTTTTTTTTATCTAACCACCTCGTAGTGGTTCGGTCATGTTGAAACAATTAACGTAATGCGACTAATGGTAGCCATACACCATCCTGCCTATCGAACGATCGATTTGACGCTTGCAATTGTTTCAAATTGGCAGTTCGTCCATATACACCATACACCATACTGCCTATCGTACGATCGATTTGACACAACGTCAAATCTGCAGCAGCGATGCCAACTTAGCAACTTTATAGCTAGATCTAGCTATTATTCGTTGACCGATAGCTACATAAAATTGTAGCAGTCGTCACCGAATAATAGCCAAATGCATCACTGCTGCCGGTTTGACGTTGTGTCAAATCGATTTGATGACCTATCAAATTGGCATGTCATGCCATCATATTGGCATTTTTAAACAATTGCAATTTGAAACAATTGCAAGCGTCAAATCGATCGTCGATAGGCAGGATGGTGTATGGCTACTATAACAAAAATAAATTATAAGGCAGATATTCAGAAGGGGATGCCCTAGGAAGACCTACACTGATCTTTTATGATCGGAAGCGAAGTACTCGCAATCGGCGTGCTCATATATGACCAGATGTATGAATGTGGATAGGCGAAAGGAGTATGTAAGGATCGAAACAGGTGCCGTTTTGTGGCTTCCACCGACTCATATGTACCTCAGAATACACCAAGTATTCAGACATTAGGTCGGGTGTAGGTCTAACTATGTTGACCTTTATAACAATTTGAATCCTGCTAAGTACCCAACACAAATATTAGGTAAACTTTGTCTTCGTCACCCTCCCACACTGTGTTCATCTCCTCTTGTGTTGATCTCTACGTGAACCAATACAGGGTTAGGTAACCATAGTAAATCTTTCATTTCCTACCCGATCTTGGTTAAAAATAAACTGTACGATGGGGAAAACTTCATTGAGATAAACGAAGTTGCTGGAAAAGTGAGTAGATGATAATTAAACCAGCGCGTCCAGATTACGTTACACATTGTTGATCACAATTAGAAATGTTTTGAAGGATTCCTGATACACTGCTTCGTAATATTTCAAATTGATGTTCATCAACTGAAATTTTAAATAACGGAATTAATATTGAGTATGGATGTGTTATAAACAGCTGCAGGATCGTCCTGCATTTTTTAGGTGTTCCAAAATGTTTGTAGAATGCGTCATTCTTTATTATTTTTTATTTATTTATTAGGCTTCTCAACAATGAGTACACTGTTACTTTATAATTATTACATTGCAAACTTATGTCTAAGCGTCTCATCACTTACAGAAAAGCACAGCATGCAGCAAGTAGTTTGAAAAGAAAACAGAGAAATAAAACATAAATTAATTACCTATAGCTTAATTGATTAGATTTAGTCAAATTAGATGTAAGATTTAATAAAATTGGATCCGGTTAAATAAATAAATTAATTAAATTGAATAAATGAAATTGAAAGATTATGATTGAATTAAATTGAATTGGTTATATTTTATGTCAATTATCAAAATAATATTAACATTAATATTAACTGATGATAGCCATGACCCTGAAAAGTAAAAAGCTAGTTGAAGGAATATCGTGTACCTATTTTAGACATTTTGTCATGAGAGTGTCTTCCGCTGCACCTGAGGCGGGACCCCCTTTGAAGCTAGTAATAGATAATTTTACCACGTTAAAAAAACGTATACCACCCTAATCTCTTCAAAGTTAGAGTGAAAAGGCTGGGTAAGCTTGCTCTATCGTCGACCTTGTCTTTGTGACCTCTGATCTAGAATAAGGTCAAGAGCAAACAATAAAAAAAAAGAACATCACCTAAAGAAAGCCAAACATAAACACCGAACTAATGCTTTAGTATCCAAAAAGGAGACATAATACAAATAATAGTGTATTGTAACAAGAATTCGTTCCACGTAGCACTCAGTAAACTCCCCTTCGTCACTTGCCGTACCTTCGTCACTGGACAAAAACGTTAGCACAGTGCCTTTCACCGTACGCCGAGCTGCCTGAACAAATTCAGTGTTAGAGTGAGCTTATAGTCAGGAATCAGCTGCCAACGTCCAAAAATTAGGTGGGAATATTTTTTGTTCGTTTTTACGTAATCTGCATCCCTGCTAGAAATATTTAACAGGTTACGGTAGAAAGGCAGAGCTTTGTATAATACAACACAAAAAACCTTTGATGAAACGGAGCAAAATGTGTGGAAATAATTGTATTACTATGACGTGACGACGTATGCGAGATTGGCCGGAGAAAACTTTACAAAGGAAAAAGTAGAAGGCTATCGAGATCTTTGCCCAGCGTGGGACATCATATTACAAAAAAAAATTGCACGTTGTCGCAGTGGCTGGTCATTTGACGGCTGCACAGCGTGTGGCAGGTTCGATCCCCGTACGGAACAATTTTTGAAGACCTACAAGGAGTTGTTCCTTGTCTGGGTATTTGTGTATGTGAGTTTCTATGTTTATAGACGCGCCCACAATACAGGAAAAACTCCAAAAATAACGTTAATTAACTTGCTATGAGGAATAAATGTTTGAGAAACAATAGTTTCTTTCTTCCATCTCAGAGCCATGTAAAGCTTCTAGTTTTCCTAAATGTGAATGGAGAGAGAGGAGAAAGTCCTCCCTCCGCCCCAACCGCAGTGTTAGAAGCCCGCGGCGTCGGACGTCGGCACACGATCTCCGGCCACCGTAGGCGCGGACATGCGGACAGCGAGTAAAGGGCAACTCGCTGTCCGACCATGGACCATGCCCGGGTCGACGGCGCGTCGCGTTCCACGCGCGCCTCAAAGAGCGTCAGCAAAATGACGGGGCCCCCTCTCAGAGGGCCAAAGCCTGCCGCTCGCGGGATTTTATTTCCTCACCGTGACCCCGGAATATAAAGGGCTATTGAAGGACACCGTGTGTTTTAGTCATTACGTAAGTAAGTCTGACAGTCCCTCCCGCCCTGCCCGGGTGGGAGGGCTCATTTGATGATTTTACCATGCTACAAAAAAAATATGAATGGTAATAAGTTATTAGTATTTTAATCAAAATTTACTTTTAAGCTGTACTTGATTTAGGCATCAGAACAGTGTCTCACGTACTGAAATCTGAAAAAAACAGTAGCATTATAAAGTCCCAGCGATATTGCAGAAAGTCAACTATTTTTATGCTTCGCAAAACATTGAGGAGACCTTTTTATGTAGCCCGTCTAAGTGAGTGAGTGTGTGATACCCACAAGAAAGTAACGTGACCTATCCTTCAATACTTTAGGTTAGGTCACCTTATTTTCTTGTGGATCTGGAAAGGTGACTAAGGAATATTAATGTCTAGTGGTTGTACAATTGTACAGTAAAACTTTCTACTTATTTATGAATAGAAAAGTTGCTCACAACTCCATTGGATTTTCAATGGCATTACTTTATACTTTATTTTTGGCGATTTAATATTATTAATTATGGTAGACGTCATCAGGTACAACATTTGGCTGTAATGTCATCGTTATTGGTATGAAAGTTGGAATACTACTAGGAAATACAAATAGATTGAAGAATTTAAAGCTTACAGGCAGGAACCTCGGTGGCTCGGTTGGAAAGAGCGTCGGATGTACTGAAGCACAGATTCAAATCCTGCTCGCGGTTCGAATTTTTCTTTTCAGAGAAAATTTGAAAGAAAGACCCAGTTTGATAGTTAATTTTACGCATTAACGCATACGGCGTCGCCTACATTTTCATTACTTTTTCCGATATACTAGACAAAATTTTTGTTCGTCAAGAATAATGTAGCTTCCTACTAGAAAAAACTAAAATTGAAGCATTACTTCTGTAGATGACTTCCACAAAAAAACCCTTAGGTTCTTGTTAGTTAGCCTACTTACAGAATGGTTTGAAGAAAAATAAATACAGTCATCATCATCATCATCAGCCGGAAGACGTTCACTGTTGAACATAGGCCTCCCCCTTAGACCGCCACGCCGAACGAAATTCGCCACTTGCATCCATCGGCTGCCCGCGACCCTCACGATGTCGTCGGTCCACCTAGTGGGAGGCCTGCCTACGCTGCGTTTTCCGGTCCGTGGTCGCCACTCGAGAACTTTTCTTCCCCATCGGTTGTTAGTTCTACGAGCGATGTGGCCAAATACATTCAGTGTCCAAGTTTTCACCTAAAACTTGTGAACGTCTCATCAGACGAAGGGAGCGAGAGAGACAGGAATACATTTATGTTTACTGTGGTGTTACTTCATATTTTATTTTCAAGTTTATAATGTTTTAGTCAAACATTAACGATCTGCTTACAAGATTAAACCAGTTAATTATTTGATTAGTCTAAAACTTGTTCAAATTAATACAACACTTTATTATAAACAAATATTGGAGTTACTCAACATCAACTTGATTAAGGGCTCGTTAATTAATTACCTACTCGTTTTATTAATCATTAATACTAATTAATGTGGATTAATTAAATTGGGAGAGCTAGCTTCCTACTTGTAGTTCATTAAACTGTAAAAATATTTTCTAAACCGAGAAATCATATATAAGATTTAACTAACGCTATATTAATTATTCGTTTATTTATTATACAGCCGCTCCTCGTGGTTTCATATTTTTTTTCAATTCGAACGAATTGTTCCTGAAAATAGCGCGATCAGTCAAACAAACTCTACAACTTGACCTATATACTAATATTATAAAGCTGAAGAGTTTGTTTGGTTGCTTCAAATTGAAAAAATATTTTTGTGTCGGAAAGTCTATTTATCGAGGAGGGCAAAAAAATTCAAGATGGCGCCTGGTCCACGTACTGTTGAGGGTAAAAAACATCACACTACGACCGATATGAGCCGAGCAGTGGGTGAAACCGCGGGGAACAGCTAGTAAATTATAAGAATAGAAGTATAGATTTGCTAAGGTAATTATAGAAAAAAAAGGTGTAGAGAAAACCGAAATTGATAGTACAATCTCTAACAATTTTGATTTATTTTGCCCTTTGCGATAAACAGTATCCAACAGTAATTATTATGAGTTGAAAACTGTTAAGTCAAAGATTTTTACATTTAAAATCTTATATTATGTAAAATTTCCGTGTCACAATGTTAGTTACCGTACTCCTCCGAAACGGCTCTACCAATTTTTACCAAATTTTATATGCGTATTCAGTAGGTCTGAGAATCGGCTACTATCTATTTTTTTTAATTTATATGGCAAAACAACGTTTGCGGGGTCAGCTAGTATTTTAATAAACTTGATAAATGATTGAAAGAAACGTAGTAGTCATGAGAAAACTAAATCCTTACCACTAAACTAATTTTATTCACACCCTGTAATTTTTAATTTAGAGCATTTTGGTAAGATTTTACTTTTAATTTTAGTATTTCAATGTAGTATGGTTCTTCAACACAGAATGCTTAGCTTATATAGATTGCTCTTTGCGCCATGCGAGCAAACATGCGAGCATCAACAAAAATACTTTTTTAAACGACTGCTTTTCATTCCCCATCAATACTAATTGTTGAGATTATGGAACAAAGACAGTCGTAGAGCTGCCACTCTGCCAGTACCAAGTGATCTATTATCGTCACTCTGGTCTGTTTGCCGAGGCCATCGTTTACACCGACCAACCCATTCGCTGGGTCACCGAAGTGACTTTTTAACCCTTTTTTGAACGATTTATCTTCAGTGAATGTTGTCGGTATCTTGGTATTTCTATTTGGTTTTCTTTACACTTTTGAGGATAGTTTAGTAGGTGACTGTTGATAAAAAAATTTAGCTTATGCATACTCTTCTTTTCTCACGTTTCCTGTGGCAGTAACTTTTCTATACTTTCCATTCCTACGGTACAAGGTCTATACACCTGGTAATAAAACTTCCATTGTGGCGGTACAAGGTTTATAGACCCTGTAACATTGTTAGGAAACCTAAATCCTTTTTTTGGTTTAACATTATATTCATCTCTTTTCTACACCGAGCCAACTTGAAAGTTATGTCTTCCGCACGACAAGGAAGTCTATACTTTTCTTAACCGCATTGTATGTGAGGCGTAATACAAGATGTTTAGACCTGGTATCGCACTCAACGTTTTCGCGTGAGCTTCACTAAACAATTAAATCTATACTCACAGCCGAACAAACATAATAATGTTGAGATTTATATTGTTTTGTTAGGATTGGCATTTTAAGGTTAACTTCGTTTCTAATAAGGATAAATGTTGTAAAAAAAAAGAGCAACATTGTGATGGGTCGGGGCTGAAAGCCCACTAGACTACTCTCGTCTGGTTGGATGCACCTCCCATTTTCAATTGAAAAACTTAAGACATTCACACCTTTCTTTCTTTTCTCTTTTATTACTTAAAACGTTGACCCACGCTAAGAATAAAAACGTATAAGTTAAAGCGGACCTCTAAAACATCTGCGGGAATGAACACTAACAGTTTAAATTCAGTAAACCGTGAAAGCATAAAACAGTGTTGTACTAAGTTGTTGTATCTCGACCTGATCCATAACCAAAGATAAACACGAGCTACACCTGTAAACATAGGTACAACAACAAAACTAGTATCCACACCGTTTATCTCCCAAACTGCTGGCAGACAATTTATTAGCTGAGATACCTCATAAATAATAGAGTGCCTAACTTAATATTGTATTAACATTCAACATCTATTAATATTCCTGGATTATAGCGAATTAGTTGCCAGATCTAACTGGGGCTTGGTTTAGGCTAGTATACGTATTTTAAGTCCTAATCTTACGTCATTAGTATGTGTAATAAAGATACTTTTCTTAATTAATCACTTGACCATACGCTACACTTTCAAACGGCATGTATATTACGAAGAATGATTTTAGAAAAATTACAAAGACTTGGCTTACGCTCGTATAGTAAGTCGTATCACCTGAAACAGTATACAGTTTATTTTTACCAACTGTATACGGTTTACGAGCCGCCAAACGGTGAATACGGTTTCTGACGCGCGTACAAGCTCGTATCGCCTGGTATTCCTCAAATTGCGAGCTTACAAGCGCGTCATTGCTATGTGGCGAAATGCGCGCCTCAATACAAGCTTACAAAACGAGCTGATAAATTCGCGCCGAAAATTTAATCTGTAACGACTTCGAGTGAGAACATTATCATTCGCCGATAGATTGTCTTTTGTTTCCTTACATGCTCACATTCAGAAGGCTAAATACACGTAATTTTATGATGCGCCGATGAAGTAGTAGTGCAGTTGCAGTTAAGTTCAGGTTCGAGTGATAAACGGTATGTAATTTATGAACTGCGCGTAAGCTGCGCGTGAACTGCACGTCAACTGTAAGACAACCAAACCAGGAGAGAAAAATTATTGCCCACTGAATAATCGAATGGAATCGATTACATTTCAATGAATATGACATTAAAACTGTACGTTGATCGAATTGAAACTTGTATACTGTCATTTTGAAACGTCAAACGAATAGTAGAATACCGATCATGTTGCGATCCAAAGATCCGAACTTGACGCAAGCGTGTCTGACAGGGACAGAGAATACGAAGAGCGTTGTTTTGATCGAAACTTAACTGCAACTGCACTGCAACAGCACTTCTATCAACGAAATAAAATAATTAACTCATTAACCAGACATTCATATCGGTAAATTTAAATTAAAGTACATTCACAAATCACTGTTCCGTTAATTGGGTTCGTTCATTAAATGGCGAGAAATATAAATGTCAAAATGCACAACATCAACATTTCAAAACGTTATGAACTGTTCATTTCCGAAACCCCATTTAAATATTGAAACTTTTTGAAATAAAAACAAATGATTCCGCTGTTAAATTGACTTCGGACTTTCAGACCGCACCAGACGTCACTTGTCATAATTATTGTGACATTCAAAAGAAAACGCAGCGAATTTCTTTACAAAGATAAAATGTGAAACCCACTCGTAGAAATTCCAACCTTATTTTAATTCTGCATAAGCTTTTCGCCAACTGCTTTTATTAACATAGCAAACCATCATTCAGTAACGATAGAGCAAAGGAAATTGCACTTTATATCGTTAAAGGAAAGTTGCAAGTTCAAGTTAAGAGCAGTACCTTCATTTTAAAGTACGCTTCGCTTTTAATTTGTCATATAAAGCGTGATTTATATTTTAAAAGTTGAACGAGTACCGCGAACGTGTGAGTCGGTTTACAGAGGACATGTTTTAAATAATTTCAAGTTTATTACCGTCGTTTCTGTAAACGTATTTATTTTAAAAGAACTGCAGGAAATGAGTTAATGTGTTTACATGCATGGAGTTCACTTAATGAATTACATATAAATAAATGTTTGTAATGGAAATTGAAATGAGGGTCGCGAGATGGTCTAAAATGGTAACCCTGGAATGTTGAATGATTAAAATCCACGGTGATCCTTCAAAAGCCATTTACGTGTCGGGGTCACGGTCACCTGATGAGATAGTCCCGCTACCCCGGCAGGCAGAGAAACATTACATTCGACCACAAAACCTATTCTGGAACATGTACTTTTGCATTGTTGAAATAAAAAGTGTTATAGGATAATCCAACCAATGTTTTTTAAACCAATCTACTGCATTTTCAACTAATATTTTTTTTTTCGAAAAACACTGCATTTAATACTTTAAAACAAGTATTTTAATGTAATATCTATTTTCTGTATTAAGAGCCGACTTTAAGTAAATATCGCAAGCAATTTTAGAGGCAAATAGCGTCCTTTACAGAATTGCATTAGCTACTGCAAATATAAGCGGCGCAGATACTACACCCTGTATAGTGGAGATAGAACAGCCTGTATAGTGTACATAGAGCATGCTGTATAATGTGTGGTAAAAAGTGAACATTTATACAGAGGTGAGGGACTAAGGGAGAGGTTACAATGATGCGTTCGTGAGCGTTTTAATAGATTTGGCAAGTCACATTCGAGGTTTAATGTCAAAAGTCATCTAAAGTGCCATTAGAAGGACAGTCTCTTTCTCTATATCCAGGGCGGGAAGACTCATTTAGTAATGATACCGCCCAAAAAAAGAAAATCTCACGACTTGTCTCGTCAATTTTTGTATGGATGAAGCATGTTTGTTTTGAAATTAAAGAACTTTTTTTTTTGTATTGCCATTTAAGGACAACCCTCCAAAATGTATGAATAATACCATAGATCTGCAACTTTTTGGACCTTTTGTACACTTTGATGAATTAATGTTCACAATTGCTTGACCATCCGCTTCCGTCACCGCCTCCGCTCCGCTTACTACCCAATTCTCCAGCCAGAACAAACCGCGTCGGTCTCATAAGAAACACAAGTACTAACGTTCAACTTAATGGTTGCGTTCAGTTCGACGGCTTGTACCGACGGCTACACATCAAGCTATGAAAATCCAGTATAAGCTGACCGTTCATTGTACGAAAAAGTCTTGTAAATCGAGGCCAAGTTAAACTGGTTTTATATAGCTTAGTGTAGCTGTTTGTACCGACAACTGCCGACTCCCAGCGTGGGGCTTAAAGCTTTTCTTTACCTCCTCTGACTTTTTGTACCGCGAGTCTAATGTGCTTACTTCCTTTGTAAGCTTTAATGAGATACAAGCTTGTATTTTAAATTGGTTCGTGTTTGGTTCGTTTTTGAAAAGAGGTGACTGTTGAAATGGTGAGCATTAAAGAAAGATGAAGGTTTATGAAATAAGGGTACGTGTTGCCTTTTCTTGTTCAGTTTAAGAAAGTCTATTTATTAATTTATGCTCTCTTTAGTATTGTTTTAATGGCTCATTATAAGTAAATCAGTGGGAATATGTAACTCCGTCTCAATAAGTTGGACTACCTCATCGGAATAGCAGGGTAGTAACAGGTTGCTCGCCATCAGATCATGAACCATGCCCATATGCATATTGCCCATGGGCCGACGATGCGTCGTGTTCCAAGCGCGCCTCAAAGAGATGTCAGCTATCTAACGGGGCCGCCATAGAGTGTCAAAGGTCCGCCGGGTTCGCTGAGCAGTCCGAACGGGCAACTGTGACCCTGACACATAATGGAACACGGTAGATTTTAGTCAGTACAAGTCTGACAGTCCCGTCCGCTCCACCCAGGACAAAATACTCATTTGATGATTTTAGCATCAAGAAAAGGGGTTGTTCCGTACAAGGTAGATTTTAGTCAGTACAACATATAGCCATTTTTGGTCGCAGATTTGTAAAAGGTGTAACAAGTCGCGTCAGTTCCGTAACGATACGACATATTGCGACTGTGTGGTAGTGCACTTCTATGTGTCGTAACCAAACGGTTAACGGTAGTAACAAAGTGACAGAAAGTAGTTTCAGTAACTTTGTTTCGTACTGTGTCGCTTTGTTCCAGGAAAATTTGTGTACACACGTTTTGCACACTTTGCGCATTGTATGTAACTAGTGTACAATAGTATTGACAATGTGTAGTAAATGAGTGGTTATATGCGTAGTAACGTTACGTCAATGTTCCGGAAAACATATAACACTATTTTGTATAAATGGAAATCACCAGGGCCAGTGATTCTTAAACTTGTCTTTTATTGTTTTATTTTAATAAAAATAAGTAAACTTCCCAAAATATCACGCCAAAATATCAGGTCAGTCATGTCAAAGATACGGCCCGCGGTCACAAATAAATATTGTTTTTTAGAGATTTTATACTGCACTCGATGCCTCTACGCAAGTTTAAAAATACGCGCGCTTTACATAAAAGTCAAGAGTAGAAATCGAATGAACATCTCCAATCAATTCTTAAAATAAGTACCACGAATAATGATACCTGACATCAATGAGATAGTCAAAAACAAGAGAAGTCAGGTATCCAGATCCTCGAGCTCAAAATAATTACTTTTTCTTACTTTTGGTATGATTTGTAACAACTATATATAACTAAATAAATAAAGGTGCTAAAATAATTCAGTATGTTTTAGTTTTTTAATTTGAACCTGGCCCACCTACACATTCTTAATCGAATATATGGCCCTCTGCAAAATTGAGTTTGACACCCCTGACGTAGGTAGATTTCGACGGATTCAACAATTTACAGGAGAGATAACGAACCAAAATAACACAAGTACAACAAGTTAATCCTATCCTACTTACTAATATTTATAAATGCGAAGGTTGTCAGGATGGATGTTAGAACGGATTTTGATGAAATACAGTAATTAATAAGCTGATACATCAGAATAACAAATAGGCTACTTTTCATCCCACTGCTGGACATAGGTCCATCGCGATATATCTAAATCCTACGCGGACGAAGTCGCGGGCGCAGCCCGTAATTAATAATATTGTTTGATTTTTTTTAAGCGTATTCACTACCAATTCCAGAAAATAGTACTGAAGTATCTCCCACTCAAGAACTTAGTGCCGAATTTTGAACACCAGAATCCTGTTGCGACTTCTTATATAATACTAGTGTTTGCCGGCGGCTTCGCTCTTCTTATATAATATAAGTAATAGGTACCAATGAGGTACCACAAATTTCCAAATACGCAGCAGAAACTGAAGAATTTAGTTGTAACAATACAATATGACATTTTGTATGGCAAACTATAGTTTGGGAAACTGTGGACAAAAAATCAAAGAGAGACCGTTTTAAAAATTCAGTTTCTTTGTAACGACTTTACGGAACATATCGACAATTATCGTAACTTTGTAACTTGCTGTGACGAGAATATTTTTCACTTACAATAAAAAAAATTTCATTATTTATCGGTATTACAGTTTATTTCTACTAAAATAGTTCGTTATTAAATGTTTAACTTTATTATTGCATTCAAATACAAGCTTTTAAGAATAGAAAATTAAAATATCATTAAAATAAAAACAATGTGTATTTTCGTCTGAATGGTTAAATTACGATAATACTGTGGCGCGTTGATAAATTTCAATCTTTCCCACCAAATTACACGATGAATTTAATTTCCCATTAAGATTTGAGTATTGAAACCCGTAAAAATCAATAAAAACAAACTCTTTCTTTACTTAGTTGTATTATAAGATGGCAGTCTTATGTTTTTATTAATTCACGTCACTTTACGAGTCAATGTCAAAAAATGAGCGGTTATGAACGATTGAATGAATGATTTGTTGGAATCCGGTTAAATATGGTAACAATGTTACGACACATGACGTAACTTAAGAAACCGAATGTTACTGTGTTGACTCTTCCCCATTTTTGGTTGTAGCGACTGCTCAACACGGAGCGGCGACGAGATTATGCGTCGAGAATAAACCAGTGTACACCCTAGGCGACGAGATTGTTACGTCATGTTCCTAAAAATGGTTATAAGTCTGACAGTCCCGTCCGCTCCACCCAGGACAAAATACTCATTTGATGATTTTAGCATCAAGAAAAGGGGTCTGTGAATGTGAAGCTGTGTTGCAAACCATGTTCCATTTCCTATTTTGCCCCAAAAAATGACCTAGAGCGACAACAACATGGGGAGGTAAACCTTGGACTAATAAAACACAAAAACCGTCACGCCATCGATGCTAAGAAGAAGAAGAAAATCAGCAAAAAACGCTGAGAAAATTCTAATTGTACTAAATTAATAATTATGAATGTGAATGTAACTACTAGTACAGATCATAATTATTTTGTCATGCTTTTTCAATAGAAATTCCATTTAAAGTTATCATTTAAACGCTTCTGCGAATTATAAAATATGTAGCCTAGGAATTCATATTGAACAAAATTCTACATGATTTAGAATAGAAATAGGTAATTTCAGTTCGCTGTAACCTAAATCTGGGGCATTTTTATGTTTCAAATAAAAAACTGGTCATGTGCGTGTCGCACTAGGCGTAATGAAGAGTTCCGTACCTAAAAATAATTCATCCAAAAAATACATGTTACACGGTTGTGTCGTTGAAAAAATATTATAATTACTAGCTTCTGCCCGCGGTTTCACCCGCATCATGTTAGGCGTTTGGCCCTATGGTCCTTCATCAGTTACCTCGAGGAGCGCATGGAACACGACGCGCCGTGACACAGGCCTTGTCCTTGGTCGGACGGCGAGCTACCCATTAGCGAGTTCAACCTAACAAACAAACTCTTCTGCTTTAGAATAATACTAAAGGGCTTCACACACAGCAGCTATAATGTAAAGATGTACATTATAGCACGATACATCTCATTACATCTTTCCATAGAGATTCGAAGATGTAAAAATATACATAGCTGCAGTGTGTGGTCTCCTAACGATTTCTATGGAAAGATGTAATGAGATGTATCGTGCTATAATGTACATCTTTACATTATAGCTGCTGTGTGTGAAGCCCTTCATGCTTTAATATAGATATAAAATAAATCACAAACAATAAATTACCAACTTTCAGACTTATTGTAATTTCTCATTTTATGCAACATGTAGAAGTTTGATTTCTTCTCTACTCCAAGGGATAGTAGATTGGTCGCGGGACTAATTAATTATCGTGACCCCGGAACGTAAAATGCTGTTGAAGGACACCGTGGATTATAGTCAGTTACAGTACAAGTCTGACAGTCCGTCCCGCCCTGCCCTGGGTGGGAGGACTCATTCGATGATTTTACAACGTAATATAAAAAAAAAATACGATAGTAGACCACAGTATTTCAAAATTAATTTCAGCTTGATACCTCCACAAGTTCCCGAGAAAAACGATCTTGACAGACAGATAAACGCACGAACAGACAAGAACTTCAACACCTTTTTCAGTTGCGGTACGGAACCCTAAAAAATAAATTTAATGAACAGAAACGTGTATCGAGTTTAGTTACTCGTACGAAGACAGTGCCAGCAATTAGTCGAGGAGGTACTCGTGTAGAAACTTCTATCTAAAAGAGAATATAATTAAAAGTTTTGATTTAATTATAACATTATATTCACACAGCTTCGTAATACAACAATCATGGATCATTAAAATAGGTTCATCATCTCAGCCGTAGGACGTCCACTGCTGAACATAGGCCTCCCCTTTTGATTTCCACTTATACCGGTTGGAAGCGACCTGCATCCAGCGTCTTCCGGCGACCTTTATAAGGTCGTCTGTCCACCTTGCTGGTGGACGTCCTACGCTGCGCTTGCTGGTCCGTGGTCTCCACTCTAGTACTTTTCGACCCCATCGGCCATCCGCTCTGCGAGCAATATGGCCTGCCCATTGCCACTTCAGCTTGCTAATCCGGTGGGCTATATCGGTGACTTTAGTTCGTCTACGGATCTCCTCATTTCGGATTCGATCACGTAGAGAAACACCGAGCATAGCCCTCTCCATAGCTCGTTGAGCGACTTTGAGCTTTGAGATGAGGCCGATAGTGAAAGACCACGTTTCGGTGCCGTAACTCATCACTGGTAACACACATTGGTTGAAGACTTTCGTCTTGAGGCACTGAGGTATGTCGGACGAAAAGACATTGCGCAGTTTCCCGAACGCTGCCCAACCGAGTTGGATTCGGCGGTTGACCTCTTTCTCGAAGTTGGACCTACCTAACTGGACTACTTGTCCTAAGTAGATATATGAGTCAACAACTTCGAGTACCGAGTTTCCAACAGAGACTGGGGTGGGCACAACATTGGCATTTGACATAATTTTCGTCTTGTCCATGTTGATTTTCAAGCCCACCCGTTGTGAAACTCGGTCGAGGCCATCGAGCATCATGCTGAGTTCCTCCATCGACTTTGCCATGACTACGATGTCGTCGGCAAACCAAAGGTGAGTGATGTATTCGCCATTGATGTTGATGCCAAGTCCTTGCCATTCCAGGAGCTTGAAGGCGTCTTCCATTGCGGCAGTAAACAGTTTCGGAGAGATAACGTCCCCCTGTCTTACGCCTCTTCTCAATGGAATCGCCTTCGTGCTCTGCTCCTGTACTCGGACCGACATTAAAATAGGTTAAACCATTGAAATCACAAACTTTTTGCCAAAAATGTAAATCCATCTAATGAATTAATATAACACAAAGCAGAAATGGCGATTATTTAGACTGTACTCAAAAACAAAAACGAAATCAATCCAAAGTCATTTTATTCAAATCACAGTTTCCATACACCATCCTGCCTATCGACGATCGATTTGACGCTTGCAATTGTTTAAAAATGCCAATTTGATGGCATGACATGCCAATTTGATAGGTCATCAAATCGCTTTGACACAACGTCAAATCGGCAGCAGTGATTCATTTGGCTATTATTCGGTGACGACAGCTACAATTTTATAAATTTGTAGCTATCGGTCACCGAATAATAGCTAGATCTAGCTATAAAGTTGCTAAGTTGGCATCGCTGCTGCAGATTTGACGTTGTGTCAAATCGATCGTACGATAGGCAGTATGGTGTATGGTGTATATGAACGAACTGCCAATTTGAAACAATTGCAAGCGTCAAATCGATCGTTCGATAGGCAGGATGGTGTATGGCTACCATTAGGCTAAATACTGACACTTTTTAACATCAAAAATTCATTAATCAAATAATTTGTTACAATTTTGCCTTTAAAAATTGAGATGATTTTCTACTTGAAAACATGAATACATAAAGAGGTACCTACTTATAGAGTTAAACCGAATTATATTCTCCTGTAGCTTTCAACAGAAATAGTCAACTAATTACAGGCACGTGTTTTAGTACGAATAACTAAACTTGGCACACGTTCCTGTTCATTACATTTATTTTTATTTGCAACACAAACATGCCCTAGATTTTTAATGTAGCGAATTTATTTGATCATTTTTTATTTCTGAGAATTAAAGATAATAATTGTTTGTAGAGATATTCCTAGAAAAGTACAATACAAACTATGAAGGGAGTTATGAAGGCTTTGGTAACCGCTGTAATCATTTTTCGTTGAAAATGGCTGATGGGATAGCAAGATAAGAAGCTATTTTAAGAACGTAATTATTAATGGAATAAGGAATATAATTAAAATATCTATAGATCTATTTCAAAAGTTGATTCTTTTATTTATATACTACTTATCTTTTTACAATGTCCATCAGAAAAAGTAATTTTGGAATTGTAAGGACCACAGTAGATATTATACGAACATTGATTTTATCAGCTATATTATAACTTTCACAACCCAGTAACTGGGTAACATCCAACCAATCCAAATATGGGAATGTTTTCATGTATAGGTACAGTTGTAAGTATAAACAAAGAGTAGCTGTTGTCTGATGTTGAAAATAAATATTACGATCATGCAAAACTATACACAGCAATAAAATAAAGCCCGTATCCTAGTTTCCAGAAACATGAATATCAGAGCAGCATCAATAGTGGCATAGATTTACGACATCAACCCGCGCTTGCCAGTGTGGGTACATTTTTACCCGCAGAACAATTTGACGCGAAGGCATTCGTCAGCGATAGATGACACAAATGTGCGACGCGACGGTACTAAAGTACCGTGGGATACGAGAGGGTTAGACGTTTTGTGGTGTGGTGTTGCCAGAATATGAAACAGCAGACAAAAACGTATGTTTTGAGTCGGTTAAAGAGGCTGCTGAAATTGCACAATCACTGTATGTTTTGAGCAATCAAAATCGCTTAAACCTTATTGTAATGTAAATTGAAACACTTACAAAAAAAAACATTGGATAACAAAACACAAAATATCGTTATAATAAACGTATCAGCGATGAAAAACCAATAAAATTAAATCCAGGTCCAAAAGTGTTGAAAGGTTCAAATCATATTTTTTTCTTTATACAGTTCTATCATCAGATTTTAAAATATGATAATCTGAGGCAATTTGAAGGCCTATTATTATTATTATACAAAGAATTATTAAGAATTTCTTCTATGAGACTGATGTTTTTGTATTAGCATCTCGTTCATAAAACTCAACCGACCCTAGAGTTTTAGATTATACCTTTTATTTCTATTTTCATTCCAAAATAAATTCAGTTATCTGGCAACCCAGCGTACTGACTCAGCATAAGCTATGACTGAGTGTATCTTATTGATTCGAGATGAGATGTCGATACAGCCACGCGATATCTTATGTAAGCTATATGTTGATCATGTATTCTAACACAATGATGTACTTGCTGTTAAAAACGTTCAGAGAGTGACTTGTAGTATGCTGATACTTAATCTTAAGTTGTTCTTTTGCAGCCATAACTTGTATAGGTTATTTTTGTATAAAAAGTAACACGTGAATTTTCAGCGTAAGAAAAAAAATGCTAAGAAACGAGGAACCATACAATGTTTTGCCGTCATTTCTACCAAGAAACAAGTATATAAAACAATGTAGATCCTAAAAATAGCTCCCAAAATGGTACAATAACAAAGAAACAGGTTAAAAAGGCGTAAAGAAAAATGTCACGAAAAATTCTTCAGCAAGCAATTCCCACGCCGCTCTTCAAGAAAATCTTATGAATTCGACGTAATAAAGATGCAAATGTGTATATTTTTTTGCTCGCCAGTGTACTGCCGGTTCACTCGGAAGGAAACTTCACAAATGGCGTGCATTGCGACTCTGTTTACACTATCTGTCAAAATAATTGTGCACGCTCTCGCGTGGTTGTGACGCAGACAGTCATGTTTGTGCACAATATTGGAGAGAATTTTTATTTGTGTACAAAAATATTGCTATTACTCGAAAGTGTATGTAGAACTTGGGGCAATTCTTATCGAGTTTTGAGGTAGGAATGGGTAATAATTATGCCTCATCTTTAGAAATAGCAATTATTATTTCTGAATATAATAGAGTTTATGAGAGGTTAATAATAGATTGATGATATGTTACTTATACCAAGCAGTTTGTTCGATCTTTGTAACCATTTCTATCTTAATAGAAATACCTTCACTTATCAGATTAATTTGCATCAAATACTTCTTTGTCCGAGAGGAAATCCAGCAGTTCAAATCAAGCAGTCAAAGAGATAAACGGAATAATATCCAAAATCCATTTGGAATTTGTCACTAATATAACTTTTAATGGAGAGTCCGTTCTACCCTCGTCAGGGAGGGTCTCTCAGAGCTCTGTCGCTATTGTTTTAGCCAAATGTCAATATCTAAGATAATCTTCGGCTAGGCATAAAGCCTGCTTGCCAACAATCACCGTGACAGATATTATTAATTCTGTGCTAATATTTGTGGCTCATAGTGTACTATTATTTAGTGAGTTCAAGGTTTTTGTTCGGTTGTCAAATAACGCTGTCATTTTGACAATGATGTGTTTAATCAAGTCAGGGAGAATAAAGTGAGATTCTTCTTTTGTACCACAGAATTAGTGCATGTACACGTTTTCTTACAAATTCTTTATCAAGTTTAAAAGTAAATCTGATCAAATTATGTTACGTTAAATAACAGTCTATTAGCTCTGAGGCCCTAGCACGTTTTTATTTGGCCGTACGGCGTTCTTGTAGTATTGTGACGTAACTTGTTGTATGGAAAATGAAAAAGTGCCTCTAGTGTAGGTACGAATGAAGAACTGATTTAATCCATCAAATTAACGTCAAATTCCGTTTTACTTTTAGCCAGAAAAACGAGAAGTCTCGTGATAGAATCTTTTACAGGGTCAGGCAGGGGCGAAATACAGAACACTGGCTTTCCACCAAATCTTTTTTTAATAAAAAGTTGTAAATTAATTATTGGGCAAAAGTACCCAAAAGAAACATCCGAAGACTCACCACAGCCAACCATTAAAATATAACTCCAATTAGCTTCAAAATCTTACAACATAAATCTAGGCGAACCATTCAAAATCCAGCTTACAATGTCTTCAGTCTATAAAATATATAGTCTATGTCCCTCTCACTCTACCTTGTTTAATCCTTTTATCCTTTCTAACGACGTCTAGAACAAGTGATAGGCTAGCCGTGTCTCTCAGCATACAGCGCTGTAATGTCCTGACGACGCGGCGACGGCAAAGCGCTTACAGCGACATTTAGCGCAGATTGCGCTGAGCTGTATAGTCTGGCTAAGGTAAGGCGCACAGATGCGATAGTGGTTTAGTTGTCTTTTAGATTTTGTTTGTCATATTGTGTTATCATTTTCTTGAACGGTATAGAAAACCCCAAACCTAACTAAACTAGTGATTTAAATATAACTGGTGAAATAAAGGTGTACCAAAGTTACACATCCCTTCCGATATTACAGGCACGATTAGTTTACGAAAAAAGGGTAAAATTTTAAACTTATAACCCTAATTTATCGAATTATCATCATCGTTTGCCTAGCCTTTTCCTATCTGTATTTTACACCAGTTTATTACGTGAACTGACTACCTACATAATATTTCGACAACTTTTCAAATGCGTTAATAACAAAGCTAAACGAAGAATAGCATTCTGACATTATTGATTGACTGTTTGAGCTGGAATAATTTCATGAATAAAATATCCCGAAGCGATTGACCGACCGGCGGCATAGGATTATACAGCCATGAATTATATGAATATTTAGATATGTCGACTTTATACGAATTACAAAATAGCTAACATACTGCTTTGTATATAATTATGTGGTTCCCAGGCGTTTATGGAAAACCGATTAAGGTCACAAATATTTTTTAAATAATTATTTTATATTACTTGTATTGAGATTGTTCTCATAAAGGTAGGTATAACATTATCAGTTAAATTAATAATCAAACATAGATTACGTAGACAGATAGACAGAACTGTGGCAGAGGTGTGGAGAATATAGTGGGATGATTTCCAAGATATCACGTAAATAGAGTGAATTTTATGATTACTTCCCAGAACTTATTCCTTGTTAGCAACACTATGAAATGGTGTAATAATACAGGGTGTGATTTTTTTCCCAAATCAGTGGGTTCTATTCCTGGCCAGGATTATCGATTTTTCGAAAATCTAATGATGCAGTTTTAGTTTTCGTCAAAATCGGCCTCGAGACTCCTTTCAATGTTTTTTGATATTCCTCTTAGTTTCGGATATAGCCATCCACACCCCGTTGAAAAATTCATTCTGCATATTGGACATGAATTCATATATACATAATTATTGAAATTACGATACCTTCATTCATACATCCCACTGGTTAAAGCTAATCCCACCTAAACAGAACATAAACGACGGTCAAGTGGCCTATCATGACGTTAAAGCGTGAGTGGTTCCTCACCGGGAACGAGATGGCGCTAGACGACTTGTATAGATCTGTCTCTTGCTTACATCCTAAACTGGATCGCGTTAAGAGCTCGTGATAAGGCTCCTGGTGGCCTACCATGACGTTTTAAAGCGTGGGTGGTTCCACTCCAGGAACATGATGGCGCTAGACGACTTGTATAGATCTGTCTCTTTCCCACAGCCTAAAGACACACGATTTAAGACGCCGTGGTAGGCCACCAGACCACTGTTTTTTTTTGGATTACTATGAAAACCTTTCTACAACTCTTTTGTTTCTTATGGAGAAAGTTACAGTCGGCCAAGAAAGTGGTGTACCACCCTAAGGTTGAATATCGCTTGCAGATTCATAGGTGATAAAGATTAGTTTCGCTTGCAGATCGATCTGACAACTTCTATTGCTGTCTTTATCTGATTATTGATAACGACTATTACTGTTTGTAACGTGACAGCTGTTCTTAGTTTGAACTTGATGGAACCAATGACGTCGTAAAATCAACGGCGGGGCCTGCAACGGGCTGTAGATTTTGATGACAAAATTGTATCTACAAATTCAGAATTGTAATCAACAAGTTACATAAAATTGTAAAGGCACAAGGCGAATCCACAAACCTACAATTTCTGTAAACTTGTAATTACAATATCAATAAAAAACAAGCTAAAAATAGATTTATCCTTTTATTAAATTTCTACAATCAATTTTAAAATACTTATAACAAACAAAAACATAGCATATATAGTAATATTTAGAAGATATTGAAAATTTTTAAAAATTAGAAACGGGTGTAACCGCCGTTGGCCTCTATAACCTCTAAAAGACGAGACCTCATTGAACCAACAAGCCGTGAGCAAATATCGGTTCCCCGCATTTCCTCCCAAATATAATTACAGTGACTAATAAGAGCTTGTTTGGTTCTTTCATTTTGATGCGACCATCGTTGGACCATAAGGCCCCAAAGATTTTCTATTGGGTTGAGGTCCGGCGATCTTGAGGGCCACTGAATTACCCTTACGTCAGTGTGTGAACGAAACCAGGCTCTTACGATCCTCGCATTATGAATTGAACAATTATCTTGAACAAAATCAAATTGTGGCACTTCGTTCTCCGGGTAAACATTACGGACTGTCGGTAGCATTGCATTCTGAAGCACGTCGATATAATTTACAGCCGTCGCTCGAGGAGGTAGAGAACACAATTCTCCTACACCATCCGCACTCATCCAGCCCCAAATATTTACGGAAATTCGACCTGATTCTATAGTTGCAATTACATGATCATCTTTATACCGTGTTGAATTATATCGCAAAAGGTGAAGACGTCCATGCTGACTGGATTTAAACGTTTTTTCATCACAAAACACTGTATTAGACCAATCAAACTCTAAGTGCTCTCTGGCGAAGTTCAGACGAGCAAGTCTGTGAGCATCCGTCAAATATATTTTCTTGGCGTAATGCCTGTGGTGCAACCCCATGTAATATAGATGATTCCTTATTGTTTGGGCACTCACATCGAACATCTCCGCAAAATGTTTTGTGGGCTTAAAACCATTGATTTCATATTCCCGTCTCATGAATTCTCTATCGTTATTGGAGAGTGCAGGCCGGCGACCACTTCTTCTGTGATCCAACAAACTTCCCTCCTCTCCTTCACGACGAATCCAAAAGCGGACAGAACGCCTCGATATATTCAAATTCCGGGATATCGCACTGATACTGCTTCCCTCATTAAATTGAGCAATTATTTGTGCTCTTTCGGCAATGGTCAAGTTGGCAGGCATTGAGATGATTTTATATGCAGTTGATTGAAAAATAACACGGAAAATATATCGATTTTTTGCATATATTTGACAAAATGTCAATTGTCAGTTTTCTTTTTCAAATGGAATTCGGTTGTCTATTTAAATAGTTTTTATTACTTTTGTTTGGAAACATTTCAATTGCTTTGTAGAAACTAATGTCCTTTTCATTTATACTAAAGGTTAAAATGTCATGTACTTATATGTGACATATGACGTATGAATACTAAATACATAGGTTTACGTCATGATAATGTTGTCTCTTTCAGTAATATCTTTTTATAACGAACCTTGTTGTAATTTTCGATGACCGGGAAACTAAATCAAAACTGGTACACCACTTTCTTGGCTGACCGTACAAGGACCCAAACAAGAACTAAATCGCTATTAAATCGCAAATGTGTGCCACATCTTACGTAAACAGTGTATTAAAATAATATCAGCGTTATATTGCGTCGCTGCAGTCGCCCATATTGAAACATTATAATCTGTTTTTGATTAGCTTTCTGACCGTTCACCAACAAACTTTGTAATATCACTGGCTATGAGGAAATACTAATATTGCATAGATAGTTAGGGTGCTTGTACACGGCGCATGTAACCCGCGCAAGTAAAGATGCGGGTTACCCGCGCGAGTAACATGCGCAAGCTACTTGATCAAGTTACCCGCGGGGTGCTTGTACACGGCGCACATTGGTTCAAGGGCGGAAAAAAGTCCTTTGTTTCGACCTTGTTTAAAATGTCTACAATTTGGTATACACATACTAGAATGTTAATAGAAACAAGTCTTAAAATTAATACGGATAAATAACTCTACAGTATTTAATAATATGATGCCAAAGTAGGATGATCGAGAATTAACAAATTTCGTGCAAAAAATATTGTTATTTCAAGTATGAATAGAACCTAAATACTATAATCTACAACTTTTATTTTTAGTTTAATCATATGTTCAATATGTGTATTAATGAAATACGTAAACATAATATTATTATATAATAAATAATTACTTGCTATTGCATTTTTTGTGAAGAAGGTCATTTGGAACCCTTTGTTTTCAATCATGAGAGCATAACTTATCTCCGTTATCGACCGTTGCGTAATAATATACCTTCGGTGATTAATTAGACCCTATAGATTAGGAATACATCAGTTTTGGCTGCGAAAACCTGCGATCTTGGAAATACCAGGTCCTTAACTAATGACGCTCTGTAGTTAAGAAAAAGTGCGTTATATTAATAAGTGTTTCTCACCCATCTCGAAAACTATATCTTCTCTATTTAATATTTAGTTTATTAGTATTTATTTATATAGAAATGCTTAAAGACTGTATATTTTGCATAAAATTTAGAATTGAATTCATGTGAAATAATAAGATGATGTGAATATTATGATGAAAAAAAATACGTATTATATCTTTCTATTTGTATACTGGTACATTCATTATATAATTTTAACAAAGTATTATGAAGAAAAGCAACGTCTTTTCATTTAAAAATAATATTTTCCGCATGCACGTACTACCTGCACCACTGTGCGGCGCATGCAACTCGCGCAAGTAAAGGTGCGGGTTTGCGGTTTACCCGCGCGAGTAACATGCTCAAGCTACCCGCGGGGTGCTTGTACACGGTGCATGTTGCTTGAGCATGTTGAGGCACTTGCGCGGGTTACATGCGCCGTGTACAAGCACTCTAATTAAACGAAATTGTTAATTAAAGCGTAATAAATGCTAACATTATTATTTACCTCAAACTGAGTAAATTTCCTGTACCTTTGTTTTCCAGTGAATATTGTGTACCTGTAAATAGCAGTAATATAAGAACCTCCTCCTTTTTGAAGTCGGTCAAAAAGTATCTTTATACAATTGGTTGCCGATTTAATAAACTTCAAACGAAAGATGTTTATCTCTTTTCTGACTTGATGTAGTTCAATGACTTAGGAGAAAGAAAATCGAAAGTCAAAGTCAAAGTCAAAAGTCAAATCATTTATTCCAATTAGGCCATCAAAGAGGCACTTTTGAACGTCGATTTTTAAATTTAAAGGGAATAGGAAGGGATGGGATTGATTCTACACCCATTCGCTAAGGTAGGTTGTATGGAGAAGAATGGGCAAGAAACTCCATACTTACTCTTTTTCAAAAATGTTTCACAATGTTTTGAAATCACAAATTTTGTTTCGAATGATATAAATCCATGTTTGTGTGTCAAAAATGATTGTCAGTTCCCCAAAACGGCTGCCGTCTTCTTCTGATTTGCGCAGTAAACCCAGCAACACAATTGGGTCCGTATCAAAAGAAAGAAAGAAAGAAAAAAACGATATTATTGGCACATGCCACAAGTCACTGATAGATTTAACGTTTAAGCGAGCAGCCTTGCAAGGCATTTGCCGCGTGAGGAAACTACCTCGCGAGGCTGCTCGCTTTGTGTGGTCGCATCTAATGTTTCTCCACCAAGGCACGAAACAAGCGCTTGGCTCGGCCGACGCATGTCCACACTAACCGAGCTGTTTCGCGCGGCAAATGCCTCAGGCTGCTCGCTCTGTGTGGACGCACCTATAGGAGTTTAGTAGGTACAGACAGCTCGCATCACGATAGATGTGTAGTGTATACCCCCTTTGAAACCACCTACAAAAACGCTATCTGTGCTATTACTACAAGTATTGCTACGGATTGAACCTACAAATAGAGCGGGAGCCAGGCCAAAATATCGTTAGTGATTTCTTCCCAAGCCGTAATTAGTAGACTACATAAGGGAGTCATATCATAAAGATTCGTGAAAGTCAGCTGCGATTCCGTTGGTGGGATAAGCAGCAATCGCCGTTCAAACACGTAGAAAAAATATTTTTTTTTAGTCATTTCCTCCCAACTGAAACCTGGTTTATATTGAAGATTACCTTGTATCACGAAGAATAAAACCAATCAGCCGACGGTACCAAGGTGGAATACACGTCAGCCGGTCACTCGAACATGTAATTTTTTATTTTATTTTCAGTGATTTCCTCTCAACCCAAATTTAACCTGATGAAAGTTTACATGTAGTTATGGCTAAAAACAGACGTCAGCTGGCTGTATCTCGGTGGAAAGATCGTCAACTGATACTTTGAAAATTACAAACAGGACTTAGGCTCTCAACCTAAATATGCATTTAGATCAAAGTTTTCAATTCCTCCCTACAGAAAACCTGTTTATATTGACGCTTACTCAATATCACGATGAAAAAAAACATTCAGCTAATGTTTACAGACAGATAAGGATCAAAATACAGAGTTATTCTTATTAAGCTGGGCATCAGGAACATTGTGATTCCGTAAGAGATACGAAAAAACTTATTTAGATAACTTTAGCTCTTTTTTCAGTATAAAAATGTTAGCATTTTTATTTTTTTGGTCAAGTGTGAAATGTCCACTAAAATGAATTCGCTAGGAACAATATTTGGATTATACAAAATGTGCAATACCTTAAAAACTACTTAACCGATTCTCATGAAACAAACTGTACAATAGTTTTTAAAACAAGACCAACACATTAAAATTAGTTCCATTGCAATAACCCCATAAACAAAAAATTACATTTTCAAGTTACGTAATTATGTTCAACATAATTATCTCATATAAGATTTATTTTTTAATGCCTTTCGACTCTGTTTCATGTAAAGATCATTTCGTTGTATCAGAAGACAAAAATCAGGATGGCGGAAATTGGTCAAAGGACATCATTTAACATTCATCACGCTCCATACATTTTTTGGGCTTTTCTGAAAGTGCCGGCCAAAGTATTAAAAATCGGCGATGAGACCACCGCTATGACGAGAGGTGCACGTAGTGGGAGGTGCGGCAAGATGTAGGTAAATATTGTTTGTAAGGAACCTCTCCTAAGATGTTTTTCTAATCAGATTTTTTTTATGTTATTTGTTTGTGCTAAATTATTATTAGAATACTGCATTTTTCTTATTAGAGCTAATTAAAATACATAATATCTTAACGAAACTAACTAGAAAATTGTACTGAAGTTTGATAATTATGTTGATCATAATTACGTAACTTGAAAATGTATTTTTTTGTTTATGGGGTTATTGCAATGGAACTAATTTTAATGTGTTGGTCTTGTTTTAAAAACTATTGTACAGTTTGTTTCATGAGAATCGGTTAAGTAGTTTTTAAGGTATTGCACATTTTGTATAATCCAAATATTGTTCCTAGCGAATTCATTTTAGTGGACATTTCACACTTGACCAAAAAAATAAAAATGCTAACATTTTTATACTGAAAAAAGAGCTAAAGTTATCTAAATAAGTTTTTTCGTATCTCTTACGGAATCACAATGTTCCAGCTTAATAAGAATAACTCTGTATTTTGATCCATAACTGTCTGTTAACATTAGCTGAATGTTTTTTTCCATCGTGATATTGAGTAAGCGTCAATATAAACAGGTTTTCTGTAGGGAGGAATTGAAAACTTTGATCTAAATGCATATTTAGGCTGAGAGCCTAAGTCCTGTTTGTAATTTTCAAAGTATCAGTTGACGATCTTTCCACCGAGATACAGCCAGCTGACGTCTGTTTTTAGCCATAAATACGTGTAAACTTTCATCAGGTTAAATTTGGGTTGAGAGGAAATCACTGAAAATAAAATAAAAAATTACATGTTCGAGTGACTGGCTGACGTGTATTCCACCATGGTACCGTCGGCTGATTGGTTTTATTCTTCGTGATACAAGGTAATCTTCAATATAAACCAGGTTTCAGTTGGGAGGAAATGACTAAAAAAATATATTTTTTCTACGTGTTTGAAGGGCGATTGCTGCTTATCCCACCAACGGAATCGCAGCTGACTTTCACGAATCTTCATGATATGACTCCCTCATGTAGTCTGCTAATTATCGCTTGAGAGGAAATTGGTCACGGACATCTGTTACGGGCTCCCGCTCTAAAACAAAAAAACGCTTAAAAAAACCTGAAAATATACAATCAAAACATTCAACATTAATGTTCAATTTAAATACAAATTGAAACAACATAAAGTGAAGTATGATTGGAAAGTGTCGGAGCGATAGAGATGGCTCTAGAGATTTTAATTAATAATTGCAAGGTGAAAAATGTGAAATATCCCCAACACCGATAGAAATAAAACGGTAAGGAGAACTTTACAATGTAGGTTTATATTTATTTTTATGATATAACAGTTGGGTTTTATTGTGCGAGTGCCGTAAACGTAAATCTTATGAATAGGCTTTGAAGACTGAAAGCATAAAGGTGTACTGAAACTGAAAAATAACGTGAAAAATAACTATTGTTCATAATCTCTTTACTTTGAGTAATATTTTGTGCTGTCCTGTGGATTCTACGTGCCATAGTCAAGTGGAGTCTTAACTATTATACTGGTACTGGGCGTAACTGGTACTTGGGGTAACTTAAACACTGTTTTAAGCTTTCACGGTTTGTCTCTAAATTTAAAATGTCACTTACGGGATATCTTCCGTGATTATATTTTTGTTTGAGTTCCCGATATTTCGACGCTGTTGCAAGCGCCATGATCGCGGGTTGACTGGAGATTGCGGGTGGATGAAAATAAATTGTTAGGAGCAGACAAATCTGTCTACCCTCTTTCTTTGTCTCTTGTTACGCGCACTACTGGAACTCGACACTAAGGGCCTGGCCCCATGTCTCCGGCGCGGCGCCGTGCGCCGTGCGGCGGCGCGGCGCCGTGCCGAGCTACGGCGCCGCCCGCCGGCGAGCGGCGCGGCGCGGTGCCGGGCTACGGCGCCGCCCGCCGGCGAGCGGCGCGGCGCGGTGCCGGGCTACGGCGCCGCCCGCCGGCAAGCGGCGCGGCGCGGTGCCGAGCCACGGCGCCGCACCGCGCTTCGGCGTCGTGTACCGGCACGTACCCTATGTTCAGCAAGTGTATCCAAAGATAAAAAATACAGTTATATAACATGTTATGTTACATAGTCTGTACGCACCGTAAGGTAAGAAATAAAAGAAATTATTTTAACTTATTTATTCTTATCATAGATTTTTTTTTTTGATGTAGACATACGTATGACTACATACATACATATGTATACACTAGCAACAGGACCAGGATACGCCTTTCGCGGTCCATATCAAATCAAAACTGTAATTTTTATCTTTGGATACACTTGATGAACATAAGGTACGTGCCGGTACACGACGCCGTAGCGCGGCACGGCGCCGCGCCGCCCGCCGGCGGGCGGCGCCGTGGCTCGGCACGGCGCCGCGCCGCTCGCCGGCGGGCGGCGCCGTAGCTCGGCACGGCGCCGCGCCGCTCTCCGGCGGGCGGCGCCGTAGCTCGGCACCGTAGCTCGGCACGGCGCCGCGCCGGAGACATGGGGCCACGCCCTAAGTCACGGCAAAACACACTCACAGTATCAACAAGTTTTTTGGAGTCTTTATAACGATGCCGGCTGCCCTTTATGAGCATGTTCACAACTGGATTCCACGTACTCGACAATTTGAAGCCATCCTCTCGATTGAAATTCTTGTGTTTTCTTATTTCAATTGCTTCTCTTGTCAGTCTTGGTATGTAATGTTTGTCCGTGGACAAAATACTAGGCTTGTGAAATTCAATCCAGTGATTGGGCCCTGACTGTAGCAGATGTTCAGCTATGGCAGATTTTTGCTCATCGTTATTTTTGACAGCCTTGATGTGCTCTTTGATGCGGCATGAGACAGTTCGCTTCGTCTGACCTATGTATGAGCTGCCACAGCTGCAATCGATTTTATAAACCCCAGGATGCTCATATGGGATTTTATCCTTAGGTGAACGCAGACTTTGTGCAATTTTCCTATGAGGAGTAAACACAGTCTTTATCGAGTATTTACTCAATAAACGACCTATCTTGTCCGTTACTCCTCTCAGATATGGCAAGAAAGTTGTTTGGCGTTCCACTGTAGCCCTGGCGGCTCGCTTCTTTTCTGGTCTTACTGCTTCATCATTTGTTTTGTAGCCATTCATGAGTAACACTTTCTGCACATGGGTCAATTCACTAGTAAGGTGTTCAGTATCACAAAGATCGAATGCGCGACTTGTAAGTGAGGTGACTACAGAATTGAGGTGATAAGGGTGATGATGTGAGGTGGCGTGTAAGTATCGGTCCGTGTGAGTCGGCTTCCTGTAAACTGAATGGCTTAGGGTCCCATCACTCCTTGCAATGACCTTGACGTCAAGAAAAGCTAAAGACCGATCCCTTTCCAATTCCACTATGAAACGCATAGCCGTTTGGATGTTATTCAAATGGTTCAAACATCTCTTCTCTGTCTCTTCTCTATCTCTTCTTGACTGGCCCGTTGGTCTAGTGGTTAGTGACCCTGACTGCTATGCCGGAGGTCGTGGGTTCGATTCCCACCCAGGACAAATGTTTGTGTGATGAGCACGATCATTTGTTCTGTGTCTGGGTGTAATTTATCTATAATATGTATGTATTTAGAAATATATAAGTATGTTTATCAGTTGTCTAGTACCCATAACACAAGCTCTGCTTAGCTTGGGACTAGATGGCGTTGTGTGATAGTTGTGGAATATTATTATTATTATTATTATTATTATCTCTCAACTTCTGGTATTCCACCTCTGAGGATGCAGAATACATCATCCACATACCGCTTCCACACCTTGATAGGCACAGGACAAGTAGAAATAGCCAAGTCTTCAATGTGTTCCATCCACAGGTTAGCAACCACAGGTGCCACTGGACTACCCATGGCAACCCCATCAATTTGGGGTAACTTTTTTTTGGGGTAACTTAAAAAAATACCTGAATGAGCTGTCAACAATCTGACAGGGCCTCCCCCCTAAGACAGCCAAAAGGTAACCGTAACCCTAGAACCTAAATGGCCGTTGATTTTAGTCCGTACAAGTCTCCCAGTCCCTGCCATCTTGCCTTGGGTGGGAGAAATCATTGATGATATTAAGTTAAAAAAAAAAACAGTTCTCTAAGACAGTCCAGCAATTACTGCTTGGTGTATTTATCACGTTAAAGTGCTGTGTGTGTCTCCTCCTATCTATTTATGGTTATGGATATACCCTTTGATCGTCATTTTCCGCTTTGCATAATTATTATGACAACATAAGTTTCCTTTGAGACAACTTCTATATCTGTCAGTAAAAAGTTTACACTCTTTCTCGAACATTTATCTGAAACTTCCCACATTTCTTCTCAAACAGAACCAGTATAGGTAAAGTTGTAGATGTAACAAAGTCATGTGAACTCGCCCTAACGCGAGCTAATTTCAAATAGTCACGTCTGGGCGCAGGTGGCACCGGGGATCGAATCCGCGTCTATGGATAGAGCGGCTGTCAACCGCGCGTGTCGTTGATATGTTATAGTTTATGGTACGATTTGTGTTTTGTGTGACATTGATTTCACAGTAAGATGTATTTTAAAGTGAAATGTTAGTTTGATTCATATGTAAACTCACTTTTTCTATGGGGGTGCCATAAATTATAAAACGCCCGTACTACAAAATGCTACTTAGTTCTCATAAAACATATTTTACAACACGCTATCTATTTCATTCCTTATTTTGCAAACTCCTCATAAACGGCTATGATGTTTTAAAATATTTTTACACAGACTAATTGGTCGTTGGGTGTTATTTTGATGGTACACAGTTTATCTTAATCAATAAATATTTTTCAAACAAATCTTTAAAACTTAGATCTAATTCGTCAGTAGTGAGCAACGCGTGTGTTTTTCAAGGCCATTGGCGAATATATTAATTACTAGCTGTGCCTGCGACTTCGTTCGCGTGGATGTCGGAACTCAACAATGTTTTTTTTCTAAACATAGGATTTTTTCTAAAATAAAAGTACGCCTAAGTTACTCCTTATTACATCAGCTACCTGCCAATAGAAGTCCCGTCAAAATCGGCCCAGCCATTTCAGACATTAGCCATTACAAAGAGACAGACAAAAATTAAAAAAAAATATTTTGGTGTATGTACCATATACATATTCGTATGCATGTAGTAAAAAATGGCTATTTCAATATTACAAACAGACACTCCAATTTTATTTATATGTAAAGATGTATAGATTAATGTGATATATTAACATGATATAAGCCAATCAGATACTACCGTCACTCACGTCGTAAAACGTTACATATTTAAACAGACGTTAAGTAATATCAGATAGATCCCACTGACATTGATACTTACGAGTTAATTCAAGGCTTTGTTCACAAAGTTCAGCTTACAGATTTATGTGGAGCACAAATTAATAATTTATAACTTTCCTACCTGTTCGCGTATTAGACAGTAATTACATTACTTTGGAGATGCGTATAGTCTTACTGTGTATTATAATTTAAGCCTCCCTTTAATGATTTTGTGTTGTATAGTGTTGCTAGCTATGTAGATGTTCAACATTGTAAAAACTTGAGCTTCAGAAATTCCAAAGAATGTAAATTAAATTGAGAAACTAATACGTATTTGGCTGGGATTTGGAAACATCTTACTGTTGCTATGAAAGTTATAACATGGAATAACTGCTTGGTAGTTTCAATCATTACAAGCTTTTTTCATGTCCATTAGGTCCTGGATTCGTTTGCCAGTTGTTTCCTCTTCAGCCTATCTGTAGTCCTTGTGTTGAGCAGAAGGGACTGCGAGATTCTTACTGACTGAAAGTCCATCTTGTTACTTTGATTACCGTTTGCGTTACAGGGCCACGGTATCTTACTAAGACAGTCCCGCATTCCTGGCAGGCGTTTGGCCCTGTGGACCTCGTCAGTTTGCATGCAGCTCTTTGATGCGCTGCTCTCAACCCAGGCCTTTGATCGGACGGCGAGCTTTCCACACTCACCGTCCGCCAGCCATCACTAGCAACCTGAGTTAGAGCTTGCAGATGTTTGATGAAAGCCTCACCCCTTTTATATGGGGTTTTGCCTGTGGTACTACTACTTATATAATTTATATTTATGTGTAATTTTAATGATAATAGCCTTTATAAAGTTTCAGAAGACAGGAGAGAAATAGAAGGGACTACTTCATAAAGGAATATACTGAAAACAAACGGTTTCAAGGAAACTTGTCCATGTTCTAGCTCGCTATATCTCTTGTGTCGCGACGGGTGAATCTGCGGGATAACTTGGGTATTCAGATGTTCCGACTACTGCGAAGAACAGTTTGTTTAATGGGCTTGAGGGAAAATTAGATAACTAAACATTTGAGAATATACTTCAGAGCTAGTTGTTTAAATTACGATTGGAAGTTGTTAGCAAAGAGATATCAGAATACTATTGATAAAATCATTTGCTAGAAATTGATAAGAGAATAGGCAGTAGCTTTGTTCGCTGGTAGAAGAATTATATCTTTGGGTAGTACCTACCAATATTATTTTACGTAACTTTGAGCCTATTGTAAGATCTGGAATATTACGTTATGGAATGCAAAGAAATAAATGAATTTAATATGCTGGATATTGTTTGGACTTGATTAGTTAGGAAAATTGTGTTTATATTTAAACAGTACCCGATTTATCTATTCCCTCTATAGTCTATACTCAGCAATAATTGTAGGACTCATCCCTGCAAAATCATTTAGTTTCACACAATTTCCTTAAGCTCTAAAAAAAACATTAAATACTCATTGTTTCTCATCTAAAACCTCAAACTTTTATTTACATTCAATCTAAAACCATCTCCCCGCCTCCCGCCTCCCAGACACCCGGTCTACAGTAAGTCCACAAAATTATTTGCGCACTAAAGCGGTGTATGAATTTATAAGCGACGCCCGGAATCCTAAAATTCAACTAAACCAGGAAACTTTTGTCCCTCGTGACCTTCAAGAAACTTGCCACAGACGTAGGTACCGACTAGTGATGGGCGGAGAGTAAATACTCAGATGATAAATACTCGAGTATTTATCCGAAATGAGTAAATACTCGTATTTTCTCGTTTTTATCGGATATTTACTCAAAATGATGGATATTTATATTTTTTGCGAATGGAATGGTTATTTTTTCAAATTCAATGGCAAGGATTGTTATTTGGGCTTTCCAAAAATTACATTACCGATTATTAGGTCTCAGAAGTCTCTCCAGTGAAGGAGAAGCAATGTGTTTCTCACTGCATTCTAACTCGGCCTCTATTTCTATGCCGTTTATCTCGTCTGCGTATCTTGGATCTGCGGATATCCTGTTTGGCTTCTGCAAAAAGTGTATGTGAGGGATTTGACTGACTGACAAGGCCCCCATAGAGGGACAAACGCCTGTTGGGGTCGCGAGACTGTCAAAACAGGTAACCGTGACCCTGAAACGTAAATGGCTAGTAAAGAAACACCGTGAATTTTAGCCAGTACAAGTCTGGGCGACTCATTTGCCGGTTTATCCACGTTAAAAAGGGCGAAGGAAGCAATCGGGGTGAGAACATCTTGGCAGTGTCTCTCGTCATGACGAACGTCTTCCAGGCTTTGCCCTGGAGTTAAATTAAGGAAGCGCTCCGCTATTACGAAGTTTCGAATTCCAACCATCTCCGGTGCACCGTCGCCATCGGAACCTGGCACACTGTTTCTGCTTGACCGAGCGCTTCGTGGTACAATCCTCCATGATATCGGCGTTGTCTACTACGCCGATGACATGTTATAACTGTAAAATAAATAGGTTTTCTTTCTTCTTAACGACGCGGAAGAGGACGTACCGTGACTAGTCACTACTGATAACAAATGAACAGGGGTTGAACAAATGAACAGGTCCTGCCACAGATCCAGCAATTAGGCCTTGAGATGACGTCAATAAGGCCAAAGCCCTATGTTAGGTAAGGGTTGAAAACAAGTTTTGTTGTCATGTTTTATAAAGGAAACCGTTTACTCGTAACTTGAAACAAGTAGATTCAAATCAAATCTCGTAGTAAGACTCGGTGTCGAGTACGGTTAGGCTCAGTAAGACTCGATAAGACTTGGTTAGACTCAGTCAGACTCGGTAAGACTTGGTAAGATTCTGACATACGGTAAGACTCAATCAGACTCGGAATCAGATTCAGTTAGTCTTGGTAGGACTCGGTCAGACTCGGAATCATACTCGTTAAGACTCCGTAAGACTCGGTAAGACACTGTCAGGCTCGGTAAGAATCAGTCAGACTCGGTCAGCCTCAGAGTCAAACTCGATCAGACTTGGTAAGACTCGGTCAGACTTGGTAAGACTCGGTTAGACTTGGTAAGACTCGGTCAGACTTGGTAAGATTCGGTCAGTCTTGGTAAGACTCGGTCAGTCTTGGTAAGACTCGGTCAGACTCAGAATCATACTCGTTAAGACTCTGTAAGACTCGATAAGACACGGTCTGACTCGGCAAGACTCGGGCAGACTCGGTGAGACTCTGTCAGACTCGGTAAGAATCAGTAAGAATCGGTCAGACTCATTCAGACTCGGAGTCAGACTTGGTAAGACTCGGTCAGACTGGGAATCATACTCGTTAAGACTCCGTAATACTCGATAAGACATGGTCTGACTCGGTAAGACTCGGTCAAACTCGGTAAGACTCAGTAAGAATCGGTCAGACTCGGAGTCAGACTTGGTAAGACTCGGTCAGACTCGGAATCATACTCGTTAAGACTCCGTAAGACTCGATAAGACATGGTCTGACTCGGTAAGAAACGGTCAGACTCGGTAAGACTCAGTAAGAATCGGTTAGACTCAGTCGAACTCAGAGTCAGACTCGGTCAGACTTGGTAAGACTCGGTCAGACTTAGGAAAACTCGGTCAGACTCGATATCATACTCGTTAAGACTCCGTAAGACTCGGTCAGACTCAGTAAGACTCGGTCAGACTCAGTAAGAATCGATCAGACTCGGTCAGACTCGAAATCGTACTCGACACCGTAAGACTATAAGACTTGGTCGGACTCGAAGTCATGCTCGTTAAGACTCCGTAAGACTCGGTAAGACTCAGTCATACTCGGAATTAGGATCAGAATCGGAGTCAGTCTGACGGATACACTCAGATATACTCGGTTAGATTTGATCAGACAAAAATGTGCGGTCGCGCGTCCGCATCAGTTCTACTTTATTTTATGTATTATTCAAGGTTTTGATTGGAAAACTGAAAAAAAAAACAACGTATTTGGAAAAAACTGGAATATTTCCTACTTTTTCTAACGCTTTTAGTAATAGTTATTATTAAAGTGATTAAAAAAGTACTTTACGAATCGTATATTATCAGATTTTCATGAATTTCAATCATTTTTCTTGTAAAATAACAAAATTTACGATGAACAAATGTAACATAAACTGTAAGTAGTATTTATCCACTGTTTTGGATAAAAACTCGAGTAAAAATGGAAATTTATTGAGTATTTACTCATTTTGAGTATTTATCCGGATAAAAACCCATCACTAGTACCGACATACACTCCTACATACCTCCTTCAAATTTACAACCCTCTTCCCGCTATGCTTGTTTATTTTCTTAGTCTTAAACTATTGTGTCTTTGTTTTGTGGAATTTGAGGGTTATTTGGTTGTGTTTTAATTTGTTCGCCAAGTAGTGTTTTTTCTTTTCTTTTCTTTTGTGCGAGTAATGGGCAACTCACCGCCTGACCATGGACCATGCCCGGGTCGACGCGACGGCGCGTTGTGTTCCACGCGCGCCTCACAGAGCGTCAGCAAGATGACGGGCCCCCCTTCCTCTAAAGGGCCAAAGCCTGCCGGGATCGCGGGACTTATCTCATGATTTTATCACGCTAAAGAAAGGTAGTGCTTTTCTCGCGAAGAGCGGATTTTTATGTAAAATTGACTTAAAATAATGTGTTGATTTGATCAGCTTTTTTGATTGAACATCTTTTGATTGAAACGATGGAATACTGTCTTATTCTTGTATATTTTGTAATCAGTATTTTCATAAATGTAATGCACTGTATTTGTGTACAACCGAGTCTGCAATGGGGATTTTTGATCATTTTTTTGTTGATTGAAACCAACTGAAAACCTTGCTAACAATATTAAAATAAATGCTTTTTTATAGTTAAACTAAATACGTACCAAAATTCTGTATCGACAATGTTTGACTACTGATACTATGAAAAACTGGGAAAATTTGCTTATTGAGAATTACTTCGTAATTTATTTGCCGCCGAAGTCTAGACTGTGAGCAAACATCAATGTAGAGTATCGTGAAAAATAACAGTTTGATCGTAATAGTTACTGTAACAGGTCATATTTTCGCACTTAACCACAGAAATATTAAAAACTTAACTGTGATGTTTTGCTGGGGAGTTTGTTCCACCACTTCTTCCCAGCCATAACACTAGATAGAGGGGAACTGTCTTATGTAAAAATTGACCTTCAAAAATTGCTGAAGTGCTATTTATTAGGTTACGAAGTGATAATCAAAGAGAATAATTATCTTGCTAATTTTGAAACGTACTGTTTAAAACTTAATGTCTTAGTAATTGTCTCAGTTAGTAGAAGAGTATTAATAGGGATTTATTTTAGGCTCGCCACGAGAGGTATAATTATAGAGTGTAATAATACGATTTAAAGAAGATAATATAATGGATAGATCTATTTTTCAAAAGAAATAAATAATTAACATTCATTTTAATCGCATCCCAAAGAAAAAGTTTTCACTCTATCAAAATCCCATTCACATTATCAGATGAGCTCCATTAAAATCTGTGATCTAAAGCCTTTCTTCTCAAACTGAAGTACAATCTCCATGATTAGCAGTCGCTGTTCGTGCGCCGTCTGACAAAAGACTCAATTTCAACTTCGATTATTATCTCTATGCTGTTTCTGACAGCCAATCATAAGTACGGTAGAGATGTGTCTTAATTTAATGTTGTATGTAGAAGGCGCTTTGAACTGATTAGAATGACGCTGGGAGTGCTGGTTAGTAACGAATACATCAATCAGAACTGGTACTAAAGATGCAAGACATAAGGATGATTGTTGATGTCTGATTAATTACCACAGGCACTGTTGAGGTTCAGCGATCAGTTGCTGTGCAGTGTGTTGCGTACTTAAACGATCACACGGTACAAAAGTTTGATTGGATTACTGTACCAGGGATGGCTGGTTGAATGTTTGTAAACGCTTCAAAAGCATAGATGTCAACTTACCATTATTTGTCAAAATCTCCAATCCCACTTTATGTAACAGGCCTACCACACGCACAAGCTGTACCACAGTTTTACCTGCGCAAGACAAAACAATACACGGTCGGCAACCATAGATATAGATATACCTAGATAACGCAAGTATCACGATCTGTATGAAAACCAAGCCAGCCATTTTTTGACTACCTTTTATGATGTCACAAAAACCATTTAGTCATGGGAAAACCAAATCGATTGAAATACGCCCCGGTTACGGTGCCCCTCTCGTCCCACAGCACAATTAACCATTTTAATATTAAACCTGACGTCCTACTAACGATGGACCGGTTCTCCGAAAATTGCCACTTACGATTTTTGGTACGCGAAGTAGTTGCTCTTGCGTTATCTAGTTATATAATTATATCTGTGTCGGCAACACTGAACGCCCAATCGCACAGGTAAAACTGTGGTGAAGCTTGTGCGTGTGGTAGGCCCATAAGGAATAAGGATTTTGATATCCGAAGACATGACTTTGTAACAGAGTGGGTATTCTACCTCCTCAGTTGCCTCAACCTCTTTCCTTTTAGATCTAATTTTCTAAATTCTAATATTCATATTTCGAATTCATTCTTTCATTGCATCATTTTTCAATTGTTTTTGAGTCAATACAATTTTACCAAGCCTTGCAGCTGCACCGTGCTGCTATATTATTTAATTTAATTTCATGTTTAAAGTAAACTCAGTTATCTGCTTCCTATAACCTTTGTAAAATTATTGTAATAATAATTTGAATATTATCTACCCTGATAAAGGTTGGTTTATGAACTTATTTAGATTTTACCCATTCTGTTACAACTCGATATAGACCCTGTAAATAAAATACGGTAATCTTGTGTTATGGCCTCTAACTCATTATTTTACCACGGTTTTGGTCCTGCTGTCCGAATTTTCCGTCATGGCGGCCAATTTCAGCGGAGACAAGCCATCGAAACAAGAGATATTACAGTATGGACACAGGTGCACTCTATCTTCCCTTACGCCCGTAGTTCAAAATGACCGGACAGATATCGAGCGCACGGTATAAGCCTTTAATAAAGGTAGTATTCGTTTTTTAAGGGATTTTGTCGCCTGTTTCTGTAAACATAGAGTTACACACTAAACTAATTGCGTGGCTGTGTTCTGTCAATTGGAATCTGTGCTTTGGTTTTCTAGAAAAAAGGATTCATGGAGAGAGCGCTATTTTTTGTTTGCATGTTATCATTTTCATGGCAAACAAAAAATATTTTTTTAATAGCGTCGAATGAAATGTAAGTTTTCTGTACATCAATACCAACCGCTTTTTCTTCCATTTTCAAAATGGTTTCACTACTTTCATCAAAGTAATTTTTGTAGTAAATCTTCCTAGCTTGGCCCACTTTAAATCCCTGGACAATAACGAATTATTTCTAAATAGAAACCAAATTAAATTCAAATAACTAACTAATTGATTGCAGTGAAAGTGTAAAAAACATTTGAATAATAACTGTCTAACCTCCAAATTAATTTCAAAGAAGCACAACAATCTGGAATTTTTTTGACAACAACAGCGCCATCTACCTAATTTTTGATAAACGCTGACAACATCGATACATCTTCCGCCATCTAACTTCATTTGAATGAACTTATAAGTAAATATTGATTGACACTGACAATCCTTCGAAGTTGATACCTGAGGCAAGAACTGTTACCCGCTAACACCAATAGAGGGCGCTTTCTCCAGTTTATGCTTATGATGGAAGAAATAAAAGAGTTGTTATTAAACATGCAACAAGAAATACGACAACAAAAAATCGAAATGTTAGAGATTAAAGAAGATATAAAAGAAACAATCAACAACAACATAAATGAGAAATTTAAAAATTTAGAACTTAAGAATGAAGCTCTTGAGAAAAAAATCCAAGAACATAGCACCACTATACATAATTTGGAAAGACATATAAGACGTAAGAATTTGATCATGTTTGGAGTGGAGGAAGGAGAAAAATCCTATCACGAATTAGAAGAAAAAATTGTTACAATAATAAATACATATTTTAACGTTCAATACGACAGCAATAATATAGAAGGAGTTAGAAGACTAGGAAAGAAAGGTGAGAAGGCCCGACCTGTCATAATATCATTTACTACAATGGGCTTGAAACTGAATATCTTGAAAAATGGCAAGCTTTTGAGTAAGACCCAATACTACATTAATGAGGATTACCCATTGGAAGTTTTAAACAAGCGTAAAGAGCTTCAGGGCGCACTTAAAAAAGAAAAAGACCTTGGTAAAACAGCTTTCATTAAATATGACAAACTTATTGTACTAGACAGCAACAAGAATTCTCCTCGCAACTATTCAAACAAAAGAAACCTATCAGAGTCTCCAGAAATCAATCATAGCAACCACCAACAAGACAACCAGAAAATAAAACAAGTACCAAAGAAAAACAAACCTACCAACATGAAAGACTTCATCTTACAAAAACCAAAATTAGCATTCAGATCCACAAGCAACAGCCAAGAACAACCAAAAACTACACAGGAAGATACAGCATAGCAATCAAAAATGGCCCCTCCTCCTCATATTTATCTCCCAGTACGGCCGGTCACCGAGGGAGAAATTGACCAAAACCCTCCAAAGAAAAATAAAGCAAAGAAAAACATTTTTCACATTTGCACTTTCAATGTAAGATCACTATCTACAGAACCTAAACTTATTGAGCTAAAATCAGCGCTACAAGGTATTGATCACGATGTACTAGGATTGAGCGAAGTGCGACGGCTTGGAGAAAATATAATTGAAGATAGCGACTACATTTTATACTACTTAGGCCAATCCAAAGGTTTACACGGTGTGGGTTTCTTAGTTAAGAAAAAATATAAAGAAAATATCAAGAGATTTACCGGAATATCGGAGAGAGTTTGCGTACTAGAAATTGAGTTGGAAAATACACTCTTTGCAATAATTCAAGCGTATGCCCCCACTGAAAGATCATCTCAAGAAGAAATCGACAGGTTTTATGAGGACTTAGTGAAAGCTCACGGCATTAGCTCCACGAAATATGTCGTTTCCATGGGAGATTTCAATGCACAAATCGGTACACCCAAGGAGCACGAACATTCAGTTACCGGTAAATATGGCTATGGAAGCAGGAGCATTCGCGGCGACAGACTCATCCAATATGCACAAGAGTACAACCTTAAAATCGTAAACACAATGTTTAAGTCAAAACCAAAGAACAGATGGACGTGGATCTCTCCAGATAAAAATACAAAAAATGAAATAGATTATATAATGACAACAAAACCCCACCTATTTACAAACTACAAAGTTTTAACTTCATTCACTTTCGGATCGGACCACAGGCCGCTAAGAGCTACAATCCACTTGAAACCTACAAGAAAAAGCAGACGCAGCTATTCAAACTTAAAGGTGAAACTGAAAACTACAAAAGAGCAAAAGATTTACCTTGATAATCTAAGCGGCTACATACCTGAACTCATAACGTCACATGAAAATTATAATGCAGAAGAATATTGCCAAAAACTTGTAGACTCAGTTTTAAAAAGTTTAAAGTCCACTGTAAAAACAAAAAAGTATAAAATTTTATCCGAAGAAGCGCTTAGGCTCATGAAAGAAAGAAGTTCACTACAAAACCAACCTAATTTAAGTAAAACAGATAAAGAAAAGCTAAAAGAACTCTACAAAACTACTAACAAAGAAATAAGAAGATGCTACGCTACCCATAGAACGAACACTATAAAAAGACACCTCGAAAAATCAAGATCCACGAAAAAAGCCTACAAAGAATTAAATAGAGCAAAGGCATGGATTCCTTCATTACAGCCCGACTCTATTAAAAGTATGACACGAGCGGAGATCATAAATGTAGCCACGGAGTTTTACGCAAAGCTTTATAGCCAACCAGAGTCACTGCAACAAATAAGTACTGGTAACCAAAGCATAAAAGTTTCTCCAACACCAGACTTCACAGCGCCTGAAATCCTGAAACAAATAAAAAAGCTTAAATCAGAGAAAAGCCCAGGACCAGACGGGATCACAAACGAATGCATCAAGCTGGCTAAGACCCTACTACTGACTCCAATCACTCTACTTTGGAACAAAATACTACATGAAGAATCTGTGCCACGCACATGGACCGAATCTGAAATTATCTTGCTGTATAAAAAAGGAAACCCGGCGGACATAGGGAACTACCGTCCGATAAGCCTAATGCCCTGTCTTTACAAGTTATTCGCCGCCTGCTTACTAGATAGAATTACCGCAGATATCGATGAACATCAGCCTATAGAGCAAGCGGGATTTAGAAGAGGTTTCAGTACAGCTGATCATATTCAAGTAGTGGATCAGGTAATAGAGAAATATCAGGAATTTCGCAGGCCTTTGTACATAGCCTTCGTAGACTATAAAAAGGCATTTGACTCTATATCCCATGATAGCATCTGGGAAGCATTACGATCTCAGAATATAATGGAAAAATACATAATCATTCTAAAAAACATTTATGCCAATAGCACAAGTAGAGTCAAACTCGATAGAGTGGGAGAAAAAATCCAGATAAATAGAGGTGTGAGGCAAGGAGACCCGATTTCCCCAAAACTCTTTATAGCTGTTCTGCAGTACATAATGAGGGACTTACCATGGTCTACGCAAGGCATAGATATTAACGGACGTTTTCTAAGCCATCTCAGGTTTGCCGACGATATTATTCTATTCTCTTCTTATTGACAACAAAATTAAACGTTTTAATGATATCTCGGAAAGACTCTCCCAAATTAGTATACATTCGGCCTTCACCCTAATTAGATATTGTTGTTTTGGTCCAAATTTCATGTATTTTCTTCGTTCATCCCCTCTTTTCAAACATCCACAACTCTTGGACAAAATTGACAAAATTATTCGTAATACATTATCATCCATTCTTAATGTGGCCCTGGATGACCGAGCGTGGCTTCAAGCCACCCTTCCAATTCGTTTTGGTGGACTCGGTATCCGCAAAATTTCCAGTGTTAGCTTACCGGCGTTCTTGTCCTCTGTCCACAGCACTGAAAAGCTGACCAGGAGAATTTTGTCTTTCTCCCTGGTCGACCCTGAGGTGCCGTGTTTGACCGATGCCGAGGACGCCTGGAAAGTGGCTTGCCCAGATACGGATCGGCCCGGTAACCCATTTTCCCAGAGACAGTGGGATGAGCCGCTCTGCAGGTTGGTACGGAATAATCTCATTAATACGTCCACCAATACTGCGGAGCGTGCCCGCCTGCTGGCTGTGGGTGAATGGGAGTCGGGCCTTTGGCTTCAGGCGCCACCGTCACCCAACATAGGTACTATGCTGGGTGACACAACCTTCCGTGTCGCTACTTGCTTGCGTTTGGGCGCTCCTTGCGGGGCTCCACATCGCTGTCAATGTGGTGAAGTAGTCGACTGCCTCGGGCACCATGGCCTTTCCTGTAGCAGGAGTGCAGGTCGGTTGGCACGACACGCTAGCTTAAACGACATAATCCGTCGTGCTCTTGTCACCGCCGGGGTGCCAGCCGTCTTAGAACCCAGTGGCTTGGCACGCGACGATGGGAAGAGACCAGATGGTATGACCATAATGCCATGGAAGCTGGGTAGGCCTTTGGTGTGGGATGCAACATGTGTCGACACCCTTGCGCCATCCCATCTTCCTAGTTCAGCGTGTTGTGCTGGCGCTGCTGCTGCAGGTGCTGAAAACTCCAAGCGGCGCAAATACATTGGCTTAGCTAGTAGCTATGTGTTTGAGCCGTTTGGGGTTGAAACTCTAGGGCCATGGGGCCCGAGTGCCCACAACGTTTTTAAGGATATCGCCAGGCGTTTAGTCGACTCTTCAGGTGACCAGAGGGCTGGCCTATTCCTAGGCCAACGAATCAGCATTGCCATACAACGTGGCAATGCTGCCAGCGTTCTGGGCACCGTTCCTGTTGACAGCGATGTGGATGAATTCTTTGACGCCCTTTGAATATTTCTTTTATTATTATTATTTGTACATATTACTTACTAGTTAGATTTATTTATAGTTTAGATTATGTATTATATTTACTCTTAGTACTTATGTTTTATGTAATTAATAAATAAATTATATAGCGGCAAAAAAAAAAAAAATCAAATCAAAATAAAAAAAAAAAAAAATTCTCAGAATCTTCAGATCAACTAAACAGTATGTTAAACGACCTCCAGCAGGTTAGCAGTGCAGTCGGATTAGATATGAACCTAGATAAAACGAAAGTTATGACTAACCACCTCACGACGCCTATCTTGATAAATAACATCCCTCTGGAGTTCGTAGAAAAATATATATACCTAGGCAAACAGATTTCTTTCAGCAAAGAAAGGAACATGGAAGAAGTAGACCGCAGAGTTGCCATCACATGGAAGAAATACTGGGCTCATAAAGAAATATTCAAATCACAGCTCTCATTGCCACTCAAAAAGATAGTTATGGACTCTGAAGTTTTACCATGCCTCACCTATGGCTGCCAAACATGGACTTTCGACCTCAAAACCCGGAATAAAATTCAAACCACTCAAAGAAGAATGGAGAGAAGCTACCTGGGTTTAAAATTAAAAGACAGGGTGAGAAATACAGTCATCCGCAAGAAAACCAGCATAGCGGACGCCCTTAGTTTTTCTCTACAACGTAAGTGGAATTGGGCAGGTCACGTGGCCAGATACACTGATGACAGGTGGACTCGAAAAACTATTGAATGGACGGGACCTAAAGGCACCAGAGCGAGAGGCAGACCGAGTGCTAGATGGGCAGATGAGATTGTAGCGGCAGCAGGAAAAGAGTGGTTGAACATGGCTAAAGATAGAAAGAAGTGGAAATCTTTGGAGGAGGCTTTTACCCGAAGGGGGTCCATACAAATGTGACATCGTTAATACAATTTATGATTGATATTATTTAATTATTATTTAATAATTGCACATGATTATTGTTTATTATTAATGTTCGTTCTTTTTTATTAATTTCAATGTTTATTGGTTTTTTAAAGGAATATTTTTTTTTTTTACTTTTATTATTTATTCAACGTCTGTAATTATTTTGTTTGACAATTTTATTAGAGATTAATGTTATTATTATTGTTAATGATTATTATTATTGTTAATGATTATTGTGTATTGCTTTGTGTTAACGATTATTGTTATTTATATTTAATTATTAATAGTGAATTGATATTTGTATGGAATTAATAAAGCTTATTCATTCATTCATTCATTCATTCATTCAACTAATTGATTTACTTTTGTGAAATCTAATTTTGTTTCGAAAACAGAACGCGAGCGACCGAGCGTACTTCAGCTCGTAGCTACCTACTTCCACTAAGCCAATCACAACTTAATCTGAAACAAGAACACCAATTTCCCAAATATTTTAGTTACGAAGGGCGACCCCATTCTTACCCAAAAAACCCTAAGCGCTTCGATTTCATTATGCAGACCCGAGCCAATTGTCCAAGTTGGATAATAAAAGTGGAAATAGTGACCCATGAACGGAATATTATCATGTTATTGTAAACAAAACCACGGGTTCCCTTTCTGTCGTTACTGGCTGAATAACGAGGCAAGTTTTATTAAAAATCCCGGTATTATCCCGCCGGGGCTCAAAGTTAGGCTGTGGCGGTTATACGCACCACCTGACTGCGATTGCGCTAAAGCGAGCTCATTATTAATGTAAGCTGTAATTAGAACATTAATTTTGGTCAAGATTGAGCTAAAATTACTACCTAATCCTCATCTTAGTAGTAATTTTGTGAGATTCTATTAGAAATAGAATTTCGGCTAGAATTTTGTATGCATTGAGCTTATGTATATTATTTTTAAGTGTAAAGTTAGATTCTCTCTATTGTTAACCAAAAACACGCTACTTTTGTTTCAAATAATCATGGTAAATTCGCAAAGCTCAATGCCAAAAACCTCTTAAACAAAAGGAAAAATACTGTTTCCAAATTCAATTCAAAAAGTTTCAAACAATTAATGAATTCCGAATACCCGGTTCCAAATAAAGCAAGTAAAACACCATAATGAGGGGTACCTTGATCCTCCGTATCTTGCAGAAGCTTACGCAACACAGGTACCGCACAAAGGATGGGGGCAGTCTTTGACTCGACAAAGACATAATTACTTTGTGAAGAATTGTCTCGGCACGCCTTCAAATGACAGAATCGCTGCGATAATTCCCGAAATTCTCGGGAATTTCGGCAGAGCCTGAGGTCCCGATTTTTTACTCGATTTTTAAATGTTGGGAGTTGGCTTTTAAGAGTTTTTTGATTTATGTTTTAGGGTCGTATGAAGGATTAAAGTGTCTGCTCGTTTTTAGGCCGACTGAAGTTTTTTGATAACTTTTACTTTTGGTTAACAGCACCTAAAAATTACAAAAAATTTTAGCAGTATTTATTTTATACATAAATGTGTTTTGTTTGTAAATTGTTAGACAGTCTCCATCAATTTCATCCATCCACAATATCAGAAATCCCTAGTCGAAGGCAGTGTTGTTTTTTAAAGCATTATTTTTAAACTAGCTTCCGCCCGCGGCTTCGCCCGCGTGGTGTTTTGATAAAAAGTAGCTTATGTTGTTTTTCAGATTTCAGACTATCCATATCCAATTTTGTAACAAACGGCTCAGCAAATTAGCCGTGAAACAAAAATTTACACAGTTATAGTAAATTAATTTGAACATTAGGGATTATATTAATGGAACGGTATAGATTTGGGTATAGCATTTGGTTAAAAGAGAGTAGGTATGTTTTAAAAAAATATAAAATATCTGTTTACAGTAGGTTTATGGTACCTATGTATTCCATTAAGTGGCAGAAAGTACCCAGGAAAATTTATTGGTCCCTTATGTCCAAGAGACACTTCCAGGGGCCAGCATCACGTTGTGTACAAAAATATTTTAAAATGACCTAATTTAAAACATTTTTGTACACAACGTTTGCTGTTTTGTTATTATTTGTTAAAATGTGGAGATTGTTTGGACTCGACACTCGCGAGCAGGCCACGTACAGTTGGCCATGCGAAAAACAGTTTTTCTCTAAATGGACACCTGCTACTTTAAGTGTTTGCCCTTGCGCTTTGTTAATGGTCATTGCGAAGGCTGATTTGAGGGGAAACTGGATTCTTTTAAACTGAAAAGGTAAATCTGTAGGGATCATGGGTAGGTATACGGGGAATTAAAACTTCTTCATCTTTAGCTATTCCTGTCATTATAACTGCTCTAATAATATTGCGTCCTAGCTGCGTAATTTGCAATCGGGTCCCGTTGCATAGTCTCGGCGCTTCGAGATTTCTCATTAACAAAACTGGAACCCCAACTTTCAGTCTCAGCTTATGAGACGGCACTCCTGACAGCTCTAAAGAGTTTAGAAATTCTGTAGGATAAGAGGTCACCTGTTCACTGTCCATGAAAATATCTACTGACAAATATTCGACAACATCGCCTTGCATATGTGACATCATTCGTTCATTGATCTGTCCCACGATTTCATTGGTCGGTGCCAATATTGCCATGATGTTCCTAGGTTCAGTGGTTAAAATTTTGTATACAAAAAGTTTGGCTTCGTAGTTCCCGTTCCGAATCCGTTCCGTTCCGTTTGAATTTCGGGAATTCCGTTTGTAGAATTTCACCCCCACTGTGGTAAAAATTTCAAAATGCTGGAACAAACGATTTTAAATTTCAAAAACGCTAGAACAAATTGTTATTTATTTCTTATCAAGTTCCTAAATATAAAGTTTCATGGTTTTATCCCCAGAAATGACAAAATCCCATACAAACTTTCAACCCTTATTTCACCCCCTCACTGGTCGAAATTTCAAAAACGCTAGAACAAATGTTTAAATATATCTTATCAAGTGCTTAAATATAAAGTTTCATGGTTTTATCTTTTAAAATTAAGAAATCCCATACAAACTTTCAACCCTTATTTCACCCCCTCACTGGTCGAAATTTCAAAAACGCTAGAACAAATTGTTATTTAATTCTTATCATGTTCCTAAATATAAAGTTTCATGGTTTTATCCCCAGAAATGACAAAATCCCATACAAACTTTCAACCCTTATTTCACCCCCTCACAGGTCGAAATTTCAAAAACGCTAGAACAAATGTTTAAATATATCTTATCAAGTGCTTAAATATAAAGTTTCATGGTTTTATCTTTTAAAATTAAGAAATCCCATACAAACTTTCAACCCCTATTTCAACCTCTTCATCCCCTTTTTCGCAATAAAAGGTAGCCTATGTTCTTTCTCAGGGTCTAAAGATTGTCTGTGCCAAATTTCATCAAAATCGGTTGAGAGGTTTAAGCGGGAAAGCGTAACAGACAGACAGACAGACAGACAGAGTTACTTTCGCATTTATAATATTAGTTTGGATGTTTAGTATTCTGCTAAAGAGTCATCATCATACGCCTAGCCTTTTCCCAACTGTATTGGGGTCGGCTTCTAGTCGAACCAGATACAGCTGAATATCAGTATTTTACATGGGGCGACTGCCTGTCGAACCTCCACAACCCAGTAACTGGGTAATACGATACCCCATAGCAAGACTGGTTGTCAGACTTATACAGCTTCTGACTAACAGTAACGATCGAACTGTCAAAGATCTACAAAAGACAGTCGGGATCAACAGCTTTACGTGCTTTCCAAAGCATGTAGGAAACTCGCTATGACAGATGGTCACCCATCCACAGATCAACCTCGGCAAGCGCGGCTGAACCCGTAAGATCGGCCTGTGTGGCTATAATTATTTAGCCACGAGCTCCTCCTTTTTCCGGATTCTGCTAAAGAATACTGAACACAAATATAACTACTGACTAAAACTAAACACAAGTGTCGATAAATCGCCATAAAATAACCCCAATCATGAATTATAAATTTGTCTCAAATTAATAAATAACCCCATGTCGGAGGGGTCGTGACGTCATTAATGACTTCATTTATTGCCCGATGGCACCTGCCAGTATTTATGGTGTATCTCGTGGTGGACAGATTGATGGCAGTGATGGAGTGTGATTAGCAATATGTTTTGAGGGCTAATTGATTGATGTTTCAGAGGGTGATGGGGATTTTTCTATTCTTTCTGTTGCGCTTTTATTGCTAAAAGTTGCCTGCGAGTCCTGCGACGGTGTGCAGAGTGGTCAATTAACATCATAATAATTTGATTTCTGTCTGTCAAAAAGTAAGACCAATGATAAATCTTTATTTTGTTGAGATATTGAAGTTTATTCTTTGATTTTTAAGTTTTATTGATTAAAAATATTTTCAGTAGCAGCATGGAGACTAATATAAATGCACGGTTGGGTTAGATAGAGTCGCCCTGTGCTACATGACATACAAAGTTAGGACGTAGGTGCAATGTTCCGCCTTTTATTAATACAACGGTGATGGTGGGTATGCTATTTTTGTTGTGTTAATTTGGAATCTCATCTCACCAGGATAAAAAGTCTCACAACTCAAAATCTTGAGAAACCAGTCAAAATTTTAAATTTTAAACCCTAAAATGAACAATCGATCATCCAGTAGGATATAAAAACCGTCGTCAAATCGCCACCCCCTGAGAAATAGGGGCATCCAGCATTAATTCAAGTTATAATGGATACAGTGCCAGCCGCCCCTCCTCGGGGACAACCTTTGTCAGCAACAGTCAGCGCCATCGATGTGGGTTATTATTTGAATTTTATAACACTAGTGTGGAAAGCTCTTTATTTTGTTTTATGTGGCTTCATGAGATTGGATTTGTTCAGTTTTTTTATTCATGTGGGACTGAGATGATTTGATTTTCTTTTTTGTTGTGTGTTTTGATGTTGTGGGTTTTATTATAATAATACCTACCGAAACATTAATCAGCGAAGTGAAGGTAGGTGCAGAAATACAAATTGTAAGACTTGAATTCGTAATTTATTTCACCACCATGTCCCTCAAAATATTTTAAAAGCATGTTCTTAAAGCACATTTATTTCGATTATGGTTTTCCCCTCCTCATAAAGTTAAAAGAGGTGGTGTTTGCCCCAGGCTGCTAGCTCCTGCTGGGTATAGCCAACATTGAAGTGACAGAAATTGAAAGCTATATTCGTAGTATTGCAAGATAATATGAAAACGCACACAGGTTTTGTTTGAAATATCAAAGTGATATGACGAGTACGGGTTCTGAAATTGAGTTCATAGAGAAATCAAAAAACTAGAACATTTTTCCATTTCGGAAATATTGGATGAAATATATTCAGCTGAAAAAGATTCTCTGAAAAAACTACGCAAAACATTTTGTTGTTTATTAGACATCTACTGTTTCTATACTTCCAGACTTTGTGATAAACTAAAATGAGATTTATGAGCTGTCTACGTTAGTCCAGAGTTGACAAAGTAACGTGTAAGATGAGTTTGTGATAAAAGAGTAACAAATCTTGTTTCTAAGGCAAACAAAATAGCATGTTTCCTATTCGTGGAAGATCAAGTTCTTTTGTTTTTCTTACATCGTATCAATAGCTTGCCATACATTATACCAATATCTATCAATTCTGGTTACCTCTATGGGGTTAAGGTAACAAAAATTTAGAGACTATTTCTTGTTATATGGAAAAGACTTCCATTGTCGTAAATTGTAAGTTTCTTTATTTATCTATTTCAAATAAAAATAACTTAATTGATACGCAATTATGAAGAAAAGAAAGAAAGCCCGTTTTGAAATGCTAAACTTCTACCTTAAAATATACCTACTCCTAAATAATATCAACATCTAGGCAAAAAAAGAATAAAAATGAGCCTTACTAAACAAAAAGGCATTCTGCAAACACTTTTATCCCCATTCCCTGTCCTTAGATGAGCCCTTTTACGTTCGGCGGCAGAACAACAGAGCTCTGTGCCCACATTTACTAGAAGCACTAAATCACTTCATTCCACCGCTGCTAAAGACCTAATCCTCACCACATCCTCTTTCTAAAACAAACAAGAGCAACAGTAAATCAAGGATTTTTCAAGGCGACACAACATCCAATCAGTGAACAGTTTTAAAGGCTGGTCCACAATTTATAGTCAATCGAATGATTTTTAAATCGCAAATGTCCGATTTCATTTTAGTTTTCGAGACCAAATCGCGGATGATCGAAACGGGGGAGATTTTTTTTAAGTGAATCCTTCGTTAATAGAGTTGCAGTACATTATTTTATTCTCCTGGACAGAATTATAATTTTATGATTATAATCTTCACCTGAATGGTAAATCATTTCAATAACATTAATCATTCGTAACAAATTAAGTAGATGAAAAAAAATACACTATAACATTTATTTTCCGGTACCATAGACCCATATACAAATATTTTATCAATAAATCAGCTCAGTCTATTACAGTACTGCCGGGGTCGCGGGACTGTCTCATCCGGTAACCGTGACCCTTGAACGTAAAGGGCTATTGAACGTAGAGGGTTATTGGATCGCAGATTTCAGTCAGTACAAGTCTGAGAGTCCCTCCCATCCTGCTCTGGGTGGAAGGAGTCATTTGATGATTTTACCACGAAAATAAAAAATGCAATCCTCTCGCAGTCCTTTACCAGGCTGTGCCACATCACCCTGTCCTCTGTCTTTTTTACAACAATCGTTTTAGTAAAGCAGAACTTACTGATGGCTGATGGGGCCGTAAGGTTCTCGAATGGAGACCACGCATCGGCAAGCGGACAACTTATGAAGACTCATGAAGACCACAGAATCACGCTGGATGCAGGCCGCTTCCAACCGGTCCTATTGGAAGTCTATAGGGGCCTATGTTCAGCAGTGAACGTTTACGGCTGTTATGATGATGTAGGATAAGCTGTTATAGAACAATAAAATTTGTCCTATAGATATTGACATCTATTCCCACCCTTCCTGCCATCCCTAAATAAACCTGACCTATCGGCATCCTCAGGCTACTTTAACTTGACATTACATTCATATTGTAATATGGCGGCTTCCGGCTATCCGCGGCTTGACCGAACCCGTCACATAAAGGAGGGATCTCACCAATCAATAAAATTTTCTTTTGTGTTGTTCGAAGGAAAATTACGTCTGTTATGCTCCAATTCTTTAATGTAAAGGTCTTTTTTGCTTTGGTAAATTTTAACAATAACAGGATTTGCTAGAACTGTTTATTATTTGTTGTATAGAGTCGGTGAAACAAGATATTTGTCCAACTGGCGGTTTACTTGTTCAGGTGGATATTCGTATTGTTTCTGGGTAACCAACTTACGAGTATATTTCAACTATTGCGTACAGAGGTGATTAATTTTCCAATCACACCATTAAGATAATCACAGTTTGCCCGAATACAAAACTGAATTTTGGTTTTCATTTGTTTTGTGTCGTTCAATAATCTTTTTGTAGTTCAAACGGCATTACATACAAATTTTCAAGTCCCTAGTTCAAAATGACTGAACTGATTTCAACGAAACTTCATTCGAATATGCAGGATAAGTCTTAAAATTATCAGAGTGACATTTTCGAAAATAAGTTTTAATTTATACAGATTTAAAATTTTCCTTAGAAATAGGGATTTTTAACTATTACTTTTTATATAAGACATTTCAAAAGGTTCTCTAAAGTACAGATACTCGAGAATATTTTCAGATATTTCAATAACAACCTTTGTGCTGATAGATACGAGATTCCAAAAGAATCTCAAATCTTAATCTGAACTCTCAATACCGCCCCAAAATAAAGCCCTCTTCAGAAAATCTACCGCTAAACCATATTTAGGTCACCACACAATTTCAGAGCATAAAGTTTATTGTTCTGTGGAGCCTTCAATATCCTGAAGTGGCGCAATAAACCTGCTGTAACACAATAACATCCCTATAACCTTGCTACATGTATTATTCAAATGTTTGAAACGTTGATGCATTGCGTGTAGTAAAGCGTTTATTAGTGGAATGATTGTAGCTTCAAATGCATCGATTTGTGAATATGAGCCAATTCACAGATTGTACCCAATTGTCGTTTGTCATTGTTTATTAGATTAGTTCTGTGTTATAGTTTTCCAACTTATATATATTCTTGGGGTTTGTGGCAGTCCTTATCATTCGTAAAAGTGCTAGTTGGCAAAATGAGAAACCTTAACAGTTCACTTGAGACCCTAGAACGTTAAGATCTGTTGAATGAACACCGTGGATTTTAGTCAGTACAAGTCTGATAGTCCCTCTCGCTCCCCTCTGGGTTAAATATTGGAAGACTAACAATTTCAAAGAAACGCGATAACTGTCCTGACAACCTTTATGTAAACGATAAAGCTATGAAACTTTTCAGATACATTTAGTGCAATGAATACCTATCTGAATCCTCCATCATTTATTTACGCCGGATCTCTGATTCTTTTATGTAGATCTATCAGTTAAAGAAAAATAAAACCACCCGCCTCGACGGATAGGTTTTTCTCTTTTTACATACACAAGTCTTGATTACCGACATCCACATATTGTTCAGCCTCGGTCTAATTAGAAACCAGTACGATTGTTAGCAAGATAAAAAAAAAAAAACGTTCAGTTTCCACGGTTTGTTTTCAATGCGGATTTGTGGGACCGTTGAATAAAAGATTCGAAATGAATTTGGTAAATCAACTGATTTATTCTATTTTTGAATTTTTGATGTAAGGGCCCGAATAATGAGAAGAGATTTGTGAAAACAGAATAGTAATGTGAATTTCTTAAATAGAATTTAGAACAATATGAAATAGATTGAAAAAAGGCTAATAGTTTTATGCCTTACGGCTTTGTAGTTAATATTTTCTTGTTTTTGACTATTCAAAAGTGCCAGTAACAGGTCGATTGGAAATAAATGCGTCGATTTCCATTTTAATTTTAGGCCTTGCAGTTATACTGCTTGTTGTGTGAATTTATTACATTCTTCATCATCACGTCATCATCGGCCAATTGCCATCCTCTGCTTAAAGTGCGCCAACTATCCTGGACTTGGCCAGTCCACATCTGTATCGGCTGCTTTCCTCAAACCAACTATACTGTTATGCCAGTTCGTCCTACACTACGTTTGCCCATACATGGTCTGTATTCTAAACATGTCACTGCATCGACCTTTGGTCTGCCTCAGACATAGCCATGCGACTTAATGACAACCAGGGAAAGAGCGCAGTATATATATACACCCCAAACCATATTTGTTTTGTCCTCAGTTTCGAAGAGCCAAAACATTTAGAAAAGTACAATCATTCCAATAATCTTCTTACAAAAAAAATCGCAAATAAAATCTCCAACAATCTCTTCAGTTCTGAACGAATAAACAGAATAAAAAGCTTACCGCAAGAGATTTCATCGCCAGCGATAATCCGTAATAATTGATTGCTTTGTCGTCATAACAAGGAATTAAAACAAAAAGCGACCAGTTTTAAAACTCCCAACTTGTAATTGTAATTTTATTTCCACGCCTGAAAAGTACTTCATTTGTTTTGTTTTCATTGGCTTGCGTTGTTGTAATGAGGTTTTGCAGGTCATCATCAGCCTATATGTTTCCACTGCTGGGACACAGGCCTCCTCTCTGAGAGAGGGAGTGGGCCATAATCCACCACGCGGGTCCAGTGCGGGTTGGTAGATGTCACCACATGTCTTCGAATTTTTGGTTCTAAGACATGCCGGTTTCCTCACGATGTTTTCCTTCACCGTTTTGAGAGCAGTGGTGATGTTAATAAATTACACAAAGTAATGCGCCGGGCTGGGTTTGAACCCACGACCTACAACTCGAAAGTTGAGGCCTATACCACTGGGCCCCCACTGCTCTTACATACTATGTATTACATATTTACAATACGTTCACACTCCGCCAGTAATTTTTACTATTTGTTACCTGTTTTTGTTCCGAAGCCCTTCATTCGTTCATATATTTGTTCTGTGTGAGAATCGGACTCACAACGTGCCAATCGCTAAGCACACAACAACACGGCACACCGTCACTCACACGACATCTACGTATATTCATAAAAGTAGTGTTATTCAGGGATGAGTGAACAGTCGAAGCTCGTCGAAGCAAAAATATTTTGTAGATTCCTCCGAACGAGGAAATAATTTGTAAAATGAGGCAGTTCCAAAGATTGGTCGTTACACCCAGAGTTAAAAGGTCAGAAATGATCGACGTGATCTTTACAGGACAATACAATTTCAAAGTTAAATATTAAATTTCGTTTACCTAGGTAAACGAAATTTAATATTTAACTCAAGAATTTTGATTCTGTTGTTCTAAGGTATGTTTTTGGCATGTCTTAACAAAAACACGAAGTAATGGCTTTGTTAATCTTAGGCTATTCAAGTTTCGTGACCCCAACTGAGAGACACGTTCCTACTAATTGGACTAGGCTTTCATAGCGCCAGAGGAATTAGGTTTGAGGCTCATTGCGGGTTCGTACTCGTAGATGTCATATTATGTCGTCGAATTTTTCTTTGTAAGTCTTGCGACAGGCCAATTTTCTTACAATGTTATCCTGAAGTCGCTTACTAATGATTACAAAGATTATAATGATGTTTTAGGTCTATTAAAGTTGTCTAGAACACAATTAGATTGTTGTACCATATTTTAAAAGATAGTTTAGATTGGAAATATTTGTAATTTGTATAGTGTGCATAACAAAGAGTATTTTGTCTGTCTTTCTATCTGCTTATTATGAGGGAGTGATTGAAATTCTTGCTATCTTCTAATAACAACCTATCTAGGTCACTTTTCTGATAACATTAATTTCACCTTTGTATTAAGCAAAGGACAATGGGATGGGGTGGATAATAATTTGGGTCCTACTAACTATGTCAAAAGTTTCTGACCTTTTAAAGTTCCCGCTAACCAAACCTAGCCTTTGACCTCATAAGTTAAGACTGATTATGATAACAATTACTTACTTACAAAAACAAATGTTGGACCTTGTGAAAAAATTATGACAGAAGGCGCACTTTAGAGACAGTTATTTTATGAAAACCAATATTTTAAGTAATATTTGATATGGATATTTTTTTTTTAGATTTGTCGCTATGTCATAATATAGCTCAGAAGTAAAGCTTTTCCATAGTACAAGAAATATACAAAACAAAACCGGCCAAGTGCGTGTCGGGCCACGCACAGTGTAGGGTTCCGTAGTTGCCCATCAAAATACTTATGCGAACTAATTAAACTGATTCGCTGAATATAATTTTAAAAAGAAGAATTTTCAAAATCGGTCCAGACGTCTTTGAGAAATCGGGGAAAATATATATAAAAAAAAAAGATTACGACGAATTGAGAACCTCCTCCTTTTTTGAAGTTAGTTAAAAGTAAAAATAGTTGACAAAAATAACCTACCTATCCCCAAAACATACCCACCTATTATAGCTGTAAAAATAAAGTTTACAAACTTACATTTGCAGTTGAAGAACATTTTCTGCGATACATTTTGTTTAGGAAAATATGTTGTCCAAGTACGTTTTATAAGTTGGTCGACTATTACTCGTAAACTTGTAAAGCCTACTTAGTCATGATAATTTTCCTTGAAACTTCGTTATATACACTACTATTGTGAATTTTTTCACACCCCCAAACATAACCGTTTAGCTGGTAGAGGGGGGGGACACTCGAGTCGAGCAAAAATTAGCACTTTAAAGCTTAATATTTCACAAACGAATGTTTTTATCAAAAAAATGTTAATGGAAACTATCAATATTTTTTAAAGACCTATTTAATGATACCCCACACTAAGGGGTACGCGAGAAATAAAAAAAACATCCCCACTTTACGTGTACAGGAGGTACCCTTAAAAAAATTATTTTACGAGATTTTATTTTACCACTTTTTCGGCACAACAAATCCGTATATTTACACCAAATTACAGCTTTCTAGTACTGGGCGTCTCTGAGCTAAACTGCGGACAGACGGACGGACGGACGGACGGACGGACATGGCGAAACTATAAGGGTTCCTTGTTGACTACGAAACCCTAAAAATGGTGTGGTTGATCCTGTTCTCATTTAGTAATGCTAGGGTCAACTTGAAAGCACCTGCATGGTTCTCATATAACTTAATCAATACAAAATTGTCTGGACTTTAAAAGAGACTGTGACCTCTGAGTTTGTTTCGGATGTTTCTTCTCAGAGTAGTCAGGTACGAAACACCGGCCTCATCTAGTGTAAAAATAGTGTCTTTTTGACGTATAAAAGAGTTTGACAAAACCAATTTGCTGAATAAATATCATTATCATTTATAAAGAGAGAAGTAGGGTGCGACTGTGGGGCCACATCCCTATTCACAGCTCAACTGCTAAGATGCAACTCTTTCTGCATTTTAAGTGTCTGAAATCACTACTTACTCTACTGATGTGGCTGAATTCAGACCGCAGCTAGTTTAACAACATAGATTCTAGGTTTTCTTCTAAGTAGTATATTTTTTCCGACATGTGCATTAGAACCTTGCAATCCGTAGGTAAGGTAACACACTGTCCACATAGGAATAACCAAAAAATTGCGTACAAACTAAAAACTATTGAGCCAGATTGTTGTGAAACCAAACGAACTGGAAACTTTAAAATAATTAGTTTATTTAAATAAATGTAAAAATACCGACTGGATTACGAACCTCTTCCTTTTTGAAGTGGGTTAAAAAGAGTTGTAGATCACTGACTGTTTACAGGACTGGCGAGATCTTTTAACTCTGCATTCTTCTTCATCGGCGATGCAATTATCTGCATGGATCTTCTGTTCTTTTCTATTGTACCACGTGGAACGGTAACTAGAATAATGGAACCAGTCACGTATGACCCGCAAGCGGAAACGGTGACGTGACGTCACCCGTTATTATGACTCAACACGGAAGTGAAACTGAAAGTTAACCGCGACCGGCCATTTGTCTTTCAGTTAGATTATAATTGGTTGTTTTTAGGTAACTTTACACTGTTTTGTTGAAGTAATTGGGGTTGAAAGAGATTTGTGTTTATGGGTTAGAGGGTTAAACTTTGTATTTTGGTGTCAATTTTAATCGGGTCAGAGCCCATTCGTACCCTAAGATTCGCACCCTGTGCCCACTCGTACCCTGGAAGTTTTGAGGGGCCCACTCGTCCCCTGAAGAATATTTATTTTTATTCATTCTTCTAATATAAGTACATGTACATGTGTATACTGCAGCTTGGTAGTCCTGGTACAGTCGCGCAGAAAAGGGTAAAATAAAAAATAAAGTAATTCGGTAGATATCATGTTTATTTCAAATAAGATTAAGTTTAATAAATGCCTCTAGGCTCTAGGCATTAAGTCAGTCTTCAAAATAATTAATCAACTTTTGGTTTCTTGTACATTTGTAAACATTTAGCAAAATATATGATAACTATAATATCTTTATGCAGTAAAATAAAACTGTAACTATTTAAATAAAATCCCAGTAATAACTGAATTTTAGATTAACTTACATCTAGTGTACAAACAAGTAACCAAATATCAATACCAATATAACAAAAATAACAATTAATTGTTAGTACTTTGTACAGTCAAAGAATATAAAAAGTAAAATCAGTCTTTATCAACTATGTAAAACCAACATTTTTAGCCTTGATTGACCATCATATAAATCAACATTAAATATAAAATATGAAAAAAAAAAATAGAACACATAATTATCAACAGTAAATAATCACTTCTAATTTTTTTGTATATTACTCTGACTAAGATAACCTCTCCCGCTTTGGCATTCCACACCCCGCGCACATCTAGAGAGTACTTACCAATTTAAACGCAATTTTTGGAGCAAAACAGAATTAATGTTAGAACGTTGATTATTTTTAACCGACTTCCAAAAGGAGGAGGTTCTCAATTCGGATGTTTGCGTTTTTTTATGTTGGTTCGGGCATAACTCCGTCGTTTAACAACCGATTTGAAAAATTATTTTTTGTTGGATAGGGTATACTTCCGGAATGGTCCCATTAAAATTTTATCGAAATCGGACTAGCACATTTTGAAAAATCAACAAAAACCTAAATAGTTTTCAACTTTGTCTACACCGATTACTCCGAGGTTTCTGGTCCGATTTCGATGATTCTTTTTTTGTTCGATATACTTAGTATATTTGCCACTTGGCCCCATAAAATTTGGGTTGAATAGTGAAACTAAAAGGATAAAATAAAAAACTTTTACAAAAAAAAAATGTAAGTAACCGACTTCAAAACAACCACAAAAAAAGTTCAAAATAACCTACAAAAAAAACTTTTCTTTCGAAAGTCGGTGACAAAAACAAAAAGTTTATTTCGTTAGGCGAACTTCATTTAATAAAAGACCAAAGACACATTGAACAGTCTCGTATTCGCAGTCACTTTCAAGAACTAAATATGTCACCGAGGCAGCCATAACGTACAAACAAAACACTTTATCTAATTTTGTAACCCGTTTTTTTTTTAACAAGCCATATATTATTATCATGACGGATATCATTCATCATAGCTCTTTTTTCAATGAGCTGTTATGATTTATTAAATTAATTCTGTTAATAAACTGTTCACAAGTGTACCCTGTTAACCGTTTCTTATGTAAAATATAGCTAATTTTATCTCAGGGGACCAATAGGCACCTGAATAGGTGCCGAATCTTTAACTTATATTGTATTTTATTAGAGGGGGCGAATGGGTACCTTAGAAATAATATTTTTTATTAAAATATTATTTGGTATCCTACCAGGAGACCAATGGGCACCTATATAGGGGCCGAATCCACAACTTTTATGCTGGGGTACGAATTTTAGGGGACGAATGGGCTCTGACCCTTTTAATCACCAGTTTCCATTGTTTGGCATCAATCTATACATATAATAAATTTGTAGAAAAGTGGTGTCTGTACAATGGAAATATATAAAAAAAAGTATCAGGGATTGTTATTATATCGATGCCGAACCCGAAAATGTACCTAGTTAATTTTTTTTTGTCTGTTTGTCGGTTTGTCTGTTTGTCTGTTTGTCTGTTTGTCTGTGTGTTCGTGCACGCTAATCTTCGGAACTGCTGGACGGATTTGAATAATTTTTTTTTCGTTGTTTAGGTATTAAGTCCCGTTAACATATAGGCTTTATCTTAGAAACTTGAACACCTGATGCAGAACAGCAACAGACCTCCTTAACTATAAGAGATACAGAAATGGTGCCATAGCAAAAATTGTTCCACGTGATGAGCATTTTCTGCTGAGAGAATAAATTTGAAGATCCTGGACACCTGATGTGGAACACCAAGAGCCCAGCTACACTATGACATATACAGGAACGACGTCTTAGCAAGAGTTGTTCAGCCTGATAAGCACTCTCTGTTGCTGTATAAAAATTTGAAGATCTAGAACACCTGATGTGGAACTCCAAGAGCCCAGCTACACTATAACATATAAGTGAATGACGTCTTAGCAAGAGTTATTCAACCTGATGAGTACTCTTTGTCAACGTATAAAAATTGAAGATCTGGAACACCTGATGTGGAACTTCAAGAGCCCAGCTACACTGTAACATATACAGTAAAGACGTCTTAGCAAGAGTTGTTCAGCCTGATGAGCACTCTCTGTTAACGTATAAAAATTAAAGAACTGGAACACCTGATGTGGAACTCCAAGTGCCTAGCTAACTATAACTTATACAGTAAAGACGTCTTAGCAAGAGTTGTTGAGCCTGATGAGCAACCTCTGTTGTCGTATAAAATTTGAAGATCTGGAACACCTGATGTGGAACTCCAACAGCCCAGCTACTTTATAACTGACGTCTTAGCAAGAGTTGTCCAGCCTAATGAGCAATCTCTGTTGACGTATGAAAATTGAGATCTGGAACACCTGGTGTGGAACTCCAAGAGCCTAGATACTCTATAACATATACAGTAAAGACGTATTAGCAAGAGTTGTTGAGCCTGATGAGCAACCTCTGTTGTCGTATTAAAATTGGAAATCTGGTACATCTGATGTGGAACTTCCAACAGCCCAGCTACTTTATAACATATATAGGAATGACGTCTTAGCAAGAGTTGTCCAGCCTTATGAGCACTCTCTGTTGACGTATGAAAATTGAGATCTGGAACACCTGATGTGGAATTCCAAGACCCCAGCTACACTATAACATAATTATAGGAATGACGTCTTGGCAAGAGTTGTTCAGCATGGCTCTTAGAATTCGACGTTTCAGATCTTCGATTATGACGACCCTGTCATCGCCGGCATAAGCAACAGGATCCGCGTACGAAGTCGCGGGCAGAAGCTAGTATAAAATAAATGTAGTAATTTATTGTAATTTTTAAGTTAATAATAAAAGGCTTGCCTTCCTACTTGGACCCTGTGCCCAATTATGCTGGTGGGCCACATTTTTTAAAACGGCGCAAAAACAATGGCTTTGCTAGTAGCTACGTATTTGAGCCGTATGGAGTCTGAGTGCCCACCAAGTTTTTTAAGATATCGACAAGCGAATAGCCGACGCTTCGTGTGGCCTATTTCTTGCTCAAATATTTTTTCCGTGCGGGGATCGAACCAGCAGTCATCCGCAAGCACTGCGGCAACCGTGCTGTTAGATCTGTGTCTATAGATCATTAAAACAACCGTTTAAAACCCCACATCTACCTACCTCACTAATCCTCATTCAAGATTACCGCTATTCACAAACAAATCAGAACGATTCCATTAAAGTAGAATGCGGTACGTAAACAAAAACGAAAGCGGCTTAGCCGAGGCGAGGCGTTTAAAAATCGATGCTTCTCGAGTCAGCGAGGCGGTGGCGTGGCGCAAGATTATTGTTTGAGGCGAGGAGGCACGTATGGACCGTGGTCTGTTGTGACTTAGAGACGTGTATGTGACTCGTGAAGCAATGAAGTTCTGCTTGAACTGGGGAACTAAACTGGTCCTGTCGACTGTTTGGTGAATTAAACAAATTATAGAACTAGTAAAGTGGGTTAAAGCAATCTATGTAGTTCTATATAAGGCGCAATGTTTGTGGTGAATGTACAATGAGCCTTAATTTACTTTACTATGTAAAGTTATATGTAAGCAGTAAAACGATTGTATTTAGAAGTTAAAGGGTTAGGTAGAGGTAAACCTAAACTCTGCAATAGTCACTATAATTTCCTTGTCCTTATGAAAAATGTTTTAGGGTGGGCGCAGCTTTTATTATTTTACCAAACTTATTCTAGAAAAAATCTCTAAAAATTACAAAAAAAAATCTTTCATTACATCTGTCTGTCTGTTCACGATAAACCCAAAATACTGCACTTATTTTCAAACGGTTCTCGCCAATGGATAGAATGGTTTTCGAGAAAGGTTTTAGTGCATTTTTTTAATTTTTTGTATACAATTAAAGGCCCAGCGAAGCGGACAGGTAACAGCTAGTGGTAGATAAACAACATCCATCATCCATCCCATTCTGACTGAAACGTACTCTAAAATGTAGTAGTGTACCTAGTTATGTTACACAGCAGCACACGTTCGTTCCCTCTGCTTTGTTTTGCTTGGCCAGCTAATAACTACGAGAGGGTTTGTATAGCTGTGTATACGGAGAGAAATTCTGCGTTGTGTTATCATAATTGATATGGATATGAGTAAGATGCAGGACCTGGCTATTTCTATGCTGAGTTATATTCTAATCTGTTACTGAAGTGTATTTATGCTTCAGAAAAGTCGGGTGTGTAGTGCTTGCAATCGGCGTGCTTATATGACTAGACGTTTGAACGTGAATGAGGCGAAAGAGTATGTTAGGATCGCAGCAGCCAGCGCTCAGTAGATACCACCTACCCCTATGGAAAGAAGGCGTGAGTTTATGTATGTAGTATTGCATTATAAAGTCAAGGATTCATATAGGTGTCGCAGCATCGCCTGTAAAAAAAGGATCAACGTAAAGTATGAACATTATATCAAATCTTGTTTAAGCTTATGATTAAAAAAAAAACATTTAATATACTACAAGGTGAAGGCACGTGTAGCCCTCTTCATCAACAGGAATAAATTTGATATTAGATTCACATTTAAGCTGTTTATATTTCGGCCAGTAAGCAGATGTCAGACTATTTTGTTTGTTGATCTTTAAACGACATAAAAAGCACAAACAACTGTCATATTCATTATGTACTGATGAGTATACATACAACCTACGTCATGGGAAGCCAAGCGTGATAGCTGATTCAAGAGAATATCTCATAGAAAATGTATTAAAATTGTAATGGAATTTGGTAGAAAAATACTTGGCAGCTGGCTGCTATCTCACAAAAATCTCAACAATCGTTCAAGGAAAAACGGACCAAAATTGAAATACAAATTAAAGAATCAAGTTTTGATATCAAACCGTCATTTGTAAAAGAAATATTGAGAGAGAAATTCTCCTTCACATAAACATAATATCTATTCGATCAGCCACTTACTGAGAATAATACCAATAGGAGCAGATGCGGTAAAATATCACTATTTTACACGAAGCGCTGTCAGACCCGAGACCGCAACCCAATTAGTGGTTAGCGAAGGTTCAACTTGACGAGACTACGGTCAAAATCAAAAGCAGGGTTAAGTCAGCCTTGAATAACATTTGAATTTATATATTCCTGAACGCAAATGAATCTATTACAAGTAGATAAACAGTAATTTCATTGCAGTAATAAAGCAGCATCCGTTGATCAGATGAAATAATTCTGAGTAACATTTTCCGCTGCACAAGCCAGACTTTTTAAACTTTAGAAAAATTTTCATCCCAACGAATTTCAAGCCAGCTGACACAACTTTTATGAAGGAAACAAAAAAATACGAATAAACTGTAGTTATAACTGAATTCAAATGTAATTTCCATCTGTCTGGCTCAGAGCATAATATGAATACTTTTTCATTTCAAGTTTAACGTTTCCACGTTTTTGGTAATTACAAATTCTGTCTTTTTGCGCGCCAGAAATGTTTATTTTTTATTTATATTTTTAATTGAATTTGGAACTTTGACCAGAAATGTTCATCGAGAATCAGCATCTTCAAATGATTTATTTGCATAGATTTTTTTACTGTTCTTTATTACCGTGGAGGTAACAAGTGGGCTGTCGGTTTTTTGGTGAACACCCGACGAGCTTTTAGGCGTTTTTCAGCGGCTCGCGGCGTCGCGTGGCATTCGTTAATTCTCAGAGTGAATTTTTGCGGTTTACTATGTAGCCACTTTTTGCACAAAAAGAGCGGCATTTTACGCTTCCCCGTGGCGCTTTGTGCCCCCGGTCACCGGGGCCCGGTGCAGTTTGCAGCACAGTTCATTTTTAGGTTTGGACAATTACGTAGGTCTGTTGGTCAGACATGAAAGAGAAAATCCATTGGACATGCAAATAGACTAAATTCCTGCTCGGTTTACGGTCTTTTGTTTTGAATTCGCGATTTTAACTTTCACGGCTAACTGTAGCTCTAACGGATGAAATGAATGGATGTATAAAACTATTTCGAATGAAAAATCATGATTGAGAAAATATTTTTCACAGAATAAATTTGGCTTGAATTACCAAAAAGCATTTCACACAAAAAGCATTACCTTTCAAAAAAAAAAAAAAAAGTAACGTAAACAAAAATGTTAAAAGTTTTAAAGCAGTTCATAATTAAAAAGACTAACATAACACCAACATTTTCAGTTAGTTTTGAATGAATGAAAATTCATTCATTTCCTCTACCCGCTCCTTTCATTCGGCATTTGAATGACGTAACGTTTCGTACAATTCGTACTATGTGAAAAGTCCACCTAATTTTGTAAATGCGCCGCTCTATTTATTCACGGCCTCTGAACTGAGGTAGGTCAGCAGGGTAGGGACGTCGGTACTCTTTCCTCGATTTTGAGCCAAAAATACTTTTATGTTTCGTTTAATTACTCTTAGTAGAATGTATCGGAGTTCTTATTAGAATGTATCGGTGGTGAAACAAGATTGTTTTGCAGAAGCAATTGATTCAATTGAATACAATCTACAAGTAGTTGTTCGGAGTCTGGGAGCATTCATAATACATGGAACATTTGTCTTGTGTGTTTGGCAACTTAAATCATTAAACAAAGATAAAATAAATATGTACCTGGATAGAAAAAAAACGTAGTATGTAGTCTTTGCATCACTCGTGAGAAAAAGGCGTGTTTTTATCTAAACATCAACCACATAACATTTTAACTGTCAATTATAAGGAACATGTTCCAGTTTCAGTACATCTACTACATAAGAGCTTTGAACTTTAAAATAAACACCGTTGCGAGGTCAATTTTATTTATATATTCAGATTAAGGGACCAATTAAAAAATTAACAGTACATTCTCGTCGAAACGTAGTTTATTAAGTCAGGCGATCGCTGTTCCGGAATTAATAAGTTCGTGACCGTCGCAGTTAATAACAATATGGACTCACGGTCCGACGGCCATTTTTAATATACGTTGTACTTTATAATAATAATATTATAATTAAAGTATACATAAGTAGATCAATTTAATAATGATTATTATGCATAAAATTCACAGTTACAAAACATTGTAATGTGTTTTGTACGTTAAAATGGTAGCGTTTTCAGAATAAGACTTGTTATTCAGACGTATTTTAGATATATTTCGTCTCAAGAGCGCGCGACCATCTTGAAAGGACACCGCGGCTCTGAAACACAAAGGACAATCGAAAGAACACGGCGGATTTTTTAGAAAAGAATCCCTGCTGGTCCACCATGGGCTCCCACCCTGGTTGAAGCGGTAGAACCCATTTGATGGTAAGCAAGTCAAGCAGTTTGTTCCCGGTTGTCACTTTTAGATCTTTGACAAACGCAACCATAGGTAACCAGTCTTATCAAATTATTGATGTTAGTACCAGGTTGTAGTTCTGTTATCAGAAATAATTATGTAGTTCGTCTATGAAAATAGGTACTGTTATTAAATTACATCAGAAACCTCATAGTTAGGTAAAGGTAGGCAGATTATGTTGAGTGACACATTTGCCATAAGTATTTTAATGTCTATAATTACTAAAACAGTATAAATGTTAAAAGTACGGGTCAAAGGTCTCTAAAGATTCTTTATAAAATTGCTATTACATCCAAATAACCGCTCAAAATATAAAAGGTAACATCAAAAACAGCTTTCACAATCCAGATTCCCTCAACACGAACATACTCGTACCTCAACTTATGAATTCAAAATCGCCACAAAAGCGGTATTGTAAAAACCGTCATTTTACCGGTTTGCCGGGCGTCCGGTACGAGACGGTTCCTTTTGATCAACGAACCGGAAGTGAATAAATAAAGTTCTTTCGGGTTCCGTTTCATTATTCATACGTGGCTGAGGTTCCTTTGATACAGTTGTGCCAACTTAACAGTCGAACCGCAGTTTAAGTTTTGACTAGTTTGTTTAGAAGATTTATCGTTACAAATTATTTGTTAGGATGGAAAATGACGAGGAGCCCCTCTTTGAGGTTTAGAGGGACAAAGCCTGCCGGGGTCGCGGGACTGATCCCATTACCGTGACCCTGGAAAGTAAAGGGCTATTGAAGGACACCGTGGATTTTAGTCAGTACAAGTCTGACAGTCCCTCCCACCCTGCCTTGGGTGGGAGGACTAATTTGATGATTTTGCCTCGTAAAAAAATAAAAAAGGAATGAAACTAAATAATTGATGTCGTGTATAATTTAATTGTGGTGGTAAACGTTCAAAAGCAAGGGAATAAAAGATTCAGCTTCAAACGTGTGGTTGCGATGGCCTAATAATTGGTAAGTCATCTGGAGTACTTATTCAGAAGACGCGGGTTCGAGTCTTACTCGTAGCTGAATAATAGTTTTTTGGATATCACTATCACGAAATACCACCCATGATTTTGAGAAATAAAGGTTACAGGCTTTTTTAATAGATTGGAACTGAGATTAATATGTAAAGGTTTTAAAAATAAGAGAATTTTACCCTCTGATCGATACTCGTATCACAAAATAACCAATACCCCACTCAATACTATTCCAATCTCAATCCAAATTCAACCGTATAATTGACCCATAAAACCGAAATAATAAAAGCAAACAGTCGTTCAGTCATTTCATTCGTTCGCGAATGATAATCGCTAATTGAACACGTCCCGTTCATGTCAACGTTGACGCGCTGTGATATAAAATGACGTGAATGAATCGTGACGTGTGATGTCAATCTATTGCTGTGTCAATTAATTTTAGTAAGTGTTTTATTATTGGCTGATTTTGTGTTTTGATGTTTTGGTAATGTATTTTAGAAGAATAAAATGTTATATTCGACTTCTACTGTCTATAAATACATGGTCATATCATACATCAATCCATTTAACAGTTCTAATATAGGAAGCATAAAATGTATACGCTGGTAAAAGCCAACTATGTGTTTCAATATGCTACGCGGTGCTACGCCAGTACGTAGCAACAGCGTAGCACCGCGTAGCAAGGTTGAGCTACGTCGTAGCACCGCGTAGCAAGGTAGAGCTACGTCATAGCACCGCGTAGCAAGGTTGAGCTACGTCGTAGCACCGCGTAGCATGTTTGAGCTACGTCATAGCACCGCGTAGCAAGGTTGAGCTACGTCATAGCACCGCGTAGCAAGGTTGAGCTACGTCGTAGCACCGCGTAGCAAGGTTGAGCTACGTCGTAGCACCGCGTAGCAAGGTTGAGCTACGTCATAGCACCGCGTAGCAAGGTTGAGCTACGTCATAGCACCGCGTAGCAAGGTTGAGCTACGTCGTAGCAACGCGTAGCAAGGTGGAGCTACGTCGTAGCACCGCGTAGCAAGGTTGAGCTACGTCGTAGCACCGCGTAGCATTCATAATACATGGAACATTTGTCTTGTGTGTTTGGCAACTTAAATCATTAAACAAAGATAAAATAAATATGTACCTGGATAGAAAAAAAACGTAGTATGTAGTCTTTGCATCACTCGTGAGAAAAAGGCGTGTTTTTATCTAAACATCAACCACATAAAATCGATACCACCACCTCACTCATCAAAATTCCAAGAAAGGCTAGAATAATCAAGCCTTGGATGACACCCGGTCTCATCCGTTGCATTAAAAATCGAGATAGCATGCATCTTAAGGTTAATTCAGACCCGCAAAACACTACTCTCAAAATAACTTATACAAGATATCGAAATTTTTGTAATCGTCTCATCAGTAAACTTAAACGTTCTGATGAAAAACTTCAATTTACTAGAGCTCAAAATAATAGTAAAGAAACTTGGAAAGTCGTTAAAAAGCTCACCCATACAGGGATAAATAAGCAGCCGGCCACGAATCTCTTGACATTGTCCACGGACCCTTTATCTTCAGTTAATGTAGTAAATAATTATTTTGCTAATGTTAGTAAGACACTGGCATCTAAAATAATTTCTTTCCCCACAGAAGGAGACCCACCATCCAAACACAGCACGCTAAACTCGATCGCGATTCTCCCCGTTAGTGAAAGTGATGTGGAGTTAATTATAAAATCATTTCGGGATAACTGTGCCACCGGTTGGGATAACATACCAGCCAAACTAATAAAAATGGCTCATAACGTCCTCGTGCCTCCCATCACCCGTATCTGCAACCTTGCCATTTCACAAGGGGTTTTCCCGAGGGCATTTAAAACGGCTTTAGTTACACCTGTGTACAAAACTGGAGATAAAGATCAGATCTCAAATTATCGCCCCATTTCTGTCTTAAGCGCTTTATCTAAAATCATGGAACGAATTCTTAACAATTGCCTAACCAAATACTTAAACAAATTCCACATTCTCGCCAATAATCAATATGGTTTCCGACATGGAATCTCTACGGAAGATGCCGTAGTCGACTTGGTACAGTCGGTAGCTGACAAACTAGACCAAAAACTGAAATGTTATGGCATTTTTCTAGATCTCAGTAAGGCGTTCGACACTGTTTGTACTTCTAAACTAATAGAGAAAATGGAAAATATAGGCATACGTGGTCTAGCTCTTGAAATCTTTAAAGATTATCTCTCTGACCGTAGACAATCCGTCAAGATTGACAATATAATTAGCGCAGAAGAACAGATTAAGTTCGGGGTCCCCCAGGGAAGTATTTTGGGTCCTACCCTCTTCCTAATCTATATAAACGACCTTTGTAAACTGCCTTTAGTCAACTGTGATATTTTCACTTACGCAGACGACACTGCACTAGTAGCATATGGTAAGAATTGGGATGACGCTAAATTGCATTCAGAAAACGCATTGCGGAGAGTAATGCATTGGTTAGCAAGCAACCTTTTAACCTTAAATGTCGATAAGACCAAATTTTTACGTTTCTTTCTACCGCATACATCAAAACCAGCTGTAGAAACCGGTAATCTAAAAGCCCATAACTGTCAGCAAAATACAGAAGCTTGCAAGTGTCTCTCACTATCTATAGCGGAATCCATAAGATATCTCGGGGTGTTCGTTGATGAGAAACTTGACTGGACCAGTCAATTGGAGTCATTAACCTCTCGCACTAGAAGACTAATTTACATTTTTAAAAATTTAAGATTTTCAGCGGATAAAAATACTCTCCGAATGGTTTATTTAGCTCTGTGTCAAACAATCCTGATGTACTGTATCCCTGTGTGGGGAGGGACTCATAAAACTGAGCTATTAAAACTAGAAAGAGCCCAAAGGGCTGTGCTAAAAGTAATTCACTGTAAACCTCGTGACTACCCTACACATATGCTATACTCAGAATGCAATGTCTTAACAGTTAGGAAACTGTACGTCTTAAGATCCATCCTCTACAAGCATTCTTTGATCTCTTTCAATAAGCAGTTTGTCAGTCAGCGGCGCCGTGGCTTTCCTTTATGTCCTGTTGTCTCATGCAGGACTGCCTTTGCTAGACGTCAGTTAAATGGCCTTAGTGCTAGGCTGTACAATAAAGCCCACAAACAATTAAATATTTGCGGTTGTTATTAAAGTTCAGTTAGTTATTTAAGGTTGAGCTACGTCGTAGCACCGCGTAGCAAAGTTTGCTACGTTGATTCTACGCGGAGCTACGGCGCTGACAAATCCCAAGAAAAAATTATCTGTCTTACTTTCACCATATTTTTCAGGTACACAATATAAAATTGCTTTGGCAATTGTTCACTGAAATAAATGTATCAACTTTACAACATTGCTCTGTTTCAGGCGGTCTACTTTCTAAGTCCGTTAACGAAGACACGGGTACGGATACAGATGTACGAACGTAACTAACTTCAAAATAAAATTTTCTGATGGATAATACCTGAACTACTTTTGAGGGGTTCGCTACTTACTGTCTATGTCATTACATTAAATTGCATTACAAAAATAAAATTGTAGTACCACGCATTTTGTGCAGGTCATGTCATGAGTGGTGGCGCGAACTCTTAGGAGCTATCTGTCATGGGGCGTAGAAAACATCCGTAACTAAGACTGAAACCACGAGTTTCGTGCTTAGTGATTAGACAAAAAAACAGGTACTGTCAAAAGAACGGTCTTTACAGACGTAAATTAAAAAAATTGTATCAACGTCATGTTGCAACGTTTTACAAACAGTGTTATCGTATTTATCTCACACAAGTGGATTACAGAACAACAGAGGAAACGCAAAAACTGTATGAAACAACATTTAATTTAAATGCCAGCTGTAAAGTACATATTTTTAAATGTGCGCCGCATACAGAGCGCTCTAATAGAATTAAGTGGTTCTTTTAATTCTAATGTTTAGCGTCCATCCTGCAAAGTGGTGCAAATCTAGGATAAGAGTTCATGGTAAATGTGAAGTTTTTTGTGGGGCATTACATTTACTTCATAATATTTATAACAATAATGGAGTGTGCTTGATAGTTTTGGTATACAAAGCACCTAAAAAATTAAGCTCTTACATTATTTTAAGGTGTATGCTAGTTATACATCACAAAACTATAAAATTAAGCATCTTTATAATTAGAATAATTTATTAGTGGCTGTTTTAAAGTTGTAATTTTATTCTTTTGGTAATTTACAAATATTATACCAATGATCAGATTATATTCTTTTTAATGAAAATTTGCATCCACAAAAAACATGGTAAAACAAGCTTTTATAGTATTACTTAAATTCCATTTACTTTTTTGCATTGAAAAGCAATAACTTTTACATGTTTCATTTTTTTTGCAAACGTAAATTAAGTGCTCCGAATTTAGTTCAATTGCAAAGTTGAAATAATTTTGTACAAAAAAGTTAAAAATACAAAGAGCTTTGCAATATGTTGGCATATCGCAAACAAAATAATCTTTATCACCACACACAAATCCGATTTTTATTATAACACCCAGATTAAAATTTCAAACGTTCTGCAGCAAAGCGTCATAAAGTACGGATTTATTTGAAACATTTATTTTGTTACGAAATAAAAATTTTACTGAACATTTGTATAAAAGATGACTTGTCACCCATGTGTACACGAAATGAAAATGAAATTTTAAATATTTTATTTGGTATAAATGTTTAATTGAGTCACATGTACGAGTAGGTGAGGACAATTTTTATAACAGCCAGCGGAAACTACCAGGCAAATAATTCGTAGGAATAAAAATATCATAAATTCGACCAATATTCATAAAAAAATGCATGTATTTTTATGTAGGAATTAACGAGCAGTAAATGAGTGTGGAAGAATAAAATGTTTTACAACCACCTCATTTTTTTTAATTTTTCGCTAGTTTCGGGTTTCACCACTTTCTCTCGCCTGATAGTAAAATCTCGTCAATTAAATTAAGACAAGGGCAGAATACTGATGCTAGAATTCCGCAAGTGCATTTTTCTGTATGCGTCGTCAAAAACTGCCTTATCCAATTTTAGTGTCATAGATTTTATGAATGTCTTTATTTCAAACTAGTTCTGTCTGTATCCCCGCTGTATTTTAATTTTCCGGGATGAATAGAAGCAAATTTCATGCTTTAGATACCAAGTATAGTTTTGATGAAAGCTTTTATTATCTGTACCAAGTGGGGTGCATAGTAAGTATTTCTTGAATGGTTTTATGAATGAATGGACGGATGTTTGGTACTGCTTTATCAAAAAAGGATTTGAATCAAGTTTGGCACACAAATCTCCCTACGTCTTTTCCGGTATTGTTCCAGTAGAATTAAATTTTCTACTTGTACTTTTCAGATGAACCCAGAAACAAAATTAAGTTAGCTAAAAAACTGTAGCAAATAAACAAACTCACTTCCTCCATCCATAGATATGATCATACTTTTGCTCACGAACTCCGCAATAAACCTCGCTAACTAGTTAATCTTTTTGCTTCGGCAGTGACTTGCTCTGAGACTTGAAAACACACTGAAAGTAATTTATGAAACTGCATGGCCTGTCTGAAAAATTAGTTTACGGTTTCAGATAGTTCAGGACTTTATTATTTTTTTGCTTGGTTATTATTAAAATTTCAAAATTATAATACTTCACTATTATCATCGTTGCTTTTGAAGAGGTGTCGCATTATATTGTATGAACAGGATCTAGGACCGTAATTTCCGGGGTCAAGAGTCTTCCAGCATGTGCACTGCATGGATTGCTGGCTAATGCACCATTGCATTAGCATATTATCTCGCAGAGAGATTTCTAAACATTAAACACGTTTATGACTGAATTAATCATCACTTAATAATTTTGGGGTCAAACGGATGCTCAATATCAGTATTACATAATACTCAGAGCGACTGCATACACGACCTCAACTAAGTTCGTTTCTTGGCTGACTGGTTGTCAGGCTATCGGGCTACTACAAAAATCTTAATGACAGCCAAGACCAATGACTTTTTCTTTCTTGGTGTGGTAATATCATCAATTGAGTCCTCTCGTCCTGGGTGGCAGAAATTGAGACTTTTACCAACTGAATATCCACCCTATTCCGTCAATTGCTCTTTGCACTCCAGGGCAACAGTGTCTTTTTAAGATTGTCCCGCGAGATCAATATACGTGATCAATCCGTGCTTTACAAGGTACGATAGAATCGCGATTACATATCGCGATTCTATCAGAGATGTTCACCCATCCACGAATTATCCCAAGCAAGACCAGCTTACTCTTGAATTTGTGCATTTATGTCAGATGAACTGAAATTATAATTATGAACTGTTTTGATTTTTGTGAATTACTTTTCTTTCTCGGAGCTCGTGGCTAAATAATTACGGCACAGGCCGATTTTCCGGGCTAAGCCGCCCTTGCCGAGGTTGGTCTGTGGATGGGTGACCAACTGTCATAGCGAGTTTCCTCCGTGCCTCGGAAAACACGCAAAGCCGTTGGTCCCGGCTGTCATTTGTAGATCTTTGACTGTCGTTACTGTTAGTCAGCTCTTTAGTCTGACAACCAGTCTTATCATGGGGTATCGTATTGCCCAGTTACTGGGTTGTGGAGGTCCGATAGGCAGTCGCGCCATGTAAAATACTGATATCCAGCTGCATCTGGTTCGACTGGAAGCCGACTCCAATATAGTTGGGAAAAGTCTAGGCTTTGCTTTCTCATGTAAGGAAGATATAAGGTAAATAACAGTAAAGTGCTTTATTTCTAGCTTCGTTCTAAAACTATGACAGTTAAAATATTCACGCTCCTAAAATCCACACGAGTACATGAATAAACATGTCCTCAAATGGACATCTCTGGTCGAGAATATTTTCAACTGCATTTTGTTAGAAAAGAGAAATATATATTCGTACGTTTCACATAGTACTTATGTTAATAATTAACCCTTAACCACCCAGTATGCTTTTCTAACGTAAGGGACCAGTAGTGTCCATCAGACACATTACACAAATAAACGAATTAGGTAAAAAATACAATGAGTTAACTAGACTATTATGTGTTTTGATATTATGATAGTAGCTGTAGCATTGATGTGTACATAAATAATCATATTTTTCTTACAATTAGTTACAAAAATTTTTTTTTCAAAGTTTTCAATGAAAATGTTACAACTCATATATAGCAAAAAAATACTCCATGATGTTGTACATGTTTTTGAAGTACAAATGATGGCAACGCTTCTTACTTTCCGCAGAGGTTTCATATGACGAGGCTGCAGTAGGTTCCTATGACATCCTGCATGGCTGCTAGAGGATAATGATAACGTATCGTTACGTCATTTTGTTTTGTCTTCCCATAATAAGAGGCATTACCAAATTAGTTGCGATTTTACGTAAAATATATTTTTTTGTATTCTGCTTGCGTATTGTACTAATCAGGGTTCAGGATTTTCCATATAATTATTAGTCCAATGCCTACAACATTTATAATATAATTATAAAAATGTCTATTTGTTTTACGTCGCACTGTACCTACACTCTTGATCTATCTGGTAAAGCGTATCGACACGCACTTGTGGTTTTAGTTTTAGTATTTCATCTCAGATTTGTTTGAAGTGCAATTTGTGCCAAAGATACGAAAATATGTGACATCTACCAATCTGCATGGAGCCCACATGGTGGATTACAGCACCTTTCATGGAGAGGAAGCCTGTGCCCCAGCAATTGAAGCATTATACTGATTATGTTTGTATAGCTCATTGCTTGCATCTATTTATTTGCCATAATGCATCGTAAACAAAAAGAATAACAACACGGTCCTTTCTTGGTGCATATGAGATTATGTAATCTAATCTGTGCTGTTTGATTTTTAGCCATTTCTTAGAACGTATGAGTGAACAACTGCTTTATCATAATAAACGTTTCTAAGCACCGATACAAACAAAATGCAAGTACAAAGACAATGATTGTAACAAAAACAAAGGTCTTAAGAGTTGCAATTGGTTACCAGATACTGCGTGATAAAGGTTTATGTAAATAAACAATCTAATTTTGAACTAGAGTCAAACAAAATGTTACTGTGTCTGTTGGACACTTGTGGGTGGATAGGTTACTTATTTAGTTTCTTATTAATAAATATTTAAATATTCCCGGTACGAAAAAAAACCTTGCAGGTTTAGGTTTGTAAAGAATTGATGATAGATTAGAAAAAATATCAATATTCAAAAATAAATACTTTAGATTTTATTAGGACTCAAACGCAAAATTGTGTCCGCGAGACACTTGTGGGTGGTTAAGGGTTAATTACGACACTGCTTGAAAATCTTTTTAGGATTAAATACGTTTGTAACCGGATTAGTATGTGACTTTGGTCTGGTTTTTTATGTAAGTGAGTTTAAATGTTTTCAAACGCTTCCACGACACAGAAGAATTTTTATACCATTCCCACTTTAAAAAGTTACTTTTTCTCACTGAAAACAGTGAGTAAAAAGCTCTTTTACTCACTGTTTTGGTGTTTGAATTTAGAACACATTGCTGCGGTCCACCCCCGTCAGCCCCCGTGTTGTTAGGATAATGTTACTCTTATTTAAATGATTGTTCCGAGTTTAATGTCAATTTGTTGGCTTAGTGACCGAGCGATTGGACTACTTGGTCGCGTGCAGTGGGTTCGATTCCCGCACGGAGCAAATTTTCGTATGATCTACAGTTATTTGTTTCGGATCTGGGTGTTTGTGTATGTGAATTTAGATGTTTGTAAACACACCTTTGTCTTTTTTTTCTTCGTAAAATACCTATCTATTATCGCTTAATTATTATTTTTCTTGTGGTCATGGTATAAAGTATCGTATGTAACTCGTGAATAAAACGGATTTAAATCGAGGGCCTGAATCACTCGCGTCGCTCAGGATTTAAATACTTGAATCACTCGCTTCGCTCGTGATTCAATCATCATGAATCACTCCCTGCGGTCGTGATTCAGTCATTAAAATCCTTCGCTTGCTCTTGATTCATATATAAGGCCCTCGCTTTAAATCCGCTCTTTATTCACTCGTTGCATAATGTACTATTCAAGAGTGGGGAAAACTAGTAAAAATAATAATAAGTTTTTTGATGGGTAGGGTTAAAAGATTTAAACGACGCCGACTTGCTTAAAAATTTGCTTTAAGACGAAAATAAATCGCGGGACTAACGTAATAACCGTGACCCCAGAATATAAAGGGCTATTCAAGGACACCGTGGATTTTAGTCAGTACAAGTCTGACAGTCCCTCCCGCTCTGCCCTGGGAGACACATTTGATGATTTTACCACCATAAAAGGACGAAAATAAATCAACAAAATAAACACAAAGTAAATGTAACTAATAACGTTCACCAGCCATGAATTACATGTGACTTGTGAAAAGACGGTGAACTATTATATTGCACCTCTACCTGATTCCCTGTGGATTACGGACGTGATTATAAGTTATATACAAACAAAACAAACTTATCTAGCAAGTCTATATCATCCAAAAACTTGAGCTGCATACTAAACTTTCAGCTATCTTCATAGCATACACTTTCAAGAATCAGTTGACAACACAAACAGAAAACTATTACAAGGAGACTTGCGCTTGTTAATTTTCACAGGATAACTCCATCGAGAAGGATCACAAACTTGCGCTAAGTTAGCGTAGCTTAGCTGTGACGTCAGACCTTGTGCTTATTAGATAGTGGGTAAGCCCCTTTATGTAACTGTCTTGTTTATACTTACTTCAGTTATTTGCTCAACGGATAGTTTGTGTGCATTAGGATTATAATTATAGAAGTTAGAGTTTTTAAGTTACATAATTTGAATCTCAAATCATTGCATTCTTAGTGGTATGACGTATGTTATGGTTTAAGTTCCATAAAGATACACAATGCTAACTTAGTCGTTTTCTAAACTCAGTTTATTTTATAGATGTTTTTATTAGTGTGAGTGAGGTGAGTGATATGGTAACTACTACGTAGGCAAAGTGTTCGTTGGTTGATGTCACACATGACAAAATACTAGGTACCATTCAGTAAAAAATGAATATTTTATGGAACTGTGCGTTATAAAAACATTCGCTGGTGCTCGAAAAAACTAGTGTCTCTCTATATTTATATTCTAGTATAAAACGTCGGCTACAATACATACATAAGTGGTTTACTAGTATGTTCAAAGACAATAAACACAAGTAAGTGACGCATAAATCTATCTTTTACTCCTTTGTGCGTGGGACTGAACACAGTTTGGGGTTCCTTAGAGCGAGGGTGAGGACCCTCGTCTTAATCTGAAATACGGATGTTACCTACTTGGGACGAAATACCTAGATCTTTGAGCCAGTTACGAAGCTTACTCAGAGCTGCCTGTCTTTGTAAGTCGCTAGTGATATAATAATAAATATTAAGTAATAATTTATACTTTAGATTATTATTAGATGCACTCAATAAAAAATAAAGTTCAGTAGAAAATAATACAGTCATACCAGATTTTTTGATGGTTTATATCCATAGAAAACGATCATATTAACTACCAATACACGTACAGTGTAATTAAACTGTTTCCTGGTGATGGTGACATTATTCTTTAACATAGTACTTGCTTTGATACTGTCTTTCTCATCTTTTATCAATCTTAGATATTCAAAAAACAACAAAAAAATCTGATTTCAATTCACTAACATAAAAGTGTACTACCTGCATATTTTCCTCACAGAAATCCTCACAGCTCTCTGAAACACACATCATATACGGAACCTCGGGTACACACTCCAAATTCGCGCTCATTTTTTTTTGTTTTCTGAATATTTCAAAGCTTCGCATGAATCCTTTGCAAGTGTAGTGTTACTGTTCTTCTGTATGACTGTTTATGCTTTATTTATCCTTAAGGGGATTGCTACGCAGATTGTTCAGCGTGCTTATTTGCTTACGTGCTTCTTTCTCTGCTTGAAAATCGCTGGTTTTGATGTATGGTGAGCTTGTAGGTAAATGTGGTGAATTTGAGCAGGAGATGTAGGTGTTATTTTGTTTTATTTTTGCGAGGGTTTTTCATATTAAGCTGCGATTATACTAAATGTACTATAGTCAACCGAGGGTGAGTGTTGGATACAAAATATATATATTTTTTAAACATATTCAGTAGTTTTTTTAAGTGACGAAAATAACCTTTCAACACCGAATTGCAAGAAAAGCAACTGTTTCATTCATTTGTGATCATTTATCTTGAAAATGGTTGTTTTAGATGACGACAGTTTTGAAAATGATCTCAGCTACAAAATACCCTCAGATTATAATTATAATATTTGTGGAAATAAAAAGTGCAGAATTTTTGAAAATACATTCTTTTATTATTATATTTATTATAAGTAATAGAAGATCTTTAAGAGGTTTATTAGATAGGTACGGGGAAAATACGAATTCAGTTAATTAAAAATCCCATGAAACTGTTAGTCAAGACGCAATTCATTTGACTTTTCAAATTAATTGCGTTCCCATGATTCATGAAATGTTTTGATTATAACTTTCCACGTAACGCGACACGTAGGTATGTAAATGTCAGTAGATATTAAACGCAATCCTCCCCTGGAGGTACCGCCGAATGCCGGACATTCCCGCTTTGTGCTCTCACATACTTGCAGTTAGTAGTTCGAGCTGTGGGAGACGAGCTTTATAACTATTTGCATGAGCATTTTTAGGTTATTTCGTACTCTTCTAGTTGAAGTTGATATTCGTCATAATTTTTGGTTCATTGTGGCTCAATGCCGTGCCGCAAAGATGTTATGACACCGACAGGAGAACACAATTGGTAAACTTTTATAATAGTAGTTTATGTAACTGGTACATAATGAGGGGTATTATACACGAGTGTGAGTTTAAAAAACGAGCGTAGCGAGTTTTTTAATAGTATCACACGAGTGGTATAATACCTAGTTATGTACAGTTTCATACACTACTTTATCTACTCTCATTGAACACGAACATATCAATTAAAAGATAAAAATTAATAAACACTAATATTCATCCACCGAAATACAAACGTCAAAATTCCAACATTCCCATTTAAAGCGCGCGCAGCCACAGATAAAAAATGAAAAAGATGTATCTATGATCAGTAATCTGTATCATAACGAAAAAAAATTAAATTATAACATTGTTTTGTTAGAGAAACAGTGTTATAATTTATTTTTTTAATTTCATTACGATACTCTATGGTATTATTGCCGTGGGGCGCCGGCTTAGAATTGCGCTCCCCCAAATCATCCCGTGGGTGTCGTAAGAGGCGACTAAGGGACAAACCGGAGGTCGGGCAGCAGCGTCCTCCGTGTACTGCACATCCTCACTGCGATCGCCAACCCGCCTGCCAAGCGTGGCGATTAAGGCAAATTACCCCCTAATGGAAACCACAGAAACCAGGCCCCCAGTCCCCGGCAGCTCCGCTATCCCTGGCGCGGGTAGCGGTCAAGGTAACGGCGGAGCAGGGGGTGCTAAGAATCTCCGGAAGAGATCCGGCTACCCACCCCAACGACGACTGGCCCTGGTAACACACAACATACGCACATTGAGGACTGACGAAAAGATCTGCGAGCTGGAAGAGGAGCTGAGCAAGTTACACTGGGACATTATGGGGTTATGCGAAGTCCGTAGAGAGGGGGAGGACACCGTAACCCTGAAGTCTGGTAACTTGCTATACTACCGGGAGGGCGACCAACAGTCCCAAGGTGGTGTCGGGTTTCTCGTTCACAAGTCCCTCGTAAACAATATAATAACCATCGACAGTGTGTCGAGCAGGGTGGTATACCTAATACTCAGAATATCCAAAAGATATTCGCTGAAGGTCATTCAGGTATACGCACCGACCTCATCACACTCCGATGATGAAGTGGAGACTATGTATGAGGACGTAAGTAGGGCCATACATAGCTCCAAAACCCACTTCACTGTTGTTATGGGGGACTTTAACGCAAAGTTGGGCAAGAAAAGCGGTGATGAGTTGAGAGTGGGGCAATTTGGATATGGGCAACGGAACCCTAGGGGACAGAGGCTGGCCGACTTTCTGGAGAAAGAGGAAATCTTCATGATGAACTCTTTCTTCCAGAAGCCGCCTCACAGGAAATGGACCTGGCTGAGTCCCGATGGTTTCACGAGAAACGAGATAGACTTCTTCATGACCGACAAGAAACGGATATTCAGTGATGTCTCTGTGATCAACAGGGTAAAAACCGGTAGCGATCACCGAATCGTAAGAGGCTCGCTGAATATCAATGTTAAACTTGAAAGGTCCAGCCTGATGAAGTCTACGCTCCGACCTACTCGGCCCCATATTCAAAACCCCGAAAGCTTTCAACTCGAGCTCTCTAATCGCTTTGCTTGCCTTGAGAACTTAGTGTCAGTGGACGAGATCAACGACGGGCTAGTGGAAACTGTCCGCACGGTAGGGTCTAAGTTTTTTAGACCCTGCCGTAAAGATAGACCTCAGAAATTGACCGAGCAAACCTTAAACCTCATGGCTGAACGACGTTTGCTACAGTTGCAGTCTTCCGATGACGCGAAGTCATATAGGCAGCTCAATAGACGTATATCTAAGTCCTTGCGACACGATCTGCGTCTCTTTAATACGAATCGTGTTAAAGAGACCATACAGCGAAACCAAGGCTCTAAAGTGTTCGCAAAGGACAAGTCTATTGGGCAAAGCCAGATGACAAAGCTGAAACGGGAGGATGGCAGCATAGCGTCGACCAAAGCAGAGGTTTTAGGCGAGATCGAGAGGTTCTATGGACAGTTATACACTTCGGTCGCAAAGCCCGTTGACAGCTTGGTAGGAGATCCAAGAGCCAAGCTGTCCCGACATTATACCGAAGATATCCCGGACATCAGTCTGTACGAGATTAGGATGGCCCTGAAGCAGCTTAAGAACAACAAGGCGCCGGGCGAGGACGGAATCACTTCAGAGCTTCTGAGAGCGGGTGGAACACCGGTACTTAAAGTCCTCCAGAAACTCTTTAATTCCGTCCTCTCCGAGGGCAAAACGCCTGAAACATGGAGTAGAGGTGATGTGGTGCTGTTCTTCAAAAAAGGTGATAACAGCCTATTGAAGAACTACAGACCCATCACGCTTCTAAGTCATGTTTACAAGCTGTTTTCAAGGGTTATCACGAACCGTCTCGAACACAGACTTGATGACTTCCAGCCTCCCGAACAAGCCGGTTTCCGAAGAGGCTATAGTACCATAGACCACATCCATACGCTGCGGCAAGTTATACAGAAGACCGAAGAGTATAACTTGCCATTATGCTTAGCGTTTGTGGACTATGAGAAAGCCTTCGATTCGGTGGAAACATGGGCGGTACTTGAGTCACTCCAGCGATGCCATATTGACTATCGGTACATCGAGGTGTTGAAGTGCTTGTATAATAACGCCACCATGTCGGTCCGAGTACAGGAGCAGAGCACGAAGGCGATTCCATTGAGAAGAGGCGTAAGACAGGGGGACGTTATCTCCCCGAAACTGTTTACTGCCGCAATGGAAAACGCCTTCAAGCTCCTGGAATGGCAAGGACTTGGCATCAACATCAACGGCGAATACATCACTCACCTTCGGTTTGCCGACGACATCGTAGTCATGGCAAAGTCGATGGAGGAACTCAGCATGATGCTCGATGGCCTCGACCGAGTTTCACAACGGGTGGGCTTGAAAATGAACATGGACAAGACGAAAATTATGTCAAATGCCAATGTTGTGCCCACCCCAGTCTCTGTTGGAAACTCGGTACTCGAAGTTGTTGACTCATATATCTACTTAGGACAAGTAGTCCAGTTAGGTAGGTCCAACTTCGAGAAAGAGGTCAACCGCCGAATCCAACTCGGTTGGGCAGCGTTCGGGAAACTACGCAATGTCTTTTCGTCCGACATCCCTCAGTGCCTCAAGACGAAAGTCTTCAACCAATGTGTGTTACCAGTGATGAGTTACGGCACCGAAACGTGGTCTTTCACTATCGGCCTCATCTCAAAGCTCAAAGTCGCTCAACGAGCTATGGAGAGGGCTATGCTAGGTGTTTCTCTACGTGATCGAATCCGAAATGAGGAGATCCGTAGACGAACTAAAGTTACCGATATAGCCCACCGGATTAGCAAGCTGAAGTGGCAATGGGCAGGCCATATTGCTCGCAGAGCAGACGGCCGATGGGGTCGAAAAGTACTAGAGTGGAGACCACGGACTAGCAAGCGCAGCGTAGGACGTCCACCAGCAAGGTGGACAGACGACCTTATAAAGGTCGCCGGAAGACGCTGGATGCAGGTCGCTTCCAACCGGTATCTGTGGAGATCAAAAGGGGAGGCCTATGTTCAGCAGTGGACGTCCTATGGCTGAGATGATGATGATGACTCTATGGTATAAAGTATGTCATTATAAACTCGTTTTGGGTTTTGTATTTCGAATTTTACGATATGAGAGTAGATAAACAGTAATTACGTAATACCTATATTGAAAAATAATAGAATTGGTGGATTTGCAATCTCCGTAAGATGAATGCTGGATAAAATTTTCTGAGAATTATGTGACGTGGAATTATTTAATATCCAGTAGCACACTGATATAAGGCTAATGATTATAGCGAAAGCAATATTGCACTGTCCAGTCTAAACCGATTTCGACATCCAAAACGCTACCAGTACCACGTATAAAATATTCTGTTGAATTGAAAATAGTCGTGTTTATAATCGGCTTTAATTCTTTAAAATAAAATTTAGTATTTCAAGCGTTTTATTTCATTATCTGTTATAATTAAATAACTTTCATTAGACTTTACACGTGTTTTTACATGAAAGAAAACTAGACGACTCGCTTTTAGCAATTTACACTGACCTTTAGCAAAGTTTTACAACAAAATAATTATCATTTCGATCAACTGAAGAACTCACGAGGACTTTATATCAAAGTTATTAAAATATATTCCTGTATTCCACAAAACTTACGACGACGATAAGGAAAATTCATCTCCGATGTATCAAAGTTACATCGCATGCATCATGCCCTCGAGAGCATACGCGGCTAAAGAACATTCTGACAAAGGTAACGGGTTCATACGAACAATGTCGCAGGTATTTTTAATAATTACCTACAGGTTCAGAGACCTCATCATGAGTTTTCAGTATTTGAGACGTAAAGTAACAGTTTACTTCATGTTTAATTATTTATTGGCTGACCTGTTGGTCTAGTGGTTAGTGACCCTGACTGCTATGCCGGAGGTCGTGGGTTCGATTCCCACCCAAGGCAAATGTTTGTGTGATGAGCACGATCATTTTGTTCTGTGTCTGGGTGTAATTTATCTATAATTATGTATGTATTTAGAAATATATAAGTATGTTCATCAGTTGTCTAGTACCCATAACACAAGCCCTGCTTAGCTTTGGACTAAATGGCGTTGTGTGATAGTTGTTGAATATTATGAATATTATTGTTATTTATTTTTCATCCCCTCATCTCGGAAAGGGAAATTTTGCTCTTCGATATCTGAGCGAAAAGCCGTTTTTATCCTCTAGTGGATAAAGTAAATTGAATTTAAAACATCGTATGCACTAAAGGGTTGTAACAGTAATGGCGGCCGGTGATCCCAACAGCTGATCGCTTGTTGTGGTGCCCACTTCACGTTCGAAGGTTGTCGTACCACATCAAATTTCAACAATAGAATTTATTTCCTCGCAATAGGTATGAAAAGCAGAGTACGCTCCTTGGGAGTATAGCACATAGGTATAGCAGCTGTAAGTGTTTTTTTTTTTTTGCATTTAGTCATTTCCTAGCTGAGGTGGAATGAAAAGTTACTAATGAGTAGTGTTGCACTCAATTGCAAAAATTTTTCACCTTGTGCTCTTTTGATTCCGTCGCAACGAGTGATTCAAAATTAGAATCGTAAGCGGTATCACGATTCTAATTTTGAATCACTCGTTGCTCTCGTGATTCAATGTTAGAATGCTTCGCTTGCTCGGTCATCAAAATTGAGCACGCGGTTAAAAAGCAACTTTGCACTTTTGTATAACAAATAACTCTATTACCCAATTTGTCAATTTGACAAGGAATAAAGTTCCTTCTTCGCACACCATTTTTCCATACAAGAAAGTGTGTGTCCACACTGGAAGCATAGCGCGACGGCGGCGGCGGGCGCAGTGGCGGGCGCGGCGGCGGGCGCGATCTGTGTCCATAGTCATATGGTCATACTGCCGATCGAGCATTTGATTTTGTAGAGGCAATTTCAGGTGTTGCAAAACCGGGGTAGACGTTCTACCCCGGGACAGACCATCGCTGAAAATGCTTCCTTCGTACACAACTCTCACTTCCGACCATGGCCGTAACAACAGCTGGAAGCGATGGGATCGCTCCAATTCACGGCGCTGTATAAATTCAGGTTTTTCTAACCAAAAACAGACTAATGTGTTGCTGGGAAGTTTGCTCCGCAGCAGCAGAGCAACTACTTACTTATTTGTAAAGTTTGATAGACCTATCAGTCTACTTTGAATAATAAATAAAAACTTTGAAAAAATAATACATTTTATTGATTTTAACTAACACCGAAATGGTTTGATACTCCTGACACCCACCCGCCCGTTTGTATCGGTTGTTGCCTAGCAACGCCTAGGCTTGCAAACTTGCTTCTAGCCATCGCGCTAGGCCCCCCGCCTTAGTCACTTCAGTATGGCCACGAGCGGCGATTTCATACATTCAATACTATCGCGCCCGCCGCCGCCACCGCGTTAGGCTCGCAGTCTGTTTGAACACAAATGCTGTAAATGCTGGAAAGACACTGTAAAGTAAAATATTGAAAACTCGTGATAAGGGTAGGTGTAGGGTAGGTGGTACTTAATAATATATGTTTTGGGTGGTGTTTAACAATTTCGTATGCAACGAAAATATTATGTAAAGGGAAGTGGAGCAGGATTGGTCAAATTAAATAGGTTTAGGCGCATTAGGGCTAATTCTCATTTGGGCAACCGACTCCAAAATTTACTACTTCTGATCTTGGCTACTTCTCATTTGGGCTACTTCTCATTTGGGCAACTTCTCATTTGGGATACTTCGTGTTTGGTGTGAGCAAAAGGGTATCCCTTTTCGTCACCTAAAACTGGTTGGTCCGAAAATCATCAAATCCAGTCCAAGTCCATGTCCAAGTCCAAGTCCAAGTCCAAGTCCAAGTCCAAGACCAAGGCCAAGCCCAAGTCCAAGCCCAAGGCCAAGTCCAAGTCCAAGTCCAAGTCCAAGTCCAAGTCCAAGTCCAAGGCCAAGGCCAGGTCCAAGTCCAAGTCCAAGTCCAAGTCCAAGTCCAAGTCCAAGTCCAAGTCCAAGTCCATGTCCAAGTCCTAGTCCAAGTCCAAGTCCAAGTCCAAGTCCAAGTCCAAGTCCAAGTCCAAGTCCAAATCCAAGTCCAAGTCCAAGTCCAAGTCCAAGACCAAGTCCAAGTCCAAGTCCAAGTCCAAGTCCAAGTCCAAGTCCAAGTCCAAGTCCAAGTCCAAGTCCAAGTCCAAGTCCATGTCCAAGTCCAAGTCCAAGTCCAAGCCCAAGGCCAAGCCCAAGTCCAAGCCCAAGGCCAAGTCCAAGTCCAAATCCAATTCAAGTCTAATTCAAGTTAAAGTTCAATTCAGGTTCAAGATCAATTCAAGATCAATTCAGGATCAGGTTCAGTTCAAGTCAAATTCAAGAACAATTCAAGTTCAAGTTCAATTCAAGTTAAAGTTCAATTCAAATACAAGTTCAATTCATGTTCAAGCACAATTCAAGTTCGAGTCAATTCCAAGTCTTATTTAAGTTAAAGTTCAATTCGGGTTCAAGATCAGATCAATTCAGGTTCAAGTTCAAAATCAGTTCAAGTCCAATTCAAACTCAAGTGCAATTCAAGTTCAAGTTCAATACAAGTTCAAGTTCAATTCAAGTTCAAGTTCAATTCAAGTTGAAGTACAAGTTCAATTCAAGAACAATTCAAGTCCAAGTTCAATTCAAGTTCAAGTTCAATTCAAACACAAGTTCAAAGTTCAAGTTTAAGGTAAAGTTCAATTCAAGTTCAAGTTCAATTCAAATACAAGTTCAATTCATGTTCAAGTTAAATTCAATTCAAGTTCAAGTTCAATTCAAACACAAGTTCAAAGTTCAAGTTTAAGGTAAAGTTCAATTCAAGTTCAAGTTCAATTCAAATACAAGTTCAATTCATGTTCAAGTTCAATTCAAGTTCAATTCAAGTCCAAGTCAAGTCCAAGTCTAATTCAAGTTGAAGTTCAATTAAGGTTCAAGATCAATTCAAGATCAATTCAGGTTCAAGTTCAGTTCAAGTCCAATTCAAGTTCAATTCAAGCTCAAATTCAATTCAAGTTAAAGTTCAAGTTCATTTCAAGTTCAATTCAAGTTAAAGTTCAAGTTCAATTATATAAGTTCAATTCAAGTTCCAAGTAAAGTTCAATCAAGTTCAAGGTCAATTCAAGTACAAGTTCAAGGTCAATTCAGGTTAAAGTTCATGTTCAAATCAGTTTAAAGTTCAATTCGAGTTTAAGTTCAATACAAGTTCATGTTCATTTCAAGTTCAAGGTCAGTTCAATTTAAAGTTCAAGTTAAATTCAAGTTCATAGTCAATTCAAGTACAAGTTCAAGGTCAATTCAGTTTAAAGTTCAATTCGAGTTTAAGTTCAATACAAGTTCATGTTCATTTCAAGTTCAAGGTCAATTCAATTTAAAGTTCAAGTTAAATTAAGGTTAAAGTTCAATTCGAGTTCAAGTTCAATTCAAGTTCAAGGTCAATTCAGGTTCAAGTTCAATTCAAGTTAAAGTTCAAGTTCAATTCAAGAAAACTCAAGTTCAATTCAGTTAAAGTGCAAGTTCAATTCAAGTACAAATTCAATTCAAGTACAAGTTCAATTCAAGTTAAAGTTCAAGTTCAATGCAAGTCAAAGTAAAGGTTCAATTCAAGTTGAAGTTCAATTCAAGTTCAAGTTCAACTCAAACACAAGTTCAAAGTTCAAGTTTAAGGTAAAGTTCAATTCAAGTTCAAGTTTAAATCAAACACAAGTTCAATTCATGTTCAAGTTCAATTCAAGTTCAATTCAAGTCCAAGTCAAGTCCAAGTCTAATTCAAGTTAAAGTTCAATTCAGGTTCAAGATCAATTCAGGTTCAAGTTCAAGTTCAGTTCAAGTCCAATTCAATTTCAATTCAATTCAAGCTGAAGTACAATTCAAGTTGAAGTTCAATTCAAGTTCAAGTTCAATTCAAACACAACTTCAATTCATGTTCAAGTTCAATTCAAGTTCAATTCAAGTTAAATTTCAAGTTCAATTATAAGTTCAATTCAAATTCAAGGTCAATTCAAGTACAAGTTCAAGGTCAATTCAAGTTAAAGTTCAAGTTTTATTTACTTTAAAGTTCAATTTGAGTTTAAGTTCAATACAAGTTAAAGTTCAAGTTCAATTCAGTTCAATCTTGAACTCTAATTGAACTTTAACCTGAATTGAACTTTAACTTGAATTGACCTTGAACTTGAATTGAACATAAATTTGTATTGAACTCAACTTGAATTGAACCTGTACTTGAATTGAACTTGAATTCGAATTGAACTTTAACCTGAATTGAATTTGAAGTTTAACTTGAATTGAACTTCAACTTGAATTGAACTTGTTCTTGAATTGAACTTATACTTTAACTTGAATTGAACTTGAACTTGTATTAAACTTGAACATGAATTGCACTTGAGCTTGAAATGAACTTGAATTGGACTTGAACTTGAACTTGAATTGAACTTGAACTCGAATAGAACTTTAACCTGAATTTAACTTGAATTGACCATGATTTTGAATAGAACATGAACTTGTGTTGATCTTAAACTCGAATTGAACTTTAAACTGAATTAACCATGAACTTTAACTTGAATTGTCCTTGAACTTGTACTTGAATTGACCTTGAACTTGAATTGAACTTATAATTGAACTTGAAATATAACTTGAATTGAACTTGAACTAGAATTGAACTTGAACTTTAACCTGAATTGAACCTGAACTTGTATTAAACTTGAACTTGAATTGAACTTGAGCTTGAATTGTACTTGAATTGGACTTGAATTGAACTTGAACCTGAATTGATCTTGAATTGATCTTGAACCTGAATTGAACTTTAACTTGAATAAGATTTGGACTTGACTTGGACTTGAATTGTAAAGTTCAATCCAGGCTCAAGTTCAATTCAAACACAAGTTCAATTCATGTTCAAGTTCAATTCAAGTCCAAGTCCAATTCAAGTTAAAGTTCAATTCAGTTTCAAGATCAATTCAAAATCAATTCAGGTTCAAGTTCAAGCTCAAGTTCAATTCAAGTTCAAGTTCAAGTTCTTTTCAAGTTATATTTCAAGTTCAATTATAAGTTCAATTCAAGTTCAAGGTCAACTCAAGTACAAGTTCAAGGACAATTCAAGTTAAAGTTCATGGTTAATTCAGTTTAAAGTTCAATTCGAGTTTAAGTTCAATACAAGTTCATGTTCATTTGAAGTTCAAGGTCAGTTCAATTTAAAGTTCAAGTTAAATTCAAGTTCATAGTCAATTCAAGTACAAGTTCAAGGTCAATTCAGTTTAAAGTTCAATTCGAGTTTAAGTTCAATACAAGTTCATGTTCATTTCAAGTTCAAGGTCAATTCAATTTAAAGTTCAAGTTAAATTAAGGTTAAAGTTCAATTCGAGTTCAAGTTCAATTCAAATTCAATTCAAGTTCAAGGTCAATTCAGGTTCAAGTTCAATTCAAGTTAAAGTTCAAGTTCAATTCAAGAAAATTCAAGTTCAATTCAAGTTAAAGTGCAAGTTCAATTCAAGTACAAATTCAATTCAAGTACAAGTTCAATTCAAGTTAAAGTTCAAGTTCAATGCAAGTCAAAGTAAAGGTTCAATTCAAGTTGAAGTTCAATTCAAGTTCAAGTTCAACTCAAACACAAGTTCAAAGTTCAAGTTTAAGGTAAAGTTCAATTCAAGTTCAAGTTTAAATCAAACACAAGTTCAATTCATGTTCAAGTTCAATTCAAGTTCAATTCAAGTCCAAGTCAAGTCCAAGTCTAATTCAAGTTAAAGTTCAATTCAGGTTCAAGATCAATTCAGGTTCAAGTTCAAGTTCAGTTCAAGTCCAATTCAATTTCAATTCAATTCAAGCTGAAGTACAATTCAAGTTGAAGTTCAATACAAGTTCATGTTCAATTCAAAATCATGGTCAATTCAAGTTAAATTCAGGTTAAAGTTCTATTCGAGTTCTAGTTCAATTCAAGTTAAAGTTCAATTCAGGTTCAAGATCAAGTTAAAGTATAAGTTCAATTCAAGTACAATTCAAGAACAAGTTCAATTCAAGTTGAAGTTCAATTCAAGTTAAAGTTCAAATTCAATTCAGGTTAAAGTTCAATTCGAATTCAAGTTCAATTCAAGTACAAGTTCAATTCAAGTTGAGTTCAATACAAGTTTATGTTCAATTCAAGTTCAAGGTCAATTCAAGTTAAAGTTCAATTCAGGTTAAAGTTCAATTAGAGTTCAAGATCAATTCAAGGACAAGTTCAAGTTCAGTTCAAGTCCAATTCAAGTATTATTCAAGCTCAAGTTCAATTCAAGTACAATTCAAGTACAATTCAAGCTCAAGTTCAATTCAAGTTCAAGTTCAATTCAAGTTAAAGTGCAAGTTCAATTCAAGTTAAAGTATGAGTTCAATTCAAACACAAGTTGAAAGTTCAAGTTCAAGGTAAAGTTCAATCCAGGTTCAAGTTCAATTCAAACACAAGTTCAATTCATGTTCAAGTTCAATTCAAGTCCAAGTCCAAGTCTAATTCAATTTAAAGTTCAACTCAGGTTCAAGATCAATTCAAGATCAATTCAGGTTCAAGTTCAAGTGCAAGTTCAATTCCAGTTAAAGTATAAGTTCAATTCAAGTTCAGGTTTAATTCAAACACAAGTACAAAGTTCAAGTTCAAGGTAAAGTTCAATTCAAGTCCAAGTCAAGTCCAAGTCTAATTCAAGTTAAAGTTCAATTCAGATTCAAGATAAATTCAGGATCAATTCAGGTTCAAGTTCAAGGAAAAGTTAAATGTCAATTCAAGTACAAGTTCAAGGTCAATTCAAGTTAAAGTTCATGTTCAATTCAGGTTAAAGTTCAATTCGACTTCAAGTTCAATTCATGAACTAGTTCAATTCAAGTTACAGTTCAAGTTCAATTCAGGTTAAAGTTCAATTCAAGTTCAAGGTCAATTCAAGTACAAGCTCAAGGTCAATTCGAGTTACAGTTCATGTTCAATTCAAGTTCAAGGTCAATTCAAGTTAAAGTTCAAGTTAAATTCAGGTTAAAGTTCAATTCGAGTTCAAGTTCAATACAAGAACTATTTCAATTCAAGTTTAAGTTCAAGATCAATTCAGGTTAAAGTTCAATTCGAGTTCAAGATCAATTCAAGTTCAAGTTCAATTCAAGTTGAAGTTCAATTCAATTTCAGTTCAAGTTCATTTCAAGTACAAGTTCAATTCAATTTAAAGTTCATGTTCAATGCAAGTTAAAGTATAGGTTCAATTCAAGTTGAAGTTCAATTCAAGTTCAGCTCAAGTCCAATACAATTTCAATTCAAGTTCAAGTTCAAATCAAGTCCAAGTCCAAGTCTAATACAAGTTAAAGTTCAATGCAGGTTCAAGATCAATTCAGGTTAAAGTTCAAGTTCTGTTCAATTCAATTCAAGTTAAGTTCAAAAGAAGCTTATGTTCAATTCAAGTACAAGGTCAATTCAAGTTAAAGTTCAAGTTCAATTCAGGTTAAAATTCATGCTCAATTCGGTTTAAAGTTCTATGCGAGTTTAAGTTCAATACAAGTTCATGTTCAATTCAAGTTCAAGGTAAATTCAAGTTAAAGTTCAAGTTCAATTCAGGTAAAAGTTCATGTTCAATTCAGTTTATAGTTCAATTCGAGTTTAAGTTCAATACAAGTTCATGTTCATTTCAAGTTCAAGGTCAATTCAATTTAAAGTTCAAGTTCAATTCAGGTTAAAGTTCAATGCAAGTTAAAGTAAAGGTTCAATTCAAGTTCAGCTCAAGTCCAATTCAATTTCAATTTAAGTTCAAGTTCAAATCTAGTCCAAGTCCAAGTCTAATACAATTTAAAGTTCAATTTAGGTTCAAGATCAATTCAGGTTCAAGTTCAAGTTCAGTTCAATTCAATTCAAGTTAAGTTCAATACAAGTTTATGTTCAATTCAAGTTAAAGTTCAAGTTCAATTCAGGTTAAAGTTCAATTCGAGTTCAAGTTCAATTCAAGTTCAATGCAAGTCAAAGTATAGGTTCAATTCAAGTTGAAGTTCAATTCAAGTTCAAGTTCAACTCAAACACAAGTTCAAGTTCAAGGTAAAGTTCAATTCAAGTTAAAGTTCAATTCAAGTACAAGTTCAATTCAAGTTGAAGTTCAATTCAAGTTAAAGTTCAAGTTCCTTTCAAGTTCAGGTTCAAGTTCAAGTAGGTAGCAAGTGGCATGTCATGCCAATTTGATGGATTCCACGCCCACACACGATCAATTCTAACTGATCAAATTGGCAGTATCATGCCGATTCGGGAAATAGGCAGTATGGTGTATGGTGTATGGTGTATGGCTACCATAAGAAGAAGATCATAATATCATCGTTCAAAAATACCGTCCGCATTCACAGTGAATAATCACTGTGCGGCCATACATTACAAACAAAAGCTACAATAATAATAAGTATTATCATCCCTTATAACAATCATGGGACTATGAGAGCCACCCTAATGCTAATTTGTAAATAAATAGCCGCTGAAAATGTCGCGCACGACAAATTTGTAGCTTGTTCACAACACAGATTGTTTGGATGTCCCATTTTTGTTTAATTTATCGCAATACCCCGGAAGGGGGAGTTTTGGGGCGCTAATTACCTCGAAACTTGAAGTAGCTGAGATCTGGTATCAGTTTGGTCTAAAAGAACTCGCCTTTGATCTCGTGTTGAAGGAACTTCGTAGTTCTAAGGTCGTTATCTTCGGGATGATCGATGTTACGGTGTGAAGGTTTCAAAGTTTAAATTTTCCGCGTCGGCGTCGGTGCGGTGTCGGAGAAAACTCCTTTAGCTGATTATCTTAGTTGGGGTGTCTTTGGAGGCTACTTCCGGGGTTTTAAGTATTGCGTGGTTCTAAGTCACTTGAAACTGTGCGTCCTTTCTGTATGTTTGTATGTTAAAATTTACATCCCATTTTTCAAAATTTACCCATTGGATTTAACTGTCTGCTTATCATACTTTTAGAAACAGTTTTTCGTTTTTTTTTTTAAATATTACACATAGTCAAATACGTTATTGATAAGACTGGCATTTGTTTTGATTCTCTTTATTTTGAATAAAGAATACTCTCACGCATGTTAATTCCTGGAAAGAAGCTATAAATTATAAAAAGGTACCTTCTATCAAAGTACCAAAATAGCCTGATCTGATTGAGCTATCATCCGAATGAATTCACTCTAGCGGCATCCCTCTCGTTGCCAAGAGACATCTCAACAAACAGACTCCTTAAGTACGTCACAGATCGATTACTTGAAAACTATTACAAGTCGGTAAGTGTACGGGGATGCCCTACATTGGGTAGCACCGGCGCCGTGGCGATGGAATCTGGCACAAACCCAGAATCTCCTAAGTACAGACTTTACTACTTTTCACAGATACTACGAGTATTATGTTTCGTCTCTAGGATACAGGGTAATACTTTTTATTGGAGTAGTTTTTGTTCAGTATTTTTTCCTCGAGATGGTTTTTTTTTTTTATTTTATTTGACCTTCAACGGTGTGATAGTGAGGCGTATTCTTGAGTAAAACGTAAAACTTGGGCCATACCAAATACGTTATATACGTTTTACCTCTCATAGAGTAGCGAATAATAACAACCGAGTATGGGAATATTTTTAAGATAAAGTCGCGCTCACCTGTTCGGGTAACCATTCATTCGAGTAAGACGACGCCGATAATAAGTTGGACGACGCCAACAGTGAGTTGAACGACGCCGATAGTGAGTAGGACGACGTCAGTAGTGAGTAGGACGACGCCGATCGCCAGTAGGACGACGCGACGCCGATAGTTAGTAGGACGACGCCGATAATGAGTCGGACGACGCCGATAGTGAGTTGAACGACGCTGATAGTGAGTAGGACGACGCCGATAATAAATTGGACGACGCCGATAGTGAGCAGGACGACGCTGATAGCGAGAATGACGACGTCGATAGTGAGTAAGAGGACGCCGATAGTGAGTTTGACGACGTCAATAGAGAGTCGGACGACGCCGAAAGTCAGTAGAACGATGCCGATAGTGAGTTGGACGACGCCGATAGTGAGTCGGACACGCAGATATAGAGTAGAACGACGCCGATAATGACTCGGACGACGCCTATAATGAGTTTGATGACGCCAATAGTGAGTCGGACGACGCCAATAGTGAATTGGACAACGCCTACAATGAGTAGGACTAGGCCAATAATGAGTAGGGTGACATCTATAATAAAAAGGACAACGCCGATAATGAGTTGAACGATGCCGATAGTGAGTAGGATGACTCCGATAATAAGTTGGACGACACCGATAGTGAGTCGGACACGCAGATATTGAGTAGGATGACGTCGATAATGAGTTGGACGACGCCGATAGTGAATTGAACGACGCCGATAGTGAGTAGGACGACGTCGATAGTGAGTTGGACGACTCCGATAATGAGTTTGACGACGTCAATAGAGAGTAGAACAACGCCGATGGTGAGTTGAACGACGCCGATAGTGAGTAGAACGACGCCGATAATAAGTTTTACGACGTCAATAGAGAGTCGGACGACGCCGATAGTGAGTAGGACGACGTCAATAGTGAGTAGGACGACGCCGATAGCGAGTAGGACGACGCGACCCCGATAGTTAGTAGGACGACGCCGATAGTGAGTAGGACGACACCAATAGTGAGTTGGACGACGCGGATAATGAGTTTGATGACTCCAATATTGAATAGGACGACGCCGATAAAGAGTCGGACGACGCCAATAGTGAGTTGAACGACGCCGACAGTGAGTAAGACGACGCCGATAATAAGTTGGACGACGCCGATAGTGAGCAGATGGTGAGCAGGACGACGCTGACAGCGAGAAAAACGACGCCGATAGTGAGTAGGAGGACGCCGATAATAAGTTTTACGACGTCAATAGAGAATCGGACGACGCCGATAGTGAGTAGAACGACGCCGATAGTTAGTGGGACGACGCCGATTGTGAGTCGGAAACGCAGATATTGAGTAGGATGACGCCGATAGTAAATTGGACGACGCCTACAATGAGTAGGACGACGCCTATAATAAGTTGGACGACGCCGATAGTGAGCAGGACGACGCCGATAGTGAGTAGACGATAGAAATAGATATACAGGGTGTTTCTTTTAAATTGGCCAAAAGGCAGAAATCCGAATCTTTAAGAGATAGGTACGGCAAAACTTTCTTAGGAACCTTTAGCTCTTTTTTGATGTTGACAATTTTAGCGTTTTTATTTTTTTGGTCAAGTTTAGTGTGAGTTGTCCACAGAAATGAGTGAAATTGGCCAAAATTTTTTTTAGTTCCGTAAGACTCTGTTTCATGTAAGGATCATTTCATTGTATCAAGAAAAAAATGGGGACGATGGAAGTTGGTCAAATTTTGCAACATAATATGTTTTCATACAAATTGTTTGAACGAAAAAATTATAACTTTTTTTATTTTGTTATTTGATTAAGTTTCTATTAAAGATCATTTCATTGTACGGAAAGGAAAATATCTGGAAAGTAGAAGTTGATCAAAAGTACAGTAAAGTTAAAGTTTCTTCTAACAGCATAAAGTTTATCAGTAGTAGCCAGTATTTTATTAGATTTGACCCACTTCTGTTGCCCAGACATTTTCCTTCCAATACAATGAAATGATCCTTAACAGACACTAAATTAATTAACATCATGAAAAATATTAGTAGTTTTGTCATTCATACATTTTTTTTTTTTTTTTTTTTTTTTTTTTTTTTTTTTTTTTTTTTTTTTTTTTTTTTCCACGACTATCACACAACGCCATCTAGTCCCAAGCTAAGCAGAGCTTGTGTTATGGGTACTAGACAACTGATAAACATACTTAAATATTTCTAAATACATACATATTATAGATAAATTACACCCAGACACAGAACAAATGATCGTGCTCATCACACAAACATTTGTCCTGGGTGGGAATCGAACCCACGACCTCCGGCATAGCAGTCAGGGTCACTAACCACTAGACCAACAGGCCAGTCATTTTGTATGACAAAATAATTTGCAAAATTTTACCAACCTCTGCCGTCCCGATTTTTTTCTTCCGATACAATGAAATGATCCTGACATGAAACTGAGTGGAACGGCATTAAAAAAAATTTGGCCTCTTTCACCCATTTTTGTGGACAACTCACACTTGACAAAAAATAAAAAACGCCAAAATTGTCAACATCAAAAAAGAGCTAAAGGTTCCTAAGAAAGTTTTCCTTTATCTGTTATGGATTCGGATTTCTCCCTTTTGGCCAATTTAAAAGAAACACTGTATAGTAGATATTATAAGTAAAGACGACGCCCCGACCGTCTATCAAGTGAGACGACGCCAACACCGACTATCAAGTAAGACGACGCCGACTGTCAAGTTAGACGACGCTGACTATAAAATACGAAAAATCTGACACCGATTATAAATAAAGACGACGCCGAGTATGAAGTAAGACGACATCGACTTTATAGTACCCATCGGACCACCATAATCCAGTAACTGCGTAATACGATATTACGCAGTTTTAAGATTGTTTTTCAGACTTTAAAGCTTCAGACTGTTATTAACGACTGTCAAAGATCTACAAATGATAGCCGGGACCAACGGCTTTACGTGCTTTCCGAGGCATGGAGTAAACTCGCTATGACAGATGGTTACCCATCCTCAGACATAACTCGGCAAGCTCGTCTTTACTCGGAAGATCGGCCTATCAGGCTGTAAATTATTTAGCCTTGAGCTCCGCATTACACTGTATTATATTGATTATTTTAGACACTCTTACGATTCCTTTCTGCAAATCAAATCAAATCGTTTATTTCAACTAGGCCAATTACAGGCTCTTATGAATTGTCAAAAGACATAAAATAAAACAAGTACAAAAATAGTTATGGTGCTACAGGAGTCACAAGACATAAAAACTGTGAAAGTACCGTAGGTGCTCATTCCAAAGCGTAGATCTCTATGGAGGAGAATGAGCAAGAAACTCCATGGACACTCTTTTTAAATCGCCAAAATTATTACAATTTTTTTTTTACATCATTCATCATCAGATGGCTGCCGGAGCTGGATTTTTTTAGCACCCTTCTTTAGTTGATGATGACAGAAATAAAATCATTAAATAACCTCTTACCATGTCAACGTCGCCAAAAATAAAAACTAGGAAAAACAGAGCTAATAACTTAAAACTTGTACCGAAAGCTTTCTCCATAGTCTTGGCATTCTCTGCAATACTAACAATAAAATAAAAATGCACAATGACTCTCCTTCATAGAGACGTAACGTTGTTCAGTGCTCTCAACTAGAAACCTGTATCTGGCATTTAGAGCGAGAGAATTTTTGCAAAGCTTTTTCATTATGTGTTTTGTGAAATTATAATGTTGGTTGACGTTATCGGCCTATGTTGAAAATTGTGCGTTAAACAAATGGTCAGCTGTAGGTATTAAAATTATAAATGTACTATCTGATATTTATTTGGTTTGAATTTAACAGTGTTTATTTTGACACGTTTGAATTTTAATCGGATTATGTGAAATAATTTTGTCATAAAATTTATAACTGATATTGACTAAATTTGACATTGTGATTCTAAAACAGTGTTCTGTTTATTTAAAACAAAAAAAAAACAGCATTCTTAACTCGATAAAAGCAATATTGAAATGGAAACAATTAATCACTCTTAATAATGGTGGGATAAGAATGGTGGGTCGAATGCAAATTACAGATAATAATATTGCATAAACTTCCTATTGAGTTATTCTGTGAACGTAATACCTTGTATAAATGTATTCTCCCTTCAGATACCACGTTATCCCTCCTAGTAGTTCTCGACAAGTGTTTTACAGCTGTCCGAGCGTCTCCTTTAATTAAACTTGCCGGCTGGCAATTAAACGCTTACATTTTAAACAATATTAAACCTCTATATCTTCAACAATATTAAACGCTTATATTTTGAACAATATTGAATCTTGGACTTTGCACCCTTTAGCTGGCACTGAAACATGTCCATTTTGAACATACCCTTAAATATCTTAGTATCCAAAGGGCTGAAGGGATATTTTATTAGTAATAACTGTACGTATATGGTAGTATTCTCAGCCCCTATTAAATGATACTTACATGGTATCTAGTAACATGTGGGAGAAATATACTTATACATACATACCTACTAGTTCATTTATCAGCCTAAACTATTGAACTTTTAGGATGTTTATCTACTATCATGCTATTAATCCTCTATAAAAGAACCTATAACAATTATTAGCTTATTGCCAACATTAAAACACTCAATAATATTATGATCATTATAATTATCATCCAAACGCGTGTTATTATGAATTTCAAAAAAAGAACATTCTCATGCAATGACATTTTCACCACCAGATCGCTATAATTTTGAAAAAAGAACCATAATTCTTTTACTTATTAAGGTTTGTTTATTTTACATGCTTCGCAATTAGACTTTTCTTGAATTTACATAGTTCTTACAACACTGTACAACACCGTATGAGAATCTTTTATAGAGGATTCACATCATGATTGTAGATAAAGTCTTGTATGCAACTGTTATAATTAGGTATTAAAACACTCATGTGATACTATTATCACACTCGGCTACGCCTCGTGTGACAAACCCACATTCGTGTTTTAATACCCCTGATTATACAACAGTTGCATAAATAACTATTATGGACTTTCTCAATTATAATGGCTCAGATAAAGTGACATTATATCCGTGTTAAAGAAAGGAAAGTTAAAGAAAACTAACCTTTGACCTTTTTTGTGCGAGAATTTTATATAAAGAAAGAAAAGACTAGATGATCAATTTCACAGTGACCGTGACGTAACAAGGCAGTAACAAATCTCGCCTAAAAATACTTTAACAAAAACCGAAAGGTGAAGTCGCCTTAGATTGAATTTAAACTTTGAATTGAGTTTGGGCCACGAAATTAGACGAGGCGACTTAAATAATGCAATAGTCTCATTCTCATTTTTTCAAGTTTCATTTATGCTTACTCATTTTTACACAATTTTTTCCAAAAATTATGTGAAGTGATGTCAGAAGCAGTGGTGGCCCAGTGGTATCGGTCCCGACTTACGAGTTGTAGGTCGTGGGTTCGAACCCCGCCAGGCGCATTACTTTGTGTAATTTATTTCATCACCACTGCTCTCAAAACGGTGAAGGAAAACATCGTGAGGAAACCGGCATGTCCTAGAACCAAAAATTCGAAGACATGTGACATCTACCAACTCGCACTGGGCCCGCGTGGTGGATTAGGGTAGTTCTTCAGAGACAAAATTTTCGATGTCTGTGGGTATATTTCTGTAACCAACTAACAAAACGGCATGTAATATTTTTTTCTGTACAGTTTAGCTTTAGCTCTACCTGGGACAAATTATATTTTTTAATAGTAGCTATCTAGATACAAAATAAAAAAAATTGAAGTCTGTTCTCCTGATTCATATAGGGCGTCCGTTTCCCATTTTCCGGAACAAAATGGTCGATGTCGCATTTTCCCTTTGATTCATCAATATAAATTAAAGTTATATCGAAAGGTAATTAATTGACCTCTTATAAAAAAAAATATGTATTAGATATGACTACGTTAGTGTGTTTTTAATTAAGTAAATAAGAAGTGTCCGGCGTATAATACTGATTCATGTGGAGTAAGCTTTGCTTGACTGTACTTGGTCGAGGAATAATGATGAGAGTCTGGGATCCCACGTGGGGGGAAACCTGTCGTACAACGGACGTGCTATAAGGCGGACGTGAGGCTGGTTGGCTTAGAACCTGGTGAAACAAAGGTAAATGTCTGATTCATCTGTGCTTGGTTTAGGTACCTTGCTGATTACAATGCCTAATTTATTAATTTTATTATGCTGTTTTAAGACTTTATTCTGAGTTTCGTGTGATGCTTTTGGGTTACAGATTCTTGTAGAAAAATGATAATACTGAAGTCTGTATGAATGATGAGTTAAGCATGATTTTAGGCAAAATCATGATTCATCTGTGCCTGATTCATATGTTCAAAAACCCATATGAATCTGAAAATAAATTAGTTTTCCCCTTTTCCAGCCAGAAAGGAGCACTTTTGTTACGTTATTTTACTTTTCCATGTCAGTAGAGTGTGTGTGAGACAATTTTGACATTATTCTTCGGTATTTATTCATAAGTCAAACTCTGTCTATTTTATTTTATTTTATATTGCTGTTCACAACAATGCCACTATCAATAGTAGAAAAGATGGAAAAAAATATATGTATGAGAAAAAGAGACTCACAGAACGTACGAATTTTTCATCCTTCTAAGATGGAAAATAAGAAAAGATCCAGACAAGTATCTATGCTGCGTGGAAATTAAAAATGAAAGAATTATATTTGAAAAGAAAGAGAAAAAAAAACAAAAGTAAACAGAGAGATTATTATAACGTAGCATTAAAATAACTATCTAGTACGTATTTATAACAAAATTCTCGCTTTTCTGTAAGTATTTATTTCTGAAAATTTTATATTGAAAAACAAGAATTTTATTGTTGAATTGACCAAAGTTTTCCTTGATATGATCACTGATAATTAATTGTTTTATAAAAAATATTATTGTTATTATAATATTATGATTTTTTCTTAATACAAAGCCCATTTTTATTTAAAGTTTTCCGTTTTTATTTCAGTTCCTGATTCATCCGTAAAAATTTCTGATTCATCTGGGCACAAAATTTTTAAACGTCGATATCTTAAAAACTACTTTGTAAAAAGGAGTCCCTCAAACAAATAAATGTTATTTGGAATATCTATTTTCATATGAACATGTGTTACTGAGCTGAAAGTGAAATTAAAATTTGACCATATGAATCAGTCAAAGAATCAAATTTCGAAGAACTACCCATTATCGTCCACTCCCTCTCACAGAGAGGAGGCCTGTGTCCCAGCAGTGGGAACATTATAGGCTGATGATGATGATGTCAGAAAATCTCATCCTGTTAATGGATGTTTGCGAGCTTTTCACTTAAAAAAAATTAAACCATTCGATTATTGAAGTGTACACATTACGTTATGCTTAGGTGTCAGCACTGCGGGGATCGCCCGGAGGATACGGTGAAGCATACGGTCCAAGTCTACCCCGCTTGAGCAGAGTACCACCGTGTCCTCACGGAAGCGAGATGAAGTGGGAAGCGGTCGTCTCCTTCTGCGTAGCAGTCATGCTAGCGAAAAAGGAGGCGGGACGCGTGAGGAAAAGGACAGAGGCCAACTCACAACTCAACTTGGGAGATGCCCACGGCAACGGACGTCGCAGGACGATTCCGGCTACCGTAGGCGCGGGCATGCGGATGGCGAGTAATGGATGACTCGCTGTCCGATCATGGACCATGACCGGGTCGACGGCGCGTCGTGTTCCCAAGTGCTTCAAATAGCTGTCAGCAAAATTACGGGGCCTCCTTAGAGGGCTCAAGCCCCGGAACGTAAAGGGCTATTGAAGGACATCGTGTTTTTTAGTCAGTACAAGTCTGACAGTCCGTCCCGCCCTGCCCTGGGTGGAAGAACTCATTCGATGATTTCAAAACGTGAAATAAAAATTCGTTCTAGAGCTAAAGCACAATGGTCGCACGACTGTATAACCAGAAAACCGTGACCCTAGAACGTAAAAGGTGATTGACTGAACAAGGTGAGTTGTAGTCAGTACGTGTCTGAAAACGCCTTCAGCTCCACCCAGGACGGGAGGATTCATTTAATGATCTTACCACTTAAAAACTCAATAAAAATAGGCCTATATAGTTTTTCTGTCTGTAATTTTAATTTTCTACACAGCAACAATTATCAATAATTCTTGTAGATAAAAACTAAAAGGCTTATTGCAATCGTATCACGTTATGCCTCGCGTGTTAATAGGAAACAACATTATGTAATGTGAACACTTGATTTCCCCAGAGGGCGGGAAAGCTCCATGTTAGATAAGATACTTACCTACCAAAGGATTGTATACTTTACAGATTATTAGCTTGGTAGACCTTAAATCCTCATAATTATTATGCAAGATTAGTAGGATAATCACGAATTAGTTATTATTTGACGTGACAACATTATGAGATGTAAAATTGAAATATTACATCGACATAACATCATTGTGTATTTGTTATAAAAGCAAATAAAAATAATTACGCTTGATCAATGGAATAAAATAAAATCAGGGACCGAAAACCTTTATAAATTACGGTACCGGTATTGAAGAATTTTGGTTATTTTTCAGACTTAGGTAACCGCTATCTGGGTAACCAGACCGAAGAAAAATGTAACCTCTATTCAGGTTACCGTTTTAATACCGGTTAACTAAAGATAACGACTCTTTGTCACACACACATGCGATGCGCGCCCTGTGACTATTGCCGACGGCACGTGTGAAGTGTGCAAGATAGGGGTAATTTTTATTTCGGTAACCGGTATTTATACTGGTTATGTATTCACTTTTAATAATAAAGGTAATCTTTAAAATTACCTGTAAAAGAAAAAAAGGTTGTTACCGAAAAAATACCCGTATTGATCATACCGGTTTCGGTCCCTGAATAAAATTATGTTACATCAGTTTGAAGTATTTGTCAATTTCATAATATTCGAACTTTTTCTTGTATAAAATCCGACAAACTGAAATAAAATGCGACTGGTCATTTTCTAAAAGAAAAGCAAACAGCAAAGTGTCGGAGCGCTAGAGTGTCGTGACGAACAATATGAACGTAGTATTTTCAAATTTTCCGCGCCGCTGCCCACCTAAAGTAATTTCTTTAAAAGATTTTAGAAGCAATTTTGACAAAAGAATGCACTTAAACCTGCGGATCGCTTGGATAGAGTGACTCTTTAGAAGGTTGAGACTGAGATATCGACGATTCAATTTAGTGGTTCAATTTATATACGAAATGGTATTAAAAAACCACAGCTTCTTACACTACATGGATCTTATTTATCTGTAGCAGTCATAGCGACCCAACTTTTGTTGTAACAATGACGATATTAAAGCTAAGTTTATTAAAAATAAACTATAACTATAACCTCTTTTTTATTCAGACCATGTCAGAACTAAGAATAAAGACCAAAAATAGATTGACCACTCAATTTTCGATGGGCAAGAACAATTAAACGTGTCGTTTCATTTCAGTCACGTAACACCCAGAAAAAGGTGGTCTTTTATATTATTAATAGCAATAGTCCACGCATTAACACTAAAAGTGCTTCCACAGTTCGCCATATTCACAAAAAATGCCCACTTTTATACTCCTGTGTTTCATAGCTAAAACGTTTTATTTTCTTTTTCGTGTGAAGTGTAGGTTTCAGAGGAATTGCTGGTTCATGCATTTATTTTACGTGTATTGGCAATCTGAACTACCTTTTGAAGAGAATATTTCAAAAATACTAGAAACGATAGCTGGAATCAAAGCTACAGCTTCGGGAAATCCATTTTAGATTTTGATGTGAGACTTTTACTATAATAGGTATAGAACACATGCAATGCTTGGTCTGCATCGAGTATAAAATGACGTAAGTACCTACCTACCTATATTTTTCAGTTCATAAATAACATGCCTACTCATTGTACTCTTTGTAGTTTTACGAGCTATGGAAATCGGACTTTGACAGTCCATTTGGCAATAGGTATGTGTCTTACATTCCCGCTACAAAAAATAGGTTTATGCACAATCACTACGTATGAAAAACTCATCTACTCGCATAATACATGACATGTATTTGTAGCGTAGGATAAAGAGGTGTCGTATAACCCAACACTGACTGAATTGTTCGGGTCAGATAGTCGCTCTATGTAAAACACTACTAATACTTAGCATTGTAGCGGTTTTCTGTTTGATTAGAAGCCTTCTTCTATTTGTGTCAGGATGTAGCCAGCTTCCTCTGTATCAGAGTTAATTAAGCCGAACACCACAAACCTCTGACGTGGCTTTGGACTTATATATTTGTCGGATCCGGTCAATAGTACGGACAGCAAACGAATCGTAAGCGCGCCATTTTGAGTATCACGTGGTCTGCGCGCGCTTATACAGAGTCGTGATGTTTCATCGGGGCGGCGAGGAGCGCATTCAATGCCCGACCGCAGCAGTGTGAAGACATCCCGAAACTGTACTCGATTCGTTGTGCCCAGTATAAGAGTAGTGGGTGATTAAATTAAATTGTGTTTGATTTAATTTGTGATTTAAAATTAAAATAACCAAGTGAACCGCACCCAGTGTATTTTCATTGCACGAGACCCAAACTCTGCCCACATGATGCCTGAATCTGACGGAACAATACCGGTGGCTCCGACATCAGAATTGGGATCAAATCGTGCTAATGAAATTACACGCGGGAACAGTGACAATAACATTCAGTGGCAGCAAATACAAACTTTGAAAACTCAGCCAGTGAACAACAAGTTTTTATTGCCGAAATTCGACCCCGACAATCCGGATTCCGATGTGCGGTCGTGGTGCGCCACCACCGACTTGTGTTTTAACGGGAGTGCAGTGGAGGGATGCCAGCTTATTTTGACGCCGAGCAAGGCGCTAAAGGTGAAGCATCAACCTGGCTATCTCAAATAGCCTACAAAGGAATTTAAGCATCAAGTCGAGTGACGCAGCAGCCGGCATCGAAGACCTTGGTGTGCTTCAAATGTGGCAAGCCAGGGTCACATAGCCGTGCGCTCTGTACGAGCAGTATTGGCGGCAGTGGCAGCGGACCAGTCCAAGGCGCGGCGCGACCCGTCGATGTCTGCATCGTGCAACCACCATCAGACACGTTACAACACGGGTGAATCGTTTCATTTTTACTTACGACTCTGGTGCCTTGTGTTCTTTATGTTGACTATAGCTGGTTAAGCGTTAGTGAGTTAATATCGCTGGTTAAGCAGTCATGCACAGTGCTGGTTAAGTGCTGTGGATTTGGTGGGAATGCCTGAGGTTCAAGTACCATTTTGAAGTAGAGATGTTGAGTTGGATGATAGTGTGGAATCTTAGGTCGGCTGGTCGGACCGTACCAGTAGCTATTTCGTAGCCGTAATCCGTATCTTATTGACATCTCGGTGTCCATGGAAGCGCGGTGTGCGGATGGCACTGGCGGAGGTCGTGTATTGTGCGTTCATGGTGAACGGTGTGAAACAAACAGAGGTTTGTTAGTGGGGCTAGTGTTAGCCACAGGCCACGAATTTGATTCCTGCTGTTTTGATTATAATATTGCTGCATTGTGATAATGCAATTGCAAAGGTACTTGAATGCTCTGGGATTTCCGATCAGTCTTAGTTAGATTCAAAGTTCAAGGGTCTATTTAAAGTGATAAAGATTTTGGGATGGTGACCGTTACACATTGAAACCCTTGAACTCTAAGTGTACCTACAAACATGCCCACGGGTCATGTACCAGTCAAAGTTACCATAGATTCTGATTAAGTTGTCGTAGATCGAGTAAAACGGTCTATCGGCCGTATTGCTTTCGACCGTACCAGTAGCTGTTTCGTAGCCGTAGTCCGTATCTTATTGACATCCTGGTGTCCATGGATGCGCGGCGCGCGGGTGGCTCTGGCGGAGGTCGGGGTCTTAAGAGACCATAGTGTGTAGTCAGCGGGTGATGCACACGGGCGATCCACGTGGCGGATGCGCACAGAAGTTCTGATCCATGCGTTGGATGTGTGAAAGCAATGTGATTGCTGGTCGGCTAGAGAGCCGTGGCGTTAGAAGTTTTACTCGAAAGGCGAAGGTCACTGGAAAATTGATAGTTTTTGCAATAGAGTTGTGAAAGTAGATTCGAACGACTGTGGTACATGGCCCAGGGTAGTTGTTGGTGGCCCAGGATAGTTGTTAGTGGCCCAGGATAGTTGTTGTTGGCCTAGGGTATTTGTTAGTGGCCTAGGGTAGTGATTCATGTATTTTCAATTGGTTATTCCCAATGTTTGATTTAGTTAAAGAGTATTGGTTTTAATGGTACAGTAGAGTTTTGAAATTTCCTTATTTTCACCAAAGAACTGAATATATAGAGTTTGGTCAGGAATGACCGAGTGGAACAGTATTCTGTCGTGGACTATTTTTGTGTTTCAGAGTGATTATTACACGTGGACGAGTGAAAAGAGTTGAAGGAGGCCTACACTGAGGTGGTTGAAAGAGGCTGAAGAAGAAGAAGAACATCACACGAGGACGTGTGAATCGCAGGATGGCCGTGTCGGATCCGGTCAATAGTACGGACAGCAAACGAATCGTAAGCGCGCCATTTTGAGTATCACGTGGTCTGCGCGCGCTTATACAGAGTCGTGATGTTTCATCGGGGCGGCGAGGAGCGCATTCAATGCCCGACCGCAGCAGTGTGAAGACATCCCGAAACTGTACTCGATTTTATTTATTACCTACCCCCACATAAAAACTTTTACCTCTTTAGTATATTATTGAAATATCCCTTAAAACCACTCATCGTTTCGTCCGCGAACATATACCATTGAGTACAAAACTATAAATAATCCCTTGTCCGTGCACAATGGATCGCGCTAATATTTCGACCATAAGCCGCAGATAATAATTTGACGCTATTTCAGTCTGCGTATCGCTGTGGCACAATTTGTTGGTCGCTTTATTTAGGGCTTTTATCTTTACACCACTTTATTTTGGCTATTTTAGAAGTATAAATACACGGCACGGTAGGCACAGTGGCTGAGAGTTAGGCTGCTGTGCTGTGTGTCACGGGTTCAATTACCACACTGAACAAAATAGAGTTGTTCCGGGTGTGGCTGTTTGGGTATTCAAGTTTAAAACATGTTTGTAAACGCACCCACGGCAGAACTTCTCCATTCTAATGTGCTAAAAGTTATAAAAAACAACACTATTGACTCCTAATAATAATCAGTAAGAATTTAGGGTAATCCAAGGCTGCTGGACTGTCTGAACAAGTAACAGTGACCCTGGGAAGATCTTAAAAAATATGATCTTAAAAAAAATATCTGGGAAAGAAAAAAAAAACAGATAAATCGACAAAATAACAAATAATCATATTATTTCTAAATAAAAAATCCGATCACGAAACCGTCTGTTGTTATAGATCAAAGTACTTTAGAGAACATACTTTTTAATATGGTTATGGTTGTTTGTCAAATCTGGAATAACAAAAATATTGTACGCTTTTGAAATAGGCAGTGCCTTGTTTTCAAACCTACGTATGTTTTTGTTGTTTATTTATATTTTTGTATTGTGAGTACATAAACGATACATTGATTATAATACGCAGGTAGTACCAATTGTAGAAATGATACAAATTAAAAGGCTCTCATTTACAGTTGAAAACCCTTGTATTTTTCACGGTTTTGTATCGTAAAGTAAACTGGAACATTGAAATTAATTGGATGGAAAAAAGTAGTTTCTTACACGTAACAATTTTCCATGCCATTTACGCAGCAAATACTTCAAGTACACAGTAAATAACATACAGACTAAATGTTGTAAAAAAGGCCAATGATAAGCTAAATGGTGTAATTTTCAACCATTTAAATTGATATATTTTTCTAAAATGTTCGGGCTACCAGTGGGCTATATTTCGTCTATAATCCACAAATAATTTGAACTGGCGGCCGATAGCCAGCATTAGCCGTACATCGATGCAAATTGTCCTGTGTCGTAAATATTGTCCTTCGTTTTGTTTGCTTTATAAATCTGGTTTAGTTTGTTACATTGGCTGCATTGGAACTAAATGGATTTTGTTGTTGCTGTAGATCAGAGATAGTTTCCGCATGTTGGCAATATCGATTTATGTTCAAAGAAGGCTATATTTCGTCTATAATCCACAAATAATTTGAACTGGCCGCCGATAGCCGGCATTAGCCGTATACATCGATGCAAATTGTCCTGTGTCGTAAATATTTTCCTTCGTTTTGTTTGCTTTATAAATCTGGTTTAGTTTGTTACATTGGCTGCATTGGAACTAAATGGATTTTGTTGTTGCTGTAGAAGAGAGATACTTTTAGCATGTTGGCAATATCGATTTATGTTCAAAGAATGATACGACATCCATTCTTCACTAATTCTTTACATAAAGCCTAGAAATTATATTTCTTAGAGGGAATTAGCAATATTATTCAGATTCAATGAACCCTATGAGTCTCCCTAAAATCGTGTATTGATCGTGTAGATTATGATGGATGCTTTTAAGCTGTATCTATTTTATGCTGATCTGGACTGATTATGTTGTGATTCGACTGATTTCAGGCGATTTAATTGCTTCAGCTCCACTGTAGTTTTCGTTGATGTGCTCGCAAGTGGCTTATATAACCAATCTTCTTTGTAAAAGCTAATAGTAATACGAACACACGATACTACCTTTTTGTAACCACTGTAACCAGAGTAATACCTCAAGAATCCTTACCGCTACTTTATTGGGAATCGATACGCCCACAACCAGATACGAGTACCTATGCTAAATCTAAAAGTGTAAGCACAGAAGCATCCAGAGCCGTACAGACCCAAACGAACCGATACAAATACAATTTACGAATAAAATCCGAAGACAGTCTAAACAACAAGCATTAAGCTGTAACAAACGATCCTTGTAAACACTCCCGTTTCTGCATAAGTTTGGATTTGCAAACAATGTCGGATAAACTTGCCAAGTTTTTCGTGCATTTGGAAACACCTTACTTCCTTATTATAAAGCCTATTTTTCTTTAATTCAGGTGTAGATGTTAAGTTAGTTTTACAACTCGGTGCATTTACGAAGCTAGCTGCTGGCACTCGCTTACACTATTTGCATTGTTAATAGAGTCAACTGATTCAATATTATCGATGTGCTGGACCGTGAAAGGTTCGCTAGTGGTGTTTTATAATGTCTGCTGGACTAGAGACGTCGCTTCGGATTTATTCGGATATTTATCCAATGGATTTGGTTAGGGAGGGCCATAAAGTGTCTGGCTGCTTATGTGGTGAATAAAGATGAGTATAGTGTAATGGTACGGTTCCACCAAAATAGTGTGCAGCACATTTTTTTCGCGCATTTTCTGCAGAACTTCAGCAGTGCACGTACCAAGCTGGTACCGCGTTTAGAGTCAGGTGGTCCACCATCTGTGGACAGCCTTGCGTGCGAATCTTTTGTTCTCGCACACTGCAGTACATTTGTGCGTGGATATTTTCAGAGATCTGAATTTAACAATGTGTACGAACAAAAATATTGAGTCTACTGCTTACGTGTGTGCGCACAAAAGTATCTAGGTGTGGTCAAACATTTGGTTTATGTTTGTTGAGTGAGTCGACCAGAGGCAAGATTTGTGTCGCACACTGTGCCGCATACCGGTGGAATCGCATCTTAAGGATCTCGTATTTCTGTGGTGTCACAAATGAAGTTATAGATACTAAGTTAGAGCTTTACTTACAGTTCTATTATACCACTGGGGTGATATTATTATATTTTGCAGATCTTTACTATTTCGATTAGCTTTGTAGCTTTCGTTTCAGAATAAAAATTATTTTGCAAGCGTTTTCTGAACAGTTTTGACAGCTAAGTTTGAAAGAAAAAACTTATTCAAAATTTTCAGCCATTCATAGTACGTGATTATTTATTGAAAATTTGTGACATTCATCACGTACCTACATTCATATAATTAAACATAGCTATAGTTAAACAGACAGGAGGCGAAGCGAATGCGATTCGAAGCGTTTTTATTTGTAATGTATGGAATTGTTTGAATCCAGTCACATAGAAAAGAGAGAGTTGAGTTTGGGTTTCTAATGAGACATGTCTTATAGACAAAACCTGAGAGTTATTTGCCAGTCTTGGGAATCTAATATAAGACTTTATAATATATGTGCAGCAGATCAACTAGATATTCACTACCTATACTTTTTTTTTTCTTTTATCCGGTTCACAATAGATTTTTCTGCAAAAGTCATAATAAATAAAACTTAAAGCCTTTGATGAATATTCCTCCACAGTCCGTATTATATTCTTTACTTTAAAATACCATTAGCTTCTAGCGTTTATTTGGTTTAGTCTGCGCTCATTAGCAGCCAGTAATGGCCGCTCTATTAGCTTCCTTTGTTCTCTATGTAAAGGCATGACTAGCCCAAACGACCTGTATTTTGTTTCTAACTACTATCTGATTTTAAAATGGCGTAGGTGCTTTTTAGACATTTTTTATTTTACGGTACTATACTCGTATAAGCGCACTATTAGCGACTGGCAATGTCTGATTTGGAATTTAATTGTACAGAGAGTTTACTCATGTGCGTAGGTGAAAAGATTAAAAAAAAAGGTTCAAACATGAAATCACAAACACAAACATCCAGACTCTGAAAAACTACGTGTACGTCATACAAATGTTTTTTCCGTGCGGGTATCAAACCCGCGATACACAGCAGTCCAATCGCTCAAAATAACCAACGAATCAATTTAACTAGCTCTACCCACTACGCTAAATACTACGAGAATCTTTTTTATCGTGGTAAAATCATCAAATTAGTCCTTCCTTCCTAGGGACAGAGACCCAGACCCCGGCAGGCCTTAGTCCTTAGGGAGCCCCATTAGATTGCTGACATCTCATTGAGGCGCACTTGGAACACAACGCGCCGTCGACCCGGGCATGGTCCATGACGGACGGTGAGTTAGAGAATTGCATTTTCAAGTGACTTTTTTAACTTTTTTTACGCCTTGAATTATTTAATGAAGGGCTTTTACTACCGAGTAATCTAAGCCGAAATCAAACAACCCCCTAGTATGTCTGTAATTGAATTCGCAGCTGAATGAGAGAGCAAAAAACAAAGCGGCCTATTTTTTTCCCCTAATAATCAAATAGGGGAAGTCGTAAAAATTGAAATGTTTGCTCTTCACCTCTTGGAACTTCGCTCACTGCTTAAAGAGGAACGTAAACAAAAGAAAGGGAGGCTGGGCCACGATTAAATTCTGTTTGAATCCGTATTAAACATACATGGTGTGGTGGGTCTCCCATACGTTACGCCATGACGTCCCCCTTCGTTGAAAATGTCGCGTTTTCTTTTGAAATAAACGTGTCTTGTTTCGTAAATGGTAGCAAGTGTTTGGTAGCAAGTGTAGGGAGGATTGTGGAAATATTTAGATTTTTCCACATTTCTACATGCTAGCACGTATTATTTTTGTAAAATTGTGTGAAAGACTTTACATGACATGTCTGTTTCAAAAGACTTTATAAACAGGTAGATGTAATGAACGTAAAACTTACCAGAAACCACTTGGGTACAATTTTTTATATTATTTTTCATCATCTAGACATAAAATCACGTGTTAATATGTTCATGAATTATTAATCCCATGTTTTACGATGTACGAAATTATAATGTTCATTAAAACATCAGGTTTAATTTTCCTTGACATTCGAACAAACTTTCACACGCCGAAATTTTCACCAAAAAATATAACATTTACACAAAATAAGTATTTCAATGGCTGATAATAAATTATAACGAGCGATTAATCACGACATTACGAGTTTTATTTACGGAAAAGAGAATAAAATAACAGAGAATGATAATGAACAGGAGTTTTTGGACCATTTCCCTATTTATGTGGGAATGTATAATGCGTATTTCGCGCCAAGATTCTCCGAGTTCCGCTTTGTGCTCCACGTTTTGTGTGTGAATGACTTTTTATGTGTTTCTTTTTGCGTACATTTTGTAAGGAGAGGAAAATGACGATATAAAATAGCAGTAATATTATTCCTATTAGCTTCACAAAATTATTTTTTAACGCTTATTGCTAAAGAGCAGTTCAAAAGGTTTAAACTTATGTTCATTTAATATTTATTATTCTGCCGCTGTACCAGATAGACTGTAGTAAAATAAGTACTCAATTAAACTCCTGAATTGTATATCATGCTGCCCCGGGCAATAATTATAATAATTATGAATTACTCAAAATAACGTTTATTGCAAACAAGAAAGCTCTAAAGGAATATCGTAGGGATCAAATTAATATGGTTCGGCGGAAGGAAAATACTCCAACTCAATTACGCATAGTTAATTTTCTCGCTTTTCATCTTAAAAGTCCTTATAAATCTTTATTACGTTATATGGGCCTTTATAAATCATTATAGGAAAGTCAGCACTTAAGTACAAAATTGATGACAATCACAGTCAGCATTGAAGAACATTCATAGATGCCTATTGGACTCCAAGTCGTAAAAATAACAACAATTATAATCTTGCCTGTAATATTCTGTAATTTTAAGCTACTTTGTCGTAGAGGAGAGGCACCATCACCTATAGCTCGACATCTACACTGCTGATAGGTCTGATTGTGCCTATTTCTACAGATTTAACCCACGATGGCAACAATGTCATCCGGACTTTTCACCGGTGGATGGACAAACACTTTCCTTTCGTTCTTTGGATATCATTCGGCGATACTTTTATTCCGTCTACTATCACGCGCCTGGCTGGAAATCCTCAGAAATATTCCCGTGTCCTAACAAGACTTTTTTTTTTTAGCGTGTAAAATCATCAAATGAGTCCTCCCACCCCGGGCAGGGCGGGAGGGACTGTCAGACTTCTACTGACTAAAATCCACGGTGTCCTTCAATAGCCCTTTATGTTCCGGGGTCACGGTAAGGAAATAATCCCGCGACCCCGGCAGGCTTTGGCCCTCTGAGAGGGGGGCCCCGTCATTATGCTGACGCTCTTTGAGGCGCGCGTGGGACACAACGCGCCGTCGACCCGGGCATGGTCCATGGTCGGGCAGCGAGTTGCCCTTTACTCGCTGCCCGCATGCCCACGCCTACGGTGGCCGGAGATCGTCTCGCGACGTCCGTCGCCGTGGGCGTCCACCACTGCGGGTGGGGTGGAGGGACGACACTGTCCTCTCTCGCACGCGGCCCGCCTCCTCCTTCGCGAGCATTACTGCTTCGCAGAAAGAGGCGACCGCTTCCCACTCCGTCTCGCCCCGCAGCATGGCCGCGACCAATGCTGGGCGCGAGAGGTCTCCGCCGTCCTAACAACACTAGAACGTAGATACAAAATGAGAAAATTAAACCATAATATTTATTTTTGTGTCGACACGAACAAAAGAAGATCCCACTATGTCGTTTTAACGCAAAACGCCATAAAAACCATTCAACTATCCTCAAACACGAACCATAAAACCTTCAATTCGCTAACCGATCCCAAAAATTGGTTTACGACGTAAAAAACCATTTGATACAAGCAACCTTTTCCCTCAGAACATATTGTACATAAACTAGATGTACAATATATTTGCATCGAAAGGCATTACGAGCTTCTAGGCAGGGTTATTTCACGGCTCATAAAAATTTGATTTTGAAACCGAGCAGAGCGGAATCTGACACATTGTATGTATCATACAATATTGTGGGACGTGCACACTGATGTACGATACGACCTCAAATGTAATACATTTTAAAATATTTTTCGTTGGAGAAAGATTCCGGTCGGGTTCTTCTTATTCGTGGTTCAGAGATTGTTTATAGGTCAAAAAACAGAAATGAGAATTGATCTTAAACGTTATGAAAAATATCGAGTTTTAATTCCGCGACAAAAATCCAGGCTCGTTTTTTGTCGCAGAATTAAAACTAGATATTTTTCATAATAACATTTTTCATGTCATGGATTTCCGCAAAGTAACGCCTGATTCCATAATTTATGAGAATTGATCTATTTTCTACATTGATCAAAAAGCTGAATAATAATAATTACAGTAACGTCTATCATGTTACGCATTTTTGATCTGTCAATTTTTGGATGTAGTGGAAGGTAGTAGTGACGGGCCATTTCAAATTTTATTACATTGATAGGTAACACAAATACAAGTGTAATACTAGCACCGCAGGTTGTTTAATATTGAGGCTTCATTTCTTTTCTATGTATACAAGTAATTTTTATGAATGCACGATCTGATCCTGATTTCCTCTTGTTAAAGAATCTCTATTCTCTAATATATTATTACCTACTTTGACCAGAAAGCAAAAAGATTAAGTGACAGTTAATCAATAACTAGTATAATATGCAAGCACCTTTTAAGATCAGTCATTCCAATTTTCCATTACGGAGAAATCGATATAAATCGGTACTAATTGGATTAATTAATTTAAAATTTTTTGTACTGTAGTATTTTTCTGTCTTCTCTTTTTATGCGAGTGCTAAAACGAACAACAATTCAATTAATAAAAGCGTTGCAGGCTACAAGGGTGACAAAAAGAAAAAAATAGAAAAGTTAAATTCAGCAAATTTAATTCACGCAACAACGGCTGGAGCTGTCAATATGTAAATATGGAGGCTCACAAAAAACTGGTGGAATAATTCCCGAATATAAAATATTTCGCTTCCATTTTGTTCGGATTGGATTTAAAAGATTTCTATCATCATGACGGATCATCGTCCTTGGACAAAGAATTAATTGTGATTTTACTAATCTTTGTGATTACAATGAAGCTTCAATAGGTGCAAACTGACTATTCTCATTTAGTTTTTTGGGAAAATTAAAACTCATGGTAAAAATATAGCGAAAAGCACGGAATATGTAAAAAAAAACAATTTTAAAAACAATTTTGGAGAATTTTGGGTTTTTGATCCAAGAAAGGATTTAGATCACATTAATTCTCTTTAAGTATTACTCTTTTGTTAGTTAAGATTAGATATTATTAGAGAATGTGATTTCGAAAACAATTTCTTCATAGATACGAAAGGTTTAAATATAAATGATGTATTTTTCTGAAGAGTTTTTCAAAAGAAAATAAAATACAACCATGATGATTGGCACAATCAGCAAACCCAAGAAATATACTAAGCCCAAACTTAGCCATACAAATCGATACTACAAAGTAGTGACTTGCAAAAAACATAGATACCAGTAAGTGATTCCAGTGGCCCTGGATATGACCCAGAAACCCACTTCCTATTATCAGCCGATGGATCATACGCTGGCGATATTTCTCGTCATACGAAAGCTGAACTTTGAGCGGTATCTATAGCGGCCGTAAACGGATTTGTTTCGCAACCTTGAAGCGAAAAAACATGAAATAGGAAATAACGTTACGCTTCTGTAGTCAGATAGAAAGGTTAAAAGAATGAATTTTGTGGCAAGGTAGAAGCGACGGAACTATGGAACTAGAATAAGAATAAAAATGAGATGACTGACATGATCATAAATATTGTGACATCATGCACGCTTTCCAGTACTTGCACGCTCTTAAAAAAAATAATCAAATATAAAATATCATTTAAGATTGTAAGTATAGATGAAAATTAATTTGCGCTAAGGATGTTATTACCTAATGTAATTTACCTATGTAAAAAAAAAGTTACTTGAATGAATGAACTCTTTATTTCTTCTTCAATAAAATACAAAAAATAGATACATAGCCCCACAAAACTGCTTACGCAGTTTAACTGTGAGATCAGTGAGTCTCTATTACAATAATAGTAATCACATCAAAAAGATTATAACAATATATTATTATTACCAACATTTTTATAATGTATCCAATAAATGTCTCTTAAGCAGGCGTGCAAATTTTTGTTTATTGTCTTGTTGTCTGATGACAACAGGCAAAGTATTTAGTAGATAGGGAATGCGTTTTCTTAATGTTCTATCACCATAGTAGTTACAAACCCTAGGTACATCATATTTACCTGCTGTCATCGACCTGGTTGTATACCCACTATAAACCAATGAGTTATCGTGGTTAATTCTTAATGATATCTAAAAGATCTAAAATCGTGTAAAAGATTTTTGGACTTGATTTAAACCGATGTAGTTATCCTTTATTTGAGTACTAACTTTGTAATCTAGAGAGTTTCATTAAGAAATTACCAGTCATCGATACTAACAACCCAGTCCGACACGTGATCAGTTTTGTATTCAGAACTTTACAGAATTCAGAATAAAGTTCTAAATGCAGAAACGTGCTTGAGGTTCGAGTTTGAAGTAAAGTTAGAGCTCCTCTTGTACAGAGACCTACATATAATAGAACAAAGTTTTACTTCAGATCCAGGTTCATACAATAGACTCACTTCCAAACCTAGAAACAACAGACCTAGAAGCTAAACTCTTAATGATGGAAATATTTTTCTCATCAAACATTGCTTCACAAATAATTTTGCTAACAAAACGACCTCGTACATCCTACATAATGCCCACTACTTACACAGAATCAAGTCAACTGACTTACCTTATCTCTGGACCCTACATCCATTACCAGTTACACTAAAGACGATGGCCACAACAAGAGGCTACATTCAGCTTACCCACTAACTCATCTGGACACATCCTAATCTCGTTGACAAATGAACTGGACCAACGGAACAGCATTATCTTAGCACTGGAAGAAACGATACCTTGACAGCCTAATACGAGACAAAAACCACTGTAACGTTCAAAGAAGAGGGTTGAATTTTGTATGAAGAAGTTCGCTGGCCAAAATTTGCCATTATGTCGTATGAGCGTAGGGGGCGTTTAAGCGAGCCCCGAGGGGGTTAATCAACTGTTTACACTACAAGATAACAGGCGAGTAGATTGCTCATAAAAACCCTTCCGTAGCCTTGATGTATGTGAGGCGAGGGGTCGATTCCTTGAAGATTTAAATAGGTTTCTAAATGAATGTGTTGGTCAAGCTCCTGCTTTGTTGTTTAAGGGATACAAAATGTTGTATTTAATCATTTAATGGGGAAAGGGAAATGCGGGAGTAAACAAAAAGATATAAAATTGTTTTCAATTCAAAATGAATTATGTAAAAGACGTTTAGGTACGTATCGTCTGCAATGCTTTTTAATTATTTTGTATGACACAAACACTGAAACACTTTCATTTTTGTTTTAACCAACACATTGGTTCATTTCATAAACCACAGTGGTTGCTTCATCCTCGACCAGACCCACAATAATTCAACGACATAATTATCTCCACAATCCAAATAACCCAACCATAATCGCAGTACTGTCTCTAAACTAGTTTAAACCGGTTTCTCTCGGTTCAGAATTACAATAGCGAACTTTAAAATAAACTTGGCTTAGCCAGGAGTCATGTTAAACGTCGCCGGCACTCGGGCTGGGCTTGAAATATCACTCAACTTACCAACTAGCCAAGCCCGACTTTTTTCCCCACTTTTTATAACTGTCATAGTTCGAGGAGTCACTTTGATCTTTGTATGGAGTGTTTTTGTTCGACATGAGGGGAGGAAGCGGGTTTATGAAGAATCTGGCGAGTTTTTAAGGGTGTTGTGGGGTCTCGAGTTTCTTTAATAAATGTAAGTTGAACGGTGAACGGAAGCGTTACCCCATTTTTTGTCTTTGTTTAGGAAACTGAGTAAACTGAGTTCAAATAACTGACGATTCCTTAGTGGTTCTAGTAACTTGTCGCGCCTTTTAACGTTTTACTCCATTCAAAATTGGATTCTTCGTAGAATTTCAACAATTTCATTTATGATGTAGTTGTGAGTGCATATATTATATGGTGTAGTAAAATATTCGCACAACACATAAATTCTTGACACTTTTTTAGGGTTAAAACCTTAAAACCAATGCAGGCATACCAGACTAGAGCACCACACTTAAGTTATACGAAGTAGGTTAAATTCTTAATTATTTACTTAACCTCTAAAAGTAACTGGATAATTGGTTTTTTAGGTCAACAACGGTTACCCAAAAACACAATTTACCAAAATAATACACAATAATTATTCACCCATAAAACATACGCAGGTAATCTGTGCTTTCAAAGGGTCTTCCAAGGTCGAGCTACAAACTAATTATTATCAATCCGGTTACCGCAGGATAACTCCCGCTAATTAATTTATAGCTATAAACAAATACGGCCCCCGATAAATTTGCACAATTTGCAACATTTATTATTCCACATCCTGGTCGAGGAAACTAATTTATTGTGAATCTGGTTAAGGGGCCTTTTCCTATTTGTGTTGGTGCTGATTTGAGGATTAAAAATTTATACAGTAACTAGCTATTTTCCGTGGTTTCAACACCCGCTGCTCGATTCCTTTTGGTCGTGGCGTGATGCCTATAGCCTTCCCCTGTAAATAGTCTATCCAACAGAAAAATGTGCTTTCAATTCGAACTTTCAGGAGTTACTGATATTAACGCCTTGAACCAAACAAACTCTACAGCTTTATAACATTTGTGCCCGTAGAGATGATGATTTTTACTGTTTTTTCATGCATTGGAATTAAGAACAAGGGCCCAGTAGGTGCGAAAAGCGAAATGAATTGAAGCAATAAAATTACCTTTTCCAAGTATTTTTATTATACATATTTCATCTTCAAGTATTCCGAAGTAATAAATAACACAAAAAATGAATGAGTGCTGTATTTTAAGACACAAAAATTATTAAAATACTAAAGCCTTAGCCGCTTAATAAAATTCTGGCCCTATTTATTGATCACAATAAATCACACTCTTAATTTTTCTACGATAAATGGCGCAAACCTATAAGTTAATTTATTCAATACCGCTTTCAATTTTTAGAGGCCGGAACAGTCAATAAATATTTAGTTAGAACCTATCTTAAATAAGGATCTATAGACAAAGACCAAGTTATGGCAGTCTTGAAGGTAAAGCCAAAAAGTCTTAAATATTTTATATTGAGAGCAGATGACCAATAAATTTGTTTGTTGTAACGAGTTTCGATACGCTCGTAAATTTTAAACCACAGCTAAGTAACCAAATTTAATAATATAACATGTATATCTTATGCGGAGCGGTATCACGCTAGGGTTGCCAACAAAAAATATTATTTCGTCGAGGACATAATATAAAGACGGTATTTTACTTTATTTCGGTCGTTTGCCCTCGAGCAAATGAGTTCGTTAGTAATGACATAATTATACCTACTTTTGATGAAATAAAATGTACAATAACTATCTTAATTAACCTTTCAGTGATCCCAAAAAACTTGACATTACTTACTACCTGATTTTTTTACAAAAATAATATTCAGATTTAAATAAATTACACTTAATTACGGTAGATATTTCTTTAACTGTAAATAATGTTCAAAAATATTTAAAATATTGTTTATTTATTTATTTATTTATTTATTTAAACTTTCACGTACAATTGAGGTACATAAGGCGGACTTAATGCCACAAGGCATTATCTACCAGTCAACCTTTGGGTCAAATGGAGAAGAAGCTGGAATAGGTGCAACTGTACAATACGAAAAAATTAAAACTACTACATCTAATTATAAATAATATACTAATACATACGAAAATATATTATACCTATATTAAATATACCGTTATATATTATAAACAAATATTTGATAAATAAAATACACAGATACACTTTTACACAGATTTAAATAAAATATATAACATATATAAAATATATAAAATAGATATATAATATGACATGACGACGACCATTAATTTATAAATACTAAGAATCCTAAGGAACGAGGGTTTTCAAAAAGTGTTCCCGAACTTGACGTTTAAAAGAAAATTTACTCGGAGCTTTTTTGATGTCAAGGGGAAGCGCATTCCAGAGTTTAATTGCCGTAACCACGAAGGAATTGGAAATAAAACCTGTACGGTGAGAAGGTATCTGAAGGAGCAAATTTTCAGCAGCACGAAGGTTACGATCGTGGGAGCTACCCAGGAGCTGAAAAGAACTTTTTAAATAATTAGGAGCACAAGGATCGTTCATAATAGAGAAAAGCAAGCAGAGTGATCTGAGGGATCTTCTCTGGCGGATAGGCAGCCATTTAAGCTGAGAACGGTAACTGGAAATGTGATCATATTTTCGAAGTCCAAATATAAAGCGGATACAGTTATTCAGAATACGATCCAATTTGTTTAGAAGATTTTGGGATACATCAGAGTAACAAACATCCGCATAATCAATAATAGGGAGCACAAGAGCCTGGACAAGCAGTAGTTTAGTGCTAGATGGAAGAAAGTGCTTAAATCTATAGAGAGATCGCAGTGTGGAAGAAACGTTCCGACTTACCAAACTGACTTGCTTTTCCCAGCTAAGTCGATCGTCGATATGTAAACCCAAATCCTTAACGTGAGGAGATAAAGGAATAATTGTGTTATTAAATTTTATAGGTACAAGACCATGAATATTGAGGCTACGCATATGGAACACGCTACCTATGACAATGGCTTGACATTTGCTCACGTTGACTGATACCCCGAACTGCCTGGACCAGTCACTAATACTACGCAGGTCATCGTTTAGGGCGGAAATGCAGTCATTTAAACCGCTGACATCGGCTTGAGCGTAAAGTTGCAAGTCATCAGCATACAGATGGTAAGAGCATTTGAGGACGTCAGTAATGGAATTTATAAAAAGTGAAAATAGAAAAGGAGAGAGTATACCGCCTTGCGGAACACCAGCTAACAGATCATGCCAGTCAGAACATGCCTGCTGAACACGAACCGCCTGCTGGCGACCACGAAGATAAGACGAGAACCAATCCCGTGATGAATCCGAAATCCCAATCTGTGACAAAATAGCAAGAAGAATATCATGGTCAACGGTGTTAAATGCGTTGGAAAAGTCAATTAAAACTAAAACCGTCAACTTTGAATTTTCCATGCCGGACCTTATATCATCAGTGACTTTGAGTAGAGCAGTAGATGTACTATGTCCTGGACGAAAACCAGATTGAAATTGGGAAAGACAATTATTTTTTAAAATGAATGAGGAGATTTGTTTGTGAGCAACAGCTTCCAGGATTTTTGAAAGGAAAGGGAGAATGGAGATCGGCCTAAAATGAGCTGTTAAGCTGGGATTTGGAATTTTTGGAAGAGGAATTATAAAAGCCTGACGCCAGATTAGAGGAAATACACCAGAAAACAAAGAAAAGTTAACAATATGTGTGAAAACGGGAATAACACTATCAAGGATTAAAGTTAGCATCTTCCTGCTCACTCCATCACATCCGACAGCATTTGTCTTAATAGTCTTAAAGATATTGAGAACTTCGAGTTCAGTCACGGGGGAAAACGAGAAACTGTTTGGAGAAAGAGACGGCGTGGAAGATATTTTAAGAATAGTGTCTTTTCTTACATCTTCGGCTAGACTGGCTGTTGCCGAAAAATGCAAGTTAAGGCTATTCAGAGACAAATTTGAAGGTAAAACATTGGATGGTGACTTAGATATGCCAAGTGATTTGAGAAACTTCCAAATATTAGCCGGCGAAGTGTTGAGAACATTCTCACAAATGTATCGGCGTTTAGAAACTCTCACCATCTGATTACACCGATTTCTAGCCAACTTATACAGACCCCAGTTTTCCTCACTGCGATCCCCTCTATATTTTCGGAAAGCCTTATCGCGCCGCTTCATTGCCGACCGAACCTCCAAAGTCACCCAGGGTGCTGGGGGGCGCTTGACTCTCACAGCTTTCACAGGCGCATGCGAATCATAAAGCTGTATTATCGCATTATTCAGCAGAGCAACCTTATCATCCACTGTGGGCGCCTCAAGAACGTTATTCCAATCTATAGATTGTGCATCCCTGTTAAGTTGTTCTTTATCCAACCTCGCAAAATTCCGAAGGAAAACTATAGCCGGCCGCTGCTTCGGGGGTTTAATTTTGTAAGTAAGAAAAATTAAATCATGTCGAGAAAGCCCCGGAGCTGCAACCTGACCATGATTGGCAACTAAATCCACGGAGGAGGTGAGCATGAGGTCGAGCCAGGAGTCGTCAATACAATCGTTCTGATGTGTTGGTTGGAGATCAAGACAAGATATATCAGTCGACTCCAAGATCGCCCTCAGCTCACGTGATCTGGCTGTATCTTTTGCGAGGTTGGTATTAAAGTCACCCATGATTATGAGATGTTTGTACTCCGAGGAAACAGATTCTAAAAGACTTTCTAAACTAGTGAAATAATTAATAGTGGGTGGGCAATAGACAACCCCTAGAACGGCTTTAACCCCTTTAACAGCTATCTCTAGGAGTAAAAACTCCGGACCACCGTTATAAAGGGAGGGGGAAGAAAATAAAATTTTATATGGAATGTCACTACGGAGATATATAGCGACACCACCGGCCCTTTTCCCAGTGCGATCATTTCGTATTAAAATAAAGCCCGGTAGACTATAAAAAGTTGAAGGGAGTTCGGGTTTTAGCCAACAAAACACAAAAATATTCTTCACGAAGTCTACAAAATAAAATCTACGCTTTGCATCGCCTCTTCTTCAACAGAGATGTTTAGAATAATAAATGAATGCACTTTACAATCCCAGACATGGATTATAATAACTTGTTCGCCGTGAACCCTGGTGACATGTAATTATGCACTGGAGACATAACTCAATGTCGGCGCTACATAGTTCGCGATCACTTGCTTCAGTTTGGTAAGCTGACGAAATGAGGAGGTAGATGATGGTATAGCTGTTATGTTTTAAATTATAATAACTTTGAAGACTCATAGTTTCGTTACCATAATCTGAGCAGCGAATTATTGCTATATTCGTAAATATCTGTAATTGACGCAAACAAACTTTAGCGTAGGACTTGCTACGCTGTAGCAAGCTTACGTAGGTCTACGGCGTAGGCCTTCGTTCTTGTGCTATTGCACTTGAGGTTTGGGCAAATCATTCTTTTCACGGATTTTTTTTATAATAATTATTTGGCAATAGACTCCCCTTTCCCGCTCTGATTATATTCTTCTACCTAGGGAGGTAGAAGAATATAATCAGAGCGGGAAAGGGGAGTCTATTGAGTCTATTAATAGATTAGGGAATCTCCATCTATCAACATGAATACATTAACATCCATTATTATCATTAAAAAAATCCCTATAACTCGTTTCAGGATACTTTCTATTCATTCATAATTTTATCACTAGCGACTGTCATTTGTTTAAATCACATTCTAGGTGATGTTAACGTTAGTATGTTGCAAAAGTTCTAAATATTGTGATGTACCAAAAGTCGATGTGTGGTTAAGAGGGATATATTCCAATTTTCATCCGTTCCAGAAATTGTGTAAAGTTTAAATTTACTTCAATTTCAAGACCGTAAAGTCCCAATCACTGACATAATATTCTGGTTCTACATCAATAATGTTCGCTCTGGCAGCCCTGTCAGACAGACGTCGTTAAGCACACCGGGCGCTCCTAAATAAAGTCAGAGGATCGGCTACATTCTGTTGCTTCATATTGCTGCCAGCAACTTAACCTTTCCATCACATCCAACCACAGCCTTATTTGTTTCAACCACACCGCTTCCGTCCATCAAAGTGTTCAGAAAAACTTTTGATGATACAGAGTTAAGAAATCCAATTTTTTGAGCTGTGGTTGTACCAATTGCAAAATTTTCATAAAAACTTTTCTTTTTTCACCTAAATCTTGAACATTGGTCTACAGCAGTAGTTCCCAAACTTATTTTTCTCGTGGACCACTTTCAAAATTTTACTGGTTTCGGTGGACCCCCTGCTGCTACATTTCTACCACATTCTTAAAGTCGCCAAAAAATAAAAATTGGGTCGCTTCTGAGTTCTGTCCCTAATACATTCCGATAGGTAAAATAAAAACGAAAAAAATGGTACATAATGTAACACTTTTTTTTATTAATTAAAAAGAATTACAAGAAAAGATTAATAAGGTAATATAGGTTCAGGTCATAATTTTAATGAATGGGAAGGATGTATTTGATGGAGCGAATTCACTCCGACTAATGTAGGTAGGCCTTTATAAAAACTATGCTTACATTTTTGCTCGTTACTATCAAAAGCAGATAAATTTTCGTGGACCCCCATTACCATCTTATGGACCCCCATTCTTTGTTCACGCCTACGTCGACCCACAGCAAGTCTCCCGTGGACCCCTGGGGATCCACCTGGACCACTTTGGGAATCACTGGTCTACAGTGATGAAAAAACACAATATTTCAAAAACCTGCTCTTGAAACTTTTACGTTTAAGTTGTTTTGACGAGAGAGGCGGATTATAATAAGTTTGAATCCGGCTATTCACCTTCTCTAACATGATCAATGCTCGTGCCTTATCTACTTAGGAAGAGGTTTTCCATTAACGGTGGTTTGTTTGCGAGGCAGTCAATTTGTATTTTATCGTATAAGTTCCTGCCAGGATTGTCTGATCAGTTAATCGTGACCCTGGAACGTAAAGGGCTATTGAAGGATCACCGTGTTGTTAAAGAAAGTCAGCAGATAGGCCCCGGCTGTAGCTTCGTATGCTGCGGGCCGAGTTTCTGACTATCGCAGAAAAGCAGTTTTTAGTCTGTCTCCACACCTGTGATGATATTTATGACACCCTGGTTTCCTAGCATATAAGTAGAGGTGTAGTAGGTAGGTTTGGCAGATTATGCAAATATTTGCTTGGTTTTATGGAATATCCCTTAAATGCATAATGTATCGTTTTTGCAACATACCCAATATTATTTTATTAAAAATAAAATACATGAAATATGTTATTAAATTATAAATATATTAATTATTTAGAGTATTTACTGTCAATAAGCATTAATTAATTTTTTCCAAATTTTTTTAATTTTTTTTTTTAAATTTTACAATATGGACAGTGATATTTTGGCTAAGACCTCTTTGGTTTTGGGAACCCAACTTTATTTGGAAAATTAATAAAAAATAGTTTTAATCGCAATTTTGTAATTCCAAAATATGAAACAGAATTGTTATAAAATACACTATCATAAAACGAAAAAATATTTTTTAAATATAAAAATAAATATAAAATATTGGAGGGGGTAATTTTCCAAATTTTTTGCTTATTTACTCATTTTTAAGAGAAATTTAAGCAAAAAAATTTATTTTTTATTTTTTCAGCAATGTTGGAATCATGTTTTATTATTTCAATAACTTTTGAATAAAAAACAAAAAATCATGCATTTAAGGGATATGGATTAACAAGGGTTCATAGTTTGCAGGATTTAAAGAATTTGTCTGATACTAGTAGTTTGGGGGTAGGAGGAACAGAGTGGAAAGTTCATCGATATTACCCTGGAAAAGGAAGGTACATTCCGACCAGATGGGCGCTACAGCAGTTATTAATTATTTTAAACGCATTAACGCATGCGACACGCATCGTAAAGATGATTTTTTGAGATCTCAATAAACAACATTGATTTGGCTGTAATGTCAACGTGTTGGGTGGAAGTTAGTTAAACACTAATCCAAGAGATGGCGCTACGCTACCGAAAAGCGTAAACGAGGAATAGAGAATTTCAGCTTGCAGGTGTGGGTTGCAATAGCCTAGTTGGTTAAGGCGTCTGGAGTACCTATCCAGAAGACGCGGGTTCGAATCCCACTTGCAATCTTAAAATTTTTCTTTCCTCAAAAAATCATCGCTACAGCAGTTTCTCACCAAACTGTTTTATATCGAAATACAAAACAGCTTTTTTTGTTAAAACACTTCTCTTTGTTGTAAAAAATTGTTTATCTACATATTATAAAGAGGTAACATTTGTTTGTAAGTTTGTATGTTTGTAAGTTTGTATGTAGGGGGTAATCTCCGGAAGTAATGAACCGATTTAAAAAATTGTTTCACTGGTAGAAAGCTACATTATCCGTGAGTGCTATAGGCTATAAATTATAAAGATATCATACATATTAGACGAAATACTGCCCAACGAAGTGGGCACGGGTCAGCTAGTTTATTTATAAAACCGCTCGAGAGTCAGTGCTTTTCATCCAAAAATAAATGTTTGTAACGTTGCACCTTACAAGTTACAAATTAAAAGAGTTTATTATAAAGAATCCTTAAAATTAAGAAACAAATTCACACTTAAAACTATATTATTTACATAAATCTTTAAAAAACTAACCTATTATAATCGAATTAAGTAAACCTAAAACTTAAATAAATAATTATAACTAAATAATAGTATACGGAACCTACGAACGTATATTATCTTAAAGGTTTATCACTTTTATGCGCCCGCGCATCCTTGAAACGATCAATACCGAGCGGCGCCGAGGTATGGTGGTTCGGTTAGGCTCGGAAAGGACGATGACTAGTTGATTTAGAACACTGGAGGCGACGGCTGTGTCGCGCGCTCTGACCAAAATTAAATAATTGTATTAAATACATCGCGGAATCCCTCTAGGGTAAGTTTCCTTGTATTTTTTGAGAAGGGCTAACTGTAAGGTGTTCCTAGAACTTCTTTAAACTAGTTTTCTGGCTGTATTTCTTCCTATTTTCCTATCTGGGACACTGTGACCTTTGGACCGACAAAACTTTGGTTCCGACAGCTTGCTTACGCTCCCATTTCCATCTGGACTTCCAGGATTCAAGTTTACCCTACAAGCTTCTGCCACGTTGCCTGGTCCCAGCGTCAAGAAGGACGACTGGAGTAGAACCTCTACTGCAGGCTGATTTACGCCTACCCTACACTACCAAACCTGGAGCTGGACTTGTGTTGCGGTCAAGCCTGTGACGGACCATCATCGTACTGGAGACGGTTCAGGCCAGTGTTCTACTCCACTATTCCTTCCTCTGCAATCGGGACGTGAGACGGCCACGGAATTTTAGGCAATAAATAATAAGTGAACTCAATTACAGTGCTCTTATTATTTACGAACCCTTCTTACCTACCTGCTGACAACCCCCCTAAAGGGGGCAAGTGTCACATGTTCTTTACACTTCCCTAACAGCATTTCATAACTTTTAATCCCCATCCAAAAAATAAACACAAAAATTCACCTTCACTAAAATATTTTCGCCTCAAAAATAAATTCAGAGGCACTCACAACTCACAATCAGCCACAAATGGTATATACGGGTATTGCACCGTTCCCCTTAATGCGGGACATTCTTTAAATGGTTACGTAAGTGGCGTCACAGTGACCCGAAACATTCAATCGAGCCTTTATCAATATTATCTACAGCAGAACGCCGAACGCCGGCGAAATGAAAGAATCTGGTCTATTCACAAAAAAGGTCCCGGAATGGGGAAAGAAATTTCTCGAAAGCGACCTTTCTTAGATGTTTATCTGTGCTGCCTTTAAGGACCCCGGATTGTACTGTAACAGTTGGACGGCGAAGAGGAAGATTGCCTTTTTTAAATTTCGATTGCGTATTTTGTTACAAGCAACTTTTGTACTGTTGTTGCAGATTGAGCATTGAACTCAAAAGTTTGCAGTGCAATATTTAGGGTAAGATTCACGGTAAAAGTCAAAGTATATAATTTAAAGTTGAGCTCCTGAAACAACATAAATCTATCGACGAAAATAGCTCTTAATTTTGTGTTTACATAAAAAATAATAATTTTAATTTCAATTCAATTCAATTTATTTGCCATAAGTGTTGGTACAATTTAGGTCTTAACTATAATACAGATCCATAACACTTAGTCATAATTATGTGACATGCAAACATTTGTGTTAATAATTTATCAATAATTTTAAAATCCAAATATAACTAAAATTCATTATTGATGTGATTATAATATTAAATACATTCTCAACATAAAAACTAAACCATAAAAGCAGAATAAAAAATATGATGTCAGAGGGTACTTGGATGATTATTATTTATTCTTAAATCTTTTATCAAATAGGTCATTTACTGAGTAGAAGTTGTTTTCCCTTAACCGTACTTTAAGACACCTTGTAAACCGATTAACTGGTAAGCTTTTAATATTATCAGGTATAGCATTAAATATTCGACAACACATTGCATTTATAAGTGAATGCACCTTTTTGACGTTTAGTTATTTCTGTTTTTGCGGTATATAAGAGGTCTTTATTTAACGAGAAAAGGGCCGACGACGACGACGCGGTAATTATTTAAGAGGAGATATTATGGAGCAAGCCTGCGATGATTTACAGATTCTGCGATAGCATCGTCCTGGACTTTTCTTTTTATCTGCTTAGTGCTTTTTCAGATACTTTTTTGCTGAAGTTGTTATCTGTTTTTACGCCCTAGTTTTCACGTTTCAACGATTTAAAGACCTTGAAATAATATTTTCATGATAATATAATGCGCCTATAATGGAATAATTTGCTTTAAAAAAGGTTTTATTTTCAAACCAGGCAAGCAAGGTTTTTATTTGACTGAACAAATTTAAAAATCGGTGGTTCTGTACTAGACAAGTAGACAAGCTAAGTTTTTCTCAGAGATTTCTTGTTTTATCAACTACAAAACAACATACAAGACGTAACACACGGACAATACTTTATGACTACTTACCCTGTACATGTATACATAAGACAATTATGGAGTTCAGAACCAGGGGAGGGGTAATAAGGGACGTCATATCATTTTCCCCGAGCCAGCAGCGCCAGGATCCGTTTAGTCTAAATCATGACCCAAACATTCATCCCTAAACTCGCGATAAACTAAATCTGCTTATCCAGAAAAGGGTTGAAACGAAATAGAATAATACTTCCTCCCGTAGGGTCGTTGGCCCCGTACTTCAACCCTATTACCCTTCCGTCTAATTACAAATTAATGCTTGTTACTTTCTTTAATAAAGGGCTAAGGGAGCCCTTAATTATATAAAAATCTTACCGCCGCTCTTTTTCTTTTGCCAAAATCTGTACAGAACTTGTTTCAGAATAATTGCGGGCAGTGATGTGAAAATGTCGACAGATTTTGTGTCGATAAATAAAAATGAAAGCATGTATTTTGTTGAGCATGATTTTGCGCTTGTCGGTAAAAGTTTGGCAGGTAGTTCATTAACAGGAAAAAATGTAGATGTTTACACAATGGCGTGACATGTATTTGGAATTTTTGTGGGAGCTAAGTTTTTTTTTAATAACATTAAGTTCGTTATAAGTTAATGTTATATTACTAAGTACATTAGAACCTACAAAAGAGGCACGTTTTGAAAATAAATCAGATTACTAAACTTAAACGAAATTTACTATTTAGGTAATTACTAAAAATCACACCTGGGATAATTTTCATAAAACTAATTAACATTTAGTATTTTAGTTTGATCATTAACATTTTTAGAATTTTGACTTCATTTTAGAAGGTTAATGTTAGGAGAAAAAATTAGAATACCTACACATCACTACATCTTCAGAAAAACTCCGAAAAAACTTAACTACGCTTAAAAACTCCTTGTTTATGATAACTTGCTTGTCCCCTTGGGCCTCTTTTGAAAGTTCATTATTACACTGACAAAGTCTCCACTTTCAAAAATAATTACTTTTCCATAAAAAAAAAACTTCAATGATCTTTGAAAGTCGAACACGGAAATGTCAAACTGTGATTGGAATGTGAATAATTTTTAGAACATCGATTTCTCTGATGGCTTACCAATACTGGTTTCGAGATTGACCGAAAATATTCATAGTTGTATTTATTTTAAAGTCGGCTATTATAATGACATAACGAAAGGTCAAACCTGCAATTAACGAAGGGTTTTGGCAGAGGTCTCTCAGTAACTGTGAACTAGATGAAATGCGGATGTCCACATATCACCCATTTTGATAGTGAAAAATAATTATAATAAAAAAGTCGAGCTATTTCCAATAGGGCACAAAGATTCCAGACTACCTGACGATTAATATTTTAATGTGATAGAAAAACCAAATTACACTGCTTACCAAGATATCGAACTTAATTCCTACCTCAAAGTTAGAGCTAATGTTTGCAAGCGCTAGACGACAAATAGCGAGGCAGTTTAATAATTTCAATAGATAAGAAACTCTGACCTTGTCCAGCTAAAAGCTATTAAAAAAAAAAAAAACATTATATTTCAATAAGCTCTGCAGAAGTTTTATTTTAATTTCCATACACCTCAAATCTTTGAAGTCTTACTAGTATAATCCTGAAGAAACAGTTTCCAAGTTGTTCTTATACAGAAATTAAATAATGCTTCAAACTTTATAAACTCGGAACTACTCACAACGTTGCTCGTTGTCGTTTAGCAGACAATAGCGTGATTGATGAATATATAACGAAGAATGCATTATACATGCTTTTATAATATTTTCTGTGAGGTTCTTGATGTTAGGTATGCCTCTATATTTCGTCACAGTCGTAGAACAAAGACGGTTCTGTAAATCAGTAACTTTACAGTACGGTGCTTTAAAGTTTTCTAATGGAGTTTAAGGGTATATTTTAGAAACCGCTGATCCGCTAAGCTTGAAATTTGGACATGTTGTTCTGTTTCTGAACTTTTATAACCTGACCAACATGATAAATTCCTAAAACGGCTAAATTTTATAAAATATAATTGTTTTATGAAAATTTGTGTGTCGTATGTTATCATACGTCGTTGTTTTGCGGATTTTTCTCGTAATTACATGACGCAAAGTGGTTTCCGTCGTTGTTCTAGGAAAATCTGCACAAAAAATAATAATATTATAGGACATACAATATAGCCTAAGAGTTAAATAAAAATAAGTTAACGTATTAATTAGTGCAAAGCGAAGGCCACGCGCAACCTTACTCAGAACATGTGCGGAACTAACAATCCGACAGGCGCACACGGGCGTAAGCGGGGCGCGGGGGGCAGAGGGCAGCGTAGTACACGGGCGTATAGAATATTACGTCATTTTACTGCGTTAAGAAATCAAATCCGTCAGTATTCCTAGTCAGTATCTCAGTTATTTTAAATTATATTTAATAAAAAGAGTTATTGGCTAATAAAGCACGGCATATAAGCTCATTTTACGTAAAAAAGCAAAAATTGAAAAAAATCAAAACCGTCGTTGTTCTACGACTACGACGATTTTATAGGTATTAAGACTAATAATCTTGAATACCTAATATCTTGTCTTAATACCTGTCAAATGTAGGCATTCCAAATGCGATGAATTTTTTTCTTTCTAAATACTGAATTGTTGTACAGTTTGCGCAGAGACAGGGTGATCAACTGCAGTACCGCGTGTCATGATTACGATTACCTCACAGAATAAAATGTTTGTATGGTCTACAAGTAGCAGTTTACCGTATTTCGTTATATAAATTATGTGAATTTAAATGTTTGTCAACGGACCCACGACACTGGATTAATTCCTAGTCTGAGGCAACGTTTTTACAAAAAAAAAAAAACTTAAAAAGCTCATTAAATACGAGATTAAAAAGCTAATAACCTACTTTTAATTTTAACCAATAACTGTTGGTAAAAGGAATCTTCCATTAAACTAGATCCGTCCGTAGTTCGTAGGCAAGCAAGCTGCTTGTCACAGATAGGGCAGACAGAGGCCGTAGTTGATTGATGACTCTAATGGACAATGCATTGTAGTCACGGCCCTTTTCCTCCACATTATAAGCAAAAGTCGTATCTACACAACGTTAGGTGAAACGTGTCATGAGAATGGTTTTTTCATCGATTTCATGTTTATGGAAGCGAAACAATTTATCTGGAAAACTAGTAAGAGCTGATTAACGTGCGTTAAGTTTTAGGTTCGATTCCAGGTCGGGTTAATTGTTATTGAGTTTTTGTATTTAGTTGTAGTAGCCGAGAGTCTCATCTGTGCACATTTGATCTCCTAATAGGTACTGAATATCAAGAAACATTAGCTAATATAAAATATTATGTCAGGTTGAACAAGATACCAAACGGTGGAAACATAGAATAATTTACTGTACTGACAGGACAAATATTAGAATGATGTCTGATATAAAAGAGTACATTATATTTGAAAATCTCTTAAAAAAAGTTTAACGCTCTCAAAATTCTGTCTTTTGCAAACAAAACTATTGTATTGAATCTACATACCTGTCAAAATTAACAGAAACATTTTAAAGACGTAGTCCCTCAATATTTGCTCCACACAGCCTAAAGCACAGTCCACACTGTTCATCATAGATAGCAGACAGAAGTCATGATTGATGGATGGCATAGAGACGATGCAGTGCGGGTCATGCCGCATTGTGAGCAAAAACTACTTTTATTTCAAACTTTGAAAATAAGGTAGGTAGTTTACTGAATAAATAAATTGAAAATCTGTTTAGTCCAACAGTTAGAATATAGAAAAATAATGAACACGTACTTTTTGTTCTTTTAGATTTTAGATCAATGAATATTGACAATAATAAAACGCTTCGAAGTACGGGAGTGGGGGCTTGAGACAAATCATGAATCCTCTAAAATTATACCGACCGATTGACGTTTTGTGATTTTTAGAAGCGTCCAAAGTTCGGCAATTTTGGTGTATGTTATAATATAAAATAATAAGGGTCAAATACAGAGTCAATGACAGAGCAGAGTCTTTTCCGACTCATTAATTTTTTTGAGTAATATCACCAACGTAACAATATAATTATGTTAGACAAGTACTACATAGATATTACAGGGATCGCAAGTTTAATTAAGGCCTTGATCTTTTAAAGGTATAGGAATAGAGAGTAGGTATTTTAAAATATTCAATTGGAAACGGGTTGACATTTAAAACCTTCAGACAAAATTCGTAGAAAAAGCTTATCTTGTTTTAGGCTTTTGAAGCGACTTTCGTCTAAGTATATTTTTGTATTAAAATAATAGATTTATTTTATTCAAAATGATTGATGAGAAGTTAAGATAATTATTTTAGGTACTGTCATGAGTACCTTTCTAGTTCATAACAACAATTACTTTTCTTTCTGAAATCCAAGGTAAGGTTATATTCTATTTCAGTATTTATTTAGCAAATACGCATTACTGAAACTGAGAAAAAGGCAGGTTAAAAGCCATAGCAGGTATCACGTCTTCTTCCCTTATGGATTACAAAGAGATCTAACAACCTTTCTCCTAAATTCGGAACTTAGATAACATATTTCATGCAATTTCCAAATCTTACAAGAACTATAATAAACGAAACCATACGTTTATTTGTTTTAGCAAAACATTTAACTCTCCAAAATAGACAGCGAAGACAAAACCCATAGCAACTATTCTCCATACCGCACAAACCGGAAAATTCAAAACACAACTATGAATACACGTCTAAACCAAACTTGCGGATTCACCCTCCATCCTCCATCCCATATCAAATCACTAACAATCAAGCATTGGTCCTTTCATCTGAATCCTACATTCAACATACACCCGAGCCCAAGGCCCTCCCGACAATTAATCCGGTCCTTAACAAAAAACCGCCGGCGTACAATAGCGTTGTGTTCTCGACTCACAAATGGGCAACAACCTCTTGCTATTATCCGCATAAATTGTTAGGGAATCATCTTTGTCCCGGCCCTTTGTTCGGCAGCTCTTCACCAGCTCTGGTCTTCATTAAGTTAATTATGCCCCGCCATTGTGTGGAGTGCGTATGACCTTCCTTGATAGTACCCTGTGTGTGAGCTTTTATAGATAAACGGCCCAGTAAATGATGTTTTATGTTATAATGACGTACCTACTTAATAGCAAAAACAAATTGACGTTTGAGTTCGTTTCAGACGTTGACTATAATAACAGGCATAATAATATCTCAGTGAACTCAGGGAAACGTATATCCGATTTGCTTTCACGGCAATTAGTGTTGCTGTCAACAACCCTGTTTGTGTGTGATTAAAAGGGTATTATAGTTTGTTTGATGTATATTATGGAATTAATAATAAAAAGGAAAAATATGAGCAAAGGATGAAACAGTTACTACAGTGCTCTTTTGAAATTCCACTCAGCTTCTGCATCTGACACACAAATGATTAAATTTCAGTTTCCAGGATAAACAAACGAGAACTTTTATATTAAACTTACTTGTTATTCGACTTTCGTACGAGACTGCTGCATACAATATAATGCACCCATGTATCCAATCCCTACATAATCCGCAAAACTTAATTTAAAACTGTACCGTGCTATTATCTACCAAAAAAGACATAAAAAAGCCACAATGTGCAAACACGGTGAAATTGCACTACAAAGAAATCCTCTCTGGAAGCTCTGTCGTTACTTGTGTTTGAGGAAAATTCTTGTTTCCGACAGAACCTCAGCTTTTGGGGAAATATTTGTTAATAAATCATTTTTTGTACGGAAAGTTCTGGTTTATTAAATTGGGACATTCACCTTTACATCGTTTATGTATTGAGGTCACGTTTTTATATGATACAGTACCCTTAGCACGAGTTTTCAGTATTTGAGACGTAAAGTAAACTAGAACTGACAATTTCAAATTGTCAATTTTCAAGGAAAATATTAGTTCCTTCTTCGCACACCAGTGGCGCTGTTCCATTTTTTCATACAAGAAACGCTGTAAATACTGGAAAGACTCTGTAAAGTAAAGAGTGAAAATTCGTGCTAAGGGTTCCCCACCGTCGTGTCTCCACGTTGTCGTCGTGGTGGGGCTTGCGGTTTCAATGATCTCTGGGCATCTGCGCTCAGAGGGAGAAACCAAACTAAGAGGGATACACCGGGGAAACGCGGCCTGGAGGATCGAGCAGTCAGCTCGAGCTTTCAGGCGGCGCGGGCCCAGTCGTCTGAGATTGGGTCAGGGGCGGGAAATGTTCACTTCCGGTACGCGTCTAGTCTATAGACGTAACCGTGAAGTGAACCGGGGAGGGAAATTCGGGGTTAGGAAAAGAGGAACTCACCTCTTTAAAAAAGTGAAAAGAAAACATGGAAAAGTGTATGAAAGAATTATTACCCCAGGCGGGTACCAGCTGCTCCGCAGCTGGAGAATCCCGCACCGGACACGTCCGGTCTGCCCCACCGTATTCTGGGGGGGGCAACAGCCACTTTTACCCATCTTTCCCACCGGCAGTCGCCGCAACGAGCCAGGGAGGCTCACGTGCCCGTGAGGAGGAGTCACTGGACTTGTCCAGTACGTGCTCCTCACCGGCACCGAACACCGAGCGGGCACAGGGTGCCGCTCCGCGAAAGGGGAGGGCGATGGTGCTCGAGTCGGACTCCGACTCGGCATCAGACGCCACGAGCTTCCAGAGTGTAGGCTCTGGAAGCACTGGAATGAGAGACGAAGGGAGCGCCGCCAGCAGGAGGAAGGAATTCCTCAAGCGCTCCCGGGAAGACGTCTCATCTTCGGAGGAGGGTCCTGCCTCGGGCCGGAAGATCCCCACAAGTGTGCGGGGTAATGGACGAGGCAGGACTGGGGGCAGAGGGCAGACCAAAGAGCCCTCCTTGGAGGAAACAGTGAAGGCCGCTATCCACACCCTAGCCCTTAAACAGCCGGGGAAAAAGGCGACTAAAGATAAGGCCACGGGTGCGGCCACGGCCACGATAATGGCGGCAGTGACGGCTAGCCTCAGCCGGCCTCCGCCCGCATCGACATCATCGGACGAAATGTCCCAAATGCGGGCGGAAGTCGCCCGCTTGACGGCAGCGAAGACAGAACTGGCTGGGCTGCGTAAGGCAGACCGCCGAGAGGTCCCGCAGAAGCGGAATAAGGAGCCGACGGCCCAGGCCGCGCCAACAGAGGACAGCAATGCTGTCCTAAACCTGGTGCGGCAGGAGCTGTTGGCCTTTAACCAGCGGTTTGCGGTCTTGGAAAATCGCATCCTACGGCCCCCGCTGGCAGCGACCTCTTATGCGGCTGCCGCGGCTTCCACGCCGCCTAGGCAACCTCCGGCTCCGGAGAACCGAGCCGCGGCAAAGCAGGCGCCGGTTAAGCAGGCTCCAGTTAAAGCGAGGGCTGGCCCATCCAAGGCGGCTCCTGTGGCCCCGGCCACGTCGAGTTCAGCTTCGGCATCAGCCCCGTTGAGCTCAGCCTCGGCGCCACCGAAACCGGCGCCTAAACCAAAACAGAGGAAGGGTGAACGTGCGGCGGCGGCGGCGAGCCGGCCGTCCCAATCCAACACGCCCTTACAGCCCTCACAGCCCCCACCAGCCGACGCCGAATGGCAAGTGGTTGGCGAGAGGAGGCAGGCCAAGGCAAAGAGGAGGAAAAGGCGGCGACAGCGGAAGAAGCGAACCGTCGCGGCGAGACTCCGCGCCCCGAAGACCGCGGCTGTAGTAATCACGCTACAGCCGGACGCGGTCAAGAGGGGCGTAACGTACCGCGACGTGTTCGCAAAAGCGAGGGAGGCGGTCAACCTCCGGGAGCTGGGTATCGACGGGGGCCTCCGGGTGCAAGTCACCGCGACGGGGGCCAGACTTCTGTCGATCCCCGGCGCGGCCAGCGGACCTACCGCCGACGCTCTATCCGAACGGCTTAGAGCGTCCCTAGATGCGGAGGAGGCCCGAGTATCCAGGCCCGTAAAGCGTGCAGATCTGCGCATAATGGGCCTGGATGACTCAATCTTGGAGGGGGACGTGGTGGCCGCCGTTGCCAGGGCTGGGAAATGCCCTGCCGACCAAGTGAAGGCAGGCACCCTACGCCCTGACTTCGCGGGGCTGCTGACAGTCACAGTCAGCTGCCCCGTGACGGCGGCCAAGAAGATTGAAGAGGGCCGAAGACTCCTGGTCGGCTGGGTGTCCGCGCAGGTCAAACTGCTGGAGCCCAGGCCTCTGAGGTGCTTCCGATGCCAAGTGGGGAACCATACGGCATGCAAGTGCACCTCGGAGGTGGACCGCAGCGACAACTGCTTCCGCTGTGGTCAGCCCGGTCACAGGGCCGGCTCGTGTACTGCCCCGCCGCACTGTTTCGCATGTGCGGCGGCTGGCAAGCCGGCCGATCACCGGGCAGGGGGCAAGTCCTGCGCCCCGCCCGCCAAGACCAGGAGTAGAGGTAGGCCCTCTGCCGCCGCCGCCGCAGCTCCTGCTGCCGCCGCCGCCGCCGCAGCTTCTGCTGCTGCCGCCGCCGTGGCTACACCCTCTCAGAGGGTCCTGGAGGAGGCTGCAATGGATTCAGATTAATGTCTCCATTGCGCTTCCTCCAGGCGAACATCAACCACTGCGCCGCTGCTCAGGACCTCTTGCTCCAGAGCATGGCGCAGTGGTTGATCAACGTCGCCGTGGTCGCCGAGCCGTATTATGTCCTGCCCAGGAATGACTGGGTAGCGGACCTGGACGGCTCGGTGACCCTAATTTCGTCGGCCGCCGCCGGTACCCCGCCCCTCGATCGTGTCGAGAGAGGGCACGGGATTGTCGCAGCCCGGTTCGGGGAGATCGCCGTGTAGGCGTTTACTTCTCCCCGAACCGATCTATCGCCGAGTTCCAAGACTCCCTAGAGGAGCTGGGAGACGTCGTCGTCGCCCTCGGTTCCCTCCCCGCGCTCGTCCTGGGGGACTTCAATGCCAAAAGTCCGGCTTGGGGTTCCCGGAACACGGACTATTCGCGGGGCAGGAGGCTCGAGCGCTGGGCCCGTGCGCATGGCCTGGTGATCGAGAACCGGGGTTCCGTCCCCACGTGCGTGCGGTACACGGGCGAGTCGGTGGTGGACCTCACATTCGCCACCCCCGACCTGTCACCGCGCGTCACTGGCTGGCGCGTTGTGGAGGAGGTGGAGACCTATTCCGACCACCGGTATATCCGGTTCGACGTCTCCACCCAGACCTCAGACGCGCCGGTCTCAAGTGGACGGAACCTAAGTGGTCCGCGATGGGCGCTGAAGCAGCTGGACCGGGAGCTATTCCTGGAAGCCTCGATCGTGCAGGCCTGGGTGTCACCACCGGACAGGCCTGCCGACATAGACGACGAGGCTGAGTGGTTCCGGGAGGCCATGTCGGAGATCTGTGACGTGGCCATGCCCCGGGTCCGGCAAGGACGCGCCCGGCGTCAGCTGTACTGGTGGTCAAGCGAGTTAGCAGCGCTACGCGAAGCGTGCGTTGCTGCGCGCCGCCGGTACACCAGATTCCGCAGGCGCCGCACCCGACCTCCGGATGCGGCGGCTGCAGAGGCGGAGCTGTACGAGGGCTACAGGGCAGCGAAGACCGCCCTCCGCGACGCGATCTGGCGGGCCAAGGAATTGGCCCGCGAGGAGATGCTGGGGACTCTGGACGGGGACCCATGGGGCCGCCCCTACAAGTGGGTGCGAGAAAAGCTCCGCCCCTGGGCTCCCCCGTTGACGCAGAGTCTCCGGCCTCAGTTCGTGGAGGACGTGGTGAGCGCCCTGTTCCCTCCGCGAGGGGAGGAGTATGCTCCCCCGCCCATGGCTCCGTCTCCGACGGAATCTGAGGAGGAAGCTGACGCAAACGCGGACCACAGCGACGACGACGTCTACGACGCTCCAGAGGTGACCGAGGTAGACCTGAGAGTGGCGGTACAACGGCTCAAAGCCAAAAATACCGCCCCTGGACCCGATGGCCTGCCAGGAAAAGCCTGGGTCCTGGCCTTCGGGACTCTCGGGCCTCGACTGGGGGGGCTCTTAAGCGCGTGCCTGGAGAGGGGCCGGTTCCCGCTTCGTTGGAAGACGGGGAAACTGGTCCTCATCCAGAAGCCCGGGCGCCCTGCGGACTCTCCGTCCGCATTCCGGCCCATCGTGCTGCTCGACGAGGTGGGCAATCTCTTTGAGAGAGTCATTGCAGACCGCCTCGTCGGGCACCTGAATCGGGTGGGCCCGAACCTGTCGGAGAGCCAGTTTGGCTTCCGCAGGGGGCGCTCGACGGTGGACGCCATCATGCGCTTGAGAGCCCTCACGACGGGGGATGCAGTTGCCCGGGGCAGGGTCGTCTTGGCGGTGTCTTTGGACATCACCAATGCCTTCAACACCCTGCCCTGGAGTTGCATCAGGGAGGCACTCCGGTATCACCGGGTGCCGACCTACCTCCGTCGCATAGTCGAGGACTACCTGACGGACAGAGCCGTCATCTACCCCGGTCACCGGGGAGAGTGGAACCGGCGAGAGATGTCGTGCGGTGTTCCACAGGGTTCGGTCCTGGGACCGCCCCTGTGGAACATCGGATACGACTGGGTGCTGCGCAGCGACCTCCCTGACGGCGTCAGCGTAATTTGTTACGCTGACGACACGCTCGTCCTGGCACAGGGAGAGTCGCACCAGGCGGCGGTCGACGTGGCGACGGAAGCGGTCGCGACAGTCGTCGACAGGATCCGGCGGTTGGGACTCGACGTGGCGCTGCACAAGACGGTGGCCATGTGTTTTTATGGCCGCCGCAACGCGCCACAGTCGAGTTACAGCATTACGGTGGAAGGAGTTCCTATCGGCGTCGAGAGGACGATGAAGTACCTGGGACTCGTCCTCGACAGCCGGTGGAACTTCAGGGAGCATTTCCTGAGTTTGGCCCCAAAGCTGAACCGTGCAGCAGGCGCCCTCAGGCGACTCCTGCCCAATCTCAGCGGGCCAAACGCTTCCTGCCGTAGGCTGTACGCTGGTGTCGTGCGGTCCATCGCCCTCTACGGGGCCCCTGTGTGGGCCCTGAGCATCCGGACGCGACCACAGAAGCTGGTCGCATGCCAGAGGGTCATGGCTATCCGAATGATCCGGGGATACCGCACGATTGCCGGCGAATCAGCCAACCTGCTTGCCGGATTGCTGCCCTGGGATCTGGAGGCGACTGCCCTCCAGCGCGTCTATGAGTGGCGCGTGGAGGCGCAGCGCCGGGGCGTGACCCCGCTGCCTCGTGAAGTCGAGGCGCGGCGGGAAGAGCTCCGGCGCGATCTCAGGGCAGTATGGAAGGAACGACTGTCGCGACCGAAGGCCGGGCACGCCGCAATTGCGGCGGTAAGACCCCTCTTTGAGGAGTGGCTGGAGAGAAGTCATGGCGTCCTGACCTACCGCTTGACGCAGGTCCTCACCGGACACGGAAGTTTCGGGAGGTACCTGTGTCTGATGCGAAAGGAGGAGACGCCTGGGTGTCACCACTGCGAAGATCGCCCGGAGGACACGGTGGAGCATACGGTGCAAGACTGCCCAGCTTGGGCGGAGCACCGACGTGTCCTCACGGCTGCGATAGGCGGAGACCTCTCGCGCCCAGCATTGGTCGCGGCCATGCTGCGGGGCGAGACGGAGTGGGAAGCGGTCGCCTCCTTCTGCGAAGCAGTAATGCTCGCGAAGGAGGAGGCGGGCCGCGAGCGAGAGAGGACAGAGTCCTCCCTCCGCCCCATCCGCGGTAGTAGACGCCCACGGCGACGGACGTCGCTAGATGATCTCCGGCCACCGTAGGCGCGGGCATGCGGGCAGCGAGTAAAGGGCAACTCGCTGCCCGACCAAGGACCATGCCCGGGTCGACGGCGCGTTGTGTCCCACGCGCGCCTCTAAGAGCGTCAGCATAATGACGGGGCCCCCCTCTCAGAGGGCCAAAGCCTGCCGGGGTCGCGGGATTATTTCCTTACCGTGACCCTGGAACAGAAAGGGCTATTGAAGGACACCGTGGATTTTAGTCAGTAAAAGTCTGACAGTCCCTCCCGCCCTGCCCGGGGTTGGAGGACTCATTTGATGATTTTACCACGCTAAAAAAAAAAAAAAAAAAAAAAAAAAAGGGTACAGGTGTGGAATTTGTGAAAATATTCTGAAAATATAATAATTTTGTATGAAAAGTTCAATGATATCAATTGATTAATGAGATCATTATATTCTACGTTTGATTCTCTTTGAAATCAAGAAAACATAGAAATACCAATATCACAGTTTAATAACCACGGGTGAACATAAAACAATCTTAATCAAAAGCAATGTTTTTGCTTGTGTGAACTTGTGAGAATCAAAATAATGATTACGGATTGTTATTAATTTAATTCATTCGTCTACAAGAGTCCGTAAATGGATTTATGCTCGTAAATGGATATAAGGATCTGATATGAATAGTATTTATTATTATTATAAGTTTTTTTATTATTTCCTAGAATTTGATCCTCATTAGCAACACTATCGAATGGTGTAATAATACAGGGTGTGATTTTTTTTCCAAAATTAGCGGTTTCGATTCCTGGCCACGATTATTAATTTTTCTAAAATCCAATTACAATTTATTTTACGTCAAAATCGGCCTCGAAACTCCTTTCAACGTTTTTTGATATTCCTCATAGTTTCGAATATACCCATCCACGCCCAGTTGAAAAATTCACACTGTATAATTATATGTATATACCTTGACAGATAAGTCAAATCTCCTTCCGGAAGCTCCTAACATTCAAATCACAAAACTCCATTGTCTAGAACTCAATCAAATTAATACGTCACAACTCCAATCCAAACTAATCAGAATATTAATGAGAGTAGCGACGGCGCGTATTACATCGACGCATGAATATGCATACGCCGCCGCTACGGCCGCGTACTACGCGCACCACGCCTACTTGCGTATCATTCGTAATCTGAGTGTCGGCAGAGTTTTGCTATTAGAGTTAAATCTCTTTCTGAATATCATTCGTGGCATGTGTCGCTAATGAAATAATTCTGTCCTACACTTTAATGTGGATCAAGTTTTGGGTCAAAGATTAGTGTCGCTTTTTGTAGACGTGACACGTGCGGAAAATGGTTTGAAATGTTACTGTTATACCTTATTATTAATGAACTTTAATAACTTAACACGACTCACATCGCTTAGGAATCGATCTTATTAGTACGTTCTGTGGTTAGTATACTCATGGAAAATTCAATATTTAACAATTACGACATTCATGAATAAACTGGCATAATTTAATGGCGTGAAAAAACTTCAATGATTGAGTCTAGCTTTGCGAGATTAAAATTCTCTCAAAGTTTTTACGAATAAAATTAAAAACTCGATAAGTCAGACTTTGCGAGCTTGTCCTATTCGCAGTTACAGAAAATTTAAAACCATTTTCAAATAAAACTTGATTGGACATTTATTTGGTAAACCGATGCAAAAAATATTTCTGCCAGCTGGCAACTTTTGCCGATGATATTAAAAAAAAATATCTTGGTTGCGTTTACAAAATTTATTTAAACCAAGTTTCATAGTGACCATTTTGACACAGCAACAATGATGACACTCAGAGCTTTTAAACGCGGTTTTAACTTTCATCGAGATAACTATTTCCTAAAACATAAACAAGTTAAATCTCCGTAAAATAAAAATACTTATAGTAAAGTTGTTTTCTATATTAATGTTAGAGCGACTGGAGTTTCTAAAAGCAATATTTCAAAAGAACAATATATGAATATTTTCCTGTTCGGACGATAAATATTGCCAGAGCACCCGAATATACGGCAGAATAATAATTTCTTTTGCGGTTGCTTTTTATACCGAAAATACTAACATAAAGTTTTCCTATACCTACTATATTTTAAGTTAGTGTAAAAAGATAGTAGGTATTTGAATTTAAATGTAATCTTTCTGATGAAAAGATTTTTTTTGCTGATTTTTAATTTGTTTTTGGTAGTGATCTACCAAAATAAATGCCACTTTATAGTCTTACTTTATCCGTTTATAACTGAGGTTTTACTCAAATTCTATTTAAAAACAAGAATGTGAGATCAACATTTTATTATGGTCTCAAAAACTCGTACATACATTTTCTAAATTATTTTTTTATTTATTTAAGATTATATTTCCTTGACTCTACTCGTCGTGTAGCTCACGATGGAGTGAGCTTACCCAGAAGAAGCGTTTGTGCAGTGTGCACTCTAACATTGAAGAGATTAGGATTGTTTGCGTTCAAAAATACAGACGCAGGCAGACAGTTCCACTCCTTTGCTGTGCCCTTTATAAAAGATGTTTGGAATATTTTAGTCCGAATGTGCGGAATAGTCTCAAGGTAGGAAAGGTGACCTGCCGTGCGTCTAGATGTGCAATGATATGAAGCTTGGCATCCACCAATTTTACGTAGACAATGACAGTTCCCTGTCAAAGATCAAAATAAATATCTACTTTTGTATTCGATCTGCCTCCGATTTCACCATCTTTCCAATCTGATTGCACAATTTGTCGCTTCTACACCCTACTCTATGGGCCACTGACTTAGAATAAGCCGCAAAGACTCAAGTCATACATATCCTCTCGGCATTTAGTTCCGTCGTCTCAACCAGCGCCAACTTATACCGATGTGGCGAGCTTTGCGTCACTCCACCAACGTACCTATAAGGCCACGTTTAGGGACACGCGGTGCGTTGGGTGGCGCGTCGGACGGAGCGTCGGGCGGCGCGTCGGGTTGCGCATGCTGCTCAGCCCGAAGTGTTTTCTCCGTTTATGGTAGCAGTGGCATCCATCGCAGCGTTCAACGTGGCATCCAACGTGACATCACCCGTCACAAATCAAAAAAACGCGTGTAAAATCTGCTTCTCCTTGAACGCTCTGTACTTCAATCTATGTTTGTGTATTGGGCGGCCCGCTCCGCCCGACGCGCCACCCGACGCTCTACGTGTCCTTGAACGAGGCCTTAGTTTTAAGGATTTTAGCACAGGAGCTTGAGTTATTCCGGAATATTTCAAGATCATTATTTTAAAAGACCCCACCGACTTTGCCTTTAAAATTATAGTGAGTAGGAATATATTTTAGGAGTGACGGGATGACATTTTTTAGAAAGTACCTAAGTAATGAAAATTGTGTGAGGCTATCTAATATTCTGAAATGTTTACTAACGAGGTATCAAGTTAATGGCGTTAATGATGTTACATTTCAAAACAACATTTGAATATTTCAGACCTTGGTAATAAAATCCTTAGCCTAGATAAGTATTTTTGGATATTGGATCAGAAAATATAAAATAAAATAATATTTCGTCATTTTTAATCATAATTATCACCCCAACGAGGATCATGCCATATCTTTGCAGGAACAAGTAAGATGCAATACAAGAAGCCATGTTTAGGAGTCGACTGCTAAAATATGGGAATTATGACAAAATGAAAAACAAAAAAACTGAAGCATAAACCCAATTTCCCTACAAAATCTGTTAGCTACATCATGTAACCAGCACTAAGAAAATTAACCCGAAGAACGGGCACAAGTTTGCGCTGCATTTTATTAAGTTCATCTGCATTAAAATTTATTCAAGACGGCAGGGGGCGCCACCAGCGGTCGCAAGTAATTGCTAATGTAACAGTGATTTTATTAAAACCCTTATTGGACCATTTTGCATTTTAAAGCTTAACTATTGATTGTGCTGAGGGCAATTTAACGGCGGTTATTTTATGACATTTTAATGGGATTAAGTGCAGATGATGGAAGGCGGTGGATTTAATGGAATTAGCTACGATTTACCTCGTCGTTCTTGGTTAATTAGGGTGATAATTGCGTGAGAAATATTACTAAGCGCTCATGTACACGACGCTGCCGCCGCTCCGCCACCGCGCCGCCGCTTTGATGTGTATACTCGTACCTTCGCGACCGCGCCGCCATTCGTGTGTTTGATTTTCGGCAGCGGCGGCACGGTTGCGGCGCGGTGGCGGCGCGGTCGCGAAAGTATATACAGCTAAGCGGCGCGGCAGCGGCGTCGTGTACATGAAGAGATTCTTTGCTCGGCTGTTATCAGTTAAAACACGGAACCTGGAGCTTGCCCTTGATAAGAATATGCTGACTCCTGTTTCATGGTACTTAAATATAGGTAAGTTGGAATGTGAATATACTAAAAGTTCCCGTGGCTAACCCTGCATCAGTTACAAGCATTATAAATTATTTCTTTGGGTAGATCATGAACCTAACTAGACAAAATAACGGTATCAAGTTTTTTTTTCGTTTGACATTGTGACCACCTCTGTTGTCAGAGTAAGGCCCACTTGCACGAACCCGAGTTATCTTTTAAACTCAGAGTTAGTTGCTAACACGAGGTTAAATTGACAATATTGTATGACAAACTGTCAATTTAACCTTGTGTTAGCAACTAACTCTGAGTTAAATGATAACTCGGGTTCGTGCAAGTGGGCCTTAATGTGTTAAATCTGACTTCAGTGTCATCGTTCAATCATAGGAATACCTGAAATATTTTAAAATTATAATCACACTATGGAAAACAAACTAAATAACAGTCGAGTCCAATTAAATTTACAAAGTCGACTTATAATTTAAACAAAGTTCTTCCTTTTATATATTTGAAGTCATCTACAATAACTTTTTAATTAGAACGCCCTATTAAAAAGATTTAATCTATTTATAATTAAAGTACAGTTGTGAGCGCGGGATAAGAATGGCGTGAACGCGAGCCATCCGATATTCTTTCTACAAAATGTAATGCTGCTATGCCCACTTGTAGTTCACTATCAAATCGCTATTAATCGGGATCAGCATATCAGCGCACAACGACCCTTTTCTCGTGCAGAACTTTTAATTGTTTTTCTGAAAAGCTTATGGAAAAGATTACTGCCTGTAATGACTGTCAAATCGATGCTAATATTATAAAGCTGAAGAGGTTGTTTGATTGAACGTGATCGAGCGGCACGGTGTTTGTTTATCTTTCGAACTGAAACGACGACGTTAGACGATGCGGGGTGTCAGTTAGGTTTATTTTTGTTAAGGAATTTTTTGATTCGGTTGCCGCGCTCAGAGCCCGCGATAAAAAAAGCTATGCAATTGCTTAAAAACTGGCCCATAACCTTGAAGACCGTAACCTTTTCGACAAAACCTCTCCTAGCCAATCGGTGTCTACTAATCACTTTTACAATTAAAAATAATCTGTTACTACACTTTAAAATTGTCTTTATTATCAATGGTAACATTTCTGTCTACGAGTAGTATCAACATTGTATCAGGCAGGTGCTCAGGATTATTTAACAGCTGACTCAAGAATTAAGCAAAGCTGAACGCTTCAACAGTCCTGCAGTTAAGAGGTACGGTTCAAACTACATTTAAAAATACAACTTGGGACATTTACATTGGGCATCTAGATTTTTTTGGGTGCTAATTAAGGCAGCTTCTTTAAAATGTCATTCTCGTCTGCAAATATATTTAGTTGTCTAATGAATTAATAGGTCAGCGACAAACTTTTAGCGTCTAATAAATGGTATAAGCGACCATATATTGTAAAACAAGCTACTGTTAATATGACGCAACATGGTGATAATTCTTAAGCAACTAAATTTGTGATATGTCTACTCATTGCCAGCTTCTAATAAGTGTATCAACTTCATCTATAAAATAATATCAACGTACTCTAATTTCATAGAGTCACCGTTATTTTTATACTTTAGCATAAGTAATTGATGAGTGAATCTACTATATTTGAACATAAAATTTCCTTAATATTGTCATCAAATAATGGTCAATAAAAGCTATAATTTCATGTATTCGCCTATCTATTTATAATGTTACCATAAGTAATTGACTATGGATGGTATTTAAAAGTACTTCAATTTATTTAAAAGTACTTCAATTTATTCCCATTTTATTTACCTAATTTTGTCTGTGTTCCACCAAATATACTGAATGTGCACCAAAATATGTTCATTAAAATATGTCATAACGAGGTGTAATAAAAAAAATCTACCTAAGCAGGGTCGACGAAGCCCCGCTTCGCGGGGCTTCTATTTCTGTGTACAAGGTTTAAAGGAACCTAACCAAACCGAACTTCGGGGTGTCCCTGAAATCTTGCTAAAGCGAGTTTTAGATTTGGTGCACATTCAGTATATTTGGTGTACAAAAAGAGCTCGCTCATTGGTGCAAATGGCCGGTCGCGCCCCTCTGATTCCCAACGAGCGTCAGGTACACTCCCGCGCTTGTGTTGCAAACTTTCACGAAAAAAGAATATGATTTATTAATTTAGTTGTTGAATGAAAAACTTTGATTGCTAATTTTGAGGCTGGATTTTGATTTTATTAGCAGACAGATGTTGAATCTCTAAAATATATAAAGTAGCTCACTTACAACATTAGTCGCTGAGTTATCAAATCAGAAGTAAATATATTTATCGGTAGCTCGGAGTCATATTAATTTACGCTCGTAAATTGACGCTGGTTTCTTGATATTTTGTTGGAATAGTAAAGATGATGAATTAATATAATTGAAGCTGTTCTATTAACTCGTCGCTCACATATAAAAAAAGACGCTAGGTTGCAGGTGCTAAAGAAAACTTTTGTTGCCGCACATATAATTTCCCGATTTTTTTTATGTTATAAGGTAGTGTCGCCGGAGACGGCTCGGCTCCTAACACGGCCCACTTTAAAAAAATACAGTTATGATTATTTGAAACGTTTGTTTCGCGGCTTTATGCTACTAGACTAGTTGTATAATCCAGCGAAATTTCAAACGTTTCAAATAATAATAACTGTTTTTTTTTTAAGTGGGCTATCCTAGGAGGCGGGCCATCTTCGGCGATACTACCTTATTATCTAACTGAAAATAAATTTTCTTAGCCCAGCAGTAGGAAAAGAGGTTAAAAAAAACTGTGAAAATGTCAATGTATAAAGAACTACGTACGAAATGCGAGTGTATACAAACTTAAATAAATTATAAGCGGGTAAGAAACTGAGTCGCATAATTTTTGCACTTATATCGTGGAATATTTTCACGGTTTTCGTTTTATATTCATAAATTGCCATTAAAAATAATGATCATAATCTATTCTGAAAGAGCAATAACCGCCACTGACTTTGAGAGTCAAATGACTCCTACATCAAAATTAAATTTTTGGTGAATAACCTCGATACTAAGAATAGGTATACAAAATTAAACCACACTTTGGTTTTCGCTGACATGTATACAACATTATTTTTTGTTTATGCGAAACCCGATACACCTGTCCAATATTTTTGTGTAAAGAAACTATGTACAAAATTTTAAAACCGTATCATAAAAACTCACAAAGTTATAAGCTTGTATATTACCTGGTTGTCCGTTCAAAAACATGATCATTTCGCGATACACCCGCGTAAACCGCGTCTCCTGTGTTATACACTCGTGATAATGGTTTGGCAATAGACACCTAACCGTACGGTGATTGTATTGTAATTAACTAGTAATAATTATTAATTAAAATATTTTTGAAAAAAAATGTAACATGGTGTAAAAATTATTGGAATCGAATCAGTTACTGATTCTGAACAAACTATATTCAGGTTTCGCATATACTAAAAATAATGTTGTATAAAAGGGCAAAATAATAATATTTCATATTAAATAACATCCATCATTTCTCCGTAGTAATAACTAAAAATAATCAGAGCGTTTCAATGAGATTCTAAATGAGCTTCTAAATGTTAGGAATGCTGTAATTATTATTAAAACGTGGAAAAAAATGTTTCATCAGACGCCCATAAGACGCGGGCCACACAGAAAAGACGTAAGACACAGACGGGGCGGAGACATTTGTCTCTACAGCGTCCCTTTCATTCAAAATGTATACAACATTATTTTTAGTATATGCGAAACCTGAATATAGTTTGTTCATAATCAGTAACTGATTCGATTCCAATAATTTTTACACCATGTTACCTATACTTTTTTTCAAAAATATTTTAATTTTTATTTTATTACCAGTTAATTACAATACAATCACCGTACGGTTAGGTACCTATTGCCAAACTATTATCACGAGTGTATAACACGAAATGAGCATGTTTTTGAACGAACAACCTGGTAATATACAAGCTTGTAACTTTGTGATTTTTAATGATACGGTTATAAATTTTGTACATAGATTCTTTACACAAAAACGTTGGACAGGTGTATCGGGTTTCGCATAAACAAAAAATAATGTGTAGAAGCGTCGCGACGCAAAAAATACAGAAGAGACGCGTCACGGGCCCAACGCTGCGCCTGTCCGCGACGCGTCTTCGTCTTACGTCTTTTCCGTGTGGCCTGCGCTCAAGTTTTCTAAAAGGTAGAAATCAAATTAAATTGTTCCCATCAAATGCTCCCATTAAATCTGTCCAAAAGTGTAGGATATCTTTACGCTGTGAAAGCGTCACTAGATGCTTCCTAATTGCATTTTGCCGACTACCTTCTTCCGGATTACTTCTGTTGCAATTTACACGAGTGTAACAGCTCAATCTGACCCCCCTCGCCCCCGCTGGCACTTCGACAACCAGGCCCTCAAGAGCTCACTTCATTTGCACGCTGGGCTCCAATTAAACTGGACGCCCTCTTACAATCTTAACACGGTCCAATTTTAATTTTAAGGAATTGTTCCTCTTCTTTTAGAAATAAGTTTTTAAATGTCGTGACAATAATTGGATTTATTCTATTAAGGGTCTAAATAGACGAAGTTGGAAGACTAACTAAATAGTATCTTCGTGGGACTGTAGGTATTTTTTTTGTTCCATTTGCCATTTCATTTAAATTTTCGTAAAATTGCGTAAGTACGTTTAATATAAGTAGGTATTGCTTAACTAATTGATGTGCAAATGGAATGTGTAATCTTTGTTTACTCAAGTAGTAAAATAGTTACAATTTATTTATACATCAAAATCATTTAACTTCACATAAAAACATTTAAATTTATTTTCCTGGACATGCTTTTAGGCTAGCCTTGTGATATGACACTGGACTATCAAATAGAAATAGACCAAAAGGAGATACTGAAAATTCTTAACGGGTTACACTATCCCAGATATTCGAATCGAACCAAAAATTGCATGTTCAGGAATAGCACTTCAAAACATCGAGGCAATTAGGCCCTAGTAATTATTTAAACAAATCTAAATCTCATAAAATCAGTGTAATAATTACTATATTTTCGTTCCACAATCACTTTTTATTCTTGGTTCAAGGTAACTGAGGTCCAAATACCCCATGTATATGTAAATGAGCCTGCAAAGGATTTGATAGCGTTATTACCCTCCTCAACCCCAACTAAAAAGGTTTCAAGGTTTTGAACCTTCTTGGAGACCGCCTAAACCCAATTGACATAATCAACTGTTTATATTATGGTTTTTTTATTTATTTAGGTACCTGTCTATAATCCTTGATGCGATTATCTAGCTTTCTTTTGTATTTTAAACAACTATAAATCAAAGAGCTCCATACCAGAGCAGTACTGAATTAAATTAAGATTAAAATCTCTAGAAAGAAGTACATGTTTGCTAATAAAATTTAAGAAAACTTGAGCTTTATCTTTAAAATACTATTAATAAGCCATTAGGATCATGATTTACGAGTGTATCTTTCAAGTTCATAAAAACTCAAGTATAAAAGCTTAAGTTCATTTAGTTCTGTTTGAAGTGAAACTCATGTGAATATATTTATCTACAAGATTAAACGATTTTTTTTGGGTTGGTATTCGAATGTCAAACACAACTCATTATACCAACTTATCCTTCGTAGAATCTCGAACCCGATCCAATTTGCTCAGATTATCTCTCGACCTTCCATTACTTTTGACAGAACGTAAAACAAAGATTAACATAGATTTAGGCACAATGTATACGATTTTAAAAATAAAGCAAAAAGCTTGTTTCATTCAATAGTTCTTAATCTGAACTACATTGATGACAAGATATTAAAAGGTTTTCTGTCCAGACAAATCATATTACTAGATGGGTCGAAGTCGTCCGCAGAGCGACTTTTCCCTGGTTGAAACTCTAAAGTGCCGATAGAAAATAACGTTAAAGGAAATAAGAAAGAAAATTATATACATTATATTAAATTCCCAGCCAGAGTTACCACGAAGAAATATTATAGAAAAAAAAGAGTAATTTAATCTACCCGGCCGCAAGTTGACACAAGATAGACGTTACTTCAAAATTCGCTCTGACGAATATTCTGGAATTTAATTAGGACGTGCAACTGACAAGGTAAACGGAAGTGGAACACGGGATCAAAAATAAAGGATATTACGCTTCTTATACAAATGAACAAAGCTTGAGAATATACTTTATTACTTTACTTTATACTTAGGTTATTTGCTCTGACACCATTTTACAATTCTTTGTTCGGATTCACAAACTTGTAAACGGTTGTTAACATCAAAATTCAATTAGCATAGAAATTAATTTAGAATTATTCAATACCCAGACACCCGTACTTGAGAAGATCGTCGACAAAATGTTTATTTAATCAAGTTCAGCACAAAAATAATCGCCGCCTTGATTTATTCGCTAAGTTATAATTAAGTACATGAATACTTGAGTAAGTTCGGCATTGTTGCTAAGTTGTACGACAAAGAATTTTATTATAACATTATTGGAACAAATAATATGTAGAACAGTGAGGAGAACTTCCATTCCACTTAGTTGGAGCGGTGACAGACTGATAGACTAAGTGCTCACTGTGCTCAGGCTTTTTTCCATCAAGCACATTATCGTGACGAACATTAGAGACATCAATCGAGATTGTTTCTCTTGAACCTATGAAATAACTTCACATTTCGGTAATAAAATTAATTATATTTCCTTTGTTTTAAAGTTAACGATCAAAATTACCTTTTAATTGCTTTTATTGAAATGAATGAATTCTTTGGACTTTGGCTCTGATTTGAATATTTACTGAGGTCTTTCTAAATTTTTCAGAGGTTGCATGTCTTATCAAATGTCTTATCGAATACCTGACGTATCACAAAGGCATTCTATATCTATTTCCGGGTACCTCGAGGAGATTGAACTGTTCTTACAAAGAGATACCTTAAAAGATTGTACGCAATATTCGCTTATGCGCTCCAATTCATCCGTAAAGAATTTTGACGTGCTTTTTTGTGTTACATCTGTTACTTGGAGACGTATATTGAGTTGCTAAAGGAGTATTTTCTAACTGTTATTACAAACCTATAAAGAACATTATCCTAGTGGGAGTATATCTGACAGGGGGTGCGTCATCGCGTCAGACAGGCTGACTGAAACAGTAACAGTATTTACTGAACCGTTACAGATATGTAAAGGAGAACTGACTATTGAACTGGAATCTATTTTAATTGACATTCAATTAACTGTAAGTGATAGAGATACGCACAGAATGTAATAACTCCACTTCAGGCAGAGGCATTTTAAAACAAAAAGAGACGTTTGTGATTTCAAACTTTAAAAATATCTAACCCGCATCTGGCATCGTGGGGCCAAAAAATATCCAATCATGCAAGTGTTTAACTTTGGTTTTTTTTTTAATTACCGCTTAAGAATATAGCTGTTAAAAACCATGTACAACATGGTATTTTTTACTAGCTATAACAGATTTTCTTTTGAAATCGAAATAAACGCAACGATGCCAATTGCGTTGGTCAAATTTATGATACCAGTTGAAGGTTAGTTGGACAGGTTTTTTTAGGAAATTACTGTTTTATTCTTAAACTTGACTACTCAACCCTCAGTGCAGATCAATTCTTTTCTCAAATTTTGATAGTGCTATAAAACTGAAAATTAAACTGAGGGGAACAGTGTATAAGACGGGAATCACACGCTTAAGGCAAACTTAACACAATACTAACGAAGCGCAAGTGCCGACAGGACCCCATTTTTGTTAATGGCCGCTTGCTGTTTTAAATATGCATAAAAAGTGTATGTCCCCATTATACCTCGCGTCCCCGTCTTATAAACTATTCTCCTACAAACCGCATCAAAAACTCCATGATTTTGTTCTAAGAACCAAATAGCTGGTGCTGAAGTCGACCGTATATTGAAAACGCAACGTATCCAGACAAGCAACATAATACAACATGACAGGACTAGAACAAGATGGCGGGATGAGTATGACTCTGCAGGGCAAGAAAAAAATAATCCCATTAGATCGAGGAAATGGAAAGACGACTTTAATTGAATTAAAGTAAAGTGGAAATCATAAGTAGTACCTCTGATACTAAAACTTTTATTAAACTCCATAAAGGTGGGTACTATTCTCGGTTCGTAAACACATTCGTATTTTTCCACAAATATTTCTGATAAGTTTCCGCCTATAAACGCAGTGACCCATTTTTCAGCGAGCCAATAGCTGTCAACGTCAGAATCGTCCCGCGTCATGCAGAAATGTCACTCCGCTGTGACGCACTCTGGTTACCGCTGAATGTTGTACAGACGCCAGCACATCAGCTCACCTCAATCATATGTGATGAAATTTCACAATTATCATCATCATAATCAGCCTATAATGTTCCCACTGCAGGGACACAGGCCTCCTCTCTGTAAGAGGGAGCGGACCATAATCCACCACGCGGGCCCAGTGCGGATTGGTAGATGTCACATGTCTTCGAATTTGAGGGTTCTAGGACATGCCGGTTTCCTCACGATGTTTTCTTTCACCGTTTTGAGAGCAGTGATGATGAAATAAATTACACAAAGTAATACGCCTGACGGGGTTCGAACCCACGACCTAAAATTTGAAAGTCGAAACCGATACCACTGGGCCACCACGCTCCTTGATTTCTCATAGACAGTAGAACTGATTTGGAAAATTCTTCTTTTGTTTGAAGTCTTACCTGGTCGTAGAATTTTGGTAAAATCAAGGCAAATCTTCAATTAATGACAGAAAATCAACCGTGATTGCTGCTATCGCATATCTATGCAATCTTTTCGCAATGACAAATACATTTTAGTCACAATTTTTTTTTCTTTTGCTACGATACTTAAATACTACTTTCACTTAGTCTACGTTTACACAATGTGTTCTGTTTTATGGAAATCATAAAGAAAAATAGCACAATTTATTTGAAATAGGTTTTCTCGTGAATCGTGAATATGGTGTTTGTGTGAGTTTCTATGACGTTTGTAACGACACATGAGAATATCCTAGTTTTTTTTAATTGTTTGCCCACAACAATAAAAAAAAAACTAGTAACTCAACTCGGTCACACGACGTCGGAATTATTCTACCAATAAACTATAGAAAACAAACTAGAAAAGCTACAAACCTCACATGTTTACCTGGAAACAGATCCAATCTAAACCTATCTCGTTAATAACTCAACGACAATACCAATCCATATATAGCATACGTTACAGGACCCGCAGTGATTTCTTGGAAGAGCTCGACATTTCCGTCAACTTTACGCCTGTGGCGTGGATGATGGCAACGTGTCGCTTTCAGAGGTGACGCACGTAGCAAACGATAGCAATATGTCGTATGCAGGAGTAACGCACCTTTCAAACATATTTGTTCAGGCGCAAACATATCGGTTGGCTGCTATCAACCGCAGATGGGCACTGTGGGCAGTTTCATGAATAAATATTTTCTATTTTATTTTATTTTCCATTTCTGTTATTATTGTGAGAAAATTGGTACTTTGGTACTTGGTTGAGTAGAGTTAAGTAGAATACTGTACTGAATAGTACCTACCTCCAAATTTCAACAGTTTTGTTTAAGTATAATTAGCGAGCCGAATTCTGTCAACAAGACACAGCTCCTAAAACCTAATACGACTGATACCCGACCTGAGAATCGAACCGAGAACCACACTTTAAAAATACGTGCAAAACTCCCTGTGATACCAATAACAATAATTTTGTGAATGTATTTTTTTTTAACCAAACAACTAAAACAACTGAAGTCATACAGTAAGTTTTTCTTTTTCAGGCGAAAATTCTTCCAAAGTTGTTATTTTTAACTTCGTTACAATTACTTCCAGCAGTTAAAAACCCGATAAACGACCTTAAAAATATTTTATCTTCGAACATCGATTCGAAACTTTAAAACTTCGTGATTTTCAGACTCGGTAAAAGCAGAATTCCGTGAAATATAATTTTGTGCGACCCACTTCTCGCGAGGCCAATATCTGTCATAATCAGGATGTGACGTCATGGACGTGTCTTAAATAATTATCTCCTATGCATTTATGTGACGTCTGCTAAATGTGTTGTAGGGTATATTTATATCAATAGGCCATTAGTATTATATCCATCATCATCTGCCTATCTTTTCTCAACTATGTTGTGGTCGGTTTCCAGTCGAACCAGATGCAGCTGAATATCATTATTTTCTTCTTCATAAAGCGACTGCTTATCTGATCTTCACAACCCAGTTATCGAGTACTTAAGAGGATCGTCTACCGAGCGCTTGTCCATAATAAAAGAGAAAACGTTTTCCTACCCATAAATATTATCCTATCTCAATGATTTTTTAGAATGCTTCTGACACAGTAAAAAACTAGGTTTATAGGTTTTCTTTTTTTCAAAAGTAACTCCTAGGCGCCAGTAACTTTCAAACTATTACAAATTTTGAAAAAAAGAAAACCCATAAACATAGTTTTTTACTGCGTCAGAAGCATTCTAAAAAATCATTGAGATAGGATAACATTTAGGGGTAGGAAAACGTTTTCTCTTTTAGTATGGACGAGCGCTCGGTAGACGATCCTCTTAACACGATACCAGATACTGGAAAGTCTGACAACAGAACTAGTCTTACTAATAGGTAAGACTAGTTGTTAGACTCCGGCTTCAGACTATCAGTAGGTAAATTACTGTCAATTAAAAATCAAAAAATGACAGATTAAACCAACGACTTTATGATTCAGTTAATTAAAATAATTTTCAGTAAACGGGTTTCAGTAATCTGATATAATTATCAAATACTAGCTGTTGCCAGCGGCTTCACCCGCTGCAACTCAAAAATTATCCCACGGGAACATAAAATCGGGATAAAAACTATCCTATGTGTTAATCCAGGTTATAAACTATCTGTGTAACAAATTTTAACCAAATCCGTTCAGTGGTTTTTGCGTGAAAGAGTAACAAACATCCATACATCCATACTTACAAACTTTCGCCTTTATAATAGTAGTAGGATTATCTGATAGTTGAATTAATGCTATAGCGTTAGTGGTGATATTCTATTTCAGTACTCATTATCTTATTTTCTCAGTAAGAGGGATAAAATGAAAAACAAGATAAGCTTTAAGAAAATAAATAGCACCAAACTAATAAATTGTGAAAATATATTTCTAAGAAAACTAAGACATTGTTACTTCTTAGTCTATTCACTGATTTAATTAAAATTTTCAAAACCTACTACGAAAATAGTCTATTTTTCCGCAAACACATAAAAATTGACAAACTTTAAATATTACAATTATACATAATTATATTCGATTTGATATTATAGAATATATATAACAATAACCGTAAGTATTATTTTATTATGTGTGTACTAGCACTGACCTACTTTTAGCTGGCCAATATCTGTCATGTGTATTCAGCGTCGTGACGTCACAGCGTGTCGCGAGCATTGCGTGACGCGGTCGGATGCATCCGACCGTGTTTGCAACTCCGTGCACCGATACGGTGACGTGTTAGAAGTGTAAAGCAAGAATGTACGTGTTTTATTTTTAGTTAAATTACACACGTTAGTGTTAGTGTTTTATTTTTAGTATAAATAATTATGTCACGTTCTTTTTTTCAGTAGACATTGCCCTATATTAGGAATTTCTGCTGTACCCTTATCACGACTTTTCACTATTTTACTTTACAGCGTCTTTCCAGTATTTACACCGTTTCTTGTATGGAAAAATGGAACAACGCCTCTGGTGTACGAAGAAGGAACTGATTTTTTCCTTGTTTGTCAATTTGAAATTGTCAAAGTTCCAGTTCACTTTACGTCTGAAATACTGAAAACTCGTGCTAAGGGTACCTACTGTCTTGCAGTATTTACAGCGTTTCTTTTATGGAAAAATGGAACAGCGCCTCTGGTGTACGAAGAAGGAACTAATTTTTTCCTTGAAATTTGTCAATTTGAAAATGTCAAAGTTCCAGTTTACTAAAGTAAACTGGAACTTTGACATTTCAATCAGAATTTCGTATTTCGTATTTTTCAAAATAACTGAAAACTCATGATAAGGCCTCAGTATTATGGGTTTACAAACAGAACCTCAACTACATAAAAAACTGGAACAACTACTTGCAGATCATACGAATATTATGTTCTTTGTGGGGATGGACACCGCGACACACTGCATAGCAGTCGATCACTTAACCACTGCGCCGACTGTCCGTCATTTACCGTGGATACATACAAATTAAAGAACTTTCATCTGCTTATGATACGTTATCCCTACATAACACGACCTTCATTCTGATTGGTATATTGAATGAAACCTAATATATAACAATGAATGCATATTCATTAAAAGATATGATAAATTAGTTGTTAGTTTAGGCTTCATTTCTTTACAAATTATTTTTCACATGCTAGTTGTTATGAAATCTAATCCTTATTAAATCAAGTTTACTAACTCTGATTGAGATTATAAATACGTAAGTAAGTGTATTTGTTATCTGTTGCACAATTTAATCACTGAAGAGATCATCCTGAAATTTTTGTCAACGACGTTATCAGGTGTATAGAAATGAGCATCTTTTCTTCCCGAAAAATAGTAGTGACCCCGACGAAAACAAAAATAAAGTGTGAATTGACAAATTCTTAATTTACGCAAGCGCAACTGCGTGTATATAAAAGCTCGTCATTCAATAAATTATCCTCTCTAATAAAAATTAAATAATCCTTTTTGTTTTTTTTTTTTTTATAATCAAATAGTCAAGTAGTTTTTGTAATTCATTAAAATTTAAGCTTTCAAAGCTTACTACTACTTACTAAAGACTTCCAAGAAAATATAATTAACTCAACACGAAAAACGTTATACAACGGTGTCTATGCAATCTCGTGATTCTTCTTCTGAATTAAAATGATAACATGAAGTTTAAGATGCAAATAACGTTCTCAAACAGCTTCTTATTATATTAGAAGAACGCCTTTTAGCCCCGGGTAGGTTTATCTTTTTACTCTTGCTCTTGTATTTTGTAGCCTCTTAAATGTAAATTCAGAGAACATTAAAGATGCAAGGTATATGTATAATGGTACGTTACCATCAAAATTTTGGGGCACATAATGTTAGCTCAAATTTTGTGCAGAACTTCAACAGTGCGCGTACTAAGCTATTGTTTGCCCCTGTATTCACCTGCAAAACTGTATGTAACCTTTGTACGTGCACAGTGCAGCACATTTGTGCCCCAGCATTTTCACTGAACTGGGTTTAGCAATTTACGCGTACAAATGACGAGTGCACACTTCACGTGTGAGCGTACAAAAGTATCTACGTATGTTCTTGTTTACTTGATTGAATCGACCAGAGCGTACACTAATTGTGTCACACTGCGATGGAATCGCATCTTTAGATTAACAGAGCACAAATTTTGTTATGTTTACCAAGAGAATAAGCCACTTCTTTCATTCGATTTAAAATATGAAAGGTACTACATACTAAGATCATAACAAAAGAGCATGTTACCTATATTAAAGTAAGAACATTTCAAACTAAGAACATTTCCTGATAGGAAGCTATTAGAAGGCACTTTGCGTTCAGCCGAGCTAAACGTTCCGCCTGTGGTGCAGGGCGCGATTACCTCATGCATAATATTGATACTTCAGCTTCAAGAACTTTACCAGCTCGATACAGGTACCTGATATGGAAATATGAATTCATTAACTTAAGGAGCTACCAGGGAAAATAGTACCTACCATTATAAGTTGATCGTTAACGTACAGTTACGTTCACAGAGTCCTTTGATTTCTAGAAAGTGGATTTAACGATCATTAAGTTGTCCATTTTCTGAACGGAATTAACTAATCTCATTTTTCTAAGTTTTTTCTCGATTTGAGGCGATGGTACTTTTTTATGAGTAGGCACACCTGCACACAACATTGAAAAACTTGCTGCCTACTGCATATTTCAAACCCTACTCAAAAATGGGTCCCATCGCCTAAAATCGGGATCAACTTCTAAAAATGAGATGAGATAATTCCATTCCGAAAATGGACAATTGAATTGTCGATAAATTCAAGATTCTGAGAATCGACCCGCTGTACATTTACGATCATACCTAACTATTTTGTTGGCTATACTAATTAGCTACGTATGTGCTAGGTGCATCTATGTGCATGGCAATGCGTGACATGCGATGACGTCATGAATATTGATAAGAGTACTAACGGCTTGTTAAGTGTACATACGGACTACACAACCACTGGACCAGACAAGTGGACACCAGCGTCAATACTAACTACTGATTATATGAGCCAGATATACTGATTATAGATTATATGAGCCAGAGATTCGATTAGCACAAGACTTGATGTTGATGAAGATCATTTGTGTATATTGGAATTCAAACGAAACGGAATAGTCGGTAAGTGTTATAAACATTTGATGTCACTCAGATCGTAACAATAGAAAAAGTGAACAAAAAAAATTATCAGCACGTCTAGCATGACCAATTCTATTTCTTTTCTACCAAGAATAGACGCAGCAAATTCCGTACTGTTTGACATTTTTTTGCAACTAAACCCGTTTCTATACGTAAGTATATTATTATGGTGTCATGCTATGAGTGTTTGACTTGTATACAAGTCAGAGAAATAGACGACACCATTCCTGCACTAAGATCTGGAAAAACGACATTAATACTGCCAAAATATTGTCAGTTCATTACTTTTGAACCTCACGCTCAACTTATACCAACTTTCAAAACTTTCCTCCCTTTAAACTTCTAAACTTTTACAATAAATTTATCTTCAGCGAATTCTGGAGGCACTTCATCGATACCACATCCATATTTCATAGTGCTGTGCTGTCTCCATCCTCCAGTGTAATTGACAGCACCACCTGACACCCGACTAAGTGATTTTTTATTTATTCATCGGATGAACGCCTTATAGTGTAATAGATGAAGATTCTTGAAGAAAAGTGTTGAAAGATTGATAATGTATGTGATAATGATGCCGAGGTGAGAGATGAATGAGTCAGCTGATCACGTGAGAGAGATATGAGAAGCTATTAGTTGTAAACGTGCTTCAGATTGGATAAAAAACGCACGTGTTGCTACTATGATAACAGTTTAAAGTTATTTTGGAGACTAACAGCTTTAGTGTCAATTTAACGATGAAATTTTTTATGCCAAGCTTTTATTATTGACATGAAAACATAAGTCTTTGAAAAAAATCATCATATTTTTGCCACTGCGTACTATTATCCCATTGGTATAACCGAATAAATATCTACTAATGATTCCCTGGCAGCCCAAAGGTGTCGTTTCCATTTACGAGTCTCCCAGTAAATACGGTATAATACTAACCAATTTACGGAGCACTAAACAATTAATATACCCCCGAGACGCCTGCTATCAACTTATAGACGAAACTAAAGCCACACATTAAACGCCCATAATTTTAGTTAGGTTGTAATTTACAAACAGAATCGTAAAACCAGTGACTTGTAACCAATCAAATAGACAGGCGACGTTGCATTAAGTCGGACCACGGAGAATTCAAATATGGAGTGTCTCATTAAAACCGTTAAAAATATGTTACTCATTGAGTCTTCAAAAATATGAAGAGGGTGCTACCGCATTATGAAATATTCTGCATATCATCGAATAATGTAAATTTAGCAACCTTTTCAGAACATCTTGTACATTTTTCTAACAACATCACAGAATTGTAATTGATAAATAATACTACATGAATATTTCAATTCTTATGAAATAATAAATATTTCCAGGATTTTTGCGACTTCCGACCGCGATAGTAGCAAAACATCAAGCGAGGCATCGCTTTCATGAGAGCAAAACAGTCATATCGAACACTGACTGAGACAAAGAAGCTTTCCTCTTATGTAACTCACCGATTTAGACGATTGAGACTCGACGAATCTATCCAATGCCTTTAAGCACTCCATTTAGTACGTAATTCATGACCGAAACCTATGAAAATTTTACGAGCCCGCCACCGAGGAGACCGGCAGAATTGGAAGTGTCTCAGATCTTTGCGACTTAATCATAGCTCGAATTAGGCATGAGACACACTCTAAAGATGTGACATCAGCTATTTTGAGATTGCAGTGGCGCCATCACACTTGGCCGTTTTAAGGAGTCAGACCCTTTTAGAAATTCTGATTTAATGTACCTTCAACTTAAAAGTCAACGTCAGCTTGATATGTTAGACAAAGCAAGGGTCTTAACCCACACAAAGACTAAATCATTATCTATTTATGTTTGTTTCTTTTTACTTTTTATTATGAAACCATCTAAACTATAAATGTAAAATCAAATGCAGAACGAGTGGCTGTAAGATCCGAATCAAGAAATAGAATATGTTCAAAGCCTGTAAATTTTTATCAGCAGTAGTTTTGAGCAGACGAGCAAATGCCAGGATCTGCTTGCAATATTGTCCTTTATCCCAGACAAATGATAATATATAATATCAATACTTATTTTACACTTGTCTTTGCAGCCATATTAGCTAGCTTAGGCTATCTTTTATCGCTAACACTGCACCCTTGTTTGTCTGTTCTAGCCGAACATCTCATATTATGCGGCGAGCAGACGTGACAGCGTGACGTATAGCTGACAAAGACAGACGTGATGTATGAGCGTGCTAGTGCTGGCTGGACACACGCCGTTGTAGCTGACGGGTTATTTTTCAAATAACTTTAAGTTAAGCACAATTTTATCAAATAAAAATCAAATTCTATAGCGTAACTTATGAGACAAATTAATATGGAAGTTAAGGAAAATTTTAGAAATCCTATTTTTTAATTGCAGCTAAAACTGCACTGCAGTACCAACGATATTATTTCTATTTGTACTAAAAAAATCCACCCAATAACAATTTTATTTTAGGAGCCATTCGCAAAAAACCTCGCATCAATTTACACGTAGCGAATCCTCGCTTTTGGGGCGCTCGCTTTGACCCACCGACACCAACCGGAGGAAATATAATATGGAGTCATTGTGGATGCTGGTAGCATGCTAACACGTCGGCAAGTTAAAAGTATCTGTATTCACGGGGATAGGGATCGGTAGCGCGTGTGACGTCATCAATATTCACGTGCCGTCAGCGTGACGGGCCGTCACGGCGCCGCGTCACGGCGACGTGAGAGCGTGATTAATGGAGGCGTGTCACAGCAGGTGCATTTTGCTGTCGGGACATAATAATGTCATCAATGTATTGGTCTTTAAGTCTTTATGAGCCGTTCCAACACCTGCTGAAAGGGTAATCTTTTTAAAAACTAGTTATTTATCTTTTTTGTCGGTATTTTGCATCGACAATGTTTTCATTAATATTCTTTACACAGGCATTATATTTTACATGTTTGCTAATCGTCACAACTACCTATACCAGGCACTTGGCACTTACTGTTGTAACATGTAAAATATTCTGTTCAGTTTAGCTAAACTGCAATTCAACAGTAACACAGTTAGGAAAAGGCAGATGATAAGACGTACCCTCGTATTTTATGCAAACAGCACCGTTAGTACTCACAAACTTGCATAATATACCAAGACGTCTAAGTTAACGGTAGATGGGTGAATATGTGCATTTCACATGTAGGTATAGTATAGTGGCTGCCCGGTATCAATATTCAACGCTATATTCCCGCAGGCGTTATGAGAACTGATCTGCTTCGATATAAACTATGGCTACAATTTCTAGCATGCATGTTGGATCTTCTTTGTATCTACCTACGAGTTTTATATTAAAAACGAGTCCTCTTAAGGGGGATGCTCCAACCAGCCCGCGAAATTCAATTTTTTTTACGTTTTTTTGCAATTTGCAGGCCAGTGACATGTTGTAGCTTTACAAATGTATGAGTTGCGGTAATAACAAGTATAATTTTAAATATAAAAATTATCAAAAAACTCGCTCCATCAGCTCTCACATAGAAAAGGTGCATCATGTTAAAATCTCCGAAATCTAACTACGATGCACCTTTTCTATGTGAGAGCTGATGGAGCGAATTTTTTGATAATTTTTATATTTAAAATTATACTTGTTATTACCGCAACACATATATTTATAAAGCTACAACATGTCACTGGCCTGCAAATTGCAAAAAACGTAAAAAAAATTGAATTTCGCGGGCTACATCGAAGCAATCACCTTAAGGTAGTTGTTTTCTTTAGTTTTTTTTCTTTGGGAGTAGATTTTTCATAAACTCGTCGTTTGATCAGGGATGCCTTGGTCGACGGCGTGTCGTATTCCACGCGCGCCACAAAGAGCCGTCATCAATCTGACGGGACCCCATAGCGGGCCGAACGCCTGCCGGGGTCGCAGGTCTGTCTAAACAGGTAACTACGACCCTGGAACGTAAATGGCTATTGAAAGAACACCGTGGATTTTGGACAGTACGATCTGACAATCTCTTCCGCTCCACACAGGCTGTGAGGATTCATTTGACGATTTTAACACCACAAAAAATAAAGGGCCTGCACAAGTCGCTTTTATCTTTTTGTAGTATGTACTACATTTTGGAACTTTTCAGCTACGCTATTTTTTTTTTCATAGAATTTCTCGTCGTTTCCATCTAGATGTGAGCTTGGATTCACTCACATACATGCACACATGATATGCTTTTTTTTAGGGGCTAATCTAGGTAGGTACTTACTATGAAAGAAAAGCTCAAAAAAAAAGAAATAAAAAAATAATTCAGATACAATAAATTAATATATACCTCAACGAAAACCCTTTGGCAGGTCTTGTTTTATATAAACTAGGTACTTACTTATATTTATTTTGTTTCATAAACAAAATGTTAAAGTTCAATTACTAAAATAAATCTTTCCATGAAACTGACTTTTAGCTCACAAAATGAAAACATATTGTTAAATAAAACAACATTTACCTAGAAAATTTCCTTTCAAAATAATAACATGTAATTTAACAAACATCCTCTTATAACACATTACATAATTAACTTACTTCCAATATTAACTGTTGAGGTTTAAATAAATAAACACACTGATAATATTAAATTTTCGCGTGTAATTAATAAAATGCTTAAACGATTATCTTGAAGGGTTCACCTTCACTTCTTGAAGTTTAATTAATCGGTTTATAATTTTATTAATAAATAATTTTAAAGATGATTATAATTTGCTTTGAGAATATTAAGTTGAATATTTAGAATATTCATGACAGTTTAAGAACACAATGTGTTGATTAACAAAACTAGCGAATTCTCAATACAAGCAAATTCGACTGACAAAAAGCTTTATTGATATATCACCTTTAGTACAATAACATGATAATAGATGGCGCTATGTGTTGCAAAATTACGCGTTCTAACACGTTGGATTTGTGCACTGCTGCTGAATGTATTGGTAGGTTAATTAGTAATTAGTCTTAATAAATCCCTTGTTATTAATTTTTTCAATTATTCTTAATAATAATCATAAATATTGTTTACGTTTTACAACGTCAAATAATATTCAATACACTACATTAATAATTAATATTGGAATCAACGAACATCCAAAACAGATTTCACTAACTATTGACACCGACTTAGCGACATGTTTAACTGGTAAATTAAATGTTATCACGAGATAGTAAAAACGGTAGCCTACAGAATCCAGACTAAAACCTGTCTCTAGGGTCAAATTTCATAAAGATCCATTCAACCGCTATGTTGTGATTGACAAACATCCATCCATCTTTTATAATAGGCAGATACCTTTAACGGTGATTGTAATTTTCTTTGAGAATATTAAAATGCCTTAATAAGAGTTTCCATGAGAATTTAGAACCAGAATAATATCGGACATCGGTTTCAATTATAAAACTAGCCACTAATAAAAAAATAGATTAAGAAAAAACTATTGATTGTACCGCCTCTAGTACAACATATTGATAACAGATGGCGCTGTGTGTCGTAAAATAACGCGTTTTTCCACGATGGATTTATGCACTAATTTTGATAAAAGTATTATCATAGGCATGTAATCCGGGATAAAGGGTACTCTGGGGTATCTGTTACTCTAGACTATAACCAGATCATTCATCAAGACCGTTCAACCATTATGCTGTGATTGACAAACATCCACTCATTCAAACATGCTTTCATATTTTATAAATAAAATTATTACCTACCGTTATTATAATAACGTTCATCTTTTTTTTTAAATCAGACATCTAGATAAAGGTTAGTTTCTAAAGTGTTAGCATTTATTTTTTATTTTTTTCATGACTTCAACTACAAAATAAAACCAAATATTATTACATAGCGAGCAAAGTATGGAATCACTTACTTGGAGTTGGTCAGAGATAGAGAGACATGCTCAGATGTAGAGAACTCCTTAAGTAAGGACGTGATTTGAATGAATTTATCATCAATTTGAAGTTAACAGTTGCACCTTTAAAATGGTATTATTCTTAACTAGTTATTCAACTCAAGAAAGTGCGCAATCGGAGTAAATGATTCCATAGTTTTCGTACATATAAATTAGAATCTTATAGCATGTACACGAATCTAGATACAGAAATCTAGATCAAGTCATCGGAACTGCGTCTCGAGCTTGCATAATCCATAACAAAAACTATTAAAACGACATTCCGACCGAAACCTTGAATCAACGATTATGTTTTACATAATTTGACACACTTTCGATAATATATCGCAGCCTTGAACTCAACACTACGAAATATCTTGTTGTTTTTGTGTGGAACATCTTCATCGATGTCCACTAATATGGCGTAGGTCTTGACTAACATTCACATAAAAGGAATCTTGAAATTTATGATGAAAAAAGCACATAAATAAAACTTATAATCCTTGATATTTATTTCAGCTCCTATATTTACGTTAATGTTGGATGCACCCAAAAAAGTGTAATTATATTATGACAAATTGATGTCTAACAATCCATATATTTATGAATAAATGATTTATGTTATTTTATTTTGTGTGTTGCTATAAAAACCAAATAAATGTGATTTATAACTAGGTGCGGTCGAATGCGTCCAAAAAACTCGGTGCTTTAAAATTCGTGTGTTAGTCAAGTTACACGAGGTCTACGTAGAAAAGTGTGTCCGGTGGTCTTTTGAAGAAAGCAGATCTGGGGGGGGGGGGGGGGGTATTACGTCTTAAAACCAGGTTTGTTCCAGTGAGTGAACGAGATAGCGCTAACCGACTTAAATAGCTCTGCCACTTTCACTCGCCGGAACAAGCCTGGTTTTAAGACATTGTAATACCCCCCTCCCCCCTCCAGGAGCCTTACCACGAGCTCTTAACGCGATCCAGCTTAGGCTGTGGGAAAGAGACAGAGCTATACAAGTCGTCTAGAGCCATGTCTTTCCCACAGCCTAAACTGGATCGCGTTAAGAGCTCGTGGTAAGGCCTCAGGTCTGGACCTATCCAATCCGTAATTAATTACGAGCTCGACTCATATATCTTGTGGTGGTTGATACAGTTTTATTATTGGGCACATACTCCAAGCAATGTCATGGAGAGGTGGATCTATGCTTAATAAGTAGTACAAGTACAGTCACATTTTAGTGTGATCTAGTAAGTGATTCCATACTTTTGGCTGACGCGAAGTTCCATAATATTATGTAATTGTTGTCGATAATTTTGTTAAATTATAGAATCAGACGTTACTTTGCGGAATTCCATGACAAATAAAATATCTTGTTTTAATTCCGCGACAAATAAAATAAAACGTAAATAAAATTTTATTACAAATTTTCATATTCTTAATAATAATATTTTTTTTTCATGTTACATTTACATTTAGTAAAACATTTGATAATTTGAAGGCAAAGTGTTGCTCAGACCTGAAGTAAAATGGGATACCTAGAGGTGGGAAAATGATGAAAAAAAAAACAAGTTTAAACAACAACCGTATTGATTACAAATCGTCAAAGGTACAATATTTAGATAAGAGATGGCGCTACCTGTAGCAAAATAATGTTTTAGATTTACCTATTCCGTTTCTAAACCTGATACCAACAACATTATGATTTATTTAATGATTATTAGCTGTTAAAAACGAAGGGAATTTTCAAACTGTACACTGCTGGGTTTAAGCCTCCCCCTTTTTCCACCTTACTTCTCGGTTCTGTGCGCCCCTGATCCATCTGTTACCCGTGATTTTGACGATATCGTCAACCTGACGAACTACTGGACATGCCTGATTTCTTTGGTCGAATCTAGACCAACATTCGATCAAAATTTCATACCATCTGCTACTCCACTTAAGACGTATCGCCCTATCCGCGACGCCATTAAACTTTCATTTGACGGGTGATTTCGGTGTTAAGAACACACTTTTTTTTTTGGAGTAAAAAATATCCAAATGAGTCCTCCCGATCTGGGTGTAACAGACTGACTTAAAACACCCAGTTGCCCTTTTATGATGGTCCTGTGACAGATGATACATCCCTTATAGTTTTAATCATAATTGGCTATTATCAAAAAATATTTCATCCGTATTTTTTATTTTTTACGTAAGTCATTAATGACGGAGATACAACTCTTTTAAAATTGGCTATACGTCACAACTTAGTACAATTTTTACCAGGTTCTGACGTCACGTCCTGGGGCTCGTGAGTTTTTATGCGTTATTATCATTGTAAATATTCATTGCTTTAACAAAAAATAAAATACGTATCCATTATTTTTCAAAACTCTAAATGCTGCTGCCTTATTGCTGCTGTCAAATTGTCTATTGGTACAGATTCAAATAATGCAAATCATCTAATTATTGATGATTCACATTGCGAAATATTTAATAGCTTAATTATTCTATAGGCTGCCGAGGTCAGAATGTTAATACGTTAAACTGGAAGCTCGTAAAAATTACCATAGAAATAGTAGATAACTGATCATTTGGACACAGGTACCTTCTAAGCGATGTAACCTTCTTCTAGTAGTTAAAAAGTGACTGGCAAATCATCTAAGAATTTGTATGGGCGCACTTAACATAAAAGGCAGAAAGGCTCTTACTTTTAAATGGGTTAAATTTCCGAGGCTGTCAGAGAAAATCTTAAGAACATTTTACAGTAGAACTTGAAATAAAACTTAAAACAACATGTTTTTAAAAGAATAAAACTTGGAAATCTTGAAAAATAATATCTGTGACCTTATCTAAAGGTGCCATTTTAAGCCTTAAGTTTCCTCTTCAAAAGTCTATACATAGATGAGGTATTAAGTGTTTGTTAAATAAACAAGTTGTTGCTACACTAAAATTGAAATTTTATAAATAAAGAAACATTACAAAATTGATGTCAATAAGTAACTAATTAACAGAACACAAATCAAGGTGTTAGGAAACCATCCAATGCTAACTTTCGTGACTGCACAGAGAATGGGTTAATACATGAAAAATACTAATCCAATGAATGATGACAACATTTGATAACTTTTCTTACGATTTACATAGACTTTTTTTATTTTGTATCTATGTACATTCAATATATACGGTAACGCCTACGGGCATGATTAGAAATAGAAAGTGTCAGAACATTCTTGTTCTTTGTCGGGTACAACGGTCGGGTATAAGTACATAATAATATTTGTTTACATCAGGAAATAATAGACAAAATCTTTCCATTACATTTGAAATAGCAACTGATGTGGAAGGAACTTTGATGAGTGAGGACTTTCTTAGAAAATTGTATTATGGTCGTTAATAGAACTCTTGGAAACATACTCTTTGTCCATATTCATCATCTTTTAAGGGTAGATAAATTCTCATTAAATTAGGCTGAATATTGGTTTGATTGCTCTTACGCTACGCTAAATCACAGTAAGTATTGTACCGATAGTTTTCTAAAAACTTATATATTATTCTGTGAAATCAGAATAAGCAGTGCACCTATGGAGGAGAAGTAGAACAAAAAACTCATTTTTATGAATTTCGAATTGTTTTACGTGAATTTCTAGCAACGTCATTGCAATTCTTTTATTATTAATTCAAGAAACCGTTCTAAACCCGCAGTATTATCTTTTTTTGCACACACGGGATTAATTGGGACTACGACATTACTTTGATGATTGCTTAACAAACTTTAGCTTTAGGCGAAGTAAGCCCTACCTAAAAATTATCACTGGTATACACCAGTGATAATACACAATATTAAAGTCACTAGTCAAAAAATTATCACTGGTGATAATATTTTACTTTAAAAATATTCATGATATTTCAAAACATTAAATAGGTGCATTTTATGAAAAGAAATAGCAATAGAAAGACGACAAATAAGGAAATGAAGATGTGCAATATGTTAATTCAGCTATAACTCGATTCAAAAACATATTCAATGTCAAAAATGCATTCATCTAACACTGAACTTCATGCAGAATTTTATTATAAATAGCTTCATAATATTGTGACATTTGTACAAAAACGGAAAACCTGTAGCCGGTGCAGTGTTATTTATAACATACCTGACACCTGTATGCTAATATACCGGTTTTTTTCCAATTCATTATCTTGCTGTACCAGTGACCTGAGAGATTTGTGTAGAAATTTAGAGGAAATAGGTGCAACCATAGATAAGTATGGCGTGGGAAGCATTGACAGCCCCGTGATAAATTATGGTGAACATTGTGTCTGTTGTTTTCATCGACACTTTTAGGGCTTTGTCTAAAAAAACTAGTTGTGGTTAGCTTTTCATTTTTTTTTTGTTATAAAAGGATTAGACTCTTGGCATCGGTCTGGCTCAGAGGGAAAGATGAGGCCTATACGGAGCGACGTTACACAGTAAAAACTATTTGGCGCCCGATCTTGTCGAAGACAAGATGGTGGTCATTTGCCTTGTGTGGACTACTAGGAGGTGATCGTGGTAATATCATCAAATGAGCCCTCTTACCCCTCGAGGAGCTCGTGGCTAAATAATTACAGCCACACAGGCCGATCTTCCGGGTTAAGCGGGCACTTGCCAAGGTTGGTCTCTGGATGGGTGACCATCTGTCATAGTGAGAACTAAAATCCACGGTGATCCTTCAATAGCCGTTACCTCATGAGATACCTGCGACTCCGACAGGCTTTGGCCCTGTAAGAAGTGTACATAACATAGTCTTTCGCGGATTGGAATTATGTAGGTACCACATGTCGTCGGTTATAAGACTTTAATATGTGTATTTAAATTAATATTATGACAAATCAGGAATCTCCTAGAACTGCCAAATACACATAATAAATTACTGTAGCAATAATTAATTAAATAAATCGACATTTAAGAACTAAATAATGTATGATAAAATGAAATGTGTTGTAAAATTTTCCATGTTTTATGTCTGTCATATTACAAATAAATGATTGGTGTAATTATGTACACGAGTAGTGGATTACGACATAATATAACCTACTATTACCTTTGAAATATAAAGAATTTAAGTTTATCACGCAGGGTGCGGCAGGCAAGTTTTAGCAATTCTATGTAATTTCGGATTGGATCAATAGGTATTACATTATCAGCCTATTGCCGTCCACTGCTGAACGTAAGCCTCCCCCAAAGAGCGCCAACCATCCTGGTCCTGGGCAGACCGCATCCAGCCACTACCAGCCACTTTCCTTAAATCTTGCAGCAGGGCGTCCTACACTACGTTTGCCCATTTGCGGTCTCCACTCTAGCATATGTTTGCTCCATCTGCCATCTGTCCGTCTACAGACGTGGATCAATATACACGTACTATAAAAAAATTCTAAATACCAGTTTTGATTTCACAATTTAAATATTTGCACAGAACCCCGTGCGTTTGACATAAAAATAAAGTCTGTTAGCTTGCTAGCTTTTCCATTACAAATGCAAATATTTTTATTGTACAAATCGGATAAAACTAGTTGGCAATTCTACTGCACTCCATGATTTTATTCTTAATTCTATTTTTTGCATAACGCTCTAATTGCTTGTTTCCTGTAGGGTAACAGTGTTTAAGGGGCTACGTCAGTACTTATACGGTTTTTATATTTAACTTTCTGTCGTACATGACTGGACTACAGATCTTACAACTTGGAATATAGTTATTGACTATATGATCTAAATTCTCACAAAGTTGAAAACACTATTCAACTAAATTTTCTCGATACAAAAAAAATGGTTTTTTATTTTTTGGACTTTATGGAATAACTACTATGAGTTATTGAAAGGATGTTGTTTTAAATTGTAGAAAATACTAGTATCTAAATTCTGTAAAGACATTTTTTCAATTAATAACAATTTTAATTCATAAAAAGACGTCAATATGTTTGGGCACATACGCCGTTTTATTCTGAGCACACATTCACTATCGTCCTCTCATCTTTTGCCTTTTAAAAGTAGTGTCATCACTTTCGTTTCTTGACGAATCAGTCAGCCAGCGTGGCTCTTACAGGCTAGACCTGCGACACTTTTTTTCAGATCGCGGCTGTCAGATTTTCGTAATAATAAAATTGGAAATGGATAAAAAGATCGAGAAAATAAAAACAAATGATACGTAGGCTTATAGATTAATCAAAACTATGTTTCGCTGTGTTCTATGGGACGTGATTAAACGGACATGACTGTAAATAAGTCACGTAAACTTTCTATTTAAATAACACATTATTTTCATTAACCCTTAACCACCTGACGTCGGTCTCAGAGACTCTGGCGATTTTATTTTCAAAATAAATCTGTTGCTATGCGCGTGGTGCAACCGTGCGTCCCTGTACTTTATCCCCTTCCCCGTCAGTACGCGCCACGCGCTCGGCAGCTCCAGACGTACGCGCAGCTGTGAATTATAGGTAATTATATTATGTGTGCGGTCTGAGTGTCCGACGTCAGGTTGTTATGTTATTATTTACTACATAGTATTTATTTTATTGTCGGCTCATAATGGCTGAAGCAAATATATTACGATGGCTACAGACTCTAAAAACCATCTCAGTGTACCAGAGCTTCGTTGTTGATAGCGACTGTCAGTCAGATTCAGAAGCTGAAGGTGACGAGGCTAAATTTCAACCAACAACAAATCTGACAATCCTGAAATATTTGAAAAAAGGATAAGACATGTTCAACATGCGACCCTAAGAAGAAGCGTAAAACAGCTTTGTTTCGTATGTAAAAATCCAATTTACATTGAATGTTGTCAAAAAATGTGCCTTGATTGTCGCCGCAATTTGTAAAACTTTACATTTTGTGATTTTATAATAATTGTGCCTTGATAAAGTCGAAAATAATTTTAAACTTAAGATAATATGTTTGACTAATAGAAAATAGGTATATTATAATATGTAGTAACTAAAATTCTTATTCAGAACTCATATATCCAAAGTTCCTTCTTTTTTTCTAAAATTTCATGTGTTTATTTTATGTATTGATTTAGTATAAGTAAATAAAGACTTCTCATTGTTTAGAAACTTAAAATTAATAAAAAATATATTCAAAATTTATATTTGACTTTCATTTAAAATAATATATAAATAAAAAATAATTAAACATAGTAAATACGCAAGCGGTCTCTATGACCGACGTCAGGTGGTAGTGTAACTGAAAAACACGTCAGGTGGCTAAGGGTTAATAAATCAAGAATAAAATAAACCAAACTTACTGAAAATCATCGCAGGAAATTCCTGACGACCCCCACAGAGCAAACAAGGGAAATGTTAGAATACGTATGATTCTATACATTACGAATTGTTCATATCAATATAATAAATTACTCACAGTGATATTATATCAATGCTATCGTGATATCGTACTATTGTTGTCGGATGGTTCATCTGTGTCCATCCTCCTCCCATCTAATCTTTATGCATCTAAATACCATTTCACATGAACTAATGATAAATGCACTGATTTGCAGTCAACAATTTGAGATAGTATGTAACTGAAAACAACTTCTAATCGTATCAAACTGCGTTAAAGGATAAGAAGCACTTCACTTTCATTATTATTTATTTAGTTTCGTCACAGATTTATAACAATTTCGAAGAAACAGAATTAAAATAAATTAAATGAAAACTGCTGTTGTCATTTTGAATACTTCAAAATTACTTGTCAACTACAAATAAGGCATAGCACCCACCACCCTGTTAAATATCGCCTATAGTATAATGCTGCGACAACGATGAAAAATCGATGGTCATTGCTGTCTCACCGCGTGTTCGGTACAAGTTGCTTCTCGCTCTATTAATTGCTTTGGAGTCAAAAAAGATCAGTACTGGGCTCATGCTTTTGGAGTCGATAGATAATATTTCTAAGGGTTTCATTTATCAGAAAAGTTATATTAAAACCTTGTTCCAAAAAAAATACTGTGGATAAGATATTATAGAATGAAGATTTAATTATGAAGAGGTTACTGACATTAAACTGTTCTACTATACCTGTACCTCATAATTATGAGTAAAAAACTACTAAATCCACGCCGCTGCTCCACTAATGTCCATTTTACGCGGCGCTAGTGTCTGTCATTACATCAAAATGCATCAAAAATTAGTACCAACACCAGATGGTGGAGGACAGGGTGTCAAGAACCCTTAGCTTTCCACTCTCGAACATATAAAGAAATCACGCAACCAGCTTTGTTTACGCACGATAATAAAAGGAGCGTGTGTTTGGGGCTTTTTTTAGCGTGGTAAAATAATCAAATGAGTCCTCCTACCCAGAGCAGGGCGGGAGGGACTGTCAGACTCGGAATACTTACTAAAATCTACGATGTATTTCAATAGCCCTTTACGTTCTGGGGTCACGGTATTCGTTAGTCCGCAACCCAGGTAGGCCCTCTAAGAGGGAGCCCCGTTATTGTGCTGTCACTCTTTCAGGCGCGCGTGGAACACAACGCACATGCCCATGCCCGTGCGCGCGTGTGTTTGGGGCTTAACGATAATTGGGTATTGTCACTTTCGTAAGGTATGCCAATTATCATTAATTTTCTACCAAATAGTAGTTTTTTTCGTAATCTCGGGACGTCAAAATCTGTGTCAAAATGTTATAAAATAAATTTAAGACTGTGAATGATAAAAATATTTACAAAATATTTATCTACATCAATAAGTATTTCTATCATTTTGTTTTGGTAAATGTTTCGACATCCTTATATTAAAATATTTCTACTAGAGAAATACATGTATTTTGCGTAAAGGCAACACTATAAGAAATGTTGAAGTTGAAGAAATGAAATACATAAAACTTTGGATTGCAATCATTTCGCGATAGTGGCGCCTGCTGGTGGCGGTGCGTGGCAACTTTCTCGACGCATGGAACAACGCTTTCGCTGAGCCACGGGGCCTTAAGACGGGGATGCGAGATATAATGGGGACATGCACTTTTTATGCATACTTAACACAACACTAACGTAGCGCAAGCGCCATCAGGACATCATTTCCAAGCGGCCATTAATCCTGTTGCCCTACCTATATTGTTTTCTGTACCTATAGAGATCTGGTGTTTGAGATACAAAAGTTCCTAGTATAATTTATACTTCCTGCCCTGCCCTGGGTGGGACAACGCATATTTTGAAAGAAAAATAAAAGTATAAATTAATTATACTATAACTGACTATAAAGTCATCGTACATTATTCTTACTCCTAGTACTAGTACAAAGTTGAAAGCGCTACTGCTGAGATTAAGATCATGATTGTGTTTGATTTTAAAATCAGTAAAAGAAGAATATATTATGAAATTTTACCATCAATTTTGTCAATAGGTACCATCCACGGAGTCTGCTATATTGGGGTCTGCTTCCAGTCGAAACAGATGCAGCTGGATATCAATATTTTACATGGAGCGACTGCCTATCCGACGTCCACAACCCAGTAACTGGGTTGTTGCTCACCCTTTACTAGTATAGAACTTTAAAGACTAATGCATGACTTATCCTGTTTTTGTGACCTAAATTAATCGGGCGCTTTAACGTTAAGATGAAAAAAAAATGTTCCTTTTCCGTACACTACATGCTTATTTCATTTTCCATACAATAAATGCCGAGCACCATAAATACTTCAAGACAAGTATACACGATAAAATACGGAAATCATGTCCTGGTGTATTCTGGATTTCAAATTACGATTATCTGACTTATAATTTCCAAAATTAATGTAAAATAATAACTCGCTACTTATTGAACATTAAAGTGAACTCAGGCTCACCATCACTTAACATCTGACCTCAATACTCGGCTCTCGTGGCCCGCCCGTAATAAATTGTGCTTGAAACTTGTAATATTTGAAGATATTAATTCCCTGTCAGTAACCTGGAGTTTTAATTACGGCACTCGTAATTTAACGATGTCGTAAATTATTATTAATTCATTAGTTTCCGTTCAGGACTGATGTACTGAGGTCAAGGGTTAGGTGATGAGGTCGCAACTCTTTAGTGCTAATGGACATTTTGACAAATTAGTGACGGAAGCGCTGAAGTTGACGGCAGTTCTGTAAAAATTTAATATTTATCATTTTTGTCGGTTGTAAAAGAAATAATGAGGAATCGTTACGTTCTTCGTTCATTTTTAGAGTCCGTACCCAAAGTGTAAAACGTGACCCTATTTCTAAGATTCCTGTCTGTCTGTCTCTCCGTCTGTCAACAGTCTGTATCTCATGAACAGTGATAGTTAGACAGTTGAAATTTTCACAGATGATGTATATAAATGTTGCTGCTTAGGGAGATAATAACGTTTTAATGACACCTTAAAATAACGTAACGGGCACAACATAATAGGTACTCGTATAGTAGGATAAAGAAATTGTTTGATGAAATCTCAAACGAAATTGTCACTAGCTGTTTTCCGCGGTTTCAACCTCGCTGCTCAGCTTTTATTGGCCGTAGCGTGATGCTATATATAGCCTAAAGCATTTCTTAGCCTATAGATAGCATATTATCTCGATACTTTTTTTGCAATTTGTGAGTGTATTTTCTGAGATTAGTGTGTTTTAATCAAACAAACAAACTCTTCAGCTTCATAATATTAGTATAGATTGTTTAAACAGCTACAAACTATAAGAAATCACCTAACATGTTGGATCATGAAACAGATACGGTGACTTCAGCGCTGAATGACTAGATAGTATTGGTAGATATTAAGGGTCCGTTCACACAGACCGGCTCGGAGAGCATCGGCGCGCATTTTTCTTTTCACACAGACCGGATCGTATGCGCTTGGAGTTGGTCGGAGCGGAGCCGCCAACTATTTCACATAGACCGGCTGGAAGCGACCTGAAAGCGGATGCGCTCGGAGCCGGTCGGATGCGCTCGCAGCCGGTCGGAATCGCTCGCAGCCGGTCGGATACGGTCGCAGCCCGTCAGATGCGCTTGGAGCCGGTCGGATGCGCTCGGAGCCGGTCGGATGCGCACGGAGCCGGATGGATACCTACACTATTTGTGCTATCACTTGACTGACCTGCTGGTCTAGTGGTTAGTGACCCTGACTGCTATGCCGGGGGTCGTGGGTTCGATTCCCACCCAGGACAAATGTTTGTGTGATGAGCACGATCATTTGTTCTGTGTCTGGGTGTAATTTATCTATAATTTATGTATGTATTTAGAAATATATAAGTATGTTTATCAGTTGTCTGGTACCCATAACACAAGCTCTGCTTAGCTTGGGACTAGATGGCGTTGTGTGATAGTTGTGGAATATTATTATTATTATCAAAATGGCGGTCGGCGTGGAGAAGGGCGGACGCAATCGGAACCGATCGGATGCGCGAGCGAGAAAGAGCACGCAATCGGAGCCGATCGGTTGCGCGGGCGAGAAAGAGCACGCAATCGGAACCGATCGGCTGTGCGAGCGAGAAAGAGCACGCAATCGGAGCCGATCGGCTGCGCGAGCGAGAAAGAGCGCGCAACCGGAACCGATCAGCTGCGTGAGCGTTAAAGAGCATGCAATCGGAGCCAAACGGCTGCACGAGCAAGAAAAAGTACGCAATCGGAGCCGGTCAGCTCCTCTTATTATTTCACACCAAGCGCTTTCAAGCATTCTTAATGACAAAAGCAGTGCACATGCAAAAATAAACCTTACCACAAATATTAAAAACTCAGTTTTCAACGTGATAAGAATCTGCTCTCCTCTCCGAGCCGGTCTGTGTGAACGGATCCTTAATGGTTAGACGCAGACTTAACTGCCGCGCTGCAGCGCTGGCGAGCTGCTGAGCTGGTATTCATAGCATCGCCCCTGTAATGCCGGCAAATGGCTATAAACGCAAATCGCTCGCAAATCCAAAGCTTGGGACGTATGGCCATACAGCATGAAGAATATGAAATCCTTGTTATAAAATTAATATGAAAATCTATCCGCCTGCCTTTTCTCTACTATGTTGGAGTCGGCGTCCAGTCTAATTGGATGCAGCTGAATATACGTATTTCACATGGAGCGACTGCCTATCTGACCTTCACAACCCATTAACTGGGTGATTCGATACCCAAGACTGGTTTTCAGTCTTTCAAACTACTGACTAATAGTAACGACCATCAAAGACCTCATAATAAATGACAGCTGGAACCAACGGCTTTACGTGCTGTCCGAGAATTCTTGCATGCTGTAACTAGCTTGCGTTCTATAACATCACCGGGGTCGCGGGACTGTCTTATCGGCTCCGGAACGTAAAGGGCTATTGAAGGACATCCTGGTTTTAATCAGTACAAACCTGACAGTCCCTCCCGTCTTGCCCTGGTTGAAAAGACATATTGTCTTCATTCAGTTAATAGTAGTGTACAATATAAGTACCAGCAAAAATTTATTGCACTGGCTCAAAGACATTAAACTATATACGAGCAATAGACGGGACATCACGAAGAAATTTGTGATCCAAAACTTTTTACCAATAGGTAAAAAGTTCGGTCTAGTAGTCGCGTTGCTATGCAACGCTTAGATAGCGCTACTGACGCACGGCATCAACAATTTTGTATGACTATTTTCCCAATGCCCGCTATATAGGTTCTTTTAAATTCTCTTTGCACTGGCTCTTTTTTTTGTAGTTAAATCATCAAATGAGTCCGCCTTGGGTGGAACGGAAGATATGTACTATCAGACTCTTACTGACTAAATATCCACCCTGTTTCTTTAGTAGCCTTTGCGCTGCAGGGTCACGGCAATTACTCCAGCCCTCAAATATTGTTTAGGTATCTTATTCCCCGCTGTTCTCATGGGCAAACGCGTAGCTACACAGTGCAAGCGTCGATTTGTCGCGTTTACAATCAGCGAGTATTGCACCGCGATACGACTGTAGGCACAGCGAGCGCAGCCGCGGGACGTGACTCGTGTAGATATTATAGGCGCATGTATTATGGAAGTATACCGAACGATGCGCTTAAAAAATTGCAGTTACACTTTACACTCGTAGATATAATCATCCTACATGAGATGAATGAAGAGAGTTCTAGAACGGGTTCAGTGGCGTACATTGGGAGAGGCTTCTGCAGTGCACGAATACAGGCTGATGATGATGATGAAATCTATTATTTATCATCAATCTACTAGCCGAGCAATCGCAGCTATGCTCACAGGCATGACTGCGATTGCTTAGTTGGTAAGACCGTCCAATGTACTGCGAATCGATTGTTTCTTTCCACAATAAAACTATACTTGTATTATAATTGTTATTGTGTCATGATTATGTATGACGATGTGAGATGCAAAGGTGAATGATTTTATTGACATTTAAGGCAAAAATGGTGTTTCAATGTGACTGTTTCGCCAGTTTTTTTTGACTTATGTGTCTATATGTCAATGCTGTGCAAACAATGAATAATTGAATAAGTGTGATATCCATCTCGCTTTGATCATGCATCCATTTCTCTTGATACCTTACACAACTGCACAATAATTCTTACTTTACATTTCCTAACGCATTATAGTCGGTTACCGGATTTGGATCTTCATTTTCTATCACGATGAGCTTAGATTGTTTCTGCTTCTGGCACGTGATCAATCTACCATGAGTAAATGATCGAATAATGAATTTGCATGTTATTTACATTGTGTGTTTAGGTGCGCACATAATAAAATTGATTTGACTTCACAGTACGTTTTCGTTTCATATCGTTTCTTAGACAACCTAATATTTTCTTTGGCCTTCCTCTTCCTCTCCATCGATCAACATTCATACTTATCAACAGTCACTTTCTTAGTTACATGAGCCTCATCTCTCCTGTTCATTATTCAAATCAATGACTTTATGTAAAGCGATGGGTCCTGTATCCAAAGAGCTGATTGACAAATTTTCAATATAGGCTCTCTTCTTTCCATACAGAGAATCCATTAAAATGTGGTCTATTTCCGAAATTACTTTTGGTTTTGATTTACCAATTGTCTGATGTCTTCACATTCACGTAACAATTGTAACACGCGATTATTTCTCGTATCAACGAAATTCAATGAACTGTTGCAAGATAATTTTGTCAACATCCAAATAACGAGTTACCATAATGCGGAAAAGGTTAGGAATTGACAAACCACTTTTAACTGTCAATTAAACCAGTAATCAATGACCAAGCAACCTGTCTCATGATCAAATAGATTCTTTTGAATAACTTCCCACGCGTGGTTAACTTTCTACTTAACTTTAGAAATATAAAGTTACAAAAACTTGCCGACTCATATGTTATTTAATTATATGTGTAATAGAATTCTCGTTTGGTTTCCGCATAAGTAAACGATCTTGTGTAGAAATAATTCGTTAATTTGTTATAATTGAAGTACCGCAAGTGTAATTTCTCGTAAAGGTCACAAATATTGTGGTAAACAAGAAATTATGTCAAGAGGGCAACAGCCTCTTCTTTTCATAGGGTAAGTGGCAGTTAATAGCTTTTTAACCATTACGTATTTCTTCAACAAAGTTTCAAAAGAATTGACTCAACAAATTGCTGGTAGCATTTTGTAACTCCAGTACATCGTTGACTTCTGCATCATCGTTGTCGCTGCAGATCATCTCTTTATCTTGGCAGACAATGTGAGGAACATTGTGTGCCAAAACTGACTGATTGACCTCTGCAATACCAATCTTCTCATCATCTGTTTCCTTTCTGGTTTCCCCAGATGTTGACGTGTGTATTGAATAAATTTTCACGGAGTGACTTCTAAAAATGTTGTAACGAATCTAATCAAGGTATTATTTTTGCCAATACAGCCCACGTTCATAAAAGCTTTGTCTAACACCACGTACCGAAATAGCAAACATAAAAATAAATCCAACATACAGCCTTAACTAGCAGCCATCTCTCACCGCGAAATAACTCACTAACTGTATTAAGTAAAGCAACGGCTAAGGTAATGAACTTATCCGCAACCATTCCACCCAGACCCCCCGATTATCCACTCGCACCAAGATCTACGAGAGTTAAGGATTTGGGAGAGGTCTGGCTATAATGGTCGTTGAGTAGAAGGCTTCGGAGCGCAATACGCTCATTTGGGGTAATATTTCTCCCATCACGGCTTTTTGATGTGCTAAGCAGGTAAATCAGGTGCTTTTGATCCCAGATTGTATGTTAACGACGGTTCAGACTTGTAATTATTAGATTTCTACCAAGCTCACTGTTTTTGGAAAGAGATTTTCTTTTTTCGGAGATGTTGTTTCAATTAAGTGTGTCTTGGGGATTAGTGTAGCTTTCAGCTTGGATTTAAAACGTCTGCTCTATAATCTTCTTTGAAAAGCTTATGTTTTCTAATTTATTTCTTTTGGATAGTGCGTTAATAAATACAAAACACTTTAAAGCGCCTCGTCCACGGGGAGAGAATAGAGCTAGACAGCTTGGAGACTAATCTAATCTATACTCTCATTTCTACGTACGCGTAGAGATCATTAGAGCACCCTATTGCATTTTTTGCTCTATCGTAGGGTAGCTCTATCATAGAGAAATTTTGGCCTGCGTACACTACACTACTCGTAGACTAAATAAGTATATTCGTTCACTATATACAATTATACACTGGAAAAGAACACTTGGACGGATATGGGGGAGGCCTTTGCCCAGCAGTGGGACATAAATGGCTAATTAAAAAAAAAAAAAAATTCACTCTCAATCATAGCTCTCTCAGTTGAAAACATGTCGCGGTCACGCTTAACTGCTGCGATTGTGGTTTCTTTGTTATTGAAAAAGAAAAAAATATATATTAAAAGAAGCTGCTGGGTTAAACAATGGATACTAGACCTTAAATGCTTCACTAATAATTGTTAAGCAATGATTTTTTTGTTACGATGTTTATAATCATTATGAGATCTATTCCATAAATCTGGAAAGCCTTGATACATGTATCATTTTAATGGTTTCGTCTTTTGACCAAACACGTTTCGACATTCTTCAAGGTAATAAAGCAATGCAGAATTCTACATTAAATAAACAAAACACGTGTTTCGCTACTCAAGCCCTAGCTAGACTGATTAAGGCGGGTAGACAATTCGAGAGCTCTCTATTCATATCGCTTGTCTCGGTCTCGCACCTGCGTCCACGATGCCTTCCGAGAGTAGCCGAGCGTGTCTACGTAGACTGTAGTGATACTCTAGCTAGGGTAGTCTCGCTTATGTGTACACGTCGTAGAATGCCCTATGAGACTCGCTCTACGTTATTTTAATCTATCGTGGACGAGGCGCTTAAGATTTGACTCACTCATCAACTAGGCAATATAATATAGTTACATCACTGTTTAACTACTATGTAAACTTCCAATCCTAAATAATAATATGGTCTAAAGGGCCAAACAAATTGAACCGAAATAAATAAGTAGTATGGCAATGGTTAAAAGAAAAATATTCCAAATATACAGTTATTAATATTATCATCTATTAAAACTTAACCATCTCATACCGTAGTCAACAAACTCATTCAGAAAAAACATTAAGGAAAAGGCGGCAAAATAAAACGGAAAAGGAACGCCAAGCGAGTTATCGCGCGTCGACTTTATCTATGGAAATCTATGCGCGGCGCGAATGGAACCTACTTTTAATTAAAACTTTCTTATATCCTTCCGTGGGCTTCCATTTTTTTTAGGTTAGAATATCGCTGAGAGCTCATGACTCCTGCATTTGTAAGTGGAAATAGAAATTGTTTTATTGTCTTATTTTCATTTGCATAAATGTTCTGTTAATTATTATCCAAGGTGTTTTTTTTTAATCACGCTGATTATGTTTTAGTTATACAGTCTTTATCGTAGTGAATTGTTAGGATTTTACTATTCAACAATGGAAGTTTATCATCCGATACTCTAATCTTTCGTAAACTTGCTATTTTATTTTTATTTCTTAGTTTTGTCTAGCTCGTCTTACCATCCTCCTGGGAGATTGGTGTTATACATCAGCTATAAATGCAAAGATAATAAAACTCCGGAAACCCACCCCCATTTTGCTATAAAGCGGGGTACACACCTGCGACACGCCGGATTAATGGCAGCTCTACAACTAACACGGCTTTATTATATTGCAGTAGTTGTACTAGTTTCAAATGCACTCGCAACGGATTCCAAACTGTTACAGTTGTTCGCAGTTTTAGGAGCGTGTAGTTTTACGAATTGACTACAGTTGGGGACCCGATTCTACAGAATCCGTACACAGGTGTAAATGCCAGTACTCCTGAGTTGCAGATGTAAAATATTTTTTTTTTTTCACTTATAATTGTCTTAATTATTTTTTGAACTTTTGTCATAAATAAAATAAAGGTAAAAAGCTTTAAAAGTATTAAAAAAACAAAATGTAAAAACCCTAATGAATGAAAACTTTCATTATAGTCTTATTTTAATTCCCATTTATGCAGCTTGTGCGAAGGAACATGCAAACATACCGAAATATTTTTTATACGTAATTTGGATGTAGTGATTTCTAAAACAGCAAATTTCGTACCTAAGAACTACGATATCTATCATTAAAATCATCGTATCAGCCGATGACGCTTAGGATTTATAACTATAAAGCAAGTAAAACCGTTATACATAGTTACATCAAGTAGTAACTACATCGCCACCTCGCTGTCAATTTGACATTTATGACAGCTGTCAAATTATACAACAATAAAAACACCTGGCAATCTCTAACTCTCATGTGCTATTCCAAAATTAAAAATACCATTGTAAATCCGAAAAAACACCGAAACTATAGAAAGCACCTAAAATTTTATGTAGTATTTCGTTTGGGGTCAAAAACCTTAATTGTCATTTTAGAGGTAAGACTGATAAACAAACAGAAAAGTCTAAATGAAAATATAGAGCATAAATACTACGCATTAATTTACGAAGTATAGGTTACAAGGTAGAAAAAATACTCTGGAGTTAATATCGTGGAAACTCTGCTCCAAGACGACAATTAATGAAATAATATTACGGAGCAAACACATAATAATTATGTTATAATATAGTAAGTGCTTCAGTATTCGCTTAGAACACGAGCATTACTCTAAACATCATAATTTCATTACGACGTACACTAGTACACCAAGTACGTAGGTAGGTACTTAGAGCTCTTGCTAGTAATTGCATGGCATTTACGATGATACAAGTTAACGCAAAGTTTATGATAAACGACGTACTTAAGAGCAACTTAACAGGCTCTGCAATTCAACTTATTATTTTGACCTTCTTCGTGTTACAAAAAACTTTAATGACAAGTTATAAGTTCAGATTTTACGTGTCATTAAATTTAACTTAGAATGGAAGATGATTTGTTATTTTTTGCAGTAATTTTAGTCATTGAGAGAATAAACTAATTTCGATCATCATTCAAGCGAAAGTATCAAAATAATAAATTACTTTGTTTTCGTTCACGTCTCACTTAATGAATAATGTAGTTGTTTTTTTAATCCATGAGTCACGCACGCAACTCTTCTATTAAATTCTAAACTTTTGGTAATATGACAAAAAAACAGCATATTTTGTTAAAAGTTGGTTGCTTCATTTCCCATACACTTACTTGAAACGATACATCATAAATGTCAAAATACGTCAGTTTAGAAGCTATAACCCCCCAAAATTATGGTCATAAGTGCAATTAGTTCTGGTTGCTGTATTTCTCCAAGACCCCGTCATCAGATCCTGAACTTATTACCAAGACACTATCTGTAACCTTTTCAAACAAAAGAATTTTCCAAATCGGCCCAGGTTTCATCGTCATCGAGAAATTGGGGAATATATAACATGAAACAAAAGATTTCGACTAATTGAGAACCTACCCTTTTTTTCGAAGTTGGTTAAAATGGGACACTCAGTCTCCAGTGTAAGTGTTACCCACCCTTCCCCCTGTTGTAGGAAAGTTGTCGGCTTTCCACACAATATAGTTCTGCCAAGCTCCCAATCGTGCGGCCATATTGATTCAGTGAATAAATTCCACACAAGCACACACAATAAGTATGTCGAACCGCTGCAGCTCGCAATTGTTCCCCGTTCTTTGTTCGACAAACAAATTAACTTTATGTTTTTACTTGTGAAGCGGTTTACAATTGTTTTGTGGGCAAAGTAGTGTAAGTGGCTGTTAAGTGAAATAAGATGCAAAGATTTAGCAACAGTTTACGTGTTTATGACAATATACGGTGTATACCAGTCTACAGGCTAAAACAGACAATTACTATAATGCCAAAAGAAAGATATTCGTAATAAAAATTAGACTCTTAAGTATATAAATGTATGAAATCTTTTTAATTTCATCAGGTATTCCAGTGGGCTCTTCGTGCTTAGGTAAGCGTGGGTTATCGAGTTGGGAGGCGTAGTTTAGCACCACGATTTATGTATTGTAAGAAAACTTTGGTACTTAAAATAACGTCCACCGAGAACGTGGCAGCGAGTGCCCTTCATCAGTCATCATTCTATGACAAAACTGATGTTCCACACTAGGGCCGCCTCGCCAGAGCTCGGAGTTCGTTTAAGAGGTTATAGGAAAGAGGTTGCGCCGACACGTATAATTTTACGTTTAGCAATTACGAAGAAATACTAAAGCTACCACCCTCACTGAGCCGGCGTGGTGGATTATGGCCCACTTCCTCTCACAGAGAGGAGGCCTTTGACCCAGCAGTGAGAACACTTATAGGCTGATGGTGAATCAGAGTTACGTATCTATGTTCATTTTGAAGTACCTATTTATATTTAAATAAAAAACTAGGTACTAAAAGACTTGGACTTTGTATGAGAGAGCTGTAATTTAGCATACTTACGTTGTTTCGGGGTTAAAGTGATAAAATACATAAATTTTTTGGTTACCTGGCACTGCCGTGGCTCAACACGTACTTGGGCGGTTTTAAACTACCATGCACGCCACATACAAGTGGAGTAGAAAACTGCGACGATTATGTTTATTTAAAAAAATGACAACACCGATGGGTCTACATTTTATCGTGTAAACTGCGATGTGCAGACGTGTGTCAGTTTATGAGTTCGTTGACCGTGACAGACGACTTCACAGCTGTAACCTGAAAGACACAATAATTGTAAAATAGTTTTATATTAACACTATAAAACAAATTGGAGTGAATTAGGTCCTTAAGTATTTCGTGATAACTAAACCATATTGCAGAACGAACACTCAAATAAAGCACCATTACTAACTTCATGGAAAGGTCATAGAACAAAATAATATTTTTACAAAGCTGATGATCCCCATAAGTTACTAGTAATTAATAGTCAAGCAGTTTTTTATCTAGAGATGTTATACTCGTATTATAGAATTACCAGTAATGGCTTGGGTTCATAAGCGAGACTCCAATTGTAACTAGATTTCTTTGAGTGAGGATCAGGTCTGAAATTTAACAGGTTCAGCATTGTTTTAGGACTTTCTCATTGATTAATATTCAATCAAATCGCGAGGAAATCTCTTTAAAGGAACTACCAACTAATTCAATAAACTCCGAATTCACCATCCATCTTCGGAATTCTAGTCGTATCTACTTTTGTATAAAGCCGTCAGTGTCACTTAAGATAAAGTCTTGCGCTAACCGCGGCACTTGAAGCGATGGGGTGGTCTACTTCGGCGGGACAAAGTTCCCGGCGTCGCTAAATCAAGTGTGTTGGCGCAAACCGCGGCGGTCACATTTCGCGCAATCACGCCACCTAATTGTCTAAGTTTGGTCTCAAGTTGGTGAGTGACGGCGGCTGCTCCGTGTGTGCCACCGTAACCTGCTGCTACCTGTTTAAACGTTTTTGGGATTGTTTCGTATATTTTACTTTTAATGAGTTAACGTAACATTACTTCTGTTATCTTCAAGAATCCTGAGGTCCTCATATAGAACATTATATTCAGGCATGTTTAATCATTTGTAAAAAAGCGCTAGATTATTATCATAGCTATCAACCACAAATCCAGTTGGGTATCAACATCATCATCAGCCAGAAGACGACCACTGCTGAACAAAGGGATTCCCGTTAGACGGCCACGCTGATCCATCATTCGCCACTTGCATGCATCAGTGTGGGATGCCGTCGAGAAATTCGTAATGCATGAACTTAAAACTTTTCCTGATGTAGTACTGGAATTCAGAACCGTATCAGTACCTCTTGGAATGAATTTATCCTATGAGATCATTATAATAAAACTTGATTGTCGTCACAGATTCTCAATTGAGTCTCTTGAACAACTCAAATAGTTTCAAGAAAAACAAACTGGGAAAACAAAACTAATAATAAAGTAATTGGTGAGTTTTTTTCTGGAAACTTGTACAACTTTTTAGGAAAAATGTACCTACTAATATTATACACAATGTTGTTGATGTAAATGACTGGGATCATAAATGCAACAATGATAATACAATACTAAAACTTTAAATAAAACTTAATACACTATTTAAAAATATCGCCAGGCGATTAGTCTTCTTTTCACGTGAGTGCTGGCCTGTTCTTATGTCATAGAATCAGGATTGACATAGAACGAGTTAATGCTGCCAGTGTTCTGGACACTGTTCCCGTTGACGTCCTATTCTTTGACGCCTTTTGAATGTTATTTTATCTTGTTTTTTTTTTTGGTAATAAAGATAGTTCTAAGTTTAGGCATTATACCGACCTAAGTATACTAACTGGTGATTTGTGAGAATAGTTCCAACTGGAATTAGGCGCAGGTTCCTAGGTGTTAGGAAAATGAGTGGTAATTTGGACGAGATTAAGATCTATGAGTAGGTGGCTCAAGCCTCGTTACGCGTTGCTCTACAATTTGGATGTAACCACCGACAGCTGTTCTAGTATTATGTTGAAGTCAAAATAATTGTAGTAATGATGGATGGATAAAGTATGGAAGCGAGCTTATGCTTGCCCAAAAATAACGTACCTAACTATACAACTTTATAATTTACATTTTGCTTTACCGAGAACTAACTCAAAGTACCTAAATATTGTGGAAATATATGTTTTTATAAATATTTTTGATAGCTGCTTAAAGGTTACTTACTGGACTTGCGGTCTTCTACAAGATGTTGGTAAAGTTAATAGCATACCGTCAGGTATATAATTAAGTTTCTTTGAAAAACTTTGCTGCTAAAATCAGCCGCAAATGATTTTCCAGAAGAAACAAAACCGTTTAAAATGTCAAGTTAATTAAATAAAGGTCTAATAGTACACTAATTGAGAGCGGGGTCGCAGGTCAGCCCCAACAATGGGACCGTTTTTAGCTAATATAAGGTTAAGGTCAACCTGTCAATTCACATCACAAAAAGTACTTTTTGCAAGTCTTCAAATCTATATTTAAACAAGGTTCTTTAAAAAATATTTTTGTAAATTGTTTCCTTGTGTACTGTGTTAATTAGCCTCCACTTCTTTGAAAATGTTATTTCTTTTTTTACTGCTCCATTAGCATACTCAATTCTATTAATAGATTGATGGTATATAAAGTAATAAATAACTTAATTACATCAAGATCAAAGTAGGTCCTATATCGATTTTATAAGGGCAAAGTCAATTTGATGCAATTGGAGTTATTTAAGTCAACTTTATAGAGAAGAAAGGTCAACACACCATTATTCTTTTATGGAACCTAAATAAATTGAGACACTTCACCACATTTACTTCAGAAAAAATAGTCGTAAAGTCAACATTATTCGTAATTCCGTCACACAGACAAACTACAACATATCTATCTTGTTTGTAGACCGCAGTGCCCTAGGCCTGCAAGACAAACTCCACGGTGGCCGAGATAGGGCGCTAATGTCTGTTTGTGCCAACTTTGTGCACCCCCGCGCTGTCGCGTTGTCACCAGATCGTTGCGGTCGCCGAGACTGTCCTGTGTTGCCGAGATTCTTTATCGAGACGATAAAACTTTTTGTTGTAAGTCACTTGTTAAGAGAACGTGGTTAACCGCTGTGATACTTGCTGGGAAGTCGAGTTTTTATTTGAAGGGTAATTGCGTTGCTGAAATAAAAGATGAAGTATTTTTCAGGTTTGTTTTTTTAGGTTATGACATGAACCTTTGAGTTTGGACTTAAATCCTATAGCTTTTTTTATCAAAACGAAATTTGCATGTGACCTAATATGAAAAAAAAAAAGATTAATCTTGGCATAAAAATACCAAATTTAATAAGGTAATGAGAACTATGTTACACTTGATGAGATTGAAATCCCTCACGTATTGTGGTGCCTCACCAATGGTAGCTTGGTCAGGTTGAATGCGGAAGTGAAGGACATTAATATATATAAGAATATTGTAGCAAAGTTGGGAAAGGCCTATGTCTAGCTAGTTGAATTTGTTTTGTTGAATTTCATGGTGTGAATTTTCCGAAAAGTTGGAGCTTTACCGTTTAAAAATAATTTGTCCCAAAATTTTCTCCATTCGTTTTGTCAACAGCATCTGAACGTTTTTGTCCAAACTTATCCAACCGGCACCGCAGCCTCCAGCCTCCCGGCATTCCGGCAAGCTAAGATCACCACAGTGCAACCTCTTTTATTTATCATTATAAATTACTGTCTGTTTATGCCATTATGCTAATTAAAAAAAAACCGGCCAAGTGCGTGTCGGGCCACGCACAGTGTAGGGTTCCGTAGTTGCCCATCAAAATACTTATGCGAACTAAGTAAACTGATTCGCTGAATTTAATTTTAAAAAGAAGAATATTCAAAATCGGTCCAGGCTTCTTTGAGAAATCGGGGAAAATACATTAAAAAAAAAGATTACGGCGAATTGAGCAATCCTTTTTTTGAAGTTAGTTAAAAATAGTTGACAATAAAAACCTAACTATCCCCAAAACATATCCACCTATTAAAGCTGTAAAAATAAAGTTGACAAACTTACATTTGCAGTTGAAGAACATGTTCTCCGATACATTTCGTATACGAAAATAATGTCATCCAAGTACGTTTTATAAGTTGGTCGACTATTACTCGTAAACTTGTAAAGCCTACTTAATCATGATATTTTTTTTTAAAAGTTCGTTATATATAGGTACTACTATTCTGAATTTTTTCACACCCCCAAACATAACCGTTTAGCTGGTAGAGGGGGGGACACTCGAGTCGATCAAAAATTAGCACTTAAAGCTTAATATTTCACAAACGAATCTTTTTATCAAAAAATTGTTAATGTAAACTATCAATATTTTCATTAAAGGCCTTTTTAATGATACCGCACACTAAGGGGTACGCGAGAAAAAAAAAAAACATCCCCACTTTACGTGTACAGGAGGTACCCTAAAAAAAATATTTTATGAGATTTTATTTAACCACTTTTTCGGCGCAACAAATCCTTATATTTACACCAAATTACAGCTTTCTAGTATTGGGCGTCTCTGAGCTAGCTGCGGACAGACGGACGGACGGACGGACATGGCGAAACGGATTCCTTGTTGACTACGGAACCCTAAAAAAAAGATATTTGTGTGACCAGGTTTTGATAGAAAGTCATGTTACGGAAATCAGTGGAAAAGCCAGCCAATCATTATAGGGTCACTTATCGATTTGAAAGTTTTAATTTATATAAACTTCAAAGTTTAGGCTTCATTGAAAAGGTGCATGATTTGAAAAGAGCCATCAAATTGTCAAATCATTTGTAACTCTTGCTTTGAAAAACTTTAGTACTTTAATAAAGCCTTAGGGACTTTAGTCATGGCGCGATGCGACGCGACGCGATTCGTGCGAAATCAAGTCGATTGCCGATTTAAGTCGCACGTATTTACTAAGAGAGCAGTGGTGGCCCAGTGGTATCGGTCCCGACTTACGAGTTGTAGGTCGTGGGTTCGAACCCCGCCAGGCGCATTACTTTGTGTAATTTATTTCATCACCACTGCTCTCAAAAACGGTGAAGGAAAACATCGTGAGGAAACCGGCATGTCCTAGAACCAAAAATTCGAAGACATGTGACATCCACCAATCCGCACTGGGCCCGCGTGGTGGATTATGGCCCACTCCCTCTCACAGAGAGGAGGCCTGTGTCCCAGCAGTGGGAACAATATAGGCTGATGATGATGATGATGTATTTACTAATGGAGTGATGCAATGAAAATCGACCGTGCACTTCAAAAATCCACCTTACTACTACGACATAAAGGCGCTGCAAACTGCAAACGAGTAGTTGCGCAATCGAATTTCGAACACAGAATCATGTGCATTGTCATTAGGACGTACATGCAATTCGATATCGAGGATATCTGTGAGCGATATCGTCAATCCGTGCGACTCCATTAGCAAACACTAGCGATCGTCCATACATTTTCTTCGGCCGATATCGTCAATCGATGCAATTCGATATCGCATCGCGCTATAAGTTAAGTCCCTAACACACTTTCACCAGTACAATTACTGCGTGGAAAAGTTCCTTCAGACATCTCCAACACAAAGGGAATCGTTTTCATTACTCTGCCCACGCTCCGATGGCTCAAGCGTGTACTCCCCGTAATTCAATCTACAAGCGGATCTTCCTACCTTGAGAGAAACAAAACAAACATATCGAGACACGTGGCAGAACCAGGTACTAAGCTCAAATGTACTAAGTTTGACGTTTTGAAGGCTTTTATCTTTACAAGCAGCGCCTCCATGGGGTGCAAAGATAACTTTGTCGGGTGTTCAAGCCTCTATTGGCAGGTAAATGTGTATTATTGGTATATTTTTGGAGGCATTTTGTTTATTCGTCAATACTGTATCATAAAAATCTAATATTATAGAACACGTAAAGTGTTTATACGAGTACTAAGAAGAGTTATATAGAATAAAATATTCTAAAACCGAAGAGTTTGTTTGTTGTTATTTGGTGGAACGCGCTAATATTAAGAACTACTGGTTCGTTGAAAATGTATTGGATAGTAGTAGTTGTATGTTAGTCTATTCATGGAAGAAGGCTATAGGCATAACATCACATAGCTACAAATAGAAGTTGAGCAGCAGGAATGAAACCAGAGGAAACAGCTGTGTACTTTATTTATGAGGCAAAACGGTACTATAATCATAACTAGTACTACTATAATCTGGTAACTGTCTAAAATACGGTATCTGCGTGAATGAGTAAAAACTTCCATTCATGGTAAAAGTAGTAAATAGAACCATTTCACTAATACCAAAACCGGTATGTAAACGAGTCTCGTTTCTATTTGGGGCCCGTTTTATTTCAGGTCAAAGTATTACTATCGACGTGCGGCCTACTGCACCATAAGGTTCAATATTGAAATGGAAAGTCAAGATCACTCTGTTACTATGTACCTCAGATCATTCGAAACTTTTACTCTCTCGTAAAATATTTACTCATAATTACAAGTAAAAGTAAACGCTATCATGGAAGCATCATGTATCTATCTCGTTTTAATGACCAACTGGTCAAGAACATTAAGAATTAATCAAGTTTTTGCAATAAATAATGTTCTATCATAATTACCTCTGCCTTTTTTTTTTTTTTTTTAGCGTTGTAATATCATCAAATGAGTCCTCCGGCCCCGGGCAGGGCGGGAGGGACTGTCAGACTTCTACTGACTAAAATCCACGGTGTCCTTCAATAGCCTGTTACGTTCCGGGGTCACGGTAAGGAAATAATCCCGCGACCCCGGCAGGCTTTGGCCCTCTGAGAGGGGGGCTAATTACCTCTGCCTGGCAAATAAATTGAGAACTTGAGACAATTCGTCGAAATTGTATGTTTAATTAATCTTCTGGAACATTTACAAAAAAATAAAATGTAATCAGTCTTTTGATTGTCTGCCTTCAGAAAATAAAAATAGAAAACGAAATAATTGAGTAAAAATCGATTTCGTCAATTTATTTATTACCAAACTAAGGTACCTAGGGAGGATTGTTCTATGATACCTAGACACGATTCGATTATGCTCTAATTATAGCAATAAAAGATAGAACTTCTTAGTCAATTTATGAAGTTATTATTAGAAGATAAGAAATGTAGCAGATATACTCGATGTTTTTTCTTCGTCGATGTTTACGATGTCCAAACTAAAGTAATTAAATTGCAAAGGTCATAGTGGCACATGCCATCAATGTCGAACTCATGACCTCAATACAACAGGAGAGGTCGTAACAACCGGGTCAACATTACAAAAAACATCAATCATTTTACATTGCAAAAAAAAACAAGTGTTACGTCATCAGCCTTATATTCTCCCACTGCTGGGACACAGGCCTTTCTATGAGAGGGAGTGGGACATAATCCACCACGCGGGCCCAGTTCGGGTTGGCACATGTCTTTGATTTTGGTTCTAGGACATACCGGTTTCCTCATGATGTTTTTCTTCACCGTTTTGAGAGTAGTGGCGATGAAATAAGTTGCACAAAGTAGGTAATGCGACTAGTTGGACCTATAAGTCGTAAGTCGTAGCCGATATCTATTATTGGGCCACCATTGCTATGCTGCACGTGTTACAAAATGCTACAAAAAAACATCTGCTCCTAAAAACAAAGACCAAATTCCCGACCGTTTTTCCCACGGGCTGTTCATTTCTCCCCAACGTCATATAATACGTAAAGAACGTACGTTTTAGAAGGCACTCATGTAGCTGCAACTTTTATTATTCATTAGAAGCAATAGCTTCGGTAATAAGACTGTTTCTATTCGCGGCGCGGATACCGGTGTTGCTACTGCCAGTTTTGGTCCCTTTTACTGGGGTAAATGGGGCTTTAGGGCGAATTTTGGGACCTTTAATGTTTTCGGTTTTAGGCGGACGTGAAAGGACATTTGGCTAACATTTTGCGTTTAGATTTTGATGGTACTTAGGTGGTTGATGGTTATTCTAATTTATGACCTGCCAATTCGTTTTTGTATGAGCTCATCTCCGTTTTTTTCACATTGTTGTTTTTTGGTAAATGTAACAATTTGGTTTCAACAAAACTACTACTTATCTTGATAAATCGAAGGCAATTTCTGCTAGTATTAGAACCCACGCTTTCCTAAACACGCAAACCCTTGGGCTATTTAATTGTCCCTTCTACTTCACCACTGTCATCAGGTCACTACAAAGTTATCGTACCCTATTCACCTTACAAAATCACCACTTTAACCCTCAACAAAGTAAGGCAACACAAAGTCCTTCCTCTGGCAACACAGTGGGCCTTATCACGATGTTTTAACGGCGTCCGAACGAAGAATGGGATCGCTATTGTAATTTGTTGGTGTTTTACCGTTTTATGGCCCCTGCCTTATTCATGGGGATGTTATGGGCTCCCGGCGATCGCTTCGTTAACTATGTATCGCGGACGGGGTTGCTACACGTAAAAAACCGTATGGAGAGGTTTATGTGTCTGGGAGAATGTGTTACCTCGTGGCATTGATAATCGCAAATTGTTTTCGTACCACTAGTGCTGGCTCAGAAATAGATGACAATTTCAAAGGTATTGTAGGACGTCTTTGTGCCCAGTGAGACAGTAAAGGCTGATAAATCTAAAAAAAAAAGGAAACTCGCTTATTTCAGGCATTTACCGTCTCAGAAATAACACATTTAAAATGCCGACTAAATTAAATTTAAAATGGTGTAAATTAATCAATTAAGTATTCGTAGAAACTGCTAAGCTACTTATCTGTTCTGTTGACCTTATGGATGTTTATGTGAAATCTATGTTACATAATATGCACCTCATACATAGGCATCTAGATGTATAAATATATCGACATTTGGAGAAGGCAAACTGATTAAATCATTTACATATTTCCCTGCAAATGTGAGTACGTATACACAATAGATAATTGCGCTATCACATTTCGAAACCATTGTTGATATACCTAATGTTCTCGTAGTTATTTCCTCATAGAAATTCTTAAATACACAATCAATTTGTACAGTCAAATATGCAAATACAATGGAGGTGTGAGATTGTATCAAAACTAGCACTGGGCCCCGGCTTCACAGAGTTTGTTAAGGTAGCAGTTTAAATTATACAAAATATAGCCCATGTATGTTACTTACTTCTAAAGAGGTTTTGTATAGGTAAAGAAACTTGAAATTCGGATCAGTAGTCTTTAAGTTTATCCATTACAAACACACATACAAAATACCTAATCGTTTTTATGGTCTATTCCCATCCAATACCAAGAGCTAATACCATTTGGTATTAGTTTATTTCCGAATTAATTTTGTATTCTCAACGAGTACCACATTTTTAAAATAAAAATCTATTACTACCGAATACCAAAACGTGACTTTTTGTACACTCAGCTACACAAATTACATACTATCGATGCAAGGGTGAGCGAAGCAAGCTCGGGACTTGTGGTTGGGGCACCCCGACTCGGACAGGTTAGGTTACTAAAACCTTGCAAACAGAAATAGGAGCCATTGTGTAGGTCATTTTACACCTTAATTAAAATCACTCAAAGCATTTTAATTTTACTGAACCTGACTGTACCTAATTTCTTCAAACTTGTTTTGGTATTGGTTTTAAAATGTGGTACTCATTGGGAATTCAAAATAAATTCGGAAATAAACTTACACCAAATGGTATTAGCTCTTGGTATTGGGTGGGAATAGATTGTTTTTATCTATTGTACTAGCTTTTGCTAAATCCTCCTTATTGCCTATGTAAACCAGCTTTTAGCATTTTTTTTAGTGAAAGAATTTTTGAAATTGGTCCTGTAGTTTTGGAGCCTGTAATGCAAACAATTAATCAATCTTTCCTCTTTATAATTATTATTAGTGTCGATATTATGTTTTTTTAGAGTTAAAATTTAGTTATGCACTATGTTGACATTTCCCGGCTCCTGTCAGCGTGAAACGACTTCTATCAGTACTTAATTCGCCATGAAGTCATCGTAGAAGGTTAAAACTACCCTCCAAGGAGTAGTATTACCCCTCCTAACTTCATGCAAGAAGAGACTGCGAAGGTTACAGTAGCTTCGAGTACATACAACAATTTTGTAAACTTTGTTACAAGTTCCGAAGACGGATAGGTCAGCTTGCTAATTGAAGTTTCTTGCGTCGGTAGTTCTTCGGAAAAGTTCCAGTTAAGCGTTTAAGAACCGTACTCACTGCTGCTTAGGAGGAAGAAACTTTTAGAGGTTTCTTTTTTTAGTTTGTGATGTGAATTTGTATCTATTGCTAAGAAAATCATCGCCTTTACGCTTAAAAAGTCGTGAAAGCTTTCTGAGACTTACGACTTCCTCTTAAATTGATGCCTCAGATGAAAGATGTGAACTGTAGAGGGAAAGTAATCTTGCCTATCTTTCTTTATCCAGCATAGCATGTTCCTCCTGGGTGTAAACTGCAATGCTTATCTGGAAATCTCTAAATCGATAACGAGCTTAGGTTGACCGCTGTAAAACTAATCTACTAATTAGTAAGGCGTCTGGAGTACTTATCCAGAAGATGCGCGTTCGTGTCCCAGACTCAGCAAAATTTTTCTTTCCTCAAAAATATCTTCACCAACACCTTCCTGGATTTGATAGACACAATTTGAGTTTATCAGTGAGTACCGATAAAAGAAGTATGTATAATATATCATAAATTGTCATGTCATATTGTATTTGTTTCGTCACCAGAACTACATATTTTTCTAACTGTAACAGACGTAGTAGTCCTGCATAGTGTGTGAACAAAACTATAACATTAAATATTACATTTGTATCAAACATGAAGGATGAATCATCAATACAACGATGACGGTTCTACATAATAATATAATCATAAATACATACATCATTATTCCAAGGGGGTAGCAACTGACTGTTAGGAATAGTACGTCTCTTCTCACCGTTATTTAGCACTTACTTATACCTTGAAAGTATTATAACCATATTTCTCTAATAATGACCTCAGATTTAAATTCCATCTCATTCTTACACAAATCTCAAAATTCCAAATAGAACCCCAAATTCCATTAACTTTGATCATTAAGAGTTATGATACTGAATGAAATTTCACATAAAATAATAGAGGTGTAATATAACCAAAACACGGTACTATTGGGAGCAAACTGTCCATTTCATTCTGTAAGTTATTTTCGCTCGGGAGGCGAGCATTTCTCGAGCTCACCTTTGACCTTACGGTCCAAATGGCCGTAAGGTGGGCGACATTGCCGATAAAAGGTAAGTAGCCGCTCTGTAAACATGTGTGTTTAACTGTACTAGTAGTTGTGCAGCGAGAGACGGTTTATATTACAAAGTAAATTTAAATGTTTAAGTATTGGTCATTTAATTTTTTTGCTTAATTAATTTTTTAACGTCATAAAATCATCAAATGCGTCACCCAAGGACGGATGGGAGGGACTGTGAGACTTGTACTGACTAAAATTCACGGTGATCCTTCAATAGCTCTTTACGTTCCAGGGTCACGGTTATCTGATGAGACAGTAAGGCCGTGTGTTTAAAATGGAAACCGAACCTACAATTTTACAGTCAACACATTGTCTGTCATACTAACTCAGTTATTCGATGGCCACGATTAGAATTCATATTTCTTTCTTCAAGGAAACTTTACTTCAGGGAAATTATAAAATATGCAAGGATGAATATCTGAGGGCTGAAACTAGTTACTGTTGTGTCCATACAATCATGTTAACAAGCCCTGACGGGTTCAGTCGTAACAAAGTTATGTAAAGGAACAAGCCAAGATTTTTCTTTCCTTGAACCACTTTATGAAAAGAATTTTCTAAAAGTACTTATTTTACCTATTTATCTGAACTTTTCTGTCTGTGCCTCTTTTCTGAGTTGAGTTTGGGGATTGTTCTTTCAGTCAAAATCTAGTTTTCAGTTTTTCTTCTGTTATTCCGTACATTTTTTTTTTAATATTAGTATCAAAGTTTGAGACACGTAATTGTGATCATTTCAAGATTGTGTCTGTAGTTGAATGGATGTTAATGAATGTGTCATGTCAAAAATAAAATAATTTGACTCAAAAACATTACATTAATATAATTAAAAGAATTGAAAACCAATAAAGTTCTCGTAAAATAATGTCAAGTTGGATTTCATTATGAATAACTTTTACTAATGAACCAAAGTTGAAATCGTAAAAGAATATTAAGGTGTAGAACCTTATACACATCATATTATCACATTTTGTAGAGTTTAAGCATTTTCAGCAGCACTACGACTAACAAATTCTAAGTCCAAACATTCAAGTCCAACAGCTTACCAGCTCGCGGCCTCACTTTACATTCGGTCGAACGATTCCTAAAAGTTCTCAAGTGCATCCACGCTGTATGTAACCGGTGATAAATGAAATAATTTTATTTCTCCAAGAGTTTCAGGTCTTACAAGTGATTTATAGTTCGCCGGGGGCTCGAACCTGCTCACGGGGATTACGTACCGGAACTAGGGGGAACGGGGGAGGGAGGGAAGAAATAAAACTGTTTCGATTTGTGGATTCTGCGGGGAGGTTTAAGGTTTTTAGAGTTTAAATGTGGTTTTGAAAGTGCGAATAAGCGGGGAGTAGTTAATTTATGGTTTTGCTACAATAGAAATGTGGTTTTGCTAAGAGCAAAACCTTGTTGAAGATTCATAAACCTTCAATTTAAGTACATATTTATTGTTATGTATACAGACTAGTTAAAATCTAGATTGTTTTCTTCAACCAGGTTTCAAACTTTCGTAAAGGAATCTAAATGATCGGGCACGCCGCAATTGCGGCGGTAAGACCCCTCTTTGAGGAGTGGCTGGAGAGACGTCACGGCGTCCTGACCTATCGGATGACGCAGGTCCTCACCGGACACGGAAGTTTCGGGAGGTACCTGTGCCTGATGGGGAAGGAGGAAACGCCCGGGTGCCACCACTGCGAAGATCGCCCGGAGGACACAGTAGAGCATACGGTGCAAGACTGTCCAGCTTGGGCGGTGCACCGACGTGTTCTCACGGCGGCGATAGGCGGAGACCTCTCGCGCCCGGCATTGGTTGCGGCCATGCTGCGGGGCGAGACGGAGTGGGAAGCGGTCTGCTCCTTCTGCGAGGCAGTAATGCTGGTGAAGGAGGAGGCGGGCCGCGAGCGAGAGAGGACAGCGTCCTCCCTCCGCCCCAACCGCAGTGGTAGGCGCCCGCGGCGTCGGACGTCAGCAGATGATCTCCGGCCACCGTAGGCGCGGGCATGCGGGCAGCAAGTAAAGGGCAACTCGCTGCCCGACCAAGGACCATGCCCGGGTCGACGGCGCGTTGTGTCCCACGCGCGCCTCAAAGAGCGTCAGCATAATGACGGGGCCCCCCTCTCAGAGGGCCAAAGCCTGCCGGGGTCGCGGGATTATTTCCTTACCGTGACCCCGGAACGTAACAGGCTATTGAAGACACCGTGGACTTTAGTCAGTAGAAGTCTGACAGTCCCTCCCGCCCTGCCCGGGGCCGGAGGACTCATTTGATGATTTTACCACGCTAAAAAAAAAAAAAAAAAAGGAATCTAAATGATAAAAACAAAAGTTTTAATGTATCTATTAATATACTATTATGGAAATATGCTATTATCGGAATAAAACGTACATCCTGTAGTACGTAACTCTGCCACTCGTTTCTGCCATTGTTAAATGAAGCCATCCACAGGAAACATCCGGAGGGTTGGACATACCCGTATCTATATATAGACAAGGAAAGTGGAAACGATAAAATGCTCCCATCAATATTGAAGCATCGTTATTTATGTCTATTTTAGGAAATAAACTCATTGGAAAAATTCCCGACGAAAAATTCAAGACACTCGAAATAAAAGAGAAGATTCCGCTCAAAATATTTTAAATACTTGAAACGGAGTTTTTATTTTTATTATACACAGAAATGTACGCAAAATATGTACAAATATTTACCTGTTTTGTATTTAAGGATTTAGTGAAACGTACAAGGGATTTGCTTTGTACACATTTGTGCAAAGTCTAACAAATATATTTGAATGATTCTGAGCAAAATCTGATCCAATCGTCAAAGAAAATTACATGCTCCTGTTATCGTTCAGTCACACTCACACATGTCTACAAAACAATTCAATTGAAAGACATTTCCGAGGCTTCATCTCGTTTATTAATTAAAGTTTATGACTTAGGGCTGTTTGATCTCTCGCCCAAGACCGGCAGTCCTAACCAAATACTCAGCATTGTTTAATCATGGTTCACAAATGTGGACTGGGCGAATCAAGGTGAGTTGTGTTTTGTTTATGTTAATGAATAGCAAACACCTGATGGTACAGCATTCAGTTAAGTTATTAATTTCTGTTTGTTCACTGTTGGGGCTTTGATCTCTCGTTCAATGTGTTTACTATAAATTAGCTTCGTATTTATGTACTTACCTTCTTATAAGAATGGATTTAATGACAGGCAAACTGAGTTTCCAGGGCATCTGCTTTCTTACTATTTTACTGTAACTTCCAATACTAGTTTTTGCACAATGAGATTAATTAGGCACAGCTTATTTACTAAAATCTATCATCATAAATAAATAATAGAAATAAAATTGGAATAAAAGTCCCTAATAGAATACCCAGATATCCCGTGACTCATTTATTCCATACTAAGACTTTCAACACAAATATAGGAGAATACTCACCTCTCAATAGACTCAGCAAAGAGATGAATTCTTTTGTAAAATCAAATCCAGACGTTGACATTTACCACAATTCTACAAATATCTTTAAAACCCATATTTTAAATCATAAAGCTCCAAAGGATTAGTTATTGAATGTGTTTGTTTGTACCTTGATAAGTTATTTTGACCTCATGTTTGTTTTACTTTATGTTTTAAATTCATAGTTTATTTTCACTCATTATTTAGTACTTTAATTTATTTTAGCTTAAGTTATCACCTATGTTTGTGAATGTTGGTTCACCTATTATTGGCGACTGTATAAGCCTTGTACTCTTACTTATGTAAACTATTTATTAATTTATATCGACGCAAGAAAGCAATCTTGTAGTATCTCGAAAAGTGGAACTTTACACCAGAGCCAAAAAACTATTTAAAAAATTCATAACTCGTAAACAAGCTAAAATCGAGAGGTAGTTTTTGGAACATATATTTCTTATAATGAAATTTATTAGATAACACTAAAGTTAGTGGTCTAAAGTTGGTATAACATGAGTTTTTGCTAGTTACAGCAATTGGTTTTTCAATTTGAGTCATCAATATTGCTGTATCTTGGTCATAGACATAGTAATCATATCGACGCCAGAAAGCAATCTTGTAGTATCTCGAAAAGTGGAACTTTAAACCAGAGCCAAAAAACTATTTAAAAAATTCATAACTCGTAAACTAGCTGAAATCGAGAGGTAAATTTTGAAACACATATTTCTTATACTGAAATTATCTTAGATAACACTAAAGATAGTGTTCTAAAGTTGCGAGTTACAGCAATTGGTATTTCAATTTGAAGCATCAATATTGCTGTATCTTGAAAAAATAAAAATAAAATTTAGACAACAATTATGATGTTGATTTTGTTGTATCTATTTCTTTTTGTAAAATAGCTGATTTTATGGTACTTACAGCATTTTGAAGTATGTTTTCTTAAAAAAGTTAAGAAAATTCCACGTCGTATCTAAAAAAAAAAACCTCCTAGGAAAACATGGATCAGACTGTCCGACGCAGTATTTTTTTCTGAATTCAAATATGCAATAAAAAAAAAATCCCATTTTGCGAGATACGACAAAATCGCTTTCCAGCGTCGATATACAGAAGCTGTTGGTGTCCCTTTGTTAATAAATAAATAAATCATTACATTAGCGGACGGTTTGCTACAACTGGTCACAGACCTTCCCCAAGCCTCGTCACACTGTCCAGTTCTGCCATCTACCGAATTCTTGTGGTCTCCATTAATTCCTCGGTTTACGTTGCAATACCTCACAATTTTGTACGTGGAGTCCTTAATCTTAAGGCCCCATTGGTTTTCGCTTGAAATTGTTTATCTAGATCTATAAAGTCCTGTTGTTTGTTTTCCAGGAGAAGGTGGAAGGAAGAGCACACAGCAGAACAGTCATGCGGTGAACCAGGTCCAGTAGTTGGTCTGCTGCATGAGTGTACACGAGTCACAGCCCACAAGGAACGGTGTCAACAGTGAACTGATGAAGAATATAAAATCCTAGCATTTGAATGAAAAAATCCTACGGGAATTATATGAGCAGTGGTGGCCCAGTGATATTGGCTGCGACTTATCAGTAGTAGGTCCAGCTATGCACTTTACTTTGTGTTATGCTCTCAAAACGGTGAAAGAAAACATCATGAGAAAACCAGAACCAAAAATTCGTAGAGATGCGACATCTACCAACCCGCATTGGGCCCGCTCACACTCTCTCACAGAGACGAGGCCTGTGTCCCAGCACTGAGCAGCAGACTGATGATAACGATGAATCGGAACGGAAGGGCAAAAATCCTTTGTCATAGATCAGAGTCTAACAGTAATCAGCACAATCGAACATAACCAGCATGCATATTTTTTTACAATATTATTCAGAATCCCAAAAATGTCGCAGCAATCAAAATACTGTACTAATAACACCAAGCACACTTGTGCTACAATCCCTTTGTCTAGCACCACTACATTAGCGCAAACTATTCAGATGTCCGCCATTAATCATGCGACAATGATATCGAGTGAAAAATGGTGCGCGATATAATTGAAACATCGCGTGCGTCTGTTGCGGCGATTTCGTATTAATTCTCTCTTGGTACTTACATATTGTGTAAGTATACCTATTAGAGTGGTATTAGAATAGGTCATTGTTTTGTTAGGATTTTTATTAATTGTTTTTTTTTATCGTTTCTAAGAACTGTTCAGTTGATTTATTGCTGCTGTTACTTGCTTATATTAGATTTATATGTTTATTAAGTAAATGAATCTAATTTTAGCATGTTTTTTGTAACATAATTATAACAAAAAGACCTTATTTTGTATTGTATTAATTTGTTCCAATGTTACAATTAATTAAAAATTAAGATTAAGCAGCGGAAACAATAATTAAAATGTCAATGAAATCAGCTTTTTTTATTAGTGGACTTTTGGATAAAAAATAATAGCGACATTTTTTCATCATAATGTTTGAAATTATAACAAAAAAAAAACTTGCTTCATACTAGCTATTTATTGTTCGAAGTTAACATGCATGTTCCGTAGCACATGATAACATAAAAACAATACAAAAATCATCATTATAATTATATTAGCCGAAAAACTTTTTTTGCTGAACACACTCGTCCCGAAAGCTTTAACTAGTTGACTGGTCCTGTTGTTCTCGTATCTATTGAGAAATAAAGAAAACTACAACTTCGTAATCATAAAATCAGTCAATAATGTTCACACTGACTGCTGGAATACAGGCCTCCTCTCTGTGAGAGGAGGTGGGTCATAATTCACCTCACAGGCCAAGTGAGGGTTTGTGGATGTCCTCACGAGGGTTTCCTTGATCGTTTTGAGAGCAATGGTGATAAAATAAATACGTATCAAAACGTATTGGGCCTCACGACGTGCAACTAAGTCGGGAGTGATACCACTGGGCCACCTCTGCTGTTTTAAAACTTAATTGAATGTAACTTAATAATCACGCTTTAAATACTCTCAAACTAAGCTTTACGTACTCTCCGTACGTCCCGCTGTGTTTAAGTCCTTTATATCAAAGGAAGAGCTGACACTGGTTACTCATCTGGACTCCAAGCTGTAACAGAGAAACTTCTGCATGAGCATAGCTTAAAAAGCCTAAGCATTATCAGTCTTTAATGTTCCCATTGTTGGGAAACAGACCTCCTGATTTTGAGTTCAAGAGGACTCTACGCGGGCTTAATGCGGCCCGGCCACGTTTAAAATTCCTGTAAATAAAGAAAACTGGTAGGAATATAAAAATAAATCAAGCTTGAAAATGTTCACAAAATATGGCAAGGCAGCCGCAGCGCTGAATAATAAATGGCGGCATGGCAGCGTGCGTACGAGCGTGCCATGCAACGTTACCTGATACACTGAGCACGAGTCGCGGGTCGTCTGCGGAATATATTGCACCGGGAACAGAATTGGGACCAGTCCGGTACTTTATAGGGATTCTTTGCTAGAACTACCACTGAAATTCTCGTTCAGTCATGAGAATTGTATATGGTGTTGTAGATTTATTCCACTTTACCTGGATGATATCACCTGGGTGAACAAAGTGGACAACTTTGAGTGTCCTCAATTAAAAAAAAAAATGCGGGCGGGGCAGGTGAATTGAGGACACCAAAGTTGTCCACTTTGTTCACCCAGGTGAACAAAGTGGACAAGTTTGACACAATAAACCGTGTTGTAGTGCTTTGGTGGACAAAAGTCTAATACGGTGAAGTCGGTCTATGCTATGCATGACGGTCGGTATTTTGATAAAGATATTTTAAAAATAATTAGGATACTTAATTAATTAGCGTTCCAAGAACTATGTTGTGATTTAACAGTAATCCAAGAGATGGTGGAACGTTACCGTCAAACGTTCCAACAAGGTAATGAAAGATGAAGGCGTCTGGGGGGGTACTTATCCAGAAGACGCGCGACCGCGCGTCCACTCGGATCTGAATTTTTCTTTCCCCAAAAAGATCTTGACGATACGCGACGGATACGTTAATGCGTATAAATAATATTGAAAACTTTAATGTTGTTATTGCATTTAGACTAGGTAAATTAAAAATTATGTTCCAAAAATACTCCGATTTCACCGCTTCTCTTTGTTTATGCTTAAACTCATTAATTTATATATAAGACCAACATACCTACACACATTTTGTACGTCAGTTTCACAAAATTGTCTCTAAACTGCCTGTATTTTACCTAGTAGGGGAACAGTGTATAAGATTAGAGGTATCATGGGAAATCACATATTTAAGGTAATCTTAACTCAATACTAACGTAGCAAAAGCGCCAACAGGACGCCAATTTATTGTTAATGGACGCTTGCAAATGATGTCCTGATGGCGCTTGCGCTACGTTAGTGTTGTGTTAAATATGCCTAAAGTCCCCATTATACCTCATGTCCTCGTCTTATACACTGTTCCCCTATTTAGATCTTCAAACCCTGGAACTGCGTAATACGATACTCATAATAATTGTTGTATTTATCTGAAGATAGTTTTCTCGAACCAATCATTCAAACCAGTAACGTTCTCCACTGGCCATCTGTTCCATAATAATAACAATCAATATTGTCTTTATTATTTTGTTAGCGGTGACATATTTATGCTTTAGACATAATTAATACCATTTTGTAGCAATTGGTTCCTCCCACAGCTTTGTGACTCATTTCCTCCATCAACATTCCCTCTCAATTAATACTCTGAATCCTCTTCAGATCAAAGAACTTAAAAATAGAAGCCAACAAAACAAATATTTGTATCTTCCATTTTACACAAATGTGTATTTCGAATATTAGTTCTAAATTCATCCTGACGTCCCTATTCTGAGTGTCAATTCTAATTAAAAATTCCAAATGTGATTTTCGCTCTTGTCGTCTAGATTTTACGACTGAAATTTTATTGTACGATTCAGTTACAGTACATGTGTGGTCTTTGGTATAATAATAGTTACATTATACAACCAAAATAGGTACATTTAGAAGGGATAACTAAAGTGTTATAATATTACACTCTCGTCGTAAAACAAGTCTAAAGAAAAGCTTGTTCTTGTACTTTTATAATGTACAATCGACAAAGTTGAATCACGACCCATTTTGACAAAAAATCGTGTGAATCCGTCAAACTGACAAAAATGAAAGTCGTTACCATGGAAATGTATGTTTACGCGAATGTGGACCTAATTGTATTTGAATGTCTGTTAGAAAATAAGCTTATGGTGGGTCAACTCATAATTCAACTTTGTTGATTGTACCTACATAATATCTACAAAAAATATTAATGATTCCGTTCACGATCTATATAAAATTAGTGACAAGTTTTGCAATCGAGACTTAATACAATACGTCTCACGTTGTGGCAGCTTCCCGAATATGCCCACCAATCTGGGAATGCGCGTCACTGGGGACAGCGTCTCTTTGATCAACATGTTGGTTCTATTTCTGACCAACTATTTCCAACAAAGAACGTGTTGGCGATGGGATACAAGTTTTTGTGTTTAAAGAAAGTTGATACTTGAAGCGAGGCGGCTTGAAGTTTTCTAATGTGGTTCACTTTGATCGTTTTTGAAGTGTGTCAGATTTTGCTAAGTCGTAAGAGGAAACAAAATAAGATGACGTGTGATCTGAGGAAAGTGAACGGAAATAAATATTTTATTTTGTAAGTTACTTTGATAAACTCCATAACAAGTTAAGCACATTGACTTCAAAGCGTTTTAAATAAAGGAAGCTTACTGACGTAGTTCTCGTTTTGATGAAAATGTTCAAGAAAATAAAATACTTATAGACTGGTAATATTTTACATGTTTTATTCAGTACCCAACAACCTAATAAATCTTCTCAAATCTGCATTGATCTTTTGCATGTTCATTTTTGATTGAAATTATTTTTGTTTTATATTCTGATTGTCATTATAATTTAAATTGTTTTAAGTTTCTGACTGAAATTATGTAAATGTATTAATATTTCATTCATAATATTGATTTTATAAATATGTTATTCCTTTGTGATTAACTTTCAACATTTAATTATGAATTGCCGTTTAAATAAGTTATGGAATTAGATGTTACTTGCCGGAAATCCGTGCCTTTAAATGTTATAAAAATATTTGTATTATTTTAACAAGAAAAACACTACGCTAGCAGGATGCTTTAACACCACTGATGCATATGCACACATGCATGAAAAGTGAGCATATGCCTCGTGACCTGAGGAGAGGAGAGGACCCGTAGAGAGGCTGAACACGGGTCGAGTATAGGTATGGGTTGGGTTGCATAACTCGTGCTCATTTTTTATCATATCATTTTTTATAATATACAGGGTGAAATTTTATTAATGAGCAATATTTTAAAGTTGGGCATTACTAACGATACTAATCCATAATTGAATTAATAATATTTTTGATTTGCGATTTATTAGCCTTGATGCAATCAGCATCGTGAGTAGAGCCTTAGATTAAAATATTGCCCATGATTTCGATTACACCCTGTATATCCTAATTATTATAGTTTCGAATCATTTGCATGACAGCAGTAAGGCGGGACTGCATTCCGCATCTAAGCCTCGCAGTAATTTAATTAAATATTTTCCATTTCTTTAAATTCATAAAATAAAATTGTTTTATACAACGTGTAACACCAAATGCGCAAAACTTCTCGTGGGGTAACTCAACCCATGTTACTGAACAATTTTTGTTCTAAGACTTTTGGAAATTCGCAAAAAAAAATATTTCTCATACAGATGGGCCCGATCAATTTCTAGTTTTGCATGAAAAACCAATTTTTTATTTTTTTAGAACAAAAATTGTTCAATAACATGGGCTGAGTTACCCCACGAGAAGTTTTGCGCACTTGGTGTTACACGTTGTATAAATAAAAAAAAAAATGTAGGGTCTAAGTTACCTGAATAACTGATTTATGGACACATTTATCCCATTTTTTTATCAGAAAGGCTGTTGTCCTATGTATTTAGTCACCATTTGTTAATGGTTTCCAACAAAACAAAATATTCTAATAATGTCGGTGTAATTATGACTGGCCTGTTGGTCTAGTGGTTAGTGACCCTGACTGCTATGCCGGAGGTCGTGGGTTCGATTCCCACCCAGGACAAATGTTTGTGTGATGAGCACGATCATTTGTTCTGTGTCTGGGTGTAATTTATCTATATTATGTATGTATTTAGAAATATATAAGTATGTTTATCAGTTGTCTAGTACCCATAACACAAGCTCTGCTTAGCTTGGGACTAGATGGCGTTGTGTGATAGTTGTGGAATATTATTATTATTATTATTATAATTATGCAGTATATACATCATCCATAACACACGCAGTCTAAAACAATTCCCCCACTATCAAACTCACTACTTACTATATTACTATGTGCATAGCATTACTCGCGGCACAAGTTTGCGACATTATAATAATCGGCGTCGTGTATGTATGGGACTAATTACTTCTGGATCAAACGCCCTGTTCGCAAGTTTCCACTCTATTCATGAGCTGCCATTATACCTTGTTACGAGCTGCAATTATGTGTGGGGATCTTCAATGCAAATTGGTTAATTTATGATTGTTTGAAATCATCTGTATTAGTCGCCTTCCTTGAATTTTAGCTTGTGGTATAGAAAATTATTATATTAGTTCATTTTCAGAAGAGGCCCTCACATCTCATCAGCTAACATTTCTTACTAATGAGAATTTAAAGGAGTCAGGTTTTTGTTAAACATTGTACGCTCATGAAAAAAAGTGGTTAGTTTTTTTTTTTTGTCTTACGATGCCCCACACTAGGAATTTCTCCTGTATCGTGGGTGGCCAATAAAATAATATATAACCAATATAATATAATGTAAGGCCGGATGATGCAGATAATATCTGGATGGAAAAGGACAGGTTCGCCATAGAAGGACATAAAGTCATACACTGATCTTTTTGGTGATATTCTTGAGAAAGGTCAAGTGCGTTGTACTAGCAAGCGGTGTGCATGTATCATCAGACATGTAAAGAGAGAAATGGTGTGTAAGAATGTGTGTGTGCATGTCTATCTTTTGTACCAAACCCCCTGGAGAAACGCGTGAGTTAATGTATGTGCTATTGTTCATAGGTACATACAATAACGTGACATTAACCTCTTTTATTACTAAATGGCTTCTAACAAATCCTTACATTGGTCGTCACTTTAAGATCCCCAGTCTGATAGTCTTGTTTAACGACAAACATATTAGGGGCCGGGTTGAAAGCCGACTCAAACCCGACCGAAAGCCAGCTGATTGAGCATTCGCGTGACCCCCTAGTATTTTATAGATATTTATGGACTCTCTACACACCGTTGCGAATCGCCGAATGCCTCCGGAAGTTCCCGAGCGTCGCCGAACCTATTAGATTTATGTTCGCCTTCAGTAATCGATAGCTATTGGTCGCATTGATGTCAACTCCAAGTTTTGCCTCCGTGAATAATGTGAGGTTTTCCGTGCTTTTAGTTTCCCGAAGAGTTCGAGTGGTGTTTGTGTGCGGCGATATATTTAACTCATGTTTGGGTGCAGAAGAGCGTGTGACTTTTAGAATAGGGTCGCACACCATTTTATGGCTTGTAATTTACTTTCAATGAAGATTTACGGTCACTTACATCCTCTTAGTGATGTAAAAGCGTTAGTATTAAAATAAAATATACTGTGAGCAACCATGAAAGAAATGCGTTGTTTAATTTCTTCGATGGACTTTTGCAATACAAATAGTTTTAAGTTTAACAAAAGTATTTTATTCGCTGAAGTAACTAGCTGCGGTGTAAAATCATCGTATTTCACCAAACTCGCCACCTTCTCTTTTGACGGTAGTCTCATTTTCCTAACACTTTTTTTCTTATATGTTATAGTTATGGTGTTACTTAAAGTCAATACCTATATAATCATAATAATTTTATCATCGTTTAATTATGTAAGCTTGATTATGCAAGATTACCTTGATAATATATACCTAATTCCGTACAAACGCCATATTGTTCCAAAATAACGTGGGCTACAGTTACTTGGTAGTTCTTTGCGTAGGTGATGTAATTCGAGGCAAGTTATTTGATATTAGGTATAATTAAAGCGATAATGGAATACGTATATCGAATTATCAACAAAATGTTATGTGTACTTCATAAGCCCTTTGAAAGGTTTTTCATTGTTCCGTATTTAGATACAGATTACCAAATGTAGGAAATATTTCATTTACGTCATGATATTTGTTTGTGTAGGTGAATGACATTTATAATGTTTGCTATTTATCTATATTTAGATCTCAACCTTGTTATTGCGGGGAACACAAAATGGTTCGGTGTGACAGTCGGCCAACAATGATTACGCGCCTCAAAAATTCATTTTGTATTCTAAATCATTGATATCGCTCCCCATTGCGACAAATACGGTAATTTTTACTTTCTTTTGCCCCAAATTGACCCGAGCCCAAACTTTAACAATAATGAAATTATTTAAAAACTTCGCCACGGAATGGGAGTTGCCCCTTTGATGACGATTAGCTGTTTGTGTCGCGAACATTCCAGATAAATGGGTTTTGTGAATGTTTGTCAAAGTGTTGAACCGTTCTTTGTAATACAGACCCTTTTTTTGGAGAAAGATACGCTTTTAGACAAAGCTTTTTCTTTTGAAGATGCCATGAATCTTTCTTTATTTATGTGAGCGCCCTATAAGTAACAACGCTATAGCAAATTGTTACTGTAAGTACATAGTAGTAGCAGCTCTAACTATTACATTAACTAACTTAAATAAAAATAATACTGTTAGCCATAGTCTCGACCGTTGCTCTTCATTATAAATTTTATAAAAGTAACATTAATGCATTTTAGAATCGCAATCTACGTTAGTCTTTAAATCATTTAACAGCCATTTTCTAGGTATCTTTGAAAGGATCTTCGAAAAAATTTAAGGAGTATGAACGTTTTCCCATATTTGTAAACGCGGAATGAAATTGAAACGAATAGACACCGAGTGAAGCTTTTTCTATTTTCTGACTTCAAAGCTGGACAGAAATGACAATCTCGTGTTTCTTTACATCCACTATTAGTCCGTCAACGAACATACGGGCACGAACAAAAGTAAACCCTACTTCCTATTAGTTTTGAAATCATAAGTTCTAACAACACATCAGTACCCTTACCCTATAGCACTCGTCCAATCATGTGGTTACCATTTTATAATTCGTACCACTAACTTAAAATCTCCGTAAGTGATAAAGATTAGGAAAATCCCAAAATTTTATCCGAAACTACAGGTTTTATGTAGAAATAGTAGTACCCCAGTTTCCAAGAAATGTCTTTGTTTTTAGATTACATTTAGTATTGTATTGTTGGTTAATATAATTATAATTAAAATACTGACGAGCAATGTTCCAGTAATATTCCAGCGCTTTCCTGGCAAAGCTGTTAAATACAGATTGACAAGTAAATAAAGTGATTTAGCTCTAAAACTAATTTCATTGCATACATGTGACATAGGCGCGTGAATGCAAACTGTTGTTTGGAATTTGTATTTAATAATACGATGCTAAGTTCCTGTGAAAATTGGTTGTATTTGAGTTTGACAACGAGTAATAGGCTGAAAATGTAAAATGCTTCCTTAAAAAAATATGTTTCATACTTTGATCTATTTTGAAATTCATTCAGAAGATTTATGTGAGATTGTTCGGAGAAACAACAAGTTTGTTAGGAGCAGTGGTGACCCAGTGGTATCGGTCCTGACTTACGAGTTGTAGGTCGTGGGTTCGAACCCCGCCAGGCGCATTACTTTGTGTAATTTGTTTCATCACCACTGCTCTCAAAACGGTGAAGGAAAACATCGTGAGGAAACTGGCATGTCCTAGAACCAAAAATTCGAAGGCATGTGACATCTGCCAATCCGCACTGGGCCCGCGTGGTGGATTATGGCCCACTCCCTCTCACAAGAGAGGAGGCCTGTGTCCCAGCAGTGGGAACATTATAGGCTGATGATGATGATGATGATGTTCGGAGAAAACTGCACTGCAAAGAAGGAGAAGAAATTTATGCGGGAGATCTTTGACAAGCAGTAGGAAACTAAGGTTTAAAAACAGTAGGAGAAATCAAATAATGCCCTTTCCTTAGAAAATGCTCTTGGGTGTTTTTATTTATTGATTCTTTGTATTTTATTCATGGTTAATGTGTCAATCTAAGTGACAGGCAGGTTTGTACAATTCAAAAGATTTGTAACTAATATGACATATCTTTCTCCTGTTTCGGGGTCCTTAAGAGTGATATCTTTCTTCGTTATTCCCATAACACTAGGGCTACTAACAGAAAATTATACAAACTTTCTAATACTATAATCGTAAAAAATTTACGGGAAACGCCGTAAGTATGGGCGTAACGTAACACATTCTCATCTGAGGCCATATCATGAGTGGAACTTTGACATTTTCAAATTGAAAAATTTCAAGGAAAAAATTAGTTCCTTCTTCGTACACCAAAGGCGCTGTTCCATTTTTCCATACAAGAAACGCTGTAAATACTGGAAAGACGATGTAAAGTAAAATAGTGAAAACTCGTGATAAGCGTACTGAATCGTTTCATACAAACCAGGAGCTCTTTCATAATACCTATCCTGTATTTCCTGAAATAATATTTACTTTATTTTACAGTTAGTTCCCTTGAGTGACTGTTCTTAAAATAAAGTGGTTCAGCCACGGTACGACGGTACGTGTCTGAGATAACATCATCCGACTATATCCACTGTCCGCAGAATCCTTTCTATAAACAAACTTTGTGAAGGAAAAACGTTATTAAGTTGTAATACAGATCCCGAGTAAAATGTTGGAGGATAGACGGAAAATTTGAGACACTGCTCTACTGGCCTGTTTTATATAGGGTGTGTAAGGAATAGCAGAAAAATAATAATAGGCTAGTTGCCTAAAAAAATATAATTAGTCCGTCTTTTAGATTATTCAAAAATAAGGGACACGTATTTTTTATTTGTAAATTAGACCAAAAATGACAAAGATATAGCCTATTAAAGTTACGTGTGACGTCACGATGCGTGGCATTTTTCGCGCAGAGTGACGTCACAGGTAACTTAAATAGGCTATTATCTTTGTTCTTTTTTGTTTAATCGAAAAAAGAAAAAATACGTGTCCAATATTTTTTTATAATATAAAATACGGACTAAATAGAATGTAATTATTTTGACCCTGGAAACTACCCTATTCTCTTGTATGATGGCTACTAAATTAACGAAGCTGGCTATTTTTTTTTTTAAACTAGCTTCTCCCGTGGTTTCACTCCCGCTGCTTTGCTCCTATTGGTCGTCCCGTAATGTTTTGTAGTCTATAGCCTTCCTCAATAAACGGATTATCCAACCCATAAAATATTTTTTCAACTCAGACCTGTTGTTTCTGAGAATAGCGCGTTCAAACAAAGAAACTCTTCTTCTTTATAACATAAATATAGATAAAAAAAGAAGTGTATAGAAATAACTTAGTTAAAAGCCTGACGCTACCAGTCAAGCGTATTCCAGTCTCTGCCTACTTATATATTTCTGTTTTTAATAAGTAAGTAATAAGTTTTGTTTCGACACCACTGCGTACTTACGCACAAAAATCCTTTGCTAAAAATGGTCGAATTGTAAGTCATTCGTTCTAAATCCATCATCCTTAAACACACTACAATCACAAAGGAGATGAAACACATCAAACGGAATCCCTGAACCCTAAGATATTTTATATTCGGATGCGAAAGAATGCCGTTACAAAAATAACCCTAAAACGTGACGCGTCATCCGGCGCGTGTCAACTGAAGTAGGAACATACTCTAAGATCCAGACTATGATCGACCTTAGCCCATCTGTGACCTGCATAAATGTAATGATTAATTCTAAGTGACTGATTTACCCGTAACATCGTAATAATGTATATTTTTATATTTTAACATCTTATGAGTGCCAGAAGATGGACAGGGTTACCGTGGCTGATCCAAGAAGACTAAGCAATATAATTTGTCGTCTCACGAAGACTGATTCGAATAATTGCAGTAGAAGAACTCCTGGACGGAATAGGGGGAGACCTTTACCCAGCAGTGTGACGGTAAGTATAGGAAAATTGAAAAAAAAAAAACTTGAGAGCTGTCAAGGGACACCCGGATGGAACGAAGTTACTGTATACACTCAACAAAAATAATAGTCGCGACTCCACTCCACTCCACTCCATTCCACTCCACTCCACTCCACTCCACTCCACTCCACTCCACTCCACTCCACTCCACTCCACTCCACTCCACTCCACTCCACTCCACTCCACTCCACTCCACTCCACTCCACTCCGGTCCGGTCCAGTCCAGTCCAGTCCAGTCCAGTCCAGTCCAGTCCATTCCATGGTAATAAACACATTACCCTCCTTTGCGTCGCGCAGTCGGATAAAAGTGTCGTGCCAACTTTTCGTAAGAATTTTTTCCGTCCAGCCCCCTTTCACAACGCGCGATAAGGAACTTCGTTCCAAAAGTTTGTGCCATATTTTGTATTCAACATCTTTTTACTATTTTTCACTTAAAATAATATTTTATCTTATCGTATTATGACCTATCTTCTCTCAATATGATTGTATTAAAATGTTAAGGATGGGTAAAGGTCAATTTTAGAACACTGAAAAAAGTTTTGAGTAACAAATAACAAACAATTGAGTAACCTATTACATAAAAATAGTGACTACATAACTATAGTTCTTAATAGACAAATTCAGTTTTGTTATTAGAGTTCTGTTATTAGTAGCTCGACAAAAATGATAACTTCGTAACAAATTTATTATTCACGTTGTACCGAAGTGTTCTAGAATAAATAACTTAATATGTGTATTATGAACAAAAGTGTTAAGTTAAAAATAGCCACGTTTTATTGTTAGCGCGTACAAAAACCGTTTGGTTAAAACTTGGTCATGGGTTTGGTATTGTTCAGTTATTAGTTACATCACTATAATATTATTGTAACCAAACTGTTTTGTTATCTGTAAATGAACTTTTCGGTTAAAAGTAACATAACTTTTTAGTTACTTAAGGTGAATGCTCCGACCAGCCCGCAAAATTTTCTTACGTTTTTTGCAATTTGCAGGCCAGTGCTAGGTTGAATAATGATTAAAATATTGTTCGCAATTGTAAGACGTATGTAGTTACAAAATTATAATCATCAAAAGCATAAATACAATCCTCCAAGTTCATAAAAGTGTAGCAAAAAAAAATATTTTTTCAACGTCAAAGTCATTGCTAGACCTTTAAGAACTTGGAGGATTGTATTTATGCTTTTGATGATTATAATTCTGTAACTACATACGTCTTACAATCGCGAACAATATTTTAATCAACATACAACCTAGCACTGGCCTGCAAATTGCAAAAAACGTAAGAAAATTTTAATTTCGCGGGCTACCCTGTAGCATCAGCCTTAAGTGTTTTTTTTTCTTATAGGTTTTCATGTACCTACTTATAAGAAGTTTTAGCAAGATATATCTTTCCCCAAATCTTACGTACTGAAACTCCTCATATACGGTACTAATTTCGGTTACAAACTTGAGATAGAATAAGAAAAACTACTTTATTTGTTGCAATTATATTTATTTATTAAGTATCAAATTAATTAATTTTAAATACAGTCTTAAAATAGTCAACTATCCCCATTTCCTCTCCACAGCTAGAATTAAAAAATCTTAGCAAAAACCTAAAAAGAATGTCAAAATAACTAACGCAATCATATTCCGGCTTGTCCTCTTCTATTACATTTGTTTCAGACATTTCAGGGGGGTCCTCATCATCAGGGTATGTTACAACTGGCAAGTCTTCCACTGTATACAGCATTATTTTGTTGTTTGAGTCCGGAGTAGTATGACACTGAAATATAAAATAATAACCTGATCAAACTCTAACATGCTTTTGTATAACGACCACTGTCAGAGACAGTGACAGGGACTGATGGCTAAACATGCCTTCCAAAGCACAGGATATCTTACTTAACCCTTAAAGGCTACTACGGTGTTTTTACACCCGGGTCGTTTAATTTTGTGTCGGTATCTTTTTTCGTTTTTAGCGCAGCGCCTTGCGATTTCGTGTATTCTCATAAGTCGACAGTAGCCCTCGAACACGCGGGGAAATAGATTGTGCGCGCGCTCCAGTCCCGAGTTACACTCGCAACCCGGTGTTTTTACACCCGTTGTAGTCATAGTGGGCTACTGACTTACAGCGTAAGTAATGAACTTTTATGTTTTATTTTTAGAAATTGTGTAGAATACTATTTGTATGTTTAATATTATATGCATTATTTATTATTATTTATGTGTATTATTTTTAACTGTGTTATTTTCTTATGACATTTTTATTTCAGATTATTCATCGACTGAGGGACCAAGAAATAGAAGATGTACTGGCATCGGATGAAGAATCCAAAAAAATATTACAAGTTATAAGTGATTGTTAATTTTCTTTATTGTTTAGTTTATTATTACTAAAAAGATGTTAATTTGATATCATGTTAGGTTACAAGCAACTTTGAAAAAGATTGCCTGAACTTCATTTTGATTTTAAAAATTCATATGTTTTTTTGAAGGTATAAAGATAAGTTCCATGCCAAATTAAGGCCTTATCTGTGATTACAAAGAAATATAAAGACTGTTAAAAACGCATAATTAGTTTTTCTTTTTTCGAAATTTTTCCATACACCTTCAAAAATTACCATGATGTTGAGAACCCTTTTTCACACGCAAATTAAATTGTATTCCTTTTTTTTTAATAAACCCATAAATCAAAATTTCAAAGGGCACGATCTATACTTAAAGAATACATAATAAAAAGGTGTAACATACATTGAATTAATTAATTTACTCCAATGACTAAATCCGGGTGTTTTTTCACCCATTATAGTCTTAACAGTATACAAATTCATTGTAGCCTTTAAGGGTTAACAGACAACAACACTGGGTTTGGTTCGGCCTGCATTATCCTAATCAAACTGGGAGCAACTGTAGATTTAAATGACTAATTAAGTATTAATTATTAAATATTGTTATTATTACTTACAGTGTTCTCAAAAGCATTAGACATTATATTGGTCGAAAGTTTGATTTGTGTCGTCAGCTTAGCCCGGTGTCCAATAATTGGCACTAAGTCTTTCAGGTCAGCCTCTGACAACATTTGGAGGGTCTCCACATCAATGGACTCTTCTGAAATATTAAGGAAAGTATGGTTAGATATTAATACCGTGGTATGGTGCTTGCTTTTCTACTTTGCCGAACACTACGCATCTAAGAAGAATAGCAGAAGTGCATCTAACGGGAAATGCCCTGTTTAAAATTGTGATTTAATGAATGAAACACTATTGTCCTAATTATGTAAGAAATAGAAGTTAAAAACACTCACCCAAAAGTTTTGGAATGTAAGCTTCTAATCCCCAAGACTGCAGATAGTCCGAGAATGTTTTCACTGCCGCCTCGTCTGCCGACGGCAGCTCCATTTTTGAAATTTTCTTGACGTTGCTTGATATATTCATACATAAAATCAAAACTTACAAAATACAACGCAAATTACACGACGCGCTCACTCGCCTCACAACACGAGAAGAAGTTTCTACAGGTTCCGTTAGGTACTGTTTGATTTAACACAACTGTCAGCGAGCGGGAACAAAACGTTTCGTTATGCGCAGCATAACTTTAATCACCACCTATTATATTGCTGTGTTATTGATAACCAAAAATATTTTAAAACCAACATAATCAATATTAGTTGATCTCAGCCAATTTTTTTGTTTATTTGTAGTAACTTTGCAACTAAAATCTCAACAATACTTTACAGCTGGTAACAAACTAATAGCAGAGTTGAAAAACAGCGACTATTCGTTAAAAAAATAGTTTTAGTTGGGTCAACTGCAAAGTCACAAGTGTGTTCGAGTATAGCAAAACACATTATGTTGCAAAGTGTCGAAACCGAATTTTGTATTAGATAACATAAACTTTAGTAACTTATAACCAACTCAAATAACTAAAACATTTTTGTAAAATGCAACAAAAGCAGTTGATCAATACGTAAATGAAATTCGTTTGTTACTTATCAAGGTTTGGCTATTTGTGAATTAACTCAACTAGTTTTGTAAAATACTTTTTTCAGTGAAGAGATCTTATAATAACATGAGTCGCGTGACAAATGCGGCGATTAGTACTATTCCCGCTTCATTTGTTCTCGAATCGTGTCGCATAAAATTAAGCTCCCTTTGATCTACACTCGTTAGTATACGCTTTTTATGGAGAGGCGCCCCTTTTCATTTTGTTTCTTCTTTGTGTCAATGTCTATTTTAGTTGACTTTGAAGGGTTACATTTTCTGTCTTTGATCATGTATCACTAAGTTATGTAGAAGTGTAGTAGTATAAGACAATACCATTTATAAACACCCTTCTTTATCTGCATCATATTCTAGGCTGATAACTAATTAACGAAACTCTATTGTTTGCTAATTAATTAATGTTTAGTTAAAATATGCTAAATCAGGACATGACACTGTTTAATTTGTATTGGTAGTTGAAACCAATTTACATAATTAATATCCTTTATTCTGAGCCCCGAAAGTATCTATAAAATGAATACCTCAATTCATCATTTTTACAAAAATAGAGACATTAACAAAGCAATTATTTACGTCGCTACCTTAATTCTACATATCCCAAAACATCGCTTATTCCGACCAACGATTGTAAGCTTTATGTCAAAGTTGTTAAGGTATGTAATAGGTTGTCGAAGAGGGTCCTAAAATTGAAACAAATCCGTCCTTTTAGCGCCTATATAAACATAAATCTTCGATGAATCTGACGCACTAAGCCTCACTTAATGACGCTCACCTCAGTGTATCTTTGCGAAGATTTAATAATTACTCGTGTCACATTCACGCGTCTGTATTAAGTAACAACCATTACTGCGAATGGTTGTTAAAATAATAATAAAAATAATAATGAACAGTAAATAATTTAGGACATTTTTATCAATCAAAAGTATTATGCGATTTATAGTTTATATAATTTTATATTTATTCTTACAAGTATTATATGTGTCGCAGAATGAGCACAATAATTTAGAATAACGCCATCTATTATCATGCTGCGGAATCAAAACAGAAACAATTTGGTATCTCTATTCATTATTGTTAATTTAGAATAACGCCATCTATTATCGTTGGCCTGGAATCAAAACCGATATGCATTTTAGAATCTCTATTGATTATTGTGAATTTAGAATAACGCCATCTATCTCTCATTGGAGTAACTATTAAGTTAGAATTGACAGATTGTTTAGGAGCGTCAAATTAGTGATAATTTGGAGATGGTTAGCATGGGGAGCAAATGGCAACACCGAGCGAATAGTCGAGTCAAATGTCGATTCGGAAGTTTAATCAGCTATTCGAAGTTGACAGGTAGTGACGTTGACAGATGTTGGCTAACCTGTGTGGGGTAGGCCACATCGGCGGTGACACTGACAGTTGAGTGAAGTGAACACTTTGAATCGGTCCGTCAAGCTGGGTAGACATCTTGGTTGCTCCGCCATGTTAAACTTCTCGCGTTTCTAAGTTTTTAATCGAGCGATATCTCTGCCATCCTTGATTATTTTGTATTCAGTGTGTGTTAGCAAGTAATTAAAAGTGTTAACGAAGATTTTCTGAATGTTATTTCCGATATCCCGACCCCTCTGATAACGATTCCCCGTTATCAGAAGTGGGATTGGACCACGACGACCCACGTGTTCGAAATGAAGACTATAGTGATGAAAAATGGATGTGTTTGTTGGAACCGCAATTTTCTGACACCGATTCAAGCCGTGAAAACACCTACTACGTCACCACATGGTTTTCGTTTACCGAATTTCGATCCTGAGAAAAAAAAATGTGGATGCACGTGCTTGAGTGACGACTACAGTGATGTGCTTTCGTACCAAGATCAACATGGCGCCCCGCTTATGGTCGCTATAAGCCGCGCCTTGAAGGGAGGAGCTTCTTTCTGCCTGGCTGCCTACCGTATCGTTTCCTGGTATGACGTGGACTGATTTTAAGCGACTTTTTATTGCAAGACACGTGGCCAGCTACAACAAGAGCTGCAAGCGTTTCTTTTGTGAAGAAAAAGCGAAAAGTGTTGTGAAACCTCTGAAGTGTTTTACCTGCTGCAAGCCGGGTCATGAATCCATGCACTGCTACCGCATAGACGTGAAACAGGATATTCGAGCTACGCCGAAGCACCACAACCACAGCGATGGCAACGAGAGGGGTCCATCGACAACTGCGAAGCCTCATGCATCCGGGATCACCTGCTTCAACTGCCACGGCGACATGAGAGGTTGCGGCGCCGACTCCGGGGCGTCGAAGCCTGTTATTGAGGAGAGGGTTGACCTGTGCCTCCTGAGCGCGTCGACTGGGACCCTATCCGGTGAGCAATTTTCATTTTGTTTACGACTCTGGTGCCTTGTGTTCTTTATTAAAAGTCAGTAGCCTATAGATTTTGACTTTGATGGAGATCTGTGACATTAGTATTGAGATTTGTTTTCATGTGTTGCCTGATTGTAGCGGGCACTTGATGGATTGTGGAGAATGCCTGAGGGTCAAGTACCATTTGAAGTGAAGGCTTTGAGTTGGATGATAAGAGTGGAATCTTAGGTCGGCTGGTCAGACCGTACCAGTAGCTGTTTCGTAGCCGTAGTCCGTATCTTATTGACATCCCGGTGGTGTCCATAGATGTGCGGTGTGCGGGTGGCACTGGTGGAGGTCGTGTATTGTGCGTTCATGATGAACGGTGTGAAACAAACAGAGGTTTGTTGGTGGGGCTAGTGTTAGCCAAAGGCCACGAATTTGATTCCTGCTTTTTGATGATTAGTTTCTTGCATTGTAATGGTACAAATTGCAAAGGTGCTTGGTTGCTCTAGGATTTTCGGTCAGTCTTAATTGTGTTATGTTTAGTGTTTGAACTTAAACTTTACTTGGCTATCGCTGGTTAAGCGGCAGTGATGTTATCGCTGGTTAAGCGGTAGTGGTGTAATCGCTGGTTAAGCAGATTACGTTGGCTTTCGCTGGTTAAGCGTCAGCTGTTGAATCGCTGGTTAAGCGAGTTGTGTTGACTATCGCTGGTTAAGCGTTAGTGGTGTAATCGCTGGTTAAGCGGATTACATGGGCTTTCGCTGGTTAAGCGTTAGCTGTTGAATCGCTGGTTAAGCGAGTTATGTTGACTATCGCTGGTTAAGCGTTAGTAGTGTAATCGCTGGTTAAGCGGATTACGTGGGCTTTCGCTGGTTAAGCTTCAGCTGTTGAATCGCTGGTTAAGCGAGTTGTGTTGACTATCGCTGGTTAAGCGTTAGTGGTGTAAGCGCTGGTTAAGCGGATTACATGGGCTTTCGCTGGTTAAGCGTTGGCTGTTGTATCACTGGTTAAGCGAGTTGAGTTGACTATCGCTGGTTAAGCGTTAGTGGTGTAATCGCTGGTTAAGCGGATTACATGGGCTTTCGCTGGTTAAGCGTTGGCTGTTGTATCGCTGGTTAAGCGAGTTGTGTTGACTATCGCTGGTTAAGCGTTAGTGGTGTAATCGCTGGTTAAGCGGATTACGTTGGCTTTCGCTGGTTAAGCGTTAGCTGTTGAATCGCTGGTTAAGCGAGTTGAGTTGACTATCGCTGGTTAAGCGTTAGTGGTGTAATCGCTGGTTAAGCGGATTACATAATGGGCTTTCGCTGGTTAAGCGTTGGCTGTTTTATCGCTGGTTAAGAGAGTTGTGTTGGCTATCGCTGGTTAAGCGTTAGTATTGTAATCGCTGGTTAAGCGGATTACGTGGGCTTTCGCTGGTTAAGCGTTAGTTGTTGAATCGCTGGTTAAGCGAGTTGTGTTGGCTATCGCTAGTTAAGCGTTAGTAGTGTAATCGCTGGTTAAGCGGATTACGTGGGCTTTCGCTGGTTAAGCGTTAGCTGTTAAATCGCTGGTTAAGCGTGTTATGATGCTGGCTTTCGCTGGTTAAGAGTTAGCTGTAAAATCGCTGGTTAAGCGTGTAATGATGTAGACTTTCGCTGGTTAAGCGTTAGCTGTTGAATCGCTGGTTAAGGGTGTTATGTGTGCTTTCGCTGGTTAAGCGTTAGAGGGTTAATATCGCTGGGTAAGCGTTATTATTATCACTGGTTAAGTGATAGGATTTGTTACGCTGGTTAAGCACTACAATGTTAAGTACCTACTGGTTAAGTACTTCAGTGACTAGGTAAGTAGTGATGCATGGTGCTGGTTAAGTGCCGTGGATATGTTTGGTAGAGTCATAATGCTTTCTTAATTTTGTGCCAATTTCTATTATGTGCCTTATTCTTTCATTTTAGTTTGTTTTGTTTTGGTTTGGCAGTAGTCAACTTAACATTTAATGTATCTAGTATGAGTTTTCTTATAATCTGTAACGTTATTAGAAAAATAAGGTAGCATGTTGAACAAACCTTCTTAAAATTATTTTGATAAAGGCTCGAAATGATTATCTTGATGGTGTTGTGTTTGTAACCGGATGGAGGTTACGTTTTGAAGACCGGATGGAGGTCGATAGATTTCATGCTTATGACCGGATGGAGGTTATAATGTGTGATGATGAAGACCGGATGGAGGTCAGAGTATGAGCACTGCAATATTTTAATGAGTTCCCTTCATTGAATGAGTATGGGTGTTGTTCGACATGTCAGCTTTGAGATAAAAAGTTTTTTTTTGTGATTTTTATTAGACCCTGTAATTATTTTGATGAGAATACCTTTTCCATTTGGGTCAGGAATGGCCGAACGGTTAGAATGATTACTGTTCGAGATCTTTTCTCATTCCAGATTCCTCACACGAGGATGTGATGTCTCACACGAGGACGTGTGAATTGTCAGAATGGCCGTGTCGCAGAATGAGCACAATAATTTAGAATAACGCCATCTATTATCATGCTGCGGAATCAAAACAGAAACAATTTGGTATCTCTATTCATTATTGTTAATTTAGAATAACGCCATCTATTATCGTTGGCCTGGAATCAAAACCGATATGCATTTTAGAATCTCTATTGATTATTGTGAATTTAGAATAACGCCATCTATCTCTCATTGGAGTAACTATTAAGTTAGAATTGACAGATTGTTTAGGAGCGTCAAATTAGTGATAATTTGGAGATGGTTAGCATGGGGAGCAAATGGCAACACCGAGCGAATAGTCGAGTCAAATGTCGATTCGGAAGTTTAATCAGCTATTCGAAGTTGACAGGTAGTGACGTTGACAGATGTTGGCTAACCTGTGTGGGGTAGGCCACATCGGCGGTGACACTGACAGTTGAGTGAAGTGAACACTTTGAATCGGTCCGTCAAGCTGGGTAGACATCTTGGTTGCTCCGCCATGTTAAACTTCTCGCGTTCCTAAGTTTTTAATCGAGCGATATCTCTGCCATCCTTGATTATTTTGTATTCAGTGTGTGTTAGCAAGTAATTAAAAGTGTTAACGAAGATTTTCTGAATGTTATTTCCGATATCCCGACCCCTCTGATAACGATTCCCCGTTATATGTATATGAATTAAGATGCTTGTCAAAGTTTGTTCACAGGTTGTAAATTATGAATATTTGCGATATAGTTTTGTTGAATGCATTTTTTTAACAGCATAATTATGGGTGCAGCGGGGCTATTTCGTATCTCTGTTGACAGTTCAAATCACTTGCTCTGGTGACCATTTAATAGCTGTCATAAGGTAAATTTTGCACTCCTCAACTTAGCCTCATAACAGTCAATAAAATTTAGAGGTGTCAAGTCATCCAAATTAAGTTGAGAACTGCTGGTCAGTGACTATCAAGTTAGCCAATAGCCCTGCAGGAAATGAATGCGGTAGTTGGAGGACAGGGTGATGTGGCGCAGCCGAGGAGAGGCCTATGTCCAGCAGTGGACTGCGATAGACTCAATTGATAACGTGTTGCAATTCTGGGTATAGCTACCTCACCATTTTACATTACAATGTTAACCAACTTCTGACCATACTTACATGCCCTGTCAACATAATGAGACGTTTCACAAGAAATGAGCCTTCTTTTAAAAATGCTAAATGCTTATGAATATTAATAATAGATCGACTTTTAATCGCTGATCGAATGTGTTTATTTTATTTATGACTCCTAAATGCTGACAATTTAATTAAGGTTACGCCAAAAAACTGATTCTAATTAATAAATTAATTTGGTTTTCGCCGAGATGGTAACAGGTACCTATTTAAATTTTATATAAATCATAATTAATCTTTATGTTAAGACGTGGAATCTTCCTTCGGCAATTAGCTGTTGTATCCAAACTTGGTTAAATCTCGTAGTTTCATAATCCATTACAGTAATTGTGAGCAAACGTCGAGCGCTTCAACAGAATTATGTAAATGCAAGACATACGTTGCACAGTCCCGCCAGCAGATTCTACGTAGAATGGAATTACTAAGCCAGCACCGCGTTATGAAATAGCGGTATTAGTGAAGAGCATGCTATTAATATTGTACTTTAATTTCACATGCGACTATTATTTTGCAATCAGTTGCTATTTACCTCTCACGGGGAAATGAAATACTGGGGATTGTTGTAGACAAAATTAGTAATGTTAATCCACTGCGGAGTAGAATTGTATTTCTTTAATCTTAATTTTGTGTTTAATTTTTTTTTATATATAAAAATTGTGTGCAATAAAAACAATACACAATGAAAACCAACTGACCAAACAATGAAATCGCACAACCACAACACAACGGTTGCTTCAAAATCGTCCCCGGTACAGTGAAGGACCATAATTCTGTTGTGCGAACCGCCCGGGACTCTCCAGGCCCTATATATTACAACACAAGGGTGCATATTTTACTCCACTTATGACGAACGCCCCTTTTTTTTCACGTCGCTTTTTTGAATAATTTTTCGTCTGTCACTCGTTCGTACTCCCATTGTGTCTCAAATAAAAAGCGTATCTTTTTCAGCGTGAATTCGTTAAGAGTATTTTATTAAGGCCGATTATTCTGTGGTTTGTTTGAATAATTGTTTGGTAATGAAGACAGGTTCGAAGGTTCGTTTCTCTTAATGAGCTTAATGTTCTTTTTGTACTTTCTACTTTGGTTTGGTTTTATGGTTCGTTGGCTCAAGAATGTCTACCAATCTCCTTTAATTAATTGTCGGTTAATTATAACATCCTTGTGAGTTCAACCATGCATCATATTCGACAGGCTTCTAATTTTGCGTCGACTGCCATCTAACGCTAACAGGCCGGAGGGAGGCTCAAACTTTGGGATATAATCCCTTATAAGAGGCAACCTCTTCGTCGGAAAACTATGGAGAGGATTATAACTTTAACTAGAGCAAATGAAAGTTAGTTAAATATATAATGAATATAATTATGTAATTATGGCTACATAACGAGTTACACGTTTGGTTAAATTGATCGTGTAAAATATATGATATGACCTGGTTTTCTTTATATTTTCCTTAGCAGCCTGTGTACTAAGTTGTCTGACATAAACCTAAAGTAGGTACTTTAATACTAAAACAAAGAGTAAAATATTTTTTTTATTTCTGAATGTTTGCGACAAAGCGCGGGAATAAAACGCGCCTACCGTGGGTGGATACACACTTATTTGGTTTTTGTCTTTAACACACATCAGTAACAAAGTGTTTCAACCTGTTTTTTTACACGAGGGTTTTTATTAGAAGCTTCTATGTTTGCAACTATGACAAAATTAATACTAAAATTCAATCACCACGTGTAATTAAAAATATCTTTGTCTTTAATATAGTACTGTACTGTAGGTACTATACTCCAATTCTTTAATTTTCTAGATGAATAAATAATACATATAATCAATGAAAGTGGTACCAGGTGGGACTATAAAATAAAGTAATCTTTGGATAGAGTATACCTTATTGTTTGCGTTTCCAACAGCCGAGGCAGTAAGATAACTGTGAATAGGATAATCTAATCCACAACAGAATCGGAAACAAAAACAATAACAGAACAAGCAAAAGAGGCCAAAGAAAACATTTGAAACTACAAAACAATGACAAACACACTTCAATTACTAGCAGCCCCAAGATCCTGCGTAATCCCGTCTTAAACCCACCCGACTCGAGATCCTCTAATACTTGAGATTTTTCGGCATAGGGACAGAGACGGAGTCGGGACCAACGCCGGGGACGAAGCCGACGGCGGGAACTCCGGGAATCCCGAACATTCACTTTCAGACACGGCACGTGATTTCTGAGGCCCAAAGGGTCCTATACTTACAATGTATTCGACTTAAATCTCTGTCAGGCTGCAATGTTAGATTTAGAGAGTGAGGATGAATGTGGGAAGTGTGATCGGAATTCACGAATTAAGGTACTTGTGTTTGGTAGCTTGGATGTGTAGTGTGTGAGTGTTTGTTATTGTGTGTTGACCAAACAGATTAATAAAACATAATTAAGGACTGTCTAAGGACTATCTAAACAGGTAACCGTGGTCCTGGGACGTAAAGAGCTATTGAAAGAATACCGTGGATTTTAGTCAGTACGAGTCTGACAGTCCCTCCTGCTGCACCCATGGCGGGACTCATCCAAATACTAAAATTAAAGCTTGTTGGATTTAAGAAACTTAAATCTCCCTTCTTTTTATTTCATTAAATTAATCATAAACTAAAATAGATTGGAATAGTGACTAAGGAAAAAATTTACAAGAAAATATTCAAAGATAAATGCTGACATTTATGTGAGTTTAATCCTGAAACCAGAAATCGTTAATCATTAAGGTAAATCACGTTGTCTACAAACTACATAAATATCCACCTATTTGTATTATAAATCCAAGTCGTTTTTTGTGTCTGTTTTTGTGACGGTTGCTCTTCATAAATGTACAAAAATAATAAAAAACTTCACGCTTTGTCAGGTCATTAAAACAGAGCGAAACAGAGGCACTAATGTACCACACACAAATACACCCCAAAATTTGTCTCAAAAATTGATGTGTAAAATAATTGTAAAAGCTAGTAAAAGTATGATAAATGCGTGGAACGATTTGTGAGCGTAATATATCAGTGGGAATGCGACACATCGCCCCGCGCCGATCGATCCGGAGATTAGCTCCGTGCCGGAAACATATTGCTGACCTCGGCGTGCTTTTTAAACTTGTCGCTTGTACAACTGGCATTCATAATAGATCAATTATCTTATTTACAGTTCTTAGAAATTATGAGATTGAAAGCGATTGTATTTATCAATATCCTTAGCAGAAGTACCTTCTGGAACTATGACAAATTAACACCAAAAAATTCAACCAAGTGTGAGTCAAACTTATTATTAACGTATTATTTTTTAGTTACTGAAACGGCATACTAAGCTGTCATATTACATTGCAATAAGGGCAGAAGAAGGAAAATTATCATTTTTTTGGTAAACAATAATTTGGTACAAAAAATCATTACTTTTTTCTACCGTTTGTAAATTAATTATCATGACAATTTGATTCAATGTCATTTGGTTCAATCAAACTGTCGTGACAAATTGTGAAATCGTCGTGCCGTACTTAACATAAGTACTTAACAATGAACATTACTATTAGTTTAAATTAGGACAATAGCTTCCTATTGTGTTATTATTGAAGGTCAATTTAAGTCATAGCGGATTATATTATTTATTGATTATGTAATATTGTTTCAATAATAGTAATTAATACTTTCTGTAAAAAAATATTAAAGTTTAAATTCAGTATTGTGACACAGAACTCCTTTCCTCAGACATGGAGTGGGCTGGCATCACGGTCTTAGTGAGGATTGATCTTATAGATTTGCTTACTAAAACATTTACACTTATTATATTTTGTAGGTTTTACCACGCCTGGCAGTCTACACAGTGTCCGTCCAAAAGCAAAGATGGCCAAATGTTATTTACGTGGTCGTCAGTCTATGGTCTGACAGCCATTTCCGACGATGGCAGACACCCAGGCAGGCAGACACACAGTCCTGATGGAAAACGATGTTGACACTGGCGCACATTAGCGGGTGATTCACACTCTCTGTTTGTGTTGTCACAATATAATGTGTGTGCTTAAGACACGGAGATTGACCGAATTCTTCCTTAGTGCCTTTGATGTAGAAGTTATCCCTGTTTCATTAATACGAAACGACATCTTAATAAAATGCCTTAACATTATTGCTCTGTTGGAATTCCGACTCTCGGCGCTGAGTAAAATATTGAAAATCCAATGGAGCAGTTTCATTTAAGTGTCGTTAGGTATTATAGCAACATAAACAACCATTGTTACTTTTACTCTAAAATGTTTTATTTTTATGGTGATTTTTATTAATTATTTTATAACAAATGGTATGTCCATTTAATCTTGTTGTTTTTTTTGTCTTTTTCTCGGCTGTGCGTGTGTGTGTCATCGCCTCATCGTTTATTAATGGCATGTTACATTATGTAAGCAACTTTCGATTGCTAAACTTGTTTTGACATCAAACGTGTTTGTGATAGAGGTTACAGGCCTTGAACTATTGCTGTGAGTTCACTTTACCAGAATAATAATAACGAATAGCTTAACCACAAATAATGAAATATCGGCTTATTTGATAAACAAGATTTATTAGTAGAATTACGCCAATGCTAATACTACTTATATACTACATTTGCAACACATTCTAATATGGAAAATTTCATAAAATAATATGAACATACAAAAAGTGGTGTAGGTTCATATTATTATTAAAAAAAAAAAAAAAAAAAGGTTGCACTCCAGGAGTGCCGGTAGAAGTGAAAACTTTTTTGTTACTATGTTTTATTTTAAAACTGGAGTAGTACAGATATGAAATTAACTAATTTGAATGACGTCTTACTCATTTTCGATCAGGGTCACGTGACCCTGACGCGAGTTTTAAATTTTTTACCCATTACAGAAAAAGTGTACAACGCCGCTAAAGAAGTTTTCACTTCAAAAAACTTCATGCAACAGCGTCCCAAAAAAATCACGTACACAAAAATGTGTAACGCGAATTAAACTGTTCCCAAGTCGACAATTTTTCATTTTAATCTGTAGCGTACGAACAATATACAAAAGAGATTATTCTTCTCAAATAAAATGTATAACCCGGGGCGAGTGACTGCTGTAATTAAATTATTATATTAGTCGACATGCGACAATGGCGGACGGTCAAGGCCTCAGGATCTTAGAACGTGGAGAATATTTTAAACGTTAACATTTTTTATTATTTACGAGGCCAGGGCTGAACAGCTGTGCTCAAAGAAATGGACTCATAAATCCAGTGAAAGAAATTATGTTTTTGATTTAAATTTATATTTTTCATTTTTCATCAGTACAATACTCTGTGGGCTAAGATGGCGTTCGTTGTACAAAATTGTTTATTTGATATTTTCATGTCTCGCATTACCTGTGATGAATATTTATGTTACTCTATGAAACATAGTATAACGAATTGGGAACCCAAAAAGTATGAGAATAATAATTAGAAAATAATAGGATCAAAGTGAACGATTGAGAATCAAATTGAACGATTGAGTTTCAAAATATCCTTTAATCGCTTTGTTACCAAAATACTAATCAAATATTATGCCAAAAACTATAAGCAATCTTATAAGTATTATAACGTGATACTAAACGTTATTTAAATCGGGTAGGAAATAACGACTAACACGACTTTCTTGAATATTTACTTCTGCCGTTCCCCCGGGAAGCAACGCTTTTAGGTATTTCTTGTATCTTCAACTTGCTGTTTTTACAATATAAATGTTGATATTATAAATATCTCTATGCGTGTTTTCGTAAGTTGACAGTTTTTCCCCTAAGAATAAGATTTTTACGAAAAGATGTTAGAGAAATATATAAGAACGTTATTTTTCGAACATAACATTATGTTTAAAATACTACCTACGTGGTTTAAGGCTCGAAGAGGTGTGTAAAATATTTTTTTATCTATCTCGGATTTTTGCAAAAATGTAATATCTCAGAAATTGTATACGTACAGATGAATATTTATGGCATGTTTTATGTCAAATTACTAATAATTTAATTATACGAAACGTAAAAGTAAAATATCTTCAAGCAATCATCATTCTTCAGCCCTTTTTATTTGTAGTTGGCGTATCATGGCGTGGTGAGGTGCAGGAGAAGAATGCTTGGTATTGGAACTATTCCGAACAATAATGTTCGCATAGTAAGCTCAGAGTCAAACAGCGTCTATCTTCCATTATTCACGGTCGCATTCTCATTGACTTCGGACAAGTTTCTCGGTGAAGACACTCGTCTGTGGAACGCCATCCTCCTGGCGCGCCAGGAGGTGCAGGGATGGAAACTTGATGGATGGAAGCTTTTTTTTATCGTGGCAAAATCATCACTTATGTCCTCGGGGAGACTGGCAGACTCGTACTGACTAAAATCCACGGTGATCCTTTAATAACCTTTTACGTTTCAGGGTCACAGTTACCTGAATCCCGCGATGAGACGAAAGCTCAGGTTTGACATTGAATGGTTCCTTACACTTTACCAGGAAGGCAGCGGTGCGAGAGGAATTGCAGCGCATTGTGTAGCGAGCCACCATCCCTGCTTTAGTGAGGAAGAAGAGGCGAGTATACCTTGTCTTCTCAGTAGTCGCACCCTTCCAGGTAATACCATATTTTTGACATCGTCTCTCCATCGTTTCTGTAATTCACTACTGTCATGACTTTTCTCTCTTCATGACTGAATCAACAACCAGCAACGGCAGTTCATGTTTCCTAATTATCATCATCCACATCTGGTTGTAGGCCCCTCTTTGTTTCTGCCAATCAATATCAACACTGTTGTGCCAGCATCATAAAGATTTTACAAAGTCGTCTGCCCAGAAGAAAGCCAAGATAAACCTGAAACAAATTAACACCTATCTTTAAAATTAAAGCCGTTTCCAGAGCACGTAGGAAACTTTTTGGGGACGTTCAGTCGTTCACGTTTCAACTACTATGTCTCGTGTAAGCCTGGATTTACAAAGTAATGACGGTCGCCGGTTCCCGGGGAACTCAACTGACTTACAAACCGCACTCAATTGCACTGCGGACTTACTGTAAGTCCAATTTAGGAGGCGATCGGATTCGACGAACGATTCCTACTTGCCGAACTATTGCGCGTTAAAAAGTATGGGTGGGTGGTAAGGCTTTTTTATGCTAAGCATTAGGTGCTGATTGCTGTTAATTGTTAATATAAAGACGCCACACCGTTTAATAGGAAAAAAAAAAAAACGAAATACCCCTGCAACCTGCAAGTAACGCATGAAAGGTGGAATAAAAAAACACCTATCACTTCCATAGCCCTTTCTAGAGTCGACCTCATGCATTTTCCACGGCCTGAACCTTCAGTATCAGGGCGTGCGTCGGACAGGCGACAAGGTAACACGGCGACATGGGCACGGTGTGGGGGAGGGGGAAAGGGCGACAAGTAAACACGTCACAACACGTCGCGCGGCCACACACCGATGTGACGTCACACCCACATATGACGGCCACTTTTGACACAGGTTAAGTTTGTACAGTGTGTTTGTTCGTATGTAGATTTTAATTAATTTATGAAGGCATAACTTTTCACTCAATTTTATATACAAGAAATAAGTTTAGGGATAAAAAAAAAACTTGAAATAGGAGTGATATATTTCGAAAACTGCGTTTACCAGGTTTGAGAAAACAGGCATTAGGTAGCTCCATTTATAATAACATGACATAACATGACTTTTATTGGCAAAAGTCAGTTCATTGTATACTTCCTACTTGCAATATCAGATCCAAAAAAAAGTTTTGCAAAATATATGCTATTTTCACAGGCCAAACCTATCGCGGTGTCAAATCACCTAAAAAAACAAGTGATTGACTAAACCCTTTATATACCTACAAAACACATGGGCAGTATCAGAAGCCATTGTCAAACGGTGACCGAACAATGTACAGCGAGATTGCCGCGTGGATGTGCAATCTTCGGGATTAGCCGGTCGCAGGCGAGTTATGGACGTTAAACAACGTAATGTATTGGCTAGTTACTATTTATTGCCTTTATCCTATTGCCTGAGCGTTGCGCGCAATGTATATGGGACTTTCCGAGATTTGTTTCGCTGGCAAGCATTGTAACTGTTGCTTGTAGGAATTTACGTCTTTTTTATTCTCTTTATTCTTGTAAAGATTCATGGTCTTGATACTGATACAATGCATCATCCCATGGCTGGAAAAATGTGCTGCCCCCGACTTCCAGCTGTGCTGATCCTGAGCTTTCATTTTTTATCGTGGTAAAATCATCAAACGTGTCCTCCTACCCAATGCGGGGCAGGAGAGACTGTCAGACTTGTACCGTCTAAAATCCACGGTGATATAATATCCTTTACGTTCCAGGGTCACAGTTTCCTGATGAGACAGTCCCACGACCCCTAATCCAGAGCTAATGTAGAACAGAGTAGTTCCAGGGAGGGAACGAGGTGGCGCTAGACGATTTTTATAGCTCTGTCTCTTTCTCACACAGGCTCTGGTTTTAAGAGGTCATGATAGGCCACCAGTAGTCATAAGTTTCGTTCAGCTCTTACTTGTTCTTCATCAATTTGGTACTTCCCATCACGCTCCTAGTAACAAACATTAATGCTTTCAAGGGGCCACACTCATCGAGAAGCTCTACATAATTTTTATCATAATCAGCTAGTTTTTTTTTGTTTTTAATGTCTTATCAAAATATTTGGTTCACAAACTAAACTCACCAAAATATAAAAGTTGAATCACAGTGTTCATTGCATAGAAATTGTAAAAAGAGTTTTATGAACAACGTGTGATAATAACATATCTTAAACTGTTTATATTGCTCTCGTGTTTAGTTCAATTTTCATGTCATTAGAAATGCATTGTTGTAGACCGAAAACAAATCATCATTTTACGCTAAACATTTATTCAAGTATCAGAGAATTTAATACAATTGAGGAGATAATCCAAGTGCTATAAGATTACTGTTACTGCTCTGTGCAAACAGAGAATCTAGATATCGATTCCATCTAACTTCAGTCTGATCGCAAACAAGAGCCGAGTTGTTTATTTTGCTGAGTTAGTTGTAACATTCTAGGATTTTAATTATAATGATGCTTTTAAAATAATACCTGGGTGACAGTGATTGACATCTCACAAAAAAGAAAATAAGTTTGAGAAAATGAACAAGGTTTTTGTTGTTTAAATTGTGAATGTAGAAAACTGATGATAATATTATATGAAATGAAAGTTTAACCTTGTTTTAGTAAAACTACTGTAATACTACTAGTATAATGCATCAGTCTATTATCATCTTTTAACACAATCAACAAGTTTTCGAAACCAGAAGACTTAGCCCCTTCGTACGCAAGGCGACGCAAGTCTCCGATAGTTTACGGCTTCAGTATCCAGGTGACTATCGCAATAATAATCCATGGAGGTTCATACACAGGCATGCCAGGATGTCAAAGTCGTAAGGTATGGGGGACTTGCGTCGCCTTGTGTACGAAGGGACTTACAACAAGCCATATTCTCTAAGTGAATACAATGGCAGTGACAAAGAGGAACATAAACTGCCAATTTAAGTGAATCTTATTAAAAGTTGCCGTAGCGAAACTCTATAACAATTGTCAATGGTCCTTGGCCTTCAGTATCTTACAATTGACAAGGTAAACTTTACTAACAAACTTCTCTTAGCTATTATTCATCGGCGCGTCGTGTACACGCCCGCCTCAAAGAGCTGTGAGCAGTCTGACGTGGCCTTTAGAGGGCCAAAGCCTGCCGGGGTCGCGGGACTGTCTCATTAGATAACCGTGACCCTCGAACGTAAAGAGCTATTGAAGAATCACCGTGGATTTAAGTCAGTACAAGTCTGACAGTCCCTCTCGCCCCAACATAAGAGGACTCATTTGAAGATTTTACCACAATAAAAAAAGATATTCCTCACTCTAGACACTCTAAAGGTCTGCCGAATATTGCAAAGTATTTTCATAGCAATCTTATAATGTCATTCTAATATCAGAATTGTGGTGACACCGGAATAAAAGATCTTGACAAATTGAATCCGAACTCAAGGTTATATAAAGGGCAAACAGTGGTCCCGAACTAGCAAAATGATCCGTGTTTACCTGTCCCCACACCTTTGATCCGCTATCAAGCGTTTATGAACACACCCTATAATACATGGGCAGTTTATTATTTTATAAATTCGCTTGCACAAAGGTCCGAGTCGAACCCAATTTACGCCTCGAGGAACATAAAGGGGGTTGGAAAACCAACTTTGGTGTGCTCCTCCGGAAATGTTGCTTTACGACTTATTTTTGTCAACACAGGGGTGAGATTTGCTTGTTTCGGGATGCGTAGAATTGTACAGATAGTGTTGTATTAGTGCGACGTCCTGTGGACGACAAGATCACGCCTCGACTTCGTTAACTTCTATTTATTGATTTCGCTCCAAGATGTTTATAGTTCGGTTCTGGTAAAAGATTTGTGGCTCGAATGCCACTCTTATACTATTCTTGTAAGTGGGTGGCGACGGAGAAACGAAACGATAAATATGGAACGTATTTACTGGAACATTTCCGTTGCCGATTAAAATAGATTCCTATCAGTTTTGGTTTCAGGATTTTAATGTTAACAAAACAGTTGTAGGTATTGGTAGAGAGATGACAAACATTAACGCGGCTGACTCCACCTGACAAAATATTATTATTATGGCTACATAGCCTGTGTTTATGTCAAAACATTATTTTAGTTTAGACGCCTAAAGTCAAATAAAAGTTACTTTATATTTAAAAAGACCGCTGGAAACGTTGTGATTTACATTTACATAAAATGAACATTATTCTTGGACTTATTTTCTTCGATGGCCAAATTTCTAAGTAGCAGGTATTATAACTGCTAGAATACTAATAAAAATAAATCAGCAATTTCAAAGGTCGTCTATTGGAATGTTTTGATAAACTCGTGCAATGTTTTGATGAAATACTATTCTATTTAATTTATAGTCAGTGTGTTTTGAAACAAACTCGTATTGATATTTATCGATCACTGAAATTATAATTGAAATGTGAGTCCTTGAATACCAAAGGGAGTCAAAACACAATCGCTTCAACACACAACGGTACTAAATAAAGCAAATCGTTGATTTCTGAAAGTGCCCGAGCTCTTTGTGCGGTGCTATATAGACATTAATCGTGGCTCCCAAAAGCACTACAACACAATAAAAGCGCTAAACACCGCCACAATGAGCTCCACTAAATATTTCACTACAAAAAGCGTTCGGTGTCTCGCTCTAACATTTTCGCGATTGGAATGAGACATTACAGGGATAAATGGTTTCCTTTGATGTCGACGCAGCGACGCCGACGTACGGCGCGGCGTCGGTGGCTACATATCACTTAGTATTCTTACGTTTGCTGTCAGACTGAACAAGCTAAAAAAACATAAAGAAAATGTTACAAACTGTAGAAATTCCGATGCATTTAAAGGAAGTTCTTTTATTGGCGAGCGAAGTACGTGGGTGGTAATATTCATTTGGGTTCCTTTTTAGCACTTGATGAGTTGGTACATTCAAAACCACCACTATGTGAAAACTTGGCATTTTCCAAAAAGCAATTTTCTCTTACTTGCAAATTCATATTGTGAAAGAGATTTACGAAATGTGAGACATTTTTGTAACGAACATAGAAGTTTGAATACTACTTTATTTAATATAGGCCTTATCTCCTTGTCTAAGCTGCAATCGCTATTCAACGAGACAATCTATTTATAATTTATGTAAGTGTAGTACACATTAATGGTCGTGACTGTATCACAGTGGTCCGCTAATATTGTCTTTGTTCCGTCCGGATCGATCCGACGATAAGTCTATCGTTGATCGCTAAATAAATTATTGGCTTTGTAAGGGCGTCTTTATTTGTTTTGTCTGTGTCGCCATCGGTCCGTTCTGATTCGTCACCATTTTGTTTTATAAACACAGGCTGGAAATGCTGCGACAGTTTATTTTGCCAAATAAAGTGAGAAATAGCAGAAAATAGAATGAATTCGACGTTTATTTTCGATGACTTACTGGATTTTGTAATTTGATTCTTTGTAAATCATTAGGAATTAGAACAGGTTTATAAAGACAATTAAGTTGAATTATTGACTATTCATTCATATAAATTCACAAAAAATGTAAAATAAGATTTACAATTTAACACTTATTTTTTGAGTTTTCAAAAAAGTAAAAAAAAATCGCAACAATGCATTTTTTTTAACAGTTAGTCATATTTCTTAAGAAACGAACAAAGATTCTAAAATAGGTGAAGTAACTTTCCAGTGTTAAAATCAAATCTATATAACTGCCAAACCTTTTCCAAAATAATTACGTAGGTATAGTTTTCAATGATCTGGATCATCATCATCATTTAATATGACAATATTCAATAATATCTTGTCATTTATAATTATAATCGAATTATTTTGTATCATAAATTATATAATTCATAAATAATTTCACATAAAATATTTATAAATAAAAAAAAATACTTTATAAATTAATCTGGCAAAAATTCCAATTTTTTATAGATATTTAGAACCGTATTAGATACTTTATTAAATTAAAATAACAACTTATAACCAGTTGTGCAAAGAATTATAATTTAAAAATAAATAAATAATAAAACGTATTTTAAACTTTTATTTATGAACCCACTTTGACCTGTATTAATAAATCAACTACCAATGTCATCTACTTAATTGAAAGACAAGAAGATAATTTGTTACCAAGGCCTAATCAACAGTGGTGGCCCAGTGGTATCGGTCCCGACTTACGAGTTGTAGGTCGTGGGTTCGAACCCCACCAGGCGCATTACTTTGTGTAATTCGTTTCATCACCACTGCTCTCAAAACGGTGAAGGAAAACATCGTGAGGAAACCGGCATGTCCTAGAACCAAAAAATCGAAGACATGTGACATCTGCCAACCCGCACTGGGCCCGCGTGGTAGATTATGGCCCACTCCCTCTCACAAGAGAGGAGGCCTGTGTCCCAGCAGTGGGACCATTATAGGCTGATGATGCCTAATCAACGGGCTCAAAAGAAATAAAAATTGTGAGAACCCTTACACAATCATGCAATTACTTATAACAATCAATATCGAAGCTAAGAATTGGATAAAAACAAGCTATCAATGCTAGGAAAGTTCACGCCAGCTACTAGGGGAGGGAGGGGGGGTGAAAGATTAATGATGTTTCATCCCTCTTTACACCCCTTGCATCAATCACTTAGCCCTTTGATGTATTATTTACTCCCAAAGTTATTTTTGTGTCTCTTCTGTTTTTGAAGGGGCACAAATATTTTTCAACGCCATCTGTCTATTATAGATGACGTGTTTTGATAGTAAGAGGGGTGAACGGGGGTGAAGTGGGAATAGTTTTGGTAAATGTTATGATGATGGCATGGGGTTCCCTTGCCCTGATTAGGGGGTGGAGTGAAAACAAATGGTCAGCTGTTTGTTGGAGATTGTATACTTACTTTAATAAATGGAGAAGGTTTACTGTGATCCTGGTGAGCAATTAGGTATTTTGTATCCACTGTACAATCAAAATTTTTAAGATAATTAAAACTATGATCATTTACATTAAGAAAAAATACTAGAAATAGCTGCATTGGTTACCTACCAAGAAAACAGTGATTTGATAAAGAACTAGTACAGTCAGTGCCCACCTTCCCTTTTTCTGCCGTATAAAATGACTCATTTATAATGATTGACTGGTACATCAGCTGTTGCTTGTGCGTCCGATTCCAGCCAAGTACATTACGTTTTCTTGTTCAGGTGGAGAAAATAGGTGATCCTTTATTTCATCACTATTGTTTTCAAAACCGTGAAGAAAAACATTGTGAGGAAACCGACGTGTTCTAGAACCAAATATTCCCAACATGTGACGTCTCCCTACCTGCACTGGGCCTGTGTAGTGGATTTCAGCCCACTCTCTGACTAAGAGGAGGCCTGTGTCTCAGCAGTGGGAACATTATCTATCCATCCATCCATACTTATAATAAATCTATAGGGAGGTCAATTCTGTACATGAAATATATTTCCAAAATAACTATCAGGGGGTGATTAGGGATCGATACTGATGCCAAAAATGCAATTATTAAAATTAATGTCTGTCTGTCTGTCTATCTGTCTGTCTGTCTGTCTGTCTGTATAACCGTTATAGAAACAAAAACTACTCGACGGATTTTGACGAAACTTGGTACAATTGTTTTTCATACTCCTGCGCTGGTTATAGTATACTTTTCATCACGCTACAATCAATAGGAGCAGAGCAGTGAAGGGAAATGTTAGGAAAACGGGAGAAGTTACTCCATACACGCTGATCTTCGGAACTACTGGACGGATTTGATTGTTTTTTTTTTGTTGTATAGCTATTAAGTCTGGGCAACATATAGGCTATAATTTATCTTGGAAACTTGAACACCTGATGCAGAACTGCAATAGATCAGCTAAACTATAAGAGATACAAAAATAGCGCCGTAGCAAAAATTGTTCCACGTGATGAGCATTTTCTGCTGAGAAAATAAATTTGAAGATATGGAACACCTGATGTGGAACTCCATGAGCCCAGCTACACTATTACATATACAGTAATGACGTCTTAGCAAGAGTTGTTCAGCCTGATGAGCACTCCCTGTTGTCGTATAAAAACTGAAGATCTGGAACACCTGATGTGGAACTCCAAGAGCCCAGCTACACTATAACATAGGAGTGACGTCTTAGCAAGAGTTGTTCAGCCTAATGAGCACTCACTGTTGACGTATGAAAATTGAAATCTGGAACAACTGATGTGGAATTCCAAGAGCCCAGCTACACTATAACATAAATATGAATAACATCTTAGCAAGAGTTGTTTAGTCTGATGGGCATTTCCTGTTGACTTACAAAAATGAAAGATCTGGAACGTCTGGAATCGTCACGCGCGTCCCTTTGTTTTCCCGTCCCCAGGCTCTAAGAATTCGACATCAGACGCTTCAGATCTTCGATTTTGACGACCCCATTGTCGCTGGCATAAGCAACAGGATCCGCGTACGAAGTCGCTGGCAGAAGCTAGTAATGATTATTATTGCTGAGAAAGATCGTTATTTCTATCCACAAATCTATTTAAATCTGTTCTAAGTGTTTTGCATATTTCTAAATCATACTAAATATGCCTAGTTACTTCACAAAGCCTTGACCATCGTCATCAACTTGCGTGATGTGTGTCCGTGACCCTAATCCAAAACGAAGAGCCATTGACGGTACATCTTACAAGCGCTCTCTTTAATAACCATTAATACATATTTATCGAAAATTATAATTATGAATAATACATGATTTAATTTTGATGAATCAAGCCGAAAAACATTTATTAAATGCTACTATTGTAAACAATACTGATAATTATAGAATACTACAACTAAAATGTATAAAATACTAGCAGCCCGGTACGTGCTTCGCTTCTTTGACAGCAAAATCCCCGTCAACAAAATGATCCGCCATTTATTTAATTTATTTGTTACAAAAATGTGATAAGTAAAGAACCACTCGACCGATTTTGTGCAAATTTCACTTAAACCATCTACTAAATAGTCCGTTCAAAGCCTAAACATTTGGTTTGGATAGGTGAGCCCGTTCTTGAGTTATTCTTGAAAAGTGGCATTCATCATCATCATCATATCAGCCGTAAGACGTCCACTGCTGAACATAGGCCTCCCCTTTAGACTTCCAGTAGGACCGGTTGTAAGCGGCCTGCATCCAGCGTGATCCTGTGGCCTTCATAAAATCGTCTGCCCACCTAGTGGGTGGACGTCCTACGCTGCGCTTGCCGGTGCGTGGTCTCCATTCGAGAACCTTACGGCCCCATCGGCCATCAGTTCTGCGTGCTATATGGCCTGCCCACTGCCATTTCAACTTGCTAATTCGTTGGGCTATGTCGGTTACTTTGGTTCGTCTACGAATCTCCTCATTTCTGAGTCGATCGCGCAGAGAGACTCCGAGCATAGCCCTTTCCATAGCTCGTTGGACTATACTGAGCTTACTAATGAGGCCCATAGTAAAGGACCACGTTTCGGCGCCATATGTTATCACTGGTAACACACATTGGTCGAAAACTTTCGACTTGAGGCCCTGAGGTATTTTGGACGAGAAAACGTTACGCAATTTCCCGAACGCTGCCCAGCCGAGTTGGATGAATGGAGTCGGAAAGTGGCATTGATTTTATACATATATTAGATAAAAACTTAATAAGTAGTACCAACAATAAAAGATAAAATCATACTCGTACAAAGGGCAATGACTCACACGTGCAAAGAATATGTCCACATCACTGTCATCGGGAACAGTGCCCAGAATGCTGGCAGCATTACCACGTTGTAGGGCAATGCTGATACTTTGGCCTAGGAATACGACAGCCCTCTGATCACGTAAAGAGTCTAATCGCCTGGCGATAATTATAATTATTCTTTAAAAACTTAGTGATCAAGGTGATTTTGTACGAGGTATTAAAAATACTAAAATTGGCTGCCACACTGCCTGTATGAACATGTAGTTTTTCCTAGTCTGACTATCTAGTCACCAGACAGAAGAAAATCGTAGTTTGTGGTAAAGAAAATACAGTTTAATAAACTGAGGCCTTACCACGAGCTGTTAACGCGATTCAATTTAGGCTGTGAGAAAGAGATGGCGCTAGACGACTTGTACAGCTCTGTCTTTTTCCCACAGCCTAAATTGGATTGCGTTAAGAGCTCGTGGTAAGGCTTCAGTTGGCATTACAAAACAGCATTTAGAAATAGCCTTCAGAAATATGCCACTAAGTATAAGGTACAAATATGATACAATCTTCTTTTAGGTAAGCTCACACCATCCAGATATTGTCGTTCACCTCTGACCTAGACTGGAGTCTAAGAAATAAGAAAAAAACAGTAGGTACCTAATAATAAAAAAGACGAATGTATTATTTTTATTAAGCAGGATCTATAATGTCAAGTGACCACTTCGACTTTTTTTTTTATTTCATTACTAGCTGTGTCTTCACTTGGTAATAAAACTAGTCACAATGCCACTAGGATATTCTGAATACGGAAGAGTATACTCTAAAGCTATTGTCAAACAGACAGGCGTGCGAACGCGAAGCGAGGCGTTTGTTTGTAATGTATGGAATTGTTTTTTTGTATGAAATGTTTTGTATTGTAATGAGTTTTAGGTTAATAATTCTGAGATATAATGTCATTATTGTCATATTGTTAACTTTTTTTTTTGTAACGCATCCAAACACAATGTAAATTGTTCTATGAATAAAATAAATGAAAAAAAAATGAATGAAATGTTTGAAGCCAGTCACATAGACTATCGGATCGCTTTCGCTTTTCTATGTGACTGGACTCAAACAATTCCATACATTACAAATAAAAACGCTTCGGATCGCATTCGCTATGTCTGTCTGTTTGACAATAGCTTATCTGATTAATAAGAATCCATACCGCACATAAAAAGATCAAGGGCAAAAATGAAACCGCAAAATTAAATAGGCAAGTTTGTTTGATACTCGAAAAAAGTAACATTGAATCAATTCGAAGAACCAACATGACATAAGAGTATTTATTCATTTGAAGTGCTTACTCATAATCCTAAATGTATTTTTATTGAAGTGTGATTGAATGGCAAATAAATTGAAGGTCCAACTGCCGGGCAAATAGTCACTACTAACTATAGACATGCAATGTCCATTTAGTACCTATCGTATAAAATCTTCATGCACTTGTTAATTGATTTAGAAAAAGGAGGGTCTCAATTCGATCTGATGTTTGAACGAGATTATCTCGCGTTTAGTTGAACTGATGTTGATAGGGTTTTCAGTAAAGTGTTTGTTACGTCCTGGAGAAGGGTTTAGTATGGTAACGGACGACGTTATTACTTACTTGGATGGCGAATTTTCAAATACTGATTATACAAAAACTTCTGGATCAATTTTTGTTGAATATCTGAACCAAATTAAAAAAGGTGTAAAAGTCGGTGGCTTTGTTTCTTATTATTTCTTTGACTTCTGCCACCGACTTCCGGACGTTATTTTACAATTTTTTTTTTTGGAGTAATGTTTTTTTTTACAAAAAGTATTTTTTTTTACTAAAAAGGGTTTCAACTTTCTGATATTCAACAAAAATCTTCGTATAATCTGCTTCTTAAAAAATCCACAATCCAAAAAAGCAAAAACGGATCCATGTCACGAGATAGTCGACTGGCCTGTTGGTCTAGTGGTTAGTGACCCTGACTGCTATGCCGGAGGTCGTGGGTTCGATTCCCACCCAGGACAAATGTTTGTGTGATGAGCACGATCATTTGTTCTGTGTCTGAGTGTAATTTATCTATAATATGTATGTATTTAGAAATATATAAGTATGTATCAGTTGTCTAGTACCCATAACACAAGCTCTGCTTAGCTTGGGACTAGATGACGTTGTGTGTATTTGTGGAATATTATTTATTTATTTTTAAATATTCACTATTGTTACGCAATTAAAACTTCTCCAAAATATAACGACACTTTTCAGAAAACCGCATTATAATCGATTCACTCAAACTTGAGATAATCGCGGACAAACATCTCGTACATACGTGCATTCATACATACAAACATGCAGGTCAAAATTTGATAATAACAACATTAGCGCTATTGTTATTATCAAATCAGAACAACGCTACTTTTTTTTGACTCGTACTGACTAAAATCCACTTGTATCCTTCAATAGCCCTTTATGTTCAGGGGTCACGATAATGAGATAAGTCCCGCGACCCCGGCAGGCTTTGGCCCTCTAGGCCCCCGTCATCATGCTGACGCTCTTTGAGGCGAGCGTGGAACACAACGCGCCGTCGACCCGGGCATGGTCCATGGTCGGACAGCGAGTTGCCCAGAACAGCGCTACTTTGCATAATAATTATGGTATGTATTGATTTAAATCAGTAGGCGTATGCTAAAATCCCATATATTTAATTATATTCTTTACTTGGAATTAGTCGTACTTGATACATAATATAATAATTATTAACATACTAGTAATATTCTTAAGATGTTCCTAATCCGTAGTTTAATAAACAACATTCCAATCCCTCGCGGTTTTTCTAACATTTTGCAAAATCTTCCTAAAGGTCACTCATAAGAAACATAGTGATTTACATAAATGCCTGTTTATGTATCAGTGGGATCGTATCACATGTATCATAAATATTAGGTATTATTTAAATATCACCGAAAGGTTAGCAGATGCGACTTCTATATATTTTATGGTACCTACAAACAATAATAAGAACTAGATATTTTTCGTAACAATTTTTAATGTCATGGATTTCCGCAAAGTGACGCATGATTCTAAAATTTAACAATATCTATACCTGTTCAGTATTGATATTTTGAATTTTACGATTTTATTTGTTATTAATGTTAAGAGCGTATATTCCGAAAGCTGGCAACGTCGCAAATGGTTGTCAAATATTAACAAGTTTTAATTAATTTAGCATTGTTACTGTATGAAAATAAGAAATATGGCTCTGTAGTGCACTAAAAAATTGATAAGGGAATGCAATAATTAATATCGTAACACCGAATATATAGTTTTAGATGTAGAAAAAGCATTTGGTAGCTTTCCAAATGCCTTTTATACACCGGAAACGGTTACAACATCAAATTCAGTGTTTTAATTGCATTCCTATATCATTTTTTTAGTGCACTACAGAGCGATATTTCTTGTTTTCATACAGAAAATTTGCCAAATTAATTAAAACTTGTAATTATTTGACAGCTTTTTGCGACGTTGCCAACTTTCAGAATATGCAGCCTTAAATGTCTAGGTACAGAAGACAGCCCAACAACCTACCCCAATCCTTCAAACTTTAATTTATTGTCAAGTTTAGCAAAAAGGTAAAGATTCATATTCGATAGAAGATAGAAAATTTGACAATCAAAGTTGGTTGATGTGCTAGAGTATGTAGGTACAAAAACTCTGCGATAATAGATTAACATTAATATAACAGGCTATAAATTACAAACAGTTATGGCTTTTTAAAATACACCCATAAAACTATTTTTTTCTCTAATAAAAACAACCATTTTCGATTTTTTTTAACAATCGAATAACGATCATGAGTTTGGCTCGACAAGCATAATTTTACTTCAATAAAAACGAGATGGCGCTAGTGGTACGAAATTCTGGATATTCTCCGATTTATAGAAACAAACTGTTTTAATAATATTGTTATTATAAAACTGACTAACTTTTCACAGGGGTACAGCGTCTTCAATATACCTAGGTAGGTCATTAAAAAAATTTGATTGTGTAGACCCAAATATTTGGGGCAGCTGATTACTTTTTGAAGAGGCAAAGAACTTTTAAATAATCATCATTAAATTATTGGAAAGTAGCCTATGGCCGCAGTGTTGCCCAATGTTCGCCAATTAATCCTCGGGAACGTCGTACTGAGATAAAAACTGTGCGGTAATCCAGGTTATAAACTCTATCTTACATCAGTGTAGGTGAATAAAATTAACTGTATATGAACGGAGCTAAATGAAAAGAGATAAAGCAATAAGGTTAAGGTAAAAGTCATCGCAACCCACACGAAATAAAGACCATCTCAGCAACAGCTAACCTTAAATCGATTAAGGCTAATAGGACATTACGATATCCATCACATCACTGATGTACGAAGCAATGAACCTTGAAATCGATTTACTAAAAATAAATGGGTGTTTAAAGCTTGTAGTAGCGATGTAACGAATATTCCTATTCGCAGTCGCGAATATTCGCATACGCGAATAATATCTACATTCGCAGCCGTTTTCGCAAAAAACGACGCGGATGTTTGCGAATATTATGACAAACAAGGTTTTTAGTTAGGTACATATAGAAATTTTGGTTATTCGGCATACATCTGTCCATTTTTTTTATTACTTTTGTTTAATGTTATTTTGTGTGTGTTATATTCATTCGACCTATATTTGCTTGGCTATTTTCGGTTTAAAAATAACTGTCATGAAATGTCAAACCTTTAAATCCTTCTTTTAAGCTATTGTCAAACAGACAACCGTGACGAACGCGAAGCGAGGCATTTTTGTTTGTAATGTATGCAATTGTTTGAATCCGGTCACATAGAAAAGCGAAAGCGATCCGATAGTCTATGTGACGGGCTTCAAACAATTGCATATATTACAAACAAAAACGCCTCGCTTCGCGTTCGCCACGTCTGTCTGTTTGACAATAGCTTTAAAGTCAATATTCACATTCGCGAAAATTGGAAATGAATATTCGCATCTGTATTCGCATACGCATTCGCGAATGTGAAAAATCTAACATCCGTTACATCACTATAGCATGTAGTGTAATCGAGTGGTCAGTCGATTGATTATAAGTGCGTGTCGTAACAGTTATATTAGAGATGCCTCGAAAGGTCACGCGCACTGTACTCGCTAGAGAAGGAACCTGTTTCTAAATTGAAATTGAAAGTTTTTCAAATGAGATTTGCTCTCTGGGAAGTCCACTTTTTTATTTATGATGCCACTGCTACTGTGAGTGGATCCGAATAGTTCACGTTGATGTAGACTTGTTTTGTAACTTAAATTGAAACACGTGATACTGGAGGCTTAAAACAAAATGGTGTGATAAGTAGGCATATAAAATTATCAGTCATTTTGGCTACTTCCTGTTCTAAAGGTTTTGAGAACAGTCTCAAAGACTCGGCTCACTCAGAACTAGGCTTCAAAGACAAATTATATTCAGTAGAGTTCATAAGTTTTACAAAAACTGAATAATAGGGGACGAAATATGTGACATCAGGTGTGCCGTTGTTTGTGACATACGCAGGATAATTATGATGATATTGATTGCCACATTTGTCTGTAAAAAACGCTTATTCCTTCAGTAAAATTTATGGGTTCGTAACTACGATTAATTTAGTGTTTTGAAGAGATAGTAATAATAATACAGTAATATTTATTTTCTCAAACATGTCTGTGTACGCAATCATAAAAAGTTTTTGAAACTAAACATAGAAAATAAATCAGACACTCGTGCAAAACGTTTTAAACTGATTAATTTTAAGAGAATTTTGCAAAAATACATATTAATGGTAAAATCTATGAAAAGTAAATATAGTAGATAATGTAATCTGTCTGAAATAATAACAATGACTTATTTTTTTATATTTCTAAATGTCGAAATTATACATGCCGAACACAAATTAAAACATGACATAATATGTCTGTGAATTTAGAAAATAGTACTGTCTAAATTCGTTAATATTGTAAAATGATTTGTCAATTAGGAATTATTTTAGTTCTATCTTCAATTGTGCAGACAGAACATCAACCTACCCTGATTTGTCAGATCTACCCCAATCGAACTCAAACAAATGCTTAAACGACTTATTTGCCTAAAAAATAACATTTTAAACAGCTAGTCTTAGTCGACTAGAGAACTATTTTGGTTCATAATATTATTATCTCTTTGTATGAACTTATCAAATTCTTTCTGAAATCCAGTGTTTTTAACCCAGGTTTTTCGTTTTAATATTACAAAAGACGCCATGAGTTCCAAATGAAAATGGAATGAAATGGTGAGTTATTTGTAACCAGGCCGGTGACGTCAGATACATCTGTCATGCGGTTCGGACATGTCCTATGACTTTGACTAGGGCTGTCAAACAGAACGTTTAAAGAAACGGGAGAATGTTTTTGTGAGATTAGAAAAATGTTGTAAATACAATTTATTGGCTCTTTCTGCAGGAAAACCTGTACAGGCATAACTTATAAGATAATTATGTATATTGACTGCTCATAGGTTGAGTATTAATACTTTTATTATGAATGTTATGATAGTTGCATTATGGTAAGTTTCTTTTCTATAGTCTGTGCTTTGTCCAATTGGCTTGCCCTACTGAGTAAAGGCCTCGCCTTTTCCCACCATTTAGGACAATTTCCGGTCATGCTTGTCCTCTCCCATTTATAAACTTGCTAGCTATGAATGTTTTTGTAAAATGAAAATAAAACCTGAACGCCAAAAATCCGTATAACAATGTCTAAAATGTTCTCGGGTGGCAATCTGAGTTGGCCTAGGACTTTATACCATCTTCAGTAAGGTCAACAGTTGCTGCTCTGTCTTCATCTACTTAGCCTTATCGGCATTCAATCTTACCGAATGCATGCACCAGTGTTTCACATGGAGCATCTAGCTATTTAGCCTCCAGAACTCCGTTACGTCCTACTTCCCGTAAAAAACCTTTAAATGACAGCCATGACAAATAGCTATTCTTTTTCTTAATTAAAAATAAATACAATAAAGTTCCTCTTTCTGCTCTACCTTGACTCTTACCTGAATGCGTAGCATTGCACCTCGGACAAAACGGGTTTTTTCGTCGGAAGAAAAGACAAAATGACAGACCGTGAAAGATTATTTAACATTTTTTGCATGTTTAAAATATAGAAAAGAAATGTTGCAGTTTCCAATTATGTACTGATCGTGTCAAAGGGCACGGAGAGGACGGTGAGTAATGGGTGACTCGCTGTCCGGTTATGGACTATGCCCCCAGGTCGACGGCGCGTTGTGTTCCACGCGTGCCTCAAACACTGTCAGCTCAATGAAGGGGCCTCCCTTAGAGGGCCAAAGCCTGCCGGGGTCACGGGACTAACGAATCACCGTGGCCCTGGAACGTAAATGACTTTTGTAGGATCACAGTGATTTAGTTAGTACAAGTGTCACCCCTCCAGCTCCGCCCTGGGTAGAAGGACTTACTTGATGTTATAACCACGATAAAAAAACTCGTGCAAGAAACATTGTAGTTGCAAAAAAATAACAAAGAAATAACTATCTATTCTTTTTAGAATAGAGGTAGAATTATTCATATTACGTGTGCTGATGAAATTATACTTATATTTTTTAAATTATTTTCTTCTCTTAAGCAAAAATTTTAAAATGAATACCGGAACATTTTTAGTATCCATAGTGGTGGCCCTCGTCGTGGCCTTGCTTCCTATTTAGAAATGTTTTAATAAGAACCTGTAATACGTGTTTAGCGGTTGAGTGATTGTGTAGGCGTTACTAAAGGTTAAGAATTCGCAGAAACTTTGGTTCATTTTATGTGTTTTCTTGTCACTGAACTAAATGCCAGAGTTTTTATTGTTGTTTTTTTTTGTATTGTTATAAAAAGTTTGTTTTTATGTAACTGATGAGTAAGAGTTACGTTCTAAAAATAATAGAAAACACGATAGGTACAATAATATCATCAACAATAAAACTATCTACGTTACGTCAGCAAGGAAACCGGCGATTGTGTCCAATAATTGACGCAAACACCAGTGGCTTTTTTTAAAAAGTATCATTTTTTACCTAAAGGGCCAGTTGTTAGATCAGTAGTTAACTTAATTAGGTTAAACTAATACATTTGTCTGAAAAATGAATGGGGTTTCAACAACAGTTCGTTTAAATATTGATCTAACAAGTGGCTTTTAACCAAAGTACTGACAAAACACTTTCTACACTATTTCTCGACACTTTATATGACGAGTATCTATGAATATCGAGTGTAGGTATCAGAAACAAAGTAACAACGTAAAAAATTATCCAATCAAAAAAGCTCACACCTTGCCTACAAAGTGTTGCAAGCATTCTATGAAAGAGAGAAATATGTGGCTCACAAAGGGCCGGTTCACACTGCATGCAATTTGTATCGCTTCGGGGGACCTTTCACGTTAGGTGGCGACGAAAATTCCTGTCGCATTCGCCTTTGAACACTCGCCTTTACGAATAGTGGTGATAGGCAGGATCCACATCAATTGGACGTTAGTATTGGTTGAGTTAAATTTTGTTTTAGGCATTTTGATTTTGTAGTATTGCTAACTCTCTCGTTCATAAAATCAGGCCTATTTTGCTAGGTTTCACCATCATCATCATTAGCTGGAAGACGTACGACTACTAAACAAGGGCCTCTTCCTTAGATCACCACGCCAAAGGAATACCGCTACTTGCATCTATCGGTTGCCGCAACTCTCACGATGTCTTCAGTCCACATACGGGGAAATATGCCTCCACTGTATCTTCCGATTCTTCGTGTTTTTTCATATAGTTTGGATGACGTGTATTTATGCAGTGAACTCCTTATGTTTGCAGTCTCATATAAGTTGCCATGCATATATCACACGCCGAGTTACAAATGAAAACACAGGAATCGAATTCAAAAAGCATTTGCGATCATAAGACCAAATGATCGGTGTGTTAATAATGTTCAGAATAATAAATTAAAGAAGAATGCGGAGATGGAAACTTTTCGACTGTTTTTTTTCCCTCAATAATTTATCGGTGTCCACCGCAGACTGGATGGCCTTTAGCTACTTAGTTCTTAATTATGTGTGTCATTGTCACCTTACTTCCTGACAAGATATCTAATTAGATATACAATAGGAAAGTACTTGGTCTCATGGTCACTAGGTAACAATTCAATTCGCTGTATCGGACTCTAGGCCTTATGTATTGTATGACAAGCATTGATAATTTTAATCAATACAAATGACTGCGCCGTGCAACACAGGTAATTACATTAAAAGGATAATTGGCACAACAACGTTCAAAAATTATTTACTTTCGAAATAATATTAATGATAAATCATAATTATTTCTGTGTATGAATTCTATGAATAGCTCAGTAACACCTGACATCTCATCTCGACAGATATTAAAACGAGCAATCATAATTATAAATCTCTCATTTCGCTCGGCAAAAGGCAATAAATTATTATGGAAGCAACATTATAGCACTAATTACTGTAATAATTGCGTTTATAATTAAATTACTAACGATGCTCTCAGTATATTACACTATCATAAAATTGATTGCTTTAATAAGTATAATTATTTTATTTAATTTATGGTAATTGGTATTAAGAGATGTTTTCTTTGGGAATGAATTCGAATTGATCGAAGCAATTTTTCATCTAAATCAGCGTGACAAAAATGTTATCGATCAATATTTAGATAGTACCAACGCACCCGCTAGATGGCGCTACAATACTCATCTTTAAACTTAATCAACTAGAATGATATTAAATTATTTGATTTGTCACCTGTATGAAGGGACAAATCAAAATAAGTACGAGTACGAGTGAAATGTATGCGATACTTTCACCAGTACTTTTTCGACTCCTCTCTATTCGAACACGGTTACTACAAACGATTTATTACTGGTTTAATACCGGTCTTTTAACAGCCTACTGACTTGTGTGGCCTATGAAAGACAATCTTCTAACTGGACACATTGGGATAAAGTTAATTTGGTAAAACTAGAAATCTTGAAAGCAGAGTCTGGACCCAGAGACATGGAGCATGTGGTATTGCTCTATCAACGATAGGATACTTATGTCCCGCGGCGTCGCTTGCGTTAATTTAGAATTTGACTTCATATCGCTTAGGCGACACATGCCGACGCCGTCTAAAACGTCCGTTTTTTTTTCTTCAGGAACCGAAGATTTCAAGAAGAAAAGTGCTATGTCCGTTTCTGTTTACATGACAATATATTTGTAAGTTTTCAGTCAAAGTCAAATGGTTTATTTTATTTAGACCATCAAAGAGGCACTTTTGAACGATCGAATATTACAATAAGGAAATGGGATGGAATGGGATTGATTCTACACCTATTCGCAAGTGTCGGTTTGTATGGAGAAGAATGGGCAAGAAACTCCATATCTACTTCAGGATGATTATTTCAGTGGTTTAGGGGTGAAAAGGTACGAAACAAACTTCATCATCATCATAGTAGCCGTAAGACGTCCACTGCTGAACATTGGTCTCCCCAAAACCCGAAACAAGCTTACTTTCAGATTAAAATATGGCTAAAATTTAAATGCACATCAATAATTCTTTTTGTATACCAAATATATCTACTGAATGTGCACCAAATCTAAAACTCGCTTTAGCAAGATTTCAGGGACACCCCGAAGTTCGGTTTGTTTAGGTTCCTTCCTTTAAACCTTGTACACAGAAATAGAAGCCCCGCGAAGCGGGGCTTCGTCGGCCCTGCTTAAGTAGATTTTTTTTTATTACATCTCGTTATGACATATTTTAATGAACATATTTTGGTGCACATTCAGTATATTTGGTGGAACACAGGCAAAATTAGGTAAATGAAATGGGAATAAATTGAAGTACTTTTAAATACCATCCTTAAAATATTAGTTAGAATTAGGAAGTTTGGATAAGTAGGTATCTATCTATTATGTATTTATTAACATTATTACTTCTCAAGATAAGTCTATATTAAGAACAGAAAAATCTCCAAATGAAATAAGAAGCGGAAAAACCATTGCGAAAATAACAACAAACTCAATATTAGCTCCACACTTTATTAGCAGCGTGTGCCCAACATAGGGTCAGCAGCCGTAGGTATCGAATAAAGCAATAAGTGTTCATTAGTAGGGTTAGCAGCGAATAGAGTAAGCACTGTGTTGTTTCACGTCGTGTACAGTTAGCAATTTTCAAACAGTTTTCCAATGTTGTGCTATAAGTTTCAATGTATCTGCGTAACAAATTCTTTGGCTGCATGTAGCATAATTATAGCCAAAAAAGCATACATACAGCATATAATATGCATTAGCAAACAGGAAAAACGTTTGAAAATGACTGCCTACATACTTGTTTTGCTGACCCTACGTACACTGTACGTACTGTTCACGCGGCTCCAATTTCTTAACCAGGTAAGAAAAAAACACGCGCATTAGCTTGCCCGGGAGTTGTGCACAAGGATAGTATTTTTAGATCTACTTATGGTAAATGAGAAAGTAAGTAAGTGGTGCTCTTGTTAAAGATGAATACGAAAATGTCTTTTATGAATAAGGCGAGTTTGCCTCGAACATTAAAAACTTTATAGTTAGAAAAAAACGTTTCTGTACTAAGAGCTGTCTCTTGTCCTGTATCGTGGGTGTTTTAACAAACATTTAAACTCATATACACAAACATATAGACCCGGATCAATTACTTGTAGATCAAACAAATATTTCTTTCATTTGGAAGTCAAACCCGCGACTCGTAGCACAGCAGTCAATTGTTCAACAATTGTGCCAACCGTGCCGACAAACGTTACGTATGCAATTCAGAAATGGTTAGAAACAGCTGTTGTATACGACTCATACATTTCACCAGTTATTCTATTGCCATCGTAATATCTGCCTAGAAACTTTGATGTCCTTTCTCTATCTGCTCCCCAGTCACAAATCCAAGCTCCGGATTGATAGTGAGAATCACTGTTGAAAAAACTCAATTTGGTCGACCAAGATATATCAAAACAAAAATTGCCAGATCACAAACTGCAAACTCTTGCTCAGATGCATTTATGGCAGAACAAAGCAAGGATTTTTCTTCATTGAAGTCAATATGGGCTACGCACATTAAGCTCATTAGTGACCCCTTGTGAGCATAAATTAGGTAGAACTACCACGTGTCCTTAAAAAAATAGGTAGGTACTAGTTTCATTCGTCTTATGAGCATTTACCTAATAATGTAAAAAACCGGTTCGTTGTATGGGCGCCCCCTCAAATATTTATTATATTTGGTTTGTTAGTCCTTGTTATAATAGTGGCAACAGAAATACATCATCTGTGAAATTGAAACTTGAATTTCAACTTTCACGGCTCATGAGATACTGCCTGGTGGCTTAGCATGACGTCTTGAAGCGTAAATAGTTATGCTCATGGAACGAGATGGCGCTAGATGACTTGTATAGCTCTGTTTCTTTCCCACAGCCTAAAGACTCACGCTTTAAGATTTCATGGTAGGCTATCTGGTGGCAGACAGACAGACTAAAGTCCCGTTTGACCCATCGGGTACGGAATCCTTAAAATGCGTGTACGACAAATTAATGTCACACTTTTAGTCGTTACTCGAATTTTGAATTCTACAGATAGTTATAAATGTGTTCAATACCAAGTAATTATTAATCATTTCACTGTAAACACTGATTACCACAATTTCCAACATTTCGCCCGTTCGGTGTATTTTGCGCTACCTATAACTTTTAATTAGGAGAAATACATTTAAATCACTGCCTGGTAAATTCACAAATTGAGTAACGTATTTACAATATGTTATATTATTTTTATGTTGAAGACTTGATTAAAATGTTGATGCATTTGTAAATGATTTTCGAAAAGTACCTAACAAATGAAAAAAATACCGGCCATTATTGAAAATGGCAAAAAAATTCACGTGTTTTTTGTATGGGTGCCCCCTTAAATTCTTTTGATTCAATTTTTTATTTCGTTTTATTTTTTATAGCGGCAACAGAAATCTGTGAAAATTTCAACTGTCTAACCGTCACAGTTCAGGTTGGGTACGGAAGGGCAGACAGACAGACAGACGGCCAGCGGAGTCTTAGTAATAGGGTCCTGTCTTTCCCTTTCAAATCAAATCAAAGCATTTATTTTTGCTTACGGAACCTGTGCTTTGCCCATGTCATTTGGTTCTGTCGGACAGTGGGTGAATAGACGCAATACATTCTTCTTTTACTATATTCTATTATTTAATTACTCCTTTCTCACTCATAAAATAAATAAAAGTAATTCCTCACTCCTTAAACGTATTTAAAATCTTTCAGCTCTAACAAAATGCCGTGAATACCGCTCGAAATAATAATAATTTTCCCCTCCAGGCAATGCATGCATAAGCGATCTCTCACATAATTACTTATGTATGTAAAGTACAGGTATGCACACCCTCGCTTAATATTAATCACGTGTACTCGTACATTACCGAGGTACTGTTGTTCACGACGACGCTCTAAATACAAAGAATCTTTCATTAACAGGCTCTTTTAACCAGAATGGTGAACAAAGCAGCTGTTTTGATGCTAATTCCAAACTATTATAATTAGGTAATGCGAAAGTTTGTTTGATACTTTTTCACGCCCAAAACACTGAACCGATCATACTGAAATAAACGTGGGAGGTGTTATGTTCCCGTTACAACAATTACGATAATAGATGGCGCTACATGTACGATACAAATTGATTGTCAAAAAATTCTAAATTAACGCGAGCGGAGTCTCGAGTAAAAGCCAGTTCTTCTTAGGTCCAAAATTTTAGGAATACAATTCATTGTGATTTTTGTCTTGCATCCATCTCTAAAAAAACGAACTATGTCTTAACCAGGTTAATGATTTAAAAAATGCCAGTAACTAGTTTATTTCAAACGAGCTGCTAAACAAAAACCATTGACATACCGAATTCCTTTTCAAACAACCACACAGCAAAGAAATAAAAAAGCTAAAGAATAAAAAACGTAATTCCCAGCTCCGGTGTACCCAGCGGGCGCGGCGGGTGCATCGAGTAATCGGTTTACTCCGAGCGAAGCGCCTCCAAACGGACTGCGATAGATTTACTCGCCTCATTTTGCCCAACACGAGACGAGGGCGACTCTATTTGAGAAAACTTATACTTGTGTATGTTCACTTTGCGAGTAAATTACTCTTGTTTCGTTTTTCTCGGCAGAGATGCGAATTTGTGGAGCGGGTATTTTTAATTAAAAATGTATTTATTATGTTGACAAAGTTTTGTTTGTGTTGTACCTAGGTATTCTGGCTTACCAGTCTTATGAGGATTAGTAGCTAAGCTCCCTAAAACTTCAGTTGCACTGAACTCGGAACTACCTGCTTTAGTTTAGTTTTTTCTTTCTTTTAACGTTTGCCCTTATTTTTATGGGAAATTATTAATTTCACTTTTCATCCTACCACCCGGGGTGGAGCGTTAGGAGCTGTCAGACTCGTGCTGACTAAAAACCACCCTATTCTAGGTCTCAGTTTGCCTTTACGTTCCAGCGGGTCTAATCTCTCAGCACGAAACCCGTGGCTCTGCAAAATAAGTCAAAGCATTTTCAATTAAACTATTTAAATATTTTTAATTCGCCTATAACTGTGGGGCTTCCGAACACTATTAATACCACATGGCGCAATTCGTTCTGGCAGTTGCCGATTGCGAAATACAGATGGCAGCGTTCTGCGTCTGGGAGAAAAAAGTCCCATTGATGGGCAACTAGAGGAGCCGTTACGGCTAAAGTGTAAAGGCTGCGTAGTGACCAGTCGACACGATGAAGTAAGTCCTCGTCTTATTACTGGAAAAATATAGCTCATCTCAATATAGCTCTTTGTAACCATTGCTCACAGAACGAATGATGAATATTAACTTCCAACAAAGCGCACTATTTCACCAAAATGTAACATTTATCTCCTCATTACCCAGCTAAAGCTGTGACAGTTACAAGAAAATGCGTGAATTGTCCGCCATGACCGCCGTACTCAGTCCGGCCACATAAGCTCTTCATTCACACCGAAATGACGGCTTAGAACCAAATTAGCAGTGCGGCTGCTTCAAAGCGTAGTGTCCGGAATACCGTGCTGTGAGCCTCCGCCCGGCCTCTGTCCGGCCACAGCGGATTAATTTGTTTGTGCGTGGTTCGTTGGCGGCAGAAATTGTGCTTGTGCACTAAGCCTTATTGAACCTAATAGAATTGAACAAAATGTTTCATTCGTTGGCCTTCGATGTTCAAACGAAATGTTAATTAGTTCTAGAACGGAGTTGTAAATTGTTAGATTTTATCGTACAGTTAACAATATCGGAGTACCTTCTAGAAATGTTATCAAGGTTATTAAATCAAAACAAAGTTTTATGTACTGAGCTACGGATATTAATATTATTGATTGAATAGCTTCACGACCCAGTTAGTACTAGGATACTAGGAGTAATACGATGGCCCTTTGCAAGACTAGACTTATGAGTCAGTGAACTTGAATGATTGTTAAAAATGTACAAATGACAGCCAACACCATCGGCTCAATCAGCTTTCAAAGGCATGAAGGAAATTCGGTATTCAATACATAGTTATGTAATGTCTATTCACAGACCGACCTTGACAGACGTCGCGTAACCTTGACGATCGACCCATGCGACTGTATTGTTTAGCCACGAGCCTCATCGGGCTTAAATAAAAAACAAATGCTGTGCCTCAGTCACGCTTGCTCTTAAAACGTCTCAATCGATTCAATGTCCGGCAGGGTTTGTTAAAAACTAAACTAAAAAACAACATTAGTTATTAATGCGAAACAGGGCACGGTTCCCTTTCCTACAAAATTGAAGTATGAAAAAAAAACCAAGTCATTGACACCAAGCTCTTGTACCAGGGCCCAATAACACCAAAATAGTGTGACTGTTCATGAAATACCCTAGGCTGATAAAATTTTCGTTTTTTCTAAATTACTTTAATATAGTGGAAAATATGAAGTATGGGCCCCCCCCCCTGGGGGGGCCGAGGTAGGGCCCCGCCTCCGCCCAACCTCCGTGGCGCACGTACCATTGACAACTGCGACCTCCGCCGGGACAGAGAGGACTGAACTCTCAGCAAGGGGAGGGGACCAAAGTAACACCCGTATTCAAGAACGCTACTTAGATAAGTATGGCAGCAACACTATGCTAAGTAAGGCATTTCTCACTGCGTTCGTCATGGCAGGCCATTCATTTCATAAACAATACATAGCGGACTCTTTGCTGTGCGGACACTTAGCATTGAATGGGGCGCTGTGATTGGTTAACGTTGTGATGCGACTTCACTCGGGTTGACTGACTGACAGAATAAACGTCAATAAAAACCACTGTTGCTTGCTTTTATTGAGTACGAAATCACCCAAAACATGGTAAGTATTAAATTGTATGTTTCTGTTTGTTTCGTAGTCAAAGTTGTGAAAATAATAACACGTGTTGTTTTCTTTCAGCTTAAAGAAGTTACCATTTATTTCTTCGGAAAGAGAACTAATTGTGGCTTTAGTTCTTTGTGTATTTAACCTCTCAAGAATATAATTAATTTTTATAATTAAATAAATAAATAATTAATTATCAAAATCATCTTCGCTGCTGTAATCCGCAATTAAACAAAACAAATCAGCGTATCACAATTCACAAATCACTACAAACTTAACCTAATACCCGATGCCAGTTTGACATTTGTGTTGACTGTCGCACTATGCGTAGCGTAAAGTAGCTAGGGAGCTACTTTAGCTGTGCGTTCGTTATAGTAAGCGCATAGTGTCGTTCGTCCCTCAAGTGTCGTTTATGAATAGGTTTTTGTGACCCTATGCGTCCGCGCACCCTGTGAGACCTCATAGTAATGTTCATGAATACCGGTGTAAGTTAGTGCTGAGAGTTCACAGTAAATACATGAATAATATCAAATCATATTAACAATCCAAATAATAATTATGAAGCTAGTAAGACAAGAGGACAGCAAAGATATAATATAAAAGGAAACGTCACGCTTGCGCTTAAAAGAATTATAGATGATTACGGTTACGTTAACTTATTTGATTCCAATGTACTGGATGCCGCTTTGCAAACGCAAACAATTCCATGTTATACAACATGGTATTGTTTTACAACGTTTACCCGGCGTGCGTTTACTGTTAGTCCTACCAGCATTACCCTGCGAAGGACTCTGCTACGAACACTAACAGCGAACGTTTCCTAAGCACGTTATACATGTCCTTTCCAATCCTGAGGCAGTGAGTCGTGAATTCACTGCCATTGAAAAAGACAAGTTTTGTTTCTCCATAGAAGTACACACGCGTTCAAATAGTTCACCCTTACGGCTGCCTATCCCCTTTCTCTAACAATAATCAAGTTGCTCAAGCGTACCGTAGACTCGGCCTGTAACAGAGCATATTGCGATTGTATTGCTGGATGCCGAAGTGGATTTTATCGGCACTCCATTCATTTCACATTTAAATCTGCCCTTATCGACAGGTGTGTCTCGTTAAATAATGACGATTCAGATATAGGCCTACCAGCGGCCGGTTTAATAACGAGACACAGCCGCTAAATCTAGCGTTCCTTTGGAACGGAGTTATCCAAATGGTAACCCAGTACTTGGTGAAGCCTACCCCCACAGCTAGAAATGTACATCCATCAACCACCCGCAATGTCTCTGGGCTAGGCTGCAAGGAGACAGTAATCATCAACAGCATTTGGTTATTTTGCTAAACAAATAGCAATATTTTTTATAGTTGCAAATACCTGTCATCAGCACACAATAGCTTAGCTGGAAGAATATACTTTGTGTAACTAAATTAAGAACATGGTTCTGCCTTTGATACGTGGTACATTCGTCAAGTAAAGTCATTATACGTCAGGCGTCATTGGCGTGTGAGTCATTGTACTCAGTGTAGCGAAGGCTTTTCCCCGTGCTCTATTAACCAAACGCCAATGACTAATTACTGTGAGGTTACGGAACAGGGTCTCAGAATGAATAATATAAATATGAGATAATAATATAAAATATAATAATCTGAAGGCTCCGCCCCGCCATACTGAAATAAATGATATTGACAGCCATTCTGCGTCTCCACCAAACTGCTACTATAAAGTTATTATAATAATAATTAACACTTACCAGGTGCTTAAAGAAGAGGATTTGTCTGTATTTCACTTACGGTCCGCTGCTCAGCTACCACCTGTATGATCTCCAACATCAGGCCGCCTTCTGGATTCACCTTCTCGCGTTCCACCGACCACTAACACTTACTTCAGCTATTGATACTCGACGTATCAAGTATGACTTAATCAAACACCTCGATAATATCGCGTCCCGCATGTCGGGCGTCTTAAACCGAATCTCCTGAACTTTTTCCCCGGGTCCACCCGTGTGTCCCTCAAGACGTTCCAAGCCCAACTGCCCTGAGTAATCATCAGCGTCCCCTGAGTCCAGCTACCTGCTAAGGGACTCGCCAAGCCCTTAGGAATTCCCACGACACCGTGGCATGTTTATGAGGGCTGTTAGCCCGAATATCTCTTTTGTTTTTTGCGCTGTGCCCGTCTCAATTGCTCTAAAAGGTTCGTTTTGACCATTTTGTGAAACTTAAATTACAAACACGTGTGCAGATAAGCTAAGATGTAAGGTCGTCCCTTTAGAATTCTTGTAAAATATCAGTTAACGTCTGTCAATAGTTATTAAGAATAAAGGATTTATGCTTTGCAAAGCAATTGAATAGTTTTTTGTTCTACTTCTCCAAAATAAGTATGAGCGTTCTGTTATTTATTGGCTGTTGGGTAATAAAGTAAAGATTTAATGTGTTTCCAAGCGGCCCAGATGCACTTGGTGATTTAAAATAAATATCCTATTCTGAATTAAAAACAAGGGTTCGAGACAGACAGTCACATTCCCCCCTCTGAAAATTAGACGCGTGACGCAGTTCAGCGGATGAGCTTTCACATTAGGGTAAACCTATGCATTTCCATGACGTTATAATACCGTATTCGGACACACCCACTCCTCTATTGCTATAAACTGGTTACTATAATTTTCCTACTGGAACACGAGTCTAATAGGATGCATTGTTTGCCATAAATTTGTGGAATTCTGCATAGCATCTTCAATAAAAACATTAATTAATAATTATATTCGAACTGGTCCTCCAGTAAAATACTCTGTTGTAATTAAATTTTAGGTATATTAAACCGCGATCCAATTTATTTCAAAAGACCTGTGCATGCTCATAATGTTGATTTACATACCAGAGTCTCTTTCAAGAGTATTTGTGAGTGACGCTACCTCTACGGTGTTCCCTCGTTCTTAATTCAGGCTATCGCATCTGCTGCTGGACAGAGGCCTTTCCTCAACGCTGAGCGAGCTCAACCCGCTGCTCGCTGTTGTATCCGGTGGCTGAAATAGTCCGCACATAGACATATTAGATTCAATCCCAATTAGTCGCCCCCCTCCGATTCTAAGAGGAGTGAGCATTTCCAGGATTCCAACTAGAATTGAGAAGTCATATTAAAAAACGAATGTTATGTAATCTTATTTATCACCTATATGTTATTATAAGTATTTTAATCCCGATCAGCCTCCCCCCCTCCGTTAGTGAGTGGAAGGATCAGTCCTGTGATTTTACTAGTGCGGGAGATTTTATCAGAAAATGAGCATGTTCTGTAACGTGTACTATTTAACATGTGCACGCTTATCTCGCAGCAATACGTCGCTCCGCACTACGGATAACTTCTCCTTCGTGGGTGCATCCACACACATCCAAATCCGTATACCCAAACAGCCACGTGTAGAACTACTGCCTGCAGTTAATTACAATTATGAGTTCCATGCGGGAATCGAACCCGTTACACCTAGCAAAGCAATTGGTCGGTCAACCAATGCGTCAACCGTACTGTCATTAACATAAATAAATCTTACTTTCCGCTATTTCACTCGAATATCACTTCGTGTTCAATAATTAAAGAATTAGGTTTTTCTTTAAACTAAAATATAGGTATCCTAGATTGGTCAAACAATTACTGGCTCTCTATGATGTAACAAAATAAATCCGATTACTGAAAATCGGTTGTTTCTTTTAATTAACCATTGTCTTTGCTCCACGGTACGAATTTCTCCTATACCGTGGGTGCGTTCTCAAACACAGTGACCCACACACACAAACACGCAGATCACACAAACATTCGTTCCGTGTGGGGATCGAACCCGCGACACGCCGCGCAACAGTTGACTACTCAGCCACTGCGCCAATCGTTTCAACATAATGTTCACATCTACTCTCCCTTGTAGGTTCCTTTGTCTGCCGGCACTGAATAGGTGCATTGTCTTAAAAATTCAAAACAATACTACGCGTACCTTTACTGCAATGTCGAGGTCAAACCACATGACATCGTGTAACTGTGAAGTATAATAAAAGTGAAACTTAGCTTCGTAAAAGAAGTCACGCTGCCGTCGACACAGCTGCCCTGGAAGTCCGCAGATGTCGGCTACATTTGACTCGTGCTTACGTGTAACCCAAACGCTAAGACAAAGGGAAGTGAAGCCCATCGAAGTCTCAATCAACCTGGAATTTGAAATTAGGCCACACGAGTATCTATTCATCTATATGGTTTATTCCTTAGAGTCTGAAAGGTTAATCTCTTACGGTAACACCTAATGACAAGTAAATCAATTGTAATACTAAAGCTACATGCTTCTTACTGCATAAACTGTAACAATATGAAATCTACCCCGAGATTAAGGGCACATCACAATTATATTGTGACACATACGCACAAAAACACGTGTAATTGCAAGCACATTTCATAATCAATTAGTGCACTGTCGGATAACAAACTTACGTCAACAGGGAGTTGAACCCTTGTAACAAGTAGCACAGTAATTCTGACAAATACTCATTTCATGTAGTTCAAAATTGCCTCTTGGCATATGATTCCGACCAGCAATTTCTCTGAGAACCTAGAAAACAAGCCGTGACACAGGAACTTTATCACTCATCAGCTATTGTGTCTAACCAGATCATTGACACAGTAGCGTAAGTTCATCAACAGCAAATAAATCAAGCAGGAATTTAACCCGCTGTCAATGGTTGAAGAATCCATCGTCAGACCATTACATCTAATCAACTGTAATTTATTACAGCTCCTAAAATATATACTCCACAATTGTTTCTCACAATTTCTAATATTACGTTGTATTGTTTCTATACCAACGTAGACTAACTCACGCACTTTAAAATTGTACGGGAATTGAACCCGCTACCGGAGTGGCTAGAACATTTAAATTATGGTCATCAAAGATTAGTTTATTGTAACAAACATGCTTAGCTCAAACCATCTCACAGTTTATTTCTAAATTTTAAAATTGTGTTGTGTTATTTTCGTGTCATTATTATCACACATCAATTGATAATTTACGCGGGAGTTGAACCCGATACCCATGTTTGATTCATTCAATATATTGTGATCAAAACTAAATGTGATCACTGTAATTTAAAACCGTCTCTGAATATCTCTAGAAAAATAAAATTACGTTGTGTTATTTACGTTTCAGCGTAAAGATCTCTAACACATCTGATAGATTATGCGAGAATTGAACCCGTCAACAGTGTTAGAACATTCAGTAATGGTTATCAGAATGTTTAAACTTATTGTTGTCGCTGTAAATTAAAGCCGTCTCTCGCAAGCTCAAGAATTATATAATTACGTTGTGTTATTATTGTAGTAACCCATAAATTGTTCTTTCTCGTTGTAATGAAGTGAATCAGTACATTTAATGACGAGAATCCTGGTCACGGCACCACATGTGACTGTTCATGAAATACCCTAGGCTGATAAAATTTTCGTTTTTTCTAAATTACTTTAATATAGTGGAAAATATGAAGTATGGGCCCCCCCCCCTGGGGGGGCCGAGGTAGGGCCCCGCCTCCGCCCAACCTCCGTGGCGCACGTACCATTGACAACTGCGACCTCCGCCGGGACAGAGAGGACTGAACTCTCAGCAAGGGGAGGGGACCAAAGTAAGTTAGTGCTGAGAGTTCACAGTAAATACATGAATAATATCAAATCATATTAACAATCCAAATAATAATTATGAAGCTAGTAAGACAAGAGGACAGCAAAGATATAATATAAAAGGAAACGTCACGCTTGCGCTTAAAAGAATTATAGATGATTACGGTTACGTTAACTTATTTGATTCCAATGTACTGGATGCCGCTTTGCAAACGCAAACAATTCCATGTTATACAACATGGTATTGTTTTACAACGTTTACCCGGCGTGCGTTTACTGTTAGTCCTACCAGCATTACCCTGCGAAGGACTCTGCTACGAACACTAACAGCGAACGTTTCCTAAGCACGTTATACATGTCCTTTCCAATCCTGAGGCAGTGAGTCGTGAATTCACTGCCATTGAAAAAGACAAGTTTTGTTTCTCCATAGAAGTACACACGCGTTCAAATAGTTCACCCTTACGGCTGCCTATCCCCTTTCTCTAACAATAATCAAGTTGCTCAAGCGTACCGTAGACTCGGCCTGTAACAGAGCATATTGCGATTGTATTGCTGGATGCCGAAGTGGATTTTATCGGCACTCCATTCATTTCACATTTAAATCTGCCCTTATCGACAGGTGTGTCTCGTTAAATAATGACGATTCAGATATAGGCCTACCAGCGGCCGGTTTAATAACGAGACACAGCCGCTAAATCTAGCGTTCCTTTGGAACGGAGTTATCCAAATGGTAACCCAGTACTTGGTGAAGCCTACCCCCACAGCTAGAAATGTACATCCATCAACCACCCGCAATGTCTCTGGGCTAGGCTGCAAGGAGACAGTAATCATCAACAGCATTTGGTTATTTTGCTAAACAAATAGCAATATTTTTTATAGTTGCAAATACCTGTCATCAGCACACAATAGCTTAGCTGGAAGAATATACTTTGTGTAACTAAATTAAGAACATGGTTCTGCCTTTGATACGTGGTACATTCGTCAAGTAAAGTCATTATACGTCAGGCGTCATTGGCGTGTGAGTCATTGTACTCAGTGTAGCGAAGGCTTTTCCCCGTGCTCTATTAACCAAACGCCAATGACTAATTACTGTGAGGTTACGGAACAGGGTCTCAGAATGAATAATATAAATATGAGATAATAATATAAAATATAATAATCTGAAGGCTCCGCCCCGCCATACTGAAATAAATGATATTGACAGCCATTCTGCGTCTCCACCAAACTGCTACTATAAAGTTATTATAATAATAATTAACACTTACCAGGTGCTTAAAGAAGAGGATTTGTCTGTATTTCACTTACGGTCCGCTGCTCAGCTACCACCTGTATGATCTCCAACATCAGGCCGCCTTCTGGATTCACCTTCTCGCGTTCCACCGACCACTAACACTTACTTCAGCTATTGATACTCGACGTATCAAGTATGACTTAATCAAACACCTCGATAATATCGCGTCCCGCATGTCGGGCGTCTTAAACCGAATCTCCTGAACTTTTCCCCCGGGTCCACCCGTGTGTCCCTCAAGACGTTCCAAGCCCAACTGCCCTGAGTAATCATCAGCGTCCCCTGAGTCCAGCTACCTGCTAAGGGACTCGCCAAGCCCTTAGGAATTCCCACGACACCGTGGCATGTTTATGAGGGCTGTTAGCCCGAATATCTCTTTTGTTTTTTGCGCTGTGCCCGTCTCAATTGCTCTAAAAGGTTCGTTTTGACCATTTTGTGAAACTTAAATTACAAACACGTGTGCAGATAAGCTAAGATGTAAGGTCGTCCCTTTAGAATTCTTGTAAAATATCAGTTAACGTCTGTCAATAGTTATTAAGAATAAAGGATTTATGCTTTGCAAAGCAATTGAATAGTTTTTTGTTCTACTTCTCCAAAATAAGTATGAGCGTTCTGTTATTTATTGGCTGTTGGGTAATAAAGTAAAGATTTAATGTGTTTCCAAGCGGCCCAGATGCACTTGGTGATTTAAAATAAATATCCTATTCTGAATTAAAAACAAGGGTTCGAGACAGACAGTCACAATAGCACAAGCTAAGTGTCTACTAATAGAAATTCAAGTAAACGACGGGGTAACCGATGGCGGACTCCTGTACTATAAGTAATGGGGGGCAGGTGCGCCCAATGTTAACGTAAGTGCGGCCCGCATTGCGATGGAGAATTATTTTATTTTATACGACAAGCCTTTTTGGGCGAAACTTTTTATCGGTTATACTCGTAGTGAGTATTTTTAAGCTGGCTTTTTTAGGCAATTGAGAATTTTGCTAACTATTAATAACTGATGCTTATCCTATCTAAATCCTTAATTCCTAACTAATATTATAAAATCTGTGTATCTTTCCACGTCTTGAATACTGAAACGATTATTTAAAATCGGATATTTATCGGTATCATTCATCGGAAAATAACAATAGTGCCGTTCTTTTGACAACAGATGGCGCTACGAGTCACCAAATTGATCGTCAAATTATCAAAAATAATGCTAGCGAAGCGAAAATTACAGGAAAGGTCGACATAAAAATCATAATGTATGTATTTAAAAACAGCACAAAAAATAAGCTCTAAGTACAATTTTCCTGCACAAGCTTTGCGAATACAAAATACAAGTCAGCAGTCTCGAAAAAATGTTATAAGAGAAACACAAATCACATTCCCAGATAAATTCTTTCCCTAATGTAATCACAAAAGCATAAGAAATACAATGTGTAAGAACAGCTTATATTATGTCCTTATTTTGTTAACAGCCTCTTAAGGAAAACGGGTCATTCGGTAGGCTGTAGGCGATCCCCTCGTAAGTTTTAACTGTCTCCCCAGGTGGATGAGTTACCTTCGTATTGGGTGAAACTTGCGGATTAACCGTAATCAGCTCGTAGGGACGCGTGGGTAATGGTGATGGAGGAAGGTGTGGGGAAGTGCTGACAGCAGAATTGTCCCAATATTAGTCTGATGACGATGATTAAGTGGTGAGAAGAGGCGTCCTGCAATATGCTGAATAGTCAATAAACATACTAATGCCATGCGTCCGTCTGTCCAGCATGACCAAACCGAGTTAAATAGAGCATTTTTAGAGGAGTTCCTCACCCAAAGGGTACAGCGGAATCCTGTTACTGGACTCCGCTATCCGTCTGTCTGTCGGACTGGCATCAAGCTGTATCTAATGAACATTGATAGTAAGATAGTTGTCACAGATTAATGTTTCTGTTGCCGCTATAACAACAAATTCAAATAAAACACAACAAGTAATTATTTAAGGGGACTCCCATACAGCAGACGTGATTTTGCCATTTTATAGCTGATAATGATATGGAACCATTTGTGTTACTTGTACTCGATTTTTTCATACTGATAACAAGATTCTGAAATATTTCTCCAACATTCGTTTCGCCCTTGAACGGTTCAACGACAGAACTATTTCACTATTCATTTTTTAACAGGTATAAGAACTAAATGTAATCATCACCATCATCAGCCGGAAGACGTCCACTGCTGAACATGGGCCTCCCCCTAAGACCGCCACCCCGAACGACAATTCGCCACTTGCATCCATCGGCTGCCCGCGACCCTCACGATGTCATCGGTCCACCTAGTGGGAGGCCTGCCTACGCTGCGTTTTCCGGTCCTCAAATGTAATCAGAGCAAACTAAATTGAAAATGAAAGCCATACGGCTCAAATACAGACCGTCTAGTTCCAAGTTTTAATTACTATCTAGCCCAGTCTGACATTAGCGCTCCATTCAACCTATTGTTTTATACTAACGAATTCTGCCCACCGCCATATTGATAACAAGTCATTACCCTTTAAAGGTTATAATTATGACGTCATCACTTTTGTTTCACTTTCCTTAAAGCTGACCGATATAATTATTTCAATTTACGAGTTTTATGATTCAAATAAATATTGCTATTGTTTTACTTTACTTTGATGAACATTTCAATAGGTCAAATGTTTCAGGCATGATTTTTCTTTGACTAACAAATATTGAATGTGTTATTTATTATCTAGTTCAGTCAAATAAGTCAGCAGAAACAAGACGGGACTCGGTTATAGTGGACTACACACCTGTAAACAAAAGTATTCAAAAGTATCCAAATCCATATACTGTTACTGGGTTCTATGATTAAATCCTAAACTAAATGGAGTAATCCTATTTTTTTCTCACGTTTTAAAGTGTCGTACAGAATTAAAATGCATGAAGGCATGAATGATGGCAAGTGAATGGAGAATGCACAGAGACGGGAAAAGTGGAAAACCATATTGGATTCCGGACTGAAACTATGATGTTAATCAGGAAGAGGTCAGAGTGATGTGCTAAGGTTGAGTTGATGGATAATTTTTCTTCCATTAAATCATACATTTTGACCTACTTAGCCCCATGAAGTAAAACCCGAAGTAAGTAAGTCACATCATGTCCTTGAACCGGTGAGCGTCAAGCGCACGGTTTACGAGGCGAGCACCAAAAGAAGCGTCCCGTCGATAACACCCAGTTACTTCGTAAAATATACTTTATTGTTCTTTGAGTGTTATTGCGAACAAGTTTCTTGGGAAAATATGAGATAATCTTCAGTGGACTTACTTGAAACAACTTCATGCAGTTTTAACAAATTTTAAATAAATTTTTTGTGGAATTCAAAATAATTATGTTCTAGTAAACCGCGTAGGTCACGGGACTTATGAATTACCGTGACCCCGGAACGTAAAGGGCTATTGAAGGACGCCGTGGATTTTAGTCAGTACGAGTCTGACAGTCCCTCCTGCCCTGACCTGAGTGGGAGGACTCATTAGATGATTTTACCACGGCAGTACAATGAACCTTCTGTACTATTTTACGTCATTTTTCCGTGAAAAGTCAATAATAAGGGGTAACCAAGTCACAGGTCATCGTCGTATCAAATATATAGATGTTTTTAGAGCAAACATTCATCCTTACAATAAACATTGATGTGCCGCATTCATACCGGTTTTATATGAATTCGGTAACATTTTTATCTTTGTTATTTGGTTTTCAAATAAGAAAAAAAATAGTAAAGTCGAGAAAATGTTTTGAAGAATCTTTCAAGATTTATTTATTTTATTAATGCGTGATTCATAGCTGAACTGATTTGGAAATCTCATTTAATTGGATTTTTATCCCAATAACACTTTCCTGTGATATAATTTTAATATGAGTGGCAGCTAGTTAGCTACCTTATTCAATAAAAGAAACACGAAGTTGGTTAAGAAGGAAAAATATCCAATTCATAATTTTCTAACAAAGATTAATTAACTTCACACTTTTAAAGACCGTTTTTCAAAAACTAAGACTAAAAATCTTATGACTCAAAACTTAGTTAATGTAACGACAGTAACGCAACGAATTCTTTTCACAGAAAAATGATATTTGCTCACTTGTGTTGGCTTTCGCGCCATTAAGTCTAGGTTTCCTAACGATGTTTTTCTTTACCCTAAATCAGGTCTAAGATAAACTTACAAACTAAACATAATGACAGAAAAAGTCACATTGATTGCTCGAAAACCGGCCATCAATTTGATGAGAATAGCTTTGATGACATCAAAACCATTCTCCTCAAGCGAATAAAAAAAAAATAAGAAAGAAAAATAGCTAGTATTTGTGCTAGGTAACAGACTTGAGACTGTGACCTCGACCTTCACCGTCAACGTAATATTATTTCTGGTGTCGAGTGGTTCACATCTAGACGGCACTTCTAATAACAGTCAAGTGTTTATTTTAGTTTGATCAGAAGTGTGTTTCTTGGTCTGTGTTTTGACATGACGTCACCCTGAATTATTAGACCCAATCATCATCTACCTACCTCTCCCCAACTATGTTAGGGTTGGGGTAGGCTTTCTAAATAATATGACTACTTAACAATATTTTACATAGAATAGACTGCCCAGAAGAAAGGAAGGAAGTTAAACCCCTGTATCGTGGGCACCCAAAAACCCAGACCCGGAACAATTACTAGCAAATTATAAAAATATTTGTTCCGTGCCGGAATCGAACCCGCGATACACAGCACAGCAGTCAATCTCTCAACTCAACTCAAATATTCTCGTATTACATACCTATTACGTAAAATACGTTTAATGTTTACAAACAAACTAAATCTATGCATTTGATGCAATGTTGCGACGTAAAGATGGCAAAAAGGTCACAGAGGCCTTAGCACAAGATTTCCGTATCTTGCGTACGACGTACTTGAAGTATGTATGGCGAAGTATGAATTATGGTAAAGCGTCTCTAGTGAGGAATTTTTTTTCGACTCACTGTCAAATAGTGCCCGTTCAAACTCGAGCCTTTGGAAGCGAGAATCACTACAGCAGTGAAGTTCAACCAACGCTGATTTAAACAGCCGAAAAGGAGATTTACTTTCTAAGTTTCAGCAAATCGTATTTAACATAAAAAATCCCGCTACAGCTGTACTTAACGTTCGGGAAATACAAGCATAATAGATGGAGAGTAATAAATTAACGTTTTGCTTTACGAAGCAAGTGTCTGTCTTTGTGAGTCGAGCTGCCTGTAACTTAGACTAAGTTCCTCAAAGGAGAACGCCAACAGATATTGTAGCGTCTTTCATGTTAGTAGAAACTACACTACTTGATGTTAAGGCCATAAAAACTATTGCAGAATTGTCGAGAAACATTACTTACCTACTTTTTCTTAAAATTCCTATCTAGCATCCCCTATTCATATTATATAGGCAGTAAAGGCATTTAAAAGAACTTTGAGGATGGCCCCATAATGTCTGGCTGAGCTACCCTTAGACCCCTTTGTATACAACTGAAATTAAGTGTTGTTGTTCAAAAGATGAAAGTCACCGAGGTTTATGTACTACTTATTTGTACCTACAACTGAAGAAAGAGATTTATTTGACTATGAATAAAATTCATAGTTGCGCATTAATCACGCCAGTTTAATTTATGCACCCCAAACCTCCCTTTTATCAACAAGTAACACACTTCATCACACAAACGCACATATAGGCAGCCACGCCAAACAATAAAAATACGACAAACAAAATGATCACTATGAATACCAAATAATCATCATACACACCCTGTACCACGGCACATTGTACCGCACGTCGTGTTCCTCCCCTATAGCCATCAATACGTATCGCTATCGCTAACACGACAGTAACGATAATCGTGGTAAAAGCCATGTTACGATACTGATACACTTTATTGTGAACTAGTTGGGCGAGGCCATTGTGATGGCGGACAATGGCGGACGAATAATTCATGCACAAATAAATAATATCGTGAACTGACTGGTTGGTAAATATTTTGAGGCGAAATTGTAATTCTTTTGTCTTAATTGAAATTGTAAAAGGGCAGAAGGACAAAAGGTAACGTTTTCAAAAGGTATTGTGATTTATTTTGTGGGTTGTTCTTTATTTCTCGTGTAATTTTGTTTTTCGTAGTATAACCAAACTACAAAATTGTGGTTCCAAGTAAAGTATTTCTTTGGAAATTCTTCAAATGAATCCTCCTATCCTGTGTGCACCGAAACGAACTGTCGGATTCACACTGACAAAAAACCACCCTGTTCTTTCAATTGATCTTTGCGTTCCAGGACCACGATATCCAGTTTAGGCAATCCTGCAGCCTATAGTACATGCATTCAGGCGAAGTGTATAATTATTTTCAAGTAGGTATGTCTTATTCATTGGCTATAACATACGCTTTTCCTATCCGCCAATCGCTCGTAATATCACCTCATCAATAGATTTATGTTTACGTGTTCCCCATGGCTGTCTGACGCGTCCTTGTATAAATAACGGAGCGTTTGATCGCGGGTCACCGCAGCAGGTCGTACGTATATATTTACTCATTATTTGCATGCTTAGTGCTTAGGTTGTTGATGTTGCAAGCTACTCGTATTTTCAGGTAATTGTTGCAGGTTATTTATAAATAAACAAGCTTGTACTTAAAATAAAGTTCGCTTGGTAACATGGTATGCTGTGTTGTACACTCACGAGCAATAAAATGTTAACACTTAACAAAATCCAAAAGCTATTTGAAGCTTGAGAATACTGGTTTATATTTTTTGAAATAAGACCTATTTCGTAATAGATTGGCTTCCAAAATAGAAGATTCATGAAAACGCAAAAAGGTTAATAATATGTAGGTAGTAGGTACCTAAACATCAATTTTGAACTGTGCTAAGTGTGCACATATAATTGCTCGTGACTATACTATTGAAATTAATTGGTCACGCAAGAACAATAATATTTATAGCAAAATTCCAGTGTTATTCCTTAGTATGCCTTGAATGAAACATTGAAATCGGAATGATTTCATAATAGTGTCTTAAAATAACACGTAATTATGTTAGAGTAACAATCATTTACAATCTAAATATGATGAGTATTTTATTTGATGAAGTTGCTACTCGAATACAATATGAAGTGACCCGAGAACTATAACATGCTAGGTATTTGAAAACTTGTCCAATACTGTACCCGAGAAAAACAAGATTAACATCCATCTATTATCCAATGATAATAGATGGCGCCACATGTACGATCCCAATTGATTGGCTAATTATAAATCAACCCGAATGAACCGGGCAAAAGCTAGTATTGTGTACAAAAGACAATTGTTTACTTAGTGGTTTTTACCAGAACTGGCTAATTTGTCAAAATTTCCAATGATTCCAGTCGCTTTCTCATTTTCCTATCTCTGTCATAAATCAATAAGATTATCCCAATTTACTATTCTAAGATGATTACAGCAGCTGTTGAGTAGTTATGAATGAATGTTATATTAATTTAATCCCCTCGATTTCTGAGAAGCAAACAACTCGATAATTATGAAATTTTCATTGTACACTAATTGAATTGACTTTCAAAGATATGAGGTTAACGTTCTTGTGCTCGATTTCACTTATGCTAAGCGACAAATTAATGCCCAAATATTGATTTGACTTTTGAACTTTGGGTGCTATCCCGAGAATTCAAAATACGAAATCACAGTGTCACCTAGTGGCTGAACATTAGGTATGAGTTTATTTGTAGCTACAGCGTAGGCGTTCTTTAAGCGTGTATAAAGCGGTTAGTCCACTAATCGCTTTTAAATCTAATAATTATCAAGTCTTCTGTGGGCTTAAGAGTTTTCAATAACATCAATGAATTTATTTCTATAGAAACTGATAGACACCCACGCTCACAATCTTTACAAGAAACATTTCACTGAAAAACATAGGCACATAATACATATTATAAGTAGATAATATATATTTAATGTATTACGTACATTAATTTTGAATTCTGTTCGACTAATCATTTCGTTCTGAAATTATTTTGTGTATTTATTTTTTGTAAGGCTTGTCAAATAAATATATTTTCTTTCTATTTTATTTGAAATAATTGTTAGCCATACATTTTATTAGCAAAAGTTTGACCACTATCTAGTCTGATGGCAAGGGGCATGGTACCTAACGCTTGGACTACGCATTATTATTCAGTTTGCTTCAAAAGAACACCGCTGAATTTAAGAGCGAGCACGAGACATAATCAAATTGGTCACTCATTTTTAACTCGTGCAGCAACTAATTTTATGTCTGTACTTGAGCACCAACTAAGCAGCATTTCGGATTAATGATGTCCTTCGAGTTCGATAGTTAAACAAATATACCATTGTAGGTAGTATCCCCCTGTTTGGTCATTGTGTCCCTTGTTTTTGATCATAATAATTAATCAAATAATAAATAAGAATTTATTAACATTGGTTTCGTTGGGTAATTAATAAATGTAGTATGTTAAAAAAATATCTATCTAAACAAATCTCCACTAAAAATTATTTGTGGTCTCATCTTACATGTGGTAAGAATAGCATTTATAAAATATTACATTCCTAAGAAAAATTGTGATAACTGGTTTACTCGAAAACATAAAGGTCTAGGTCATCGAGCAAAATCAGGGTTTTAGCTATTTGTTTTTTTAGGTAGCTTTTGGTAAAATCAGCCTTCACACGGTATTATTGAAAGATATCAAATTGTTGATACCGCCTATCAAACACGTATTCGACAGGCTGTTACGACTGTCATAGGTTAATGGCGCTGAGAGACGTAGCGGAGCAGGGTCGAGGTAATGAAAAGCTTCAGTTTGTTATGGTAATGCATAGCTAGATATATTTATGTTTGGAGATAACAGCCTTCAACTCACTTTGTGATAGGAATACTACCATACTTATATATAGCATGGCGAATATATATTTTTTACTCTCTGACAAATTCCGGTTAGGTACTCGAAGCCGTCTAGACACTTTTTCCCTCGCTGACGTGGAAGCGACTAGCTATCGACTATTTTATTGTTTAGGAAACGAACAAAAGATATCGATCTCGTATCAAATAAAAAAGACACATAAATGTTTATTGTTCGATCACTGGTTGTTCACACTACCGGCGAGAACTCTCTCACTAGTAATTTGTCGCAGTGACAAAAGCTGTCAAAGATAAAACTAGCTTAGCGATACTCACTTCAGACGCAGGTCCTCAGCAGACACGGAGGTTTCGAGAGGTACCTGTGTCGGATGGGGGAAGGAAGAAAAGCCTGCGTGTCACCATTGCGAAGATCTCCCGGAGGACACGGGGGAGCATACGGTGCAGGACTGCCCCGCTTGGGTAGAGCACCGCCGTGTCCTTACGACGGCGATAGGCGGCGACCTCTCGCATCCCGGCATTAGTTGAGGCCATGCTGCGGGACGAGACGTAGTGGGAAGCGGTCGCCTCCTTCTGTGAAGCATTCATGCTAGCGAAGGAGGAGGCGTGACGCGTCAGGGAGAGGACAGCAGACCTTACGACCTAGCCGCAGTGGTAGACAGACGTCGCAGAATGATCTCCGGCCACCCTAGGCGCTTGCAGGCGCTGAGTAATGGGGCGGAGAGTAATGGGCGACTCGCTGTCCGGTCATGGAACATGGCAGGGTCGACGGCGCGTTGTGTTCCACGCGCGCCTCAAAGAGTGTCAGCACAATGACGGGGCCCCCTTAGAGGGCCAAAGCCTGGTAAGGTCAAGGGACTAACGAGCTACCGTGACCCCAGAATGTAAAGGTCTATTGAAGGACACCGCGAATTTTAGACAGTACAAGTTTAACAGTCCCTCCTGCCCCTGCCCTGGGTAGGAGGACTCATTAATTGATGATTTTACTACACTAAAAAAAGCGATACCTACGCGCCGTGACAAAACTAACGCTGAGAGACTCGAATCTAGTTCACACACAACGACGATGATGATAGATAAAATTATAGCATTTTTGTATTGGCCACCCGAGCAAGTAATGCAAGTAAACTCCCGTCGCTGAAGCACACTCAATTATACCCAGTTCGATCTATCGTAAGACCCCTCTTTGAAGAGTGGCTGGAGAGACGTCACGGCGTCCTGACCTATCGGATGACGCAGGTCCTCACCGGACACGGAAGTTTCGGGAGGTTCCTGTGTCTGATAGGGAGGGAGGAAACGCCCGGGTGCCACCACTACGAAGATCGCCCGGAGGACACAGTAGAGCATACGGTGCGACAGCCCAGCTTGGGCAGTGCACCGACGTGTCCTCACGGCGGCGATAGGCGGAGACCTCTCGCGCCCGGCATTGGTTGCGGCCATGCTGCGGGGCGAGATGGAATGGGAAGCGGTCGCCTCCTTCTGCGAAGCAGTAATGCTCGTGAAGGAGGAGGCGGGCCGCGAGAGAGAGAGGACAGCGCCCTCCCTCCGCCCCAAACGCAGTGGTAGGCGCCCGCGGCGTCGGACATCAGCGGACGATCTCCGGCCACCGTAGGCGCGGGCATGCGGGCAGCGAGTAAAGGGCAACTTGCTGCCCGACCATGGACCATGCCCGGGTCGACGGCGCGTTGTGTCCCACGCGCGCCTCAAAGAGCGTCAGCATAATGACGGGGCCCCTTGTCAGAGGGCCAAAGCCTGCCGGGGTCGCGGGATTATTTCCTTACCGTGACCCCGGAACATAACAGGCTACTGAAGGACACCGTGGATTTTAGTCAGTAGAAGTCTGACAGTCCCTCCTGCCCTGCCCGGGGTGGGAGGACTCATTTGATGACTTTATCACGCTAAAAAACAAATAAAAAAGTTCGATTGCTTCTCGTTTCTAGTTATCTCATTTCTAGTTTATACTCCTTTCTAGAAGATCGTCTGCGGTGGGATAAGTAAATTATACTTTCCCGTTGATGGGCATGAGCTCTACCAACTTCTTCCACGAGCTCTTTTTTATACCTCCTCAAATCAGCCCGCGATTGAGATCCACTCTACATTAACGCAGTTCATTTTTTGTCGAGAATTTGTATAGTTGATTTTCTATTTGGCAAAATAGAGCTTTAAAGGCAGTCCGTGGCCTCAGATTCGTAATTTGTTGAAACGACATAGTTCTAAACAAGTTGTTGAAGCAGCATCGAGTCGCCATCCAATCGATTGGCAAAGAATCAATAAACAGTAGTCAAAGTTATCAGGTCAGCCTGGCGTGCCGTTGCACTCGCCGTCAATTAAATAAACATAGTAGGGTATGTATTTATAATAAATAATACTAGCTTGTGCCAACTGCTTTGCGCGCGGGTGCTTGTAAAATCATCCCTCTTGAACTTGACTAATATAATTATTATCATCAATGCGAAAGCTTGTATGGATGGATGTTTGTTACTCTGAAACAAAAGCCTCTGAACGGATTTGGATGTTTGGTACACAGATACCTAGTTTATAACCTCTTTTAACACATATTATGATAATAATTATGTTCCATTTTGATCATTTGCCGAGAGATTTTGGCTTGTAAAGTTTTTGCAATTTTGCCCAAGTAACACATCAAAGCATTATATCGGCAGTCTTACAGCATTTCTGTAGCGTTAAAGCATTTTAAAGGTAGCCCTATATTAGCCCTACAAACGTTTATGCGGCTGATATAACTCTTATTTGGGCACAAATTTTACGGCTTTAGATCCTAAATGGGTTCACATAGTTGTTTAATTGCATCATAAGCGCATTATATTAGCATTATTGTGGTCAATGAAGATGCCAATCGCATTATAAAAGCATTATTACGGTCAATGAAGATGCCAATCGCATTATAAAAGCATTATTACGGTCAATGAAAATACCAATCGCATTATAAAAGCATTATACTAGTATTATTATTAATAGTGAAGATGTTAATAGCATTACTAATGCATTAGAGGAGCATAAAAGTGAAGTAAAAGCATGATTGTAGCCATTGAAGTGTTCACAGTTAGAACTTGAATAAATCCCACATCATTGCAAAAACGTCTCTATTACCACGGTATAAATTTTATAATAGAATTATCGTTGTAACTTGACTACTTTGCTTTTTTTAATAAGGACAAACATTGACAAACCGTAAATGATGACACCATATTTATTTGCATTAAAACAAAATTTTAAGTTTAGACTCTCTGAAATTGCTTTCTGCCTTCAAATATTACTGCGCAGTGTGGTTTACTGTTAATATCTATATAAGTTTTATGGATATTTTTCACGCGCCTTCGATATTTAGTGATTTAGATAAAAAATATTATTTAAAGATATGTGTGAAATAACCAAAACAATGATGTATTTCTATTAAAGAACAAATTTTGCATAATTCACATAATAGTATAGTTTGGGCAGTATTAAATTAAGTTGTATTACTATTATAAAGGCTTATTTCTTTTATAAATATGTCTGAATAATAATATTTTTAGGTTAGAAAATATTTCCAAAATGGTGTCGGTCTATAGCAGCCCGGTGAAGCTTTAAAAAAGCGAATTAATGCCGCCAGCAGTATTAATACTCAAATGTGAACAATCATCAACCCAGAGGCCAGAAAGAAGACTTAAGCTCAACCATTGTAATGCCATTGTCTATAAAGTAGTTTTATAAGGGTTCACCGGTATACTAGTAGACTTGATGTGGACTGTAATAGTACCATAACTTGAACGCAATTTTGGAGATCCTTAAGCAAAGCAATAAAACCCATCATCCAAATGACACAAAGCATAGAGATTTGGAGTCGCATTATTAGGAAAACAAAAAGTTATTGAAATTAATTCATTTTTCTTACAATTTCTTTACAACTTACGTATTTCCAATAATATGTTATAAAAAAATCATGTACGCATGTAGAATGTTACATTGATGAAATAAGCAACGACGGTGTACGTACATAGTTCATATGGGTTATAACAGATGGATCTAGGTACCTACTTTTTAGGGTTCCGTAACCAAATGGCAAAAAACGGAACCCTTATACTCGTAGATTCGTCATGTCTGTCTGTCTGTCCGTCCGTATGTCACAGCCACTTTTCTTCGAAAGTATAAGAGCTATCCTGTTGAAACTTGGTTGGTAGATGTATTGAGTGAACCGCATTAGGATTTTTACACAAAAATAAAAATAAAACTAATTTTGGGGGTTGCCCCCATACTTACAATTGAAACTCAAAAAAATTTTTTTTCACCGAACCTATACGTGTGGGGTATCTATGGATAGGTCTTTAAAGATGATATTGAGGTTACTAACATCGTTTTTTTCTAAACTGATCAGTTTCACACACAGTCTGACTCTTCCCAAGTGGTAAAATGTTGGTCTCCCCCCCTTCTGTAACTTCTAAAATAAGAGAATGATAAACTAAAAAAATATTATGATGTACATGTGCAAACTTCAATTGAAAATTGGTTTGAACAAGATCAAGTAATATTTTTTTTTTAATACGTCATAAACCGTAATCCGCAATTTACCTTTCAAAGTTACAACCAACTACAAGAACGTTTATATAATGTTACTTGCTGCTACGGAACCCTTCATGGGCAAGTCCGACTCGCACTTGGCCGGTTTTTGCTTGCATGTAGAAGGTTGAAGACAAAATGTTCAGATGTTATTGTGTTATTAAAATTTGCTTTTCCCCAATATGGCCGATAAATGGTTTTACGAAAACATTAATATGAATGTTTATACAGCTTTACGCGTTACAATAACTCACGTAAAAGCTGCTAGCCATACAACAGAACTCAGTTGATCTTTAAAAATGCAGGCATTACATTGATTCAGGTTGGCACCCTTCATTGGCCGTAGGCTTTTACATAGCATTTAAAAATGCCATTGTAGACCCTAAGGCACTTTAAATAGCCAAAAGCTGTATACCGGATTTGAGTGGCATTATAATGGTTCACGTTTATGCTATAAAAAAGCATAAGGCCTTTATGTACTTCACGAAATGCCATTGTAGACCCTAAGGCACTAAAAACAGCCAAAAGCTGTATAGTAGATTTGACTAGCATTATAATGGTTCACGTTAATGCTATTAAACAGCATTCGGCATTAATTTGCTTCTTAAAATGCTATTGTACAACTAAAAGCACTAACAACAGCTGAAAGCTGTACAGCTTCGTTGTGGCTTGCTGCACTAAAACCTCAGGTTTTATAACAGTATTTTGATATGCCATTATACAACCATTATACAGAGTAAAGCATTATAATAATTTTAAAATGCCAATATAAAGCGACAAGACGCTCGGTGAACTTATATACGACTTTATAAGGATCTTAGGCTCTACATAAGTTTAATATTCGTTTGTTATAATGCTTTTTGTGTTACTTGGGTGAGGATTTTTCCTTTTGCGACTCGGTTGGTATTTTGTGAATGGCGCCAGGGTCGCGGGACTATCTCATCAGATAAAGGTGGATTTTAGTCAGTACAAGTCTGACAGTCCATCCTGCCCTCTTAATTACTCTTTCTGATTCGCCGTACATCCCTATCACCGGTTGCGAGTAATATGCATTCGACCTTTCTAAACAATATCACCACAGGTTACATTCACATTTATTTTTACCATGCATTGCGAGTAGTTGGCAAACGGTCATTAATAAAAATGTTTGTAAACATAGCAGTTACAAATGGTCATTACACGGTAATTAGAGAGCATGATTGTGCTTTGTGGATGTTTAGTAGATCATTAATTTGATTACTGCATTCGAAACGCAACTGATTAATTATAGATTAACGTTTGTTTTTTTGTTTTTTGGGAATGGTTAGATATTTTATGGCAGTGACATGGCTGTTCAGATGTAGGTACTTACCTATTGAAATCTTTTTAAAAATTTACTCATCTTTTCAACAAATATTATAAATGCGAAAGATTGTAAGGATAGATGTAATTCTATTAGTAAGTTTTTCATGCGTGTATAATTTCATGGATAATTAATAATCTAGATTATCACATGGGATAGCTTTAATTAAAAAGACTGCGAACAGACAGACGAATCATAGGTTCAGAAAATCAAAAAGCGCCTCTGGTGTACGAACGAGGAACTAATTTTATACATCAAAACACAAAAACGTGAAAAATCTTTGACCTATCAAATGCGAAAGATTGTAAGGATAGATGTAATTCTATTAGTAAGTTTTTCATGCGTGTATAATTTCATGGATAATTAATAATCTAGATTATCACATGGGATAGCTTTAATTAAAAAGACTGCGAACAGACAGACGAATCATAGGTTCAGAAAATCAAAAAGCGCCTCTGGTGTACGAACGAGGAACTAATTTTATACATCAAAACACAAAAAAGTGAAAAAAATTTTGACCTTTCAGAAAAAATCTGTTGTGGAAGCGGATTTGACTCTTGTAGTGCACGTAACATCGCACCGCAGAAACGGGTTTTGTCTGCAGAAGAAAAGACAAAATGATAGAACGTAGAAAGATATTAGAAGTCGATGGGACATTTTAGGCGAAAGAACTTCCGAACCCTTCGGAGTGTTAAGCATTTGCAAAGTGGTCGGTTATAGGTATCGACTTCTCAAACATACATCGATAAGTCATCTATGCATCGCTGCATTAGTAAACAATGTTGATGCTTGTGTTTATATTCTGAAATAACTTCATGTACGAACAAGCAAGTTTCTAGAAGCTTCTGGCGGTGTGCGGCGAACTTGTTGCTAATAGTGCATTTGAAGCTGATTTTCAGACTATATTGTTGATATGGCTCGGTAGACTGAATTAATACGATGATGGGTTGTAATAGATATGTTAAATATTATGATATTATACGTATCAATGAAAAGTACCTATGTCTTAAATTAAAAGAGATAAGATCAAGATTTGATACAACGTTTTAAATTTCAGGGTATCCATGATATCCTCTTCAGTTTGAATTCTCGCAGCTCTGGCAGGCCAGGTCAACGTCAAGAAATTCATCTATGAGGAGACGGCGGTCCTCCGCCTAAGCGAGGCAGACCAGCACCGTATGCTACACCATGTCTTCCAGATTATCCTCACAATGGTGATGGCCCGCAGTTCTTGTCTCGCCGAACCTAAAACAGGCACCTCCCGAAACAACCGTATTCAATGAAGACCTGCGTCAGTTGGAATGTGAAGATGCCAAGGCGTTTCTCTAGTAACTCCTTTAAAAGAGGATTTACCGCTGCGATTGTTATATGTCTAAGTATTGTAAACACCTTTAGAGGGATCTTAACTTTACTGGCAATATGTTAGAAATCAATAAGTGCCCACATAAAACGAAAAGTATTTTAAAATGTATGAAAAATAGTACATTATGCAACTAGTGAATAAAGAGCGGATTTAAAGCGAGGGCCTTATATATGAATCAAGAGCAAGCGAAGGATTTTAATGACTGAATCACGACCGTAGGGAGTGATTCATGATGATTGAATCACGAGCGAAGCGAGTGATTCAAGTATTTAAATCCTGAGCGACGCGAGTGATTCAGGCCCTCGATTTAAATCCGTTTTATTCACGAGTTGCATACGATACTTTATACCATGACCACGAGAAAAATAATAATCAAGCGATAATTAGATATTTAACAAAGAAAAAAAAAGACAAACGTGTGTTTACAAACATCTAAATTCACATACACAAACACCCAGACCCGAAACAAATAATTGTATAGATCATACGAATATTTGCTCTGTGCGGGAATCGAACCCACTGCACGCGACGAAGTAGTCCAATCGCTCGGTCACTGCGCCAACAAATTGACATTAAACTCCCAACAATGTTTTAAATTAAGAGTAACATTATCCTAACAACACGGGGGCTGACGGGGGTGGACCGCAGCAATGTGTTCTAAATTCAAACAACAAAACAGTGAGTAAAAGAGCTTTTTACTCACTGTTTTCAGTGAGAAAAAGTAACTTTTTAAAGTGGGAATGGTATAAAAAATGTTTTTCCTGAAATCTACTTCATTTATACTAGTACCCTTAGCACGAGTTTTCAGTATTTGAGACGTAAAGTCAGGGATTGAAAACCGGTACGAATTTCGGTTCTGGTTCTTCATTTAGGTTCATAAAAAGGTTCCTCTTTTCGGTACGGTTCCAGTTCCGGTATCGGTTCCGGTTTGGGTTCTGATGTAACGGTTCCTAGAACCTTTAAATCGGATGATATTATACCGGTTCCTTGCCACTTATTTTAAAGGTTCTTTACGGAAGAGGAGATGTGTTCGGAGAGTGCTTAGCATACCATGCCTTTTCTTTTAGTTCGTCTTCGTTCCTAGTATTGGAGGGTACTAAATTATACGATATACGAGTAAACAATTATCATTGTTACTAATCTATATAAATAAAAATGAATTGTTGTTCGTTAGTCTGATTAAAACTCGAGAACGGCTGGGCCGATTGAGCTGATTTTGGTTTTAAAATGTTTGTCGTAGTCCAGGGTAGGTCTAAAGGGTTTTCTTTTATTGTTTCTGAGGCGGTACGAAGTTTGCCGGGTCAGCTAGTTAGTATTAAAATGAATATGGATTCCACGTGTGGTTCCGGGCGGTAGAATAGTCCACCCCATCTCCTCCTGTTGATGTCGTAGAAGGCGACTAAGGGATGTTAGCCAGAATGTAAGATCACCTGCCTTTTTTGTTATCGTGGTAAAATCATCAAATGAGTCCTCCCACCCCGGGCAGGGCGGGAGGGACTGTCAAACTTGTACTGACTAAAATCCACGGTGTCCTTCAATAGCCCTTTATGTTCCGGGGTCACGGTGAGGAAATAAAATCCCGCGACTTCGGCAGGCTTTGGCCCTCTGAGAGGGGGCCCCGTCATTTTTGCTCAAAGAAGGCGCGCGTGGAACACGACGCGCCGTCGACCCGGGCATGGTCCATGGTCAGACAGCGAGTTGCCCTTTACTCGCTGTCCGCATGCCCGCGCCTACGGTGGCCGGAAATCGTCTGCCGACGTCCGACGCAGCGGGCGTCTAACACTGCGGCTGGGGCGGAGGGAGGACGCTGTCCTCTTTCTCTCGCGGCCCGCCTCCTCCTTCACGAGCATTACTGCTTCGCAGAAGGAGGCGACCGCTTCCCACTCCGTCTCGCCCCGCAGCATGGCCGCAACCAATGCCGGGCACGAGAGGTCTCCGCCTATCGCCACCGTGAGGACACGTCGGTGCTCTGCCCAAGCGGGGCAGTCTTGCACCGTATGCTCTACTGTGCCCTCCGAGCGATCTTCGCAGTGGTGACACCCTGGCGTTTCTTCCCTCCCTATCCGACACAGGTACCTCCCGAAACTTCCGTGTCCGGTGAGGACCTGCGTCATCCGATAGGTCAGGACGCCGTGACGTCTCTCCAGCCACTCCTCAAAGAGGGGTCTTACCGCCGCGATTGCGGCGAGCCCGAACCTCGGTTGCGACAGTCGTTGTCTCCATACTGCCCTGAGATCGCGCCGGACCTCTTCCCGCCGCGCCTCGACTTGTCGGGGCAGCGGGAATTCTCCCCGGCGCTGCGCCTCCACGCACCACTCATAGACGCGCTGGAGGGCAGTCGCCTCCAGATCCCAGGGCAGCAATCCGGCTAGGAGGTTGGCCGATTCGCCGGCGATCGTGCGGTATCCTCGGATCATCCGGATAGCCATGACCCTCTGGCATGCGACCAGCAAACGCGTCCGAATGCTCAGGGCCCACACTGGGGCCCCGTAGAGGGCCATGGACCGCACGACACCGGCGTACAGCCTCCGGCAGGAGGCGTTTGGCCCGCTGAGATTGGGCAGGAGTCGCCTGAGGGCGGCTGCTGCCCGGTTCAGTTTTGGGGCCAAACGCAGGAAGTGCACCCTGAAGTTCCACCGGCTGTCGAGGACAAGTCCCAGGTACTTCATAGTCGAGACTCGACGCCGATGCGAACCCCCTCCACCGTTATGTGGGACTCTGTCCGTGGCGCGTTCAGACGACCATGAAAGCACATGGCCTCTGTTTTATGCAGCGCCACCTCGAGTCCCAACTGCCGGATCCTTCCAACGACTGTCGCGACCGCTTGCGTCGCCAGGTCGGCCGCCGCCTGGCGCGACTCTCCCTCTGCCAGGACGAGCGTGTCGTCGGCGTAACATATTACGCCGACGCCGTCAGGGAGGTCGCCGCGCAGCACATAGTCGTAAGCGATGTTCCACAGGTGCGGCCCCAAGACCGGACCCTGTGGAACACCGCACGACATCTCTCGCCGGTTCCATTCTCCCCGGAAGATCACCTGCCTTGGCTCAAGCAACCGGTACTTGGCGGTTTAACCATGTCGTTTGCTGAAATGTTCCAAAATGCTTAACCTGATGGTGGGCAGAGGCACTAACTGAAAAAAAATTTCAGCGTCTGCGGTCACCAATCCGCCTGTCAAGCATGGTGACTACGGTAATCCCCCCAAAGATGAAGTGCAATGATTTTAGGCCCCCAGTTCCAGGTAGCTGCACTATTCCTGGCCATTGTACCGGCCACGGTCTCGGTGCGGCGGGGGGTGCTAAGAATCCCCGGGCAACGGTAGGCTACCCTAAACGCAATTTTGAACGAGCACGTTTCCGAATTGGAAGTAGTGTTAAGTCGTATTAATTGGCACGTCGTGGGATTATCGGAGATCCGTAGACAGGGGGAGGAGACGATAGCCCTCGATAGTGGCCACTTGCTCTACTTCCGAGAAGGACACCAACAATCCTAAGGTGGCATCGGGTTTATGGTCCACGAGTCACTCAGGAGCAACATTGTGGAATGTGGCAGTGTGTCGGAAAGGGTGGCATATTTTGTACTAAGGATATCAGAAAGGTACTCACCAAAAATCACACCCTGACGATGAAGTCGAGGCCATGTACGAAGACATAGTAAAAGCTATGTATGTCTCGTACCAAAACATTCTATACTGTTGTTATGGGTGACTTCAAGGTGACTTCAACGCAAAAGTGGGAGTACAAGAGAGTGGCGAGTCGAGAGTAAGTCCATTCCATGAAGTCGAAAAGTTTAACGGTGATTTATATGCCCAAAAAACTTGTCCACCTCAGGCCCAAAGCACGGATGATCTATGGGCCAGATTTTCACACCATCTCACAGACGAGCTTCCCGACTTTGACATGGGTGAGATTAGAATAGCTTTCGGACAACTACATAACAACGAAGCTCCGGGGATGACGGGATAACCACAGAGCTGCTTAATGCAGGAGGAACACCTGTCTTGATGGAGCTTGTGAAGCTTTTCAATTCCAATTTCAATAAGTTTCCTCAGGTCCACTAAATCAGTCAGCAATACTTCGGCTGGGGAAGCCCGGAAACAGCTGTGGCTCCTCAGATATCCTCCTCCGGAACATTACGCTGAGCCTGCAGAAAAGCTTCCAGCAGGCCACCAACTGCCACGGCCCACCTGGAAGACCTTAAATCGTTTACGAAGCCAGGTTGGTCGCTGCAAGTATAACATGGTCCGGTGGGGGTACTGTGATGAGGCAAGGTGCGACTGCGGAGCCTCAGCACAAATGATGCTCACTTGTGCTTTAAGCAATTCCACCTGCGCTCTAAGGGACTTGTCCGAGGCCACCACCAACGCCGTAAATGTGACAGAGTTTTGGTCGAAGCTCATTTAGACTTAAGGAATCATTGACACGACGAAGAAGATTCCATCATCCACACTGGAACATCACCGGACGCATGGCACAGGAGCATGATGGTTTTTTTTTTTCAAAACTACACGATTCTTAAGAACTATCGCCAAGTTTTACTCCTGAGCCACATGGCTCAGGAGTAAAACTTGGCGGTAGTTCTAGTAGTTAGACGATTCGAGATTTGCCTGAGGGTGTGTATGTGGTCCACGGTGCTGAAGCCTTTTCGAAATCCGGCTGGAAGTCATCGAACTTTTGGGGGAGACGATTCGAGATCTCTCGAAAACAACTTGTAGACATAACTAAATAATCCAAAAGACCGAGGAATTTAATCAACCTCTGTGCCTAGACTATGTGGACTACGATACACACTACTTGATACATTTGAAACCTGGGCTGTACTCCAGTCCATGTAGAGATGCCTCATCGAGTATCGCTACGTTAAGGTGATGAGATGTCTGTATAAGGCCGCAACAATGACCGTCCAAGTACAAGAACAGAGCACGCAACCAATCCAACTGCGTCAAGGGGTAAGACTGGGAGACGTCATCTCTCCTAAATCGTTTACAAACGCGTTGGAGGATGTTCTCAAGAGGCTTGCTTGGAAAAGACGGGGTCAGCACATCTCGCACCTCCGATTTGCGGATGACATTGTCATCATGGCAGAGTCTCTGCAGGAGCTGGAAGTAATGCTGAACAGCCTAGGCGATTCTTCAAGGCAGGTGGGTCTCGAAATGAATTTAGACAAAACAAAACTCATGTTCAATGGTCATGACTCACCCCGAGACCTGTAATCGTAAATGGTGCTGCCCTGGAGGTTGTGCAAGAATACATATAATTATCTAGCTAGGCCAAACTACACAACTGGGCCGGCACAACTTTGAAAAGGAAGCAACCAGAAGGATACGCTTGGGCTGGGCGGCATTCGGGAAACTGTGTCATATCTTCGAATGATCCATCCCTCAATCCTTCAAAACCAGGGTTATTAACCAGCGTACGGACTGTACGGGTAGGACACCCGTAATGACTTGCGGAGCCGAAACGTGGTCACTTACCATAGGCCTGGTCCACAAATTCAAGGTTGCTCAGCGTGCAATGGAGAGAGCAATGCTCAGAGTTTCTATTGTTCTTACACCCACCGTCTGTGGACACTCTCAAAGCAAGATTTATGATTAACACTTAGTTCGGATGATAGCTACGTGATTGCATATATATTTAAGAAATAAACTAATATTATATGAAAAATTAAAAAAAAACGTTTATTAATTTTAACAATTTGTTTGGTTGAACGCGGGCGGATAGAATTCGGAACGAAGTCATTCGCCAAAGAACCAAAGTAATCGACATTACGCGTAGAATAAGCATGCTTTTTTTTAGCGTGGTAAAATCATCAAATGAGTCCTCCCACCCCGGGCAGGGCGGGAGGGACTGTCAGACTCGTACTGACGAAAATCAACTCGTACTCAATAAAAAAAGTGTCTAATTTCAATGTTTTGTATTCAATAAGATTGTAGCTGCATTCTTAATACTTTACGGCGGCGTAGGTATGTAGGACTCGCGTTCGCTTTGCATAGGAACCGGTAAAATAAAGGTTCTTAATGGTTCCAATTTAGGTTCTGGTTCCTGTTCCGGTATAGGTACCGGAACCCTTAAATACCTGTACTTTACCGGTATTTTAGAACCGTTTTCAATCCCTGCGTAAAGTAAACTGGAACTTTGACAATTTCAAATTTTTAATTTTCAAGGAAAAAATTAGTTCCTTCTTCGCACACCAGAGGCGCTGTTCCATTTTTTCATACAAGAAACGCTGTAAATACTAGAAAGACGCTGTAAAGTAAAAGAGTGAAAACTCGTGCTAAGGGTACCGGTGGGTTTTCCTCTTCAAATAAACTTCTTTTAGGTAACTTAATAAATTGGTTTTTATTTAAATTCGTACAAATGATGGTAATCTACATACTTTAAAAAAATCGTCTTTCACGTCCACACCGTTTGCTCACTCCAAAACACTCTCCATAAAAATAAACCCTTGTCATCCTTCCGTTCTTTTATTCATTCATTTCATTCTTCCCTTTCACTCATTCGTCTACGTTCCATTCCACACTCGTAATGTGTCTTGCACCAAACTCACAAAATTAAAAAATGTTTTTCCTGAAATCTACTTCATTTATACCTGGTGACGAAAACAAATCTAACTGCCTCAATAAAAAGTGAACAAGTTAATTTAGCAGGCAATTTGCACCCTTGTTGACCGAGTGAAAATTGTGATTGGTTCCACGAAAACAATTACTGCAACATTTCTAACATAACGTTGTACGAGTTTGTATTGACAACATAATTCACCAGTAGCAGTACGTTGAACATCGAATATGCAAAGAATCGATAGTTGATTACTCGTAAATCGGTTAATAATTATAATCGATGTTGTTACATCACTAGTGATACAAAATTTAATAAAATATTGGCAATCATCCTGGTATAAGTGAATTTGTTTATAGCTACTGAACTAGGAGTAGGTACCTCTCATTTTAATGTGTAGGTAAATAATTATGTACTTAGGTACTTGACTTTTTCAAAATTTGCTTGGGTTACACCAATGTTGTTACTTCATTAACGACGTCATGTTTTGTTTTTGCTGCAACTGCTGTTGGTTTTCAAATATGTATAATATGTTCATTGTAGGTACGTAGCTCAAGTTGTTATAGTCTTTCGTTTAGTCATTATTTTGCTTAATTGCGTGTACCTATCTATTTTGAACAAACTTTTAACTCTTTTTTTCACCGATTTTAATTATGCAGGTACGTACATTACGTGTAAAGCTTTGTCTCACAAAAAAAAAAGATAAGCGGATTTTTTATTTCTATTGAAAGCGTAAAATCCCGCAGCTGTGATTTTTTTGAAAATGTCCTGTGATTTGAAAATTTTGGACCTATGAATCTTGCTTATGTGTACAAAGTTTCATTAAACTGATGCTATTCATTCGAAAACTAATGACATAAAGGTTTGTACGAAATGGTTGTCGGCGTACACGTTAAAGGCGATGAACAACAAAACTTTGTAAATGCCAAACTTACAACAACCTAACTTAAATTCAGTTCACTAAATAATCATAAAACAAGACAAAAACTCACAAAATCTCAAATCATCTTTAGCAAAACTTTCCTGTAGCATTTGGCTTGTAAAATGAGAGTGGAGGTGTTGTTGTCGCGCATTACAATCGCGCACTATTGAAACTTGTCGCCCGCGTCACGTCCGCGTCGCCTCGTCGTCGCCTCGTCGTCGCCCCGTCGCCGGCTACACGCAGCTGAATGTATAATGTACTAGAGAGATTTTTACAATGGAATCAGATGTGGATTTAAATTAGAAGTGAAGACAATTTGTGGAAATCGTGTGAGGTGAGGGAAATGGAAATTTTATCTTTTCTAACATAAAGGCAAAGATGCTGTAAAATGGTGGCTTTCAGAGTTTAAATATGTGTATAGTAAACTCACAGATATGACTGTCATGAAATACATATCAAACTATTCAAACTTTTCGATTCCCTCAAGCAATAAAAAGTACAGAACAAGTTTTGGAATATCGTAAAACTAAATTCAGTATTATGGCATTGGATATGAGGTTCCATTTACGATCATTTGAATAGAGACTTTTCTGTGACTTTTATTTTGCAGAGGAGCAGAAAATGAGTTTGATTATAATAATAGGTACACTTCTATTACACATATTGAGAATCGAAAGTAAGAAAACACGCCTTTTCTTGTATAAGCGTACTATCAACATTTTACTTCTTTGTAAAAAACCTATTACATCTTTCGACCTGGGATTCTGATCCCACATTTGTTTCCATAAAAACCATTTTATTTATGTTTCATTTCAACTTTACTCAATATTTTATAGGCAAATCAAAGAAAATTAAAATTGATAGCCAAGATACAAAAAAAATTAGTGATCCAATTAACTAGACTTTGAGATAATTCTAAATTCATGTCTTAGTTCTACTTGCTATTCAAACTTAATTATTATAATAAACTTATACTTGACTCAGTTAAAATTGTCTGTGTTATTCCCAAATTGCGTGGAGGTTAACTTTCAAAAACTTGGAATAATAAAATAATATAATGTAGGTAACATGTAATTATAAGTAATTGTAGGACTGGGAGTAAGACAAACATATTTTATTAGCTTGTTATTATTCCGATGTGAGAGTCATAAAGTTGTTGCCGAGGGATTATCTTGTCCTTAGCTGGGTATTAAACAGCAATATAATTATTAAATGTTACTTAGTATTGCTTAGTAATCATATTATAATTAACCTTAAGAAAAGATTCAACGTTACTATTTGTCAAGTTTAAGTTGTATTAAACGTATCTCAAGCAGTATTTTCCTAATTTTCTATTTTTAAACGTCATTATTTTGTCTCTGTTATAATAATCTAGCCAGTGTCTTTAAAAACTACTTTACTTTATTCTTTTTCATGAATCTCCTCCGATTTCCCGGCAACCTAGCCTTTAAACTTCAATTTAAATTCTGCACCCACTCATACCCAATCTAGAGCTGCGCCAATAAAGCACGCTATCGACTATCGACGCCGAAATAAATTGCGATTCAAAATAAACAGGGGATTGGTAAAAACACTTGGCGTGGGACATAAAGCGAGGCTGTATCAGGAGCGCTATAAATCGTGCGTCGTATGTGTACAACTGTACATAAGTACCTGCCTACAATACTAGGGAGACGGCCATTTTTTGGGGACGTTGATGTAAGAAGGATCTAAAGTAAGCCTTTGAGACTGTTACTTGTGCTTAGGAATCTCAATAAAGTTAAGGAGTATATGGGTTTAAACCTGGTTTATTGAACCACAACATACTTAGATGTCCAGTTAAAGTTTTTTAAACAATGTCGTTCGAGGTATTAGAATTTAAAGGAACAAGATTATGGGGTTTCACAAGGGTCGATTTTGTGTCCGCTCAAACTCTGGTATAAAACAATCAGTTTAAGGGCTGGTTTTTTAATAGTCAGTTAACCGTTAACTGAGGAATAAAAATGGTGGTTTGACAGCTTATCTATGGAAAATATGTCATACCGTTATTTTTATTCCTCAGGTAACGGTTAACTGACTATTGAAAAACCAGCCCTAAATGTAATAATTAACCTGAATAATTCAAACAATATTTTTTACAAACATTACAACAAAACGGTTTAGATACGTCTTGAACTCAAAAGTTCGTTGATACTATGAGGTGCGTCCCCTCTTGTATATCTTTCCTCTCAGGTCCTCTCCCGCTCCGTTAAACTTATGACTCTCCCGGGACACCGCTCTGTCATTGAACTAACTTTTTTTACTCTCATTACGTAGTTACAACCAACTCATATTAAAAACTTCTGTATAAAAAAGATTTATTTAAACTTTCTCATATATTTTAAAGGTCTGTGAAATTCGATTTGCAGAGTTACACCGTTGACCTATGACATGAGTGAAGGTGAATTAAAGGTGTTTTTAAAATGAATTCTTGACATTACCATAAAAGTTAACTGACACAAAGCTAAACTCTACATTATAATATATTTATGGTGTTTTGAAATGAAGTATTTATGTAGTCATAGTCATACCATGTTTTGATTTATACACAAAATAAATCAAAATTGTTGTTCTTTCGGAGAATAAAATGATCAAATAAACAAAAGTTCAACGCACTTTTAGACTAAGACAAATCCCCATTTTAACTTAACAAATAGTTACAAATATGTAAACTTAATAGAACTGTCATTTGTTAGTAGAACTCTGTTTTAAAAGGTACTTAATAAAACCAAAGAAAAAGTACTTAAAAAGAGATTAAGTGCTTAACTTACATAGCTATTCAGGCTATTATTTAACGGGACGGAGCAATAAAAAGTATTGCGTGGTTCATGAACAAACCTCGAGGGTAAAGCGCTAGTCACACAGAAGGTGGAACGGAAACTACCTATAAAAATAGTTGGTAAAAGTAATTTCTGTCTATGACGGGTAGACACTTCTGAACTATTATTTTGATTAAAGTTTTGAAGTATATCAAATTCTATAATGAAGATTTATTTCGACCAAACACAAACGTTGTATAATTAGATCCTATTGTGATGTTGTCAGAGTGCATCGGGTCTTCAAGTAAGCGCAAAGCTAAGATCTGGAATTCTCTGCCGGCGTCTGTGTTTCGTGATAGCTACAACTTGGGGGTATTGAAGTCAATAATGTATAGGTTCCTTCTAGACAAGCTTGCATCACCTTCGACTACATCATTGCTTACCATGAGGTGAGATACTGGTCAAGCGCGACCTATTGTTGATAATACGAAATCAGTAGTCTTATTATTTTTACGTGGTAATGCCAAATTCCGCTCTCAGTCGGACCCATTCTCTTCAATCTGAAACTTAAATACAGACACTTAATTATTGTACGACCTTAGTTAGGCTTTTCTTTAAATCCTAATTAGGATTCTTGATTCGTAATAATGTTTGTAATTTTGTTGCTATGTTTGGACTGATGGTTTATGTTGTTAAGTTTTACGTTGATCTGCACATGAACATTAATATTGGTAACGAGTTTTCGAAGTTTACACTTTATTGCGAACTTACTTAGAAAAATGAATTCATTGGAATTGGTTTAATGTTTTTCTTTCTGTCAGTTGAAGAACTTGATTAACATATGTTTCACTTCTCTAAACATTTACTCCAAATCCCTTTGTACCACTTTTAAAAACACATCATCTTTAACACAACTCAAACAGTACTTCAGTTCACAGTCTTACTAAATGAACATGTCTAAACAACATTAACCCACTCAGTGCGTTCCAAACTATATAAGAACGCTTTGCTTTAAAGTTTTCTTGCAACTTCAAAGACTTTGTACAAGATAATAAGCTTCTTAAGATTGTAATTTAATGGTTTCATGTCTAACTAGTAAATAATGACAAAGTTTTTGAGTAGTGATTTTTGCAACTACAAAGTTATGTTGCAATTTACAAACAAACATTATAATTATTGAGCTGATGACTCTTTTTAACTGACTTTAAATAAATATCAACGTCAATTGTCTACACCGATTACTCCGAGGTTTTTGGTCCGATTCCGATGATTCTTTCAGTAGTTTTTATTTTATGAGCATTTTTAGCTCATTGTGTACCAAATAGGTTTAATATTGAAACTGTAAAGGATAAATTAAAATGTAACTGACTTCAAAATTAACCACATCTTTCGAAAGTCGGTGTCAAAAAAGTCAATGAAATAAAAAACAAAGTCACCGATTTGCGAAAGAAAAGTTATTTTGTGGTTGTTTTTGAAGTCAGTTACATTTTTTTTTAAGTTTTTTATTTGGACACATATTCAAACTTTAATAGCCTAATCTGTTGATAATAATTGTTTCTAAAAATTGTGAAAAGTAAAGAGTACATAAAAACACTCAGAAATCAACAAGGAACACAAACAACATTTATCCTTTGGATACAATTATGTCAAGAAAATTCTGCTTTAGTTTCGGAACACAATCCGTATTTCCTGTATAATCACGCGTCCTCTTCCAGTTACTCAGAGGAACGACATCGGTAGTTAAGGGTCCTCTCTTTGTAGATGTAGCACTATTTTAACCGGGTGTTTCTCCAGCGTAGCGTTTATTTGGGCCGCACTGATTGCGCACTTCTGCCGCGCTGACAAAAGACCTGTTTATTTGTTTTATTTGCTCTCACTGCCACGTAATCAGAGAGGCTGCTACTAAGAGTACAGAAGTAAGGGAAAGGTGATAAGGAAAAAGTAGTCTCGAGTATCTGCTTACGATTACGACGAATATATTTTTTTCCTTAAAAATAACTTAATTTGTCTTTATTTGGTAAATTATTAAAAGAGAAAAGCTGTTGTTGGAGCTCTAATAAAGAAAATCCTAGCTAGGTGTTCAAAATACTATGAAATTTTTTAACTAGTTTAATTGTTTTATCCATCACAATAATTCTCTTTTATTGCGTTGGATAAATCATCAAATTAGTCTTCTCGCCTTAGATGCACCGGAATGTGTTGCCAGACTCTTTTGCCCAAAAATCACCATGTTTGTTCACATATTCTTTGAACTCCGGGGCCACGGTGGCCTTTGAAGACTATTCCGTGACCCTCTTTTAATTCAATCACATATTATACATTTTGGTTGTCAGGAAATCTTGTCAATGGTGTTTCAGTTATCGTTTTTAATCGCATCTCCTGGGAATTTTGAGCAAAGGGAAATACTTAGTTTTGATAGGAATAAGTATAATGCATGCCTTCAGTTGCAAGTTACATCCTGTCTGCCATATTCACTCGCCTTCTGAGATCCGTTGTTTTAATCATCGTACTCTCGCAATGATAATAATTACACGTGAAATATAATATTTGAGTATTTCGTAGTTTGTGCAACTTAAACACTTTAGCCTCGAACTAGTAATTACCGTGTATGCAGTATGTAATGTATTTCTAAGATTATTTCGTACGTATTAATTATGAAATTGTATAAATTCAAAGTTATTAAATAACGTTTTACTTTCTGATTTATTTTGCAACAGCCATAATTACAGCATAGCATACGTGACTAGTATTAAGAAATTAGTGCAGTAATGATTTCTTCTTTTAAAGTTCATACTTAATTCTGAACCATTAAGAATAATTTTATGAACAAACACTACTTTACAATTAGCCAACAAATTCACCCTTAAGTAAGAGCATCTCATTCCGCACATCTTTTAGCCAGACATTTTCATTTAGCCAGTAATTTAATTGTTAGTCTGCAGCTCGACACACGACGCGGTTCGCGGGCAGGCCGGCAGGTCGTCACGCGCGCCGCCGACCGCATTACACCAAAACAACATTAATCGTTAAATCCCGTTAATTACCGCCGTCGTCAATCCACCGGCGGCGGCGGCTTCGCTGCGGCTGCTGCGCGACTGCGGGGCGACTGCGGCCCGGTCGCGCTCCGCAACGACTCGTCGCAAATTAATGTGTTTGCGACGCGTCCCCCGCAGCCGGACCGCATTATGCACTCGATACTATTAATTTTCTTTTTTAAAGCAGTTTTTATTACTTTTTATAGCAGATTTATCGCGTTCACGCTCACTGCGAGTTGTAAATCTCGGTAACGGCTTATTAATTCTACTGCTAATATATACAGCTTGTAATTATCGTTAAAATCGAGCTTTTACTTGAACGTGCTGCGTCTGTGCACAGTGCATGCGGATGACGTCACATTATCATATTAACAGACACCCTTGCTCCCTGTGTAACCTCAGATGCTGGGTGCGCTGACTTTGCAGAGTTGTAGTAAAAGAGCAGCATATTTTAGCAAAGTTACCTATAAAAGCGTTCCGCATTTTTAATAATATTTTATTTCGAATAAAGGAACTTGCATGCAAGTTTGACTAGGTACATTGCGGTATTTGTGTGATCAACTGAATTCATTGTCCATTAACAGTCAGTTTATTCAGTATCGTCTGAATGAGGCTTTATTAAATGTTTTGATGACAACGAAGAGAAACACTTTAATCGCGAAAACAATTTCAATTTCTTCAATAGAACAGGGATATTCGTAGTTCATAATAAATTAAACCAATATTCAAAATCAATATTCAATCACATTTCCAATGAGCTAACAATAATACAGCGCCGTGTCTCTTCGTGAACATGTTTCCAGCGAATTTGTGAACGTTTACGTGTGACGCGCAGACGGGGCCGGGTGTCAAAGCACTGCACGCCTCATTGACTACACACTACTAAGGGTGAGTCTTTACATCACATGCGACTTCGACAAATAGGTACTACTCTTTAGGTAGTTACTACTGCGACAGTTCCGGTAAAATATTTACGCAAGTTCTTGATTATACCTGAGGCCTTACCACGAGCTCTTAAAGCGATCCAGTTTAGGTTGTGGGATAGAGACAGAGCTATACAAGTTGTCTAGCGCCATCTCTTTCCCACAGCCTAAACTGGATCGCGTTAAGAGCTCGTGGTAAGGCCTCTGTCGACAAAAGGTCCAAAGCCATTACATAAATTGTGTAAAATGCATAAATTATTATAATGACCTCAGCCATTATGATTTGCCAAAAAACAATAGTAACTGGATGATACTTTAACTTTTTTTTCATTTGAAAAAACGTACGCATACCTACATGACGTTGTTTATTAGACATTTATTATAGCTACAGTAAATAATATATTTACTGTAAACAAGGTGCTTTTAAAAACAATTTAAACTTATACTCGTATAAGCTACAATATTTCTGTTAAAATAATAAGACATTTTGTAGTAAGTAACAGTTGTTGGTTGAAAGACTGGAACGAAATGAAATGTCAGCGAAGCTACATTAATTCTCATTGTAATAGAAATTACTCATGAGTACGAGGTACATTACCTTCACAAGCAATAAATAAAATAAACTGCTAATAAACATATCTCATTTGAGGAGAAAAATGTACAGCATCTATTTTAGTTTTAATTAGACTTTCAGTTTTATTTGCCGCATTGGCATCGTAAGCTCAAAGTTCATCAGGCGGGATGTTTTTCTTTTATCTGTGTATGTTTATTGTGACGTTCTGATGGTAAAAATAATAATCTTTGATTTCACGAAATCAGTGTTGAAATTATACTCTATTTCTAAGCAATAGTATCAATACCAAATGATTTAATTCGATTTGTATAAAACGAAATCATAGTGTACTTTAGAATAGTACCTATATAAACCGTAACCTCTTTAAAGAATGCATTTGTCGCGGTCTCGGAACCGCCCCTTAACTGCTCTGTAAGCAAAATGTTTGTGAATCGAAGTCGTTTGACGCGCCTCCAACTTAGCTAAGTTCTAACACAAACAAATTATCTTTCACAGCCCAACGACCTCTGAACCAGTGATTTTAATTATTGTAATAATTTAATATGGTTATTAATTATATGTATTTATTCGCAGAATGTTGGAAGTATATTATTTAATTCAGAGAGTAAGGCAAGTTACTACGGAAACTCAAAATATAAAGCGTATTATAGTCAATGAAATTATAAAGTCATAGATATGTTATACACGTACAAAGCAACGTAAAAAACTGTTCCGCGCCGAGCGGCAACACAGATACACACGTTTTTATTCACACATTACATTTCACTACAAGTAAAAAGGATAGCTTGATACAACGCAATAAGAAAAAAAGTGACAGCTAGATAAACAAACAGCGCCACGCGTCATCAATCCCCCCGCACGTCAGCGTCTCCTCTCACTCGCACCCGTGCTCGCACTCTTTCTTTTACGACGCCATATTTATAGAAACGTAATGTTTTATTTGTGAAAATATTAAAGATAAATAGTATATTTACGAATGTTATGTGATTCCTTGACTTTTAGAAGTCTTGCATGTTTAATTTGTACAATATTTTATCACACACGACGGCATTTTCGGTAGTTTTGAGTCACTTTTACTTTTGATTCAGTCTGTGGTACGTGAAGTGCCGCTGGCAACGTCGCACTGAGATCAAGATGTGTGAATCAGCCTCATTTGAGCGCATACGTTATTGAGCGCGTATGACGTATCTACACCTTTTTTACTTTTATTATCATTGATTATAGTCCCCTAATTTTAGCTGTTACGACATTTGCCACTATCCTGATTTCTATAGTTTTATAAAATAAGGAACAGTTATTCGTACCTACTCCATTTTTTCAGATACTGAAAAATTTTAATATCTAGCATTTTAATTGAATATCGTGGTACCTAAAATTTGTAAGTTGTGGGACTTTAACTTTAATTTATATATAGGTTAGGTAAGACCTAGTTTCAAGAATTGAGTCCATGAAAAAAGACAACAATTCTGATGGAAAAGCAATGCATGTAAAAAAAATAATGATGAACAAAATTATTAAGATATTATTCTTGCTATACAAACACAAAATACAATAAGCATTCAACTTATAATAAATAACATGGAAAACAATTAACTTACCAGCTTGCTCTCAGTACTTAAACCCTCTACTTTAACTATTTACTTCATAATACTTCTTCTAACAACTAATTTGACGTGAGCTTGGTTAACCAAAGACCAGTTGTACAAATATTACTTATTTGGTCGGCTATTACATTAAGCGGCAACAAATGGCGATAATGAGGCAGTTGTATGATTGTGATTCTCTTACCATCACGACGCACAAACAATCGCGCGCAGCACGTGTGTACACATCGGGGCAAGTACTAATATTGCAGAAGGTACACTGCTTTGAACTACGTATGTTAAGAATAGAAGAAGCATTATTTTGAAAAGCTATCATCAATCTACCATTTGATAAACGTAACATTACATCTGAAACAGCGAAGATAAAGAGATAAATGAATAATTATCATGGTGATAACAAAAATTGCTAACACACCCACACACACACTCACATCACACACATATTATTATTGTATTTGCACACAACTAACGGATTTTTTCAGTACGTTGTTCATTATTTAATTTGTGTTGTATATTAGGCGAAAGTTTTAATCACGAAATTTCGAAGTCCCGTTTCAAATGAATTTGAGTGGGTTGAAACAAATTAAGAAGATGAAGTTATAAATCAGAATGGATTTATTTATCTCCATGGAAATAATTATCTTGATAATTTTGAATCCTGGGCAGAGGTCGAATATTACACTATTGAATGAAGTGAGTGATGAAGTAATCTATTTCTAAATATAAGCATTAATCAGTGTTCATGTTATAAAGTTCTCTTTGCAGTAATGGAAGTGGGCTGTTGAGTAGGTGGGAGTGGTGTGCCTGCTGTAAAAAATTATATTCTATGACATAATTAAAGGACAATGTCCGGAATGGCCCTATGCAACAAAATGTATTGGAATACACGATAAATAACTGTCTATTTTATTATATTAGTTGCAAATACTTTTGCAACACGGACTAGCTGTATGCCAAAATTAAGAATAAAAAGTATTTTACGCGACTAATAACATCAATGGCCGCCATCTTCACCAAACGTCATGTCGTGCGGTTATAGAATAGGGATGGCCGATTTATTGTAATCGATCGACTGAATTTTTAATTTCCTTAAAGTATAATTTATATCGATTTTAAATCGATTCGAATCGTAAGCCAATGACTGTATCGACTTACGAAAAATCGTATAAGTAGATCGATTTCTAAAAAATCGATTTTATTTTTCAAGTTTACATTTATAATGTAAATATTATCCATTTTATGAAAAACAAGAAAGATATTAAATGATCTCTTAACAGTAAAATCAGATTTTTTCGGTTAAAAAAATCGATGTTTTGGACCTGAAAAATCGATTCTTCGATTAATCGATCTTAGATCGTCGTCCCTAGTCACTAATGTCACTGTCAGTCTAAAACGAATTCTAAGAATACAGGTAGGTATGTTAGTAGATTGTATGCATTTAAACGTTGAACTTACAATACACTTACGCTTTAGAAAAAAACTGCACAGGTACCTATCCAATTACCTAGGGAGGTGCTTAAAATAGCTAAGTATTTTATGACATTGCTTTTCAGTTTCTTAAAAATCACTAATCTATGTAAAACTATACCTACTAGTCGTTGTTATGGTTAGATTATAACCTCAAAATCTGATTCTTTTTTTGGAATATATCTATTCTGCAGCTAGTCCGCTATAAAAATAAGATCATATAGGAGTTTACTAATGATCGACAACACAAAATATAATTTTCCGATGCTCTTGGTTCCAGGGCGTATAATGTATGGGCGCAGAGCAATCTCCTTTGTTTTTGTTTCATAAAAATAAGAATGTTTACTTAATTTTTACTTGTTTTGAGTTTTGATACAGGTGTACCTACATTGATACTCGTATCTCTCAAATCCGTTCTCAATTTCTCGATCCGATGCAATAAAGCGCGTTTGCCATCAACTGAGAAATTACTGATTTAAAAACCTAATAACACATTGAACTCGAGCTTGTGACCGCTAGACTATCGCGCTGCTCTTGGGTACATATCGATACCTTTAGACTCAAAAGGCGTAAACGCCAAAATGCCACTTTTCAGGAAAAGCAAAAAACAAAAAATATTTTAAGTAAAAATTCATAACTTTTTTGTTTCAAAGCTGAGCAAGTTCATTTCTTGCCCAAATTCTTATATTTTGAATATAAACAGTGTGATTATATAATATTTAGGATAAATTAATAAATAAAGAAAATAGGATTGTTATACGCCCTAAAAAATAAAAAAAAATGTTGTTTACAACCCTAAATTTCACATTGTTTGTGCAATACTTATAGGTAGGTAGGGTGTATAGGTCGCTAAAAGCGCATTTTCTGTTTGAAGCGGGGTGTATATAGCAGTCAACGGAGAAGTGTGTTCATAAATGCACACTATTGTAATAAACGTTAGGGTTTAAACGTCACTACAAGCATCTTTTTTTGTCAAGAAGGAGTGTATAAGACAGTCACCAGAGTACATTCACAATGCACAATTCAAAATACTTGTCACTTCTCGATTGTTATTTAAATCACAGTCATGTCCTTGTTATTATATATATTTATTAAAACCTCTACTAAAAGTTGGCCATCGTTATCTCGAATTTTTGCCTTAAGGTTACGCAAACTACTCATGAAAAAACAGAACTTAGATTTACTAGAACTAAAACCCAAATAAAAGCTCGATATATTATGGATCAGTATAACAAAAAAAAAAAAAAAACAACTAAAAACAAAATCTTTATTAACATTATGACATTAATTAGTCTTGGGGCACTTCTACTGTAGTCTCTTTTTCTCGACCTTACTTTAAATAGGTATACCTAATATTCTTTTGTATCGTTACAACATTCTTAATAATCACAATTAGAATCACTGCTCAATTGAATCATGAGAAAAGACAAAAAGCCCTATCTAAGACATAACGCTTTTAACTATCAATATATTTTTTTAAATATTTATGTTTCTAAAAATGTGCCTATAATATTTTAGGAAAGTCGAAAGATTGATCTGTCTGACCAAAGGTAATTGCGGATCAATGGGTTTATACAATTCAATAAAATAAAATAACTTGGTTATTAAATGACCACAGAAAAAAGGAAATATTAATTTTATTAAAATTAATTGACAGTAGACTAATCTTCATTAATTTCTTCTTTGTATTTGGCCTAGGATATAGGCAATCTGGCATTGTAGGCAGGCTTTGTCATAGGGTCTGGAATTTCTTGTCTGGAGTAATCAACAACTTCAACAGTATCATATGTGTTCTCTTTTCTTGCCTTTGACTTCCCCTTTCCCTTACCCTTCAACTTAGCCTTCTTTTCTGTTCCTTTACCTTTTCCTTCTACAGTTTTTAGATCAGTTTCATGCAGTGTTACTCGAATTTCATCTGCGTCCTCAGAATAAATTCTTAAAGAGAGGTTTTTACACCTCTACTATCTATAATGTCTTTTTTATTTTATAGCGGAATAATAGGGGTGTATGCACCATATTTGGCTTAAGAGCGATAAAATATTTAGGTCATATTATCGCTTTTAAGCCAAATATGGCGCATACACCCCTATTTAGCGGGATCAGCGTTAAGTCGTATGAGTCAACTTTATTTTTAAACGAGAATTTGAAGCGTATGCTGAAGTTTTGGTTAAAGAATTTGTTATACGACCTTTAAGTTTTTTTATTAATTGCGCATGTTACCTAAAAAAACAATAAAATCAAAATGTATATCAAATACGCCTCATGTCTTCAAAAAGTTTCAAAAAATCCCGTGGGCCGTATTTGCCTTAATTTTGCGAATTTAGTAGTTTTAAGTACACAGATCGATAGAGAAAAAAAAACTGAACATAACTGCATCAAAAAGTCATTTTGACCAAAATGGCGTTTACGCCCTTTGAGTCTAAAGGTATCGATATTTCTTTTTTCGATCAAAGCATGTGTTCTCTTTCCACACTTTAGGATCATACAAATTCTAGCCCGTTGAAATTCATACACGAATGTCTACATACAATTTCATGAGATTTTTTGAACATTCTCGCTCAAAGATATCCCACAACTTCATAAATCACTTATAGGTATAATAAATAGTTGGTGTGCACATCTGCGCTGCGTACTCTCTCGGCGTATGCCTGTAATTCACGGCTGATGAATAATTCACCGTCCGAAAGACCAATTGTTTACCTCGCCGACATTGCCCGCGACACTATCTGCATTTATATTAAACCATCACGCTGAGCCTGCCGTGTTTCCCAGCAATCACCTCGGTGGTTTTTATATTCACTGCCCCTTTTTAGATATTTTATCTCTGGTTCTTCGTACGTACATGCACATAGCTTAAAACCTCGCCAACGCGAGTCGGTTCGTGTAGTTGAAAATGTTTGAAACAATTTTGGGATGTTGGCAAACTTCTAGGATTAAATTTTGAATGCAGTGACACAAAGCCAGAATTACATACTTACCACATCATTATAGGGCGGAAAACGTAATCATTAGAGTAACAGTAACATGATGCTTGTTTCCTCTTAAGGTATAGACGCAACCAGTAGGTAATGTACCTATTGTGATATACCAGTAATGTAGTGAAATTCACGTAACAGGAGGCGAGCCATCAACTGAAAAAACTAAACAATCACTGGTGTAAAACCCAATAACAATTCAGGTAGCTAACACTGGACAGTTTTATTTTATAAGTAAGTAATAAGTAATAAATATCAAAACAGACATTTATGAAGATCATGTAATCAAATGTTGTAGGTAATAATAATGGGTGTGTTCTGAATTAGCTCCAACTTAAGTGAAATAGGACAAAGTTGAAATTGGCTCGAGTGTGCGCGTCAACTAACTTCACAAGTTTGCTCTAAGTATACTTACATTACTTGCAATGCTGACTTACTGTCATACATGCTACTATCATACAGTAAAGTTTCATACTGTTAGCGTGGCGCTGGCAAATCCTGTCAAACGTGGTATAGAAGAAGAATAAGCTTATTGTAAAAAGTGACTTACTTGTGATAAAAGTAGGTACACTCATTTAGAACTTTATCGCAATTATTAATTTAGTCAATACTTATCATGGATGTATGCCTGTTAGTTAACCACGGTCGCAGAAAGGTGCAAGATGTGGAAAGAGTGGAGAGAGGGCTTTCCCCAGTATTGGAACACTATGAACTGAAAATAATAATAATAAAAAGTTTCTTGTTTCAAAAAGTGTGTTGTCTATTTAGTTATTATTTACAAGCTTTAATTTAGTTTCACCTGTCCTGTTGTCTTGAAAGTTAAATTTGATCCACTTTCCGGTTATTGATTGAGCAAAAATTTGCAATATTATGATGACATGGAGCTGATATTTTGACGGAGGTGATGGAAGGTGGCCATAGTAAGTATGTAATGAAACGCTGCAAACCAATCGAGCTTAGGCTCGTTTGATTCGTTTTGACGAGTACTTTTTCTTTATAAGTATTGCTTTTTTATTAATAAAAGCTTGTTTTTTAAATAGAACATAGTTTTTTAAATTACTTACTTGTTTATAATAGGTTCTGTTCTTGACCTTAATTTAGTTCACAAACGTGACACCTAAGCTAGAGCGAGCTCAGCTAGAAAAGGAACTGGAAGACCTGCGCACCTAAAGGAATACAGCAAAAACTACATGACTGCTGACTCCAACAGGATGGTAGTCGTGAGATAGGCGGCGCTGGTGAGTTACCACGGCTAGTGCGATCCGCTTACCCGTCACTGCAGGTTACGTGTAGCCTGCGATGTCATTGGGATCCAGGGTGAACCGCTACAAAGTGGATCCCACCCACCCTAAAACATAAATATTTATAATGCTGCAATAAATTCAACCTTGAGTCTCATTTCAACTATAGATATTTGGAGCAAAGCAAGCATACAAAGCGCTGTTTTGATTTTCAACGTTAGGCTAACTACAGAAAACTGAAAATACAACGGCATGATAAAAGCTTCAAACAACATTTCAAATTACCACCTTCGGTTCCCCAGAAATACAGTATCGCCTGGCCTTCATAGCAGCAGGCACCCTAGCCTCGCGATAATCTAGTAGCGTCAGCACAAAAGCGTGATAAGACCGGGACAGGCGTCGCCCTATCACTGCTATTTATTGCCGTGATACAATTATCGCGCGATTTATCTGCTGACGGTACCTTCAGGCGATGGACTATTGTCGAATTTGTAAATGGGACGATTTCAGACAATTTGTCTAGATTTTGAATGTGAAATCATCTTTGTTTCGGAAAAGAGACACATTTTCAAACATGAATAGTCTCTTTGTCAGTGAAAACTCATGTTTTAAATTTTATCTCTGTCCTCTAGTATCTGATGAAGAAAATATAGAAAAATAAAGTCATCTGATTGTCTACCAGTGGTGGGTGAAAATCAGATATTGGACATCGGTAATGATCAACAGTAACCAGGTTTCTTGTATTTTTGTCTGAAAGGACCGACTGTTTCCAATGTAATTTTTTTGTTCATTTCTTATACAACTATGTACTCGTATATGTCAGAGCCGTACCAACCCGGCTAGCTATAGAGCTACATCACATTATCTTCAAAGAATATACCCAAAATAAAAAAGTAAATCTCCGTAGTCGTCCCTCATCAAACGATCGCTTAATACAAAATACTCTATCTCCCTTCGATCTTGAGTACCCGCATAATCTCACAGGGTTCGTTAGTCGTCGTCCAAAGACGCTCGGCTCAAAGACTTGTCGTATCTGCTCTGATCTCATCGTCTCATCTGCATGGAACACATCCTAATCGACTACTTTGCTCAGACAGGACGCTTAATTACACCTGCAAGTTTACATAGGGACAAAGAAATTAAAATTTAAGTAGAATTTTTTTTTCGTTTAATGTTCTTGGCAGAAAGGTTTAAGAATAAGAGGTTTTTATCTTTTATGAACTCTGTTCCAAATAGATTTAAACCCCTTCTACACAATCAACCCGACCGCCTGACAAAGGTGAACTTGGTCGTGTCAACAGTACCCCACCGTCTAGAACGCTGTCGGCTGACGGTCGGGTCCCACCGCGGACGCAGCCTGTCGGGACGGCTGCGCTCCCGACTGACTCCGCCCATATTTGGTCGCACACCGGACCAAGGTCACCTCTGTCAGGCGGTAAGGTCTGACCGTGTAGAAGGGGTTTTAACGTTCATTGGTCAAGTCTATTATTTTTAACCGACTTCAAAAAAAGGAGGAGGTTATCAATTCGACTGTATTTTTTTTTTTTTTTTTTATGTTTGTTACCTCATAACTTGCGACTGGGTGAACCGATTTTCATGATTCTTTTTTTATTCGAAAGCTGGTGCTTCCCGTGTGGTCCCATTGTCACCATTTCAGGATCTGATGATTGGATCTTGGAGAAATCGAGGGCAACCCTCAAATTTTATTGGCTGACACATAGTTTTTCGCAAATCTTATGAAGTAATTCAAGTATTTGCGTATGGAAATCATCATCTCATGTACCTGAGCTGATGATGGAAGGTACAACTCCTGAAGTAAGAAAACTATGTTTGTGTTTTGAGATAGGGAATGAATTAAAGAGATGTTAACGATGTTATTACCGGTGCTACGGATTACAAAATTCTAGTGCACATGTAAGAAAATGATGTATTTGACAAGAATTTTGGTTGAATATTTAAACTAAAAAGAGTAAAATAAAAACTTTTTCAAAAAAAAATGTGACCGCCTTCAAAAACAACCACAAAAAAGGGTAAAATAACCTACAAAACTTTTCTTTCGGAAGTCGGTGGCAAAAGAGACAATGAAATTAATGAAAAAGTCACCGACTTCCGAAAGAAAAGTTTTGTAGGTTATTTTACCCTTTTTTGTGGTTGTTTTTGAAGGCGGTCACATTTTTTTTTGAAAAAGTTTTTATTGTCTCTCGTATAGCAAACAACAAAATTATTTATTAGGAAGAATTTTATTAAAGTAGGTTAACTATTGTTATCATCGTTCAAATGTGGGTGTATGATGCCAATTTAAATTTATTGTGACTCTATTACAATTATGTAAACTAGACAAGAATTCAAATACGAGGTAAAGTCTCCTAACAGAGCAGCTTCACGTAAAATAATTAGTCTCTTGACAATGAAGCGCTTCACAAATAATGTTACGACAAACTCTTACATGGTAGCAAACATTTATTCCGTAAAAATATTTTTCAACTTATAAACTAAGTATATTAAAACTGCGCGTTTATTTAAAATTACTAAATAACATGATAATTATCTGGCGCAGTCGGGTAAAAAGTGTCAGTCTCTTTAAATAGCTTGGTGTGTTCCTAAAGGGCGTGTCCAACTGTCCACTCAAGCTCAAATAATATCAGTCAAGTGAAAACATATTGCAGATGTCAGCACATCAACCTACCTCCATCTCTCAAATTTCTTTAATAGACTTATAACCTTATCATAAAAGTGGAAGGTTAATGTTCGATTGGTAATATTTGACACATTCGGGTAGGTTGACCTGTTGGCGTCTGTACAATTTTATAGGTAGCCTCGACAACGATCAAATGCAGAGTAGGCAACATTTTAACAACCGATAAATAAAAAATTCGAATTATACTAAAACTGCTGAAAATTCCACAAAATTTCTGAAGCGCTTTCGTAAATAAAATATAGTGAAGTAAAATAACACGGGTCTTACACGACTCATGAACAAAATAGCGATGTAAATCAAAGAGAAACAGTTTGAGTGCCGCCCTACATTCTACTGAATATGCTACTTTGTACCTGAATTATATTTTAGAAGCCCAAATATAGACTTTATGAAACAGTCTGAAACATATATAAACTTTCTTTTGACTACACAATCTGTTGCGCGTTTAGAATTACTGCTTGAAATATTTTGGCTAAATAACTCAGCAACGGTACTAGAATTAGGAATTTTCGTGTTGATAAGAATAATTCTATTTACTGGCTGTACATTCATATGCCAAATGCTTTTAATAAAATGTGTGCAGGCATCCCTGAGGCCTAACCTGAGTTGGACGTATTTAGTCCCAAAGTCACCGTTTTATTCTGCCTTTATTTGTCTTATAGAAGAACACCAACAATGTATATGACGGAGGTTCGAGCGGCTGAGACACCACGTGTCACTGTTTTTCCGTCATCGGACCTCCATTATGGGCGTGTTGGTGCAGGCAGTTGAAAAATAATATTCACAAAATATCTCACTTAATTTAACTTTTAATGTTTCAACAAAACTTTACCAAAATAACTAATGATTACAATAATAATTACCTACTGATTAAATAACGGAGAGAAAATAATTAAACTTTACTCTAGAGCCAATGGGTTTGTGCATATCGCTCGGCTGACGATCGCCTCAAAAGTGCTCGTCACCGCCGCCATGACACTTACAACTCCATTCGGTGTTACCCGCTCTAAATTAAAAGTACTAATAAAGAAATAATTCTTACACCACAGAGTAAAAATAATCGATTACAACTATAAAAAATGTTACTATAAATCAACTAAATCATCGCGCGCCGTCATATACATTAATTCCGTCTACTTAAGTAGAGCCTGGAAGTTGATACCGTGCACAATGAATGGCTATAGGCTCGCCCTGATAGTTGGGACTACTCTGTCCTACTCTTAGAGAATATCACACATAGTAAGATGTTACATAATTTTCAATCCCTCGCAATCACAGAGCGAATATCTTAATTCTCCTGAAACACATAACATACATCTGAAAGCAGGTAAAATGGCACATAACCAAATGAAACAGCGATAAGTCACGACTTCATATAAATCAGAAGACAAGACGCGTGAAATTGCTAGCGTCAGGAGTTATGTATCGAGAGGCTGGCGGCAGCCGGCTGACTGCCGCCCGTTGTTCTGATAACCAACATGCTTAAAGAATATGGCTTATATGGATAATTTTATGTAGTCAAAACGTTAAAAAATAAATGTATCAGAAAAATTCTGACCAGAGAAGACATTTCAACTATTGTTTAGAACCGGCCGAAAGGGTTTCTTACCGACTTAAATTTTAGTATATTTTGTAAATAGTTTGTTAATTGTGCGTTTGCAAATATTAAAACTCCCATACACAAATACCCACTGTTACTACCAAAATAAAGGTTAACTCACGTGTAGGTGTAGTGTGCGTTTGATATGAGGATCGACGGAAGGAAGTTACAGATAAACTTTTTGGACTTATTATTCTTTGTTGTACACTCATTAATTAATTCGTTAACATTTCACATTACGAAAACTTATGTACGAAAGCTAGCTTAACCCAGTGAATTCGCAATGGACAATTGGACAGGCAATTTATAGGTACATAATATTACCTATAGACATGAAAACATCGTCTGAATTGCAAGTTACAAATGGACAAAAAAAACTAACTTTTTTAAATAAAATAAATACTATACCTCTAAAATTAATTCAAAATCAACAAAGAGAATAAAAATAAAAACTGAACATAGTGATTATTTTAAATCGTACGATCGTAAGCGTTACTTTCGCATCGTGTGTAGATACCCTAAACTGGAGATTGAATTCAGAGGCAGGAAGATTATTAATCTCGTCCCTCCAGCCTTTCATATCACGATATTGTATTCCATTTAATATGACCTAAAACATCGCGACTTTTTCTGAGGAAATTGATTGTGTAAGAGTTTTTTTTTTCTTGAGCTCAAACAGTACCGATATCTAGCTAGTACGTAGACATATACGCAGGGCCGGATTAACCATCTCCAGGCCCCTAGGCACAGCTCGTTACGGGCCCTCCCTTTTTCACACCACAACAACGCAATTTGTCAATAATAGACCCTGATACCATTTTGCCCTGTCAATAATACCCACACTTGAGTTGCTGATTTCAAATGAATATACCTATTTGTCATTTAATAAGCGATTACTTAATTTAAGTATAAAAATTAAAATAAGTAAACAAGTTAATCTATCTATACATATAATAAAATCGTAGAAAAGCAGTGTTTGTGCACGCTAATCTTCGGAACTACTGGACGGATTTGATTGATTTCTTTTTTGTTGTAAAGTGTGGCCAACACATAGGCTATAATTTATCTTGGAAACTTGAACACCTGATGCAGAACTGCAATAGATCAGCTAAAGTATAAGAGATACAAAAATGATGCCGTAACAAAAATTGTTCCACGTGATGAGCATTTTCTGCTGAGAGAATAAAATTGAAGATCCTGGACACCTGATGTGGAACTTCAAGAGCCCAGCTACATTATAACATATACAGGAATGACGTCTTAGCAAGAGTTGTTCAGCCTGATGAGCACCTTCTGTTGATGTATAAAAATTGAAGATCTGGAACACCTGATGTGGAACTCCAAGAGCCCAGCTACATTAAAACATATACAGGAATGACGTCTTAGCAAGAGTTGTTCAGCCTGATGAGCACCTTCTGTTGATGATGTATAAAAATTGAAGATCTGGAACACCTGATGTGGAACTCCAAGAGCCCAGCTACACTATAACATATAAGGGAATGACGTCTTAGCAAGAGTTATTCAGCCTGATGAGTACTCTCTGTCAACGTATAAAAATTGAAGATCTGGAACACCTGATGTGGAACTCCAAGAGCCCAGCTACACTATAATAAATATACAGGAATGACGTCTTAGCAAGAGTTGTTTAGTCTGATGGGCGTTTCCTGTTGTCTTACAAAAATGAAAGATCTGGAACGTCTGGAATCGTCTCGCGCATCCCGTTGTTTTCCCGTCCCCAGGCTCCTAGAATTCGACATCAGACGTTTCAGTTCTTCGATTTTGACGACCCCAACTGCTGGCATAAGCAACAGGATCCGCGTACGAAGTCGCGGGCAGAAGCTAGTAAATTAATAAAAGTGTCTAATACAAACATTCACCGTCACTCTTATAGTGTCAATAATGGGGGCCTTTACTTTATAATGTGAAAAAAAAAGTTTCACTTTTACCGTGGTTTCATAAAACCACACAATTCCCCTTTTTTTCATTTTTTAAATGAGAGTGCTGGGCCCCTGGTCCTAGTGGGCCCCTAGGCACTGGCCTAAAGTGCCTTATGGATAATACGGCACTGCATATACGTTGTTCGTAAGGTTCATATTGGTGTGGCAATACAATGGAATGGCTTGTGTCTGGAAACAGAGATATTTTCGGCTGATATGATATTGATAACAAACGGATTGTTTAATGTTTTTTCTATATTTAAAGGTAAATACTATTTCGATTTCAGTTCGGCATTTCAATAATTCATAAAAAAACGTGAAATAAAAACTTTCTGCCCCTTTTTACGAAGAGTATGAGATATGGCTCAGTTAAACATTACATGGTTCTTCATGTACAGAAAGGAAAGCCGAGGTTTCACGTTTTTGAAAAAAAAAAAAAAAAAATTACAAAGCGAAATTAATCTCAGATAATAAATACGATACCAGAATTTAATTATTGTTTTACATAAATTACATTTCTTTATGCAAACTTCTTTTATGCATTATCTTTTTGCAAAAGAATTAAGAATAAAATGAGAGGTACTTATACTTTGAGTAAAATTATTAAAGACTTAATAAATATAAAAATTTTGCATTTATCTTTTATGAAACAACCACATTTCAATTTTGACACTTTTTGTGATGTAAAGTACTTAAACGGAAACTTTGACGTTAATTTGATGAATAAAATTAGTTCCTTGTTCGTCTTCATTAGAGGCTCTTTTTCATTTCCCATAAGAATAAAGCCATACATACTATAAGTACGTTGTACGGTAAAATACGGAACCCTTGTTCCAAGGACCTGAAAAAGGCCTTAAAGTTTTAATAATGCGGCACTGCTACGTTGAAATTCCCGATGGATCATCTTGTTAGATGCGATCGAATGCCAAAAAAAAATCACGACTTTACTAGTTACTTATTTCACCACTACACCGCAAGTACCGCTGATTTACTGGGTAAAACGCAACTCATTGATAAAACAGGTTTCCAGAGTTTTAGGCTATTAAATTCCCGTTACGACTATAAAAATTTCACGAATGACGGCCGGGCCCAGCGGCTTAACGTGCTTTCCGAGGCCCGGAGTGCTCTGCGACACTAGTCACTAACTTTTTTAATTTGCCTTAACCCAGCTATTTCACAAATGAATATTCATTTACATTTTCAGTAATTTTCCATTTCAATTTATTATTCGAGTTTCCAGTCCGGCGAGCAGGACAGAGTCGGCTGAATGCTTTAAGTTTTAGATTTGATTCAATTCGCCTTCAATTTGCAAGAAGTGTTGCAAATATTGTAATTAAAGTGGATTCATTTTAGTAAGTTGGCAACTCCATCAGCATCGGAAAAGTCTGAATAGTGCCAACTTTAGATATAATGCCACTGTTAGCTCTACATAAGTTAACAATAAGGTTGATGATTGAACTTTAATCGAGAATGTGTGTTTAATCCTAATAGTTTTTGCATAGTGTTATTATATGTAACTTAGAATTATTCATGGATTTTGTATTATTGTACGTTTATTTGAAAAAAAAAAAAACATTAACAACGCTTACAATTTTCAAAACAACCACTTATGTACGTAATAAGTCATTATATTACAACGATATAAAATAAAGCACTATCCAACCCTACATAACCCCATAAGCCCGGTCTGTCGGACCCCGCGTAAGAACTCAGCGGAATACTTAACCGTGCAGCGAGTCATTAGAGCGTGTCGGCGTGTTATTGCAGGGCCCCGGAGACCCGCGACAAATCGCCGCTCAGCCTGAATTACTCACACTCGTGTTATTGCGTCGCTTGTTACATGGTTATGTATTTACTGCCGAGAATTTTAGGTAAATTGCTCAAGAAAGATAGGGGTGTAAATTTTATGATAACTCGTTTTGTGATAAAAAGGAGATAAAGAGACTCAATCTAAGAACATACTTATTTACAGAAATTCATGAGTTTTTCTTCATTAATGCTTCGTTTCATTACGTTCATCTAATTACATACCTACACCTCGCTTGTTAGTAGTAATCTTTCTGAGAAAGATGTTTTAATTGAAAAAGTCTTTACTACTATTTTATTTATTACGTATTTCATAGACTCATTAAGTACATAGTTACTTTTATACTTTGGGTAAGATGCTCTCAACACTCAAGCTAGACATAGCGATGATCCAAGGGTGGAATTGAACATCATGTGGTTAGAGAAGTCTGTATTTGACCGCAAATGTGAAGGAATATATAGTTAAGAAAAGTAGTTATTTATTTAACGAATTTTCAAGTGAAGCCAAAACTTTTCAAAGGAAAAATACAAAACACAACATTACCCCGAAAAAGCCTAACAAAAAAGCCCTTTAGAAATAAGAATCACATCTTATTCCCCATTCGACAATCGCACAAAATGGGCCACAACTATCGGCTCAAAAATATCTCGCGATAGTTCGTTTAGAGGCGAAGTAGGCAAGGTGCAGATTGGGAGCCATCCTTACGGTATCAATACGCTATTTATATTTATCGAGGGTACTCTTAGCTGTTCAGTGTGATTTATGCCTTATTTTCGAAGCTAGTAGCGCGCTCCATCTGATAGGACTATCGCTTCTGTTTTTTGGCAAAGAGTTTTTTTAGAGCAACAGTATTACGGTTATATGTCTTGGATCGGTGACTGATTTTTGTGCTTCGGGATTAACAACCTTTTCTTATTCCATTTTGTTTGGCAGGTTTATTTTCATAGCAAGAATTCTTTTATGGTCCACTTGGCAGTCATTGAACTGTTTCAGAACCCAAGTGGGACAAACGATGACACAGTGGGCTCTGAATAGACTCGTAACATTTTCTATGTTTCACCTACTTTACAAAGAAAAGTTATGGAATCAGACGTTACTTTGCGGAAACCTATGATATGACCCAATAATATGTAGGTAGTTTAATAGGTTTGCTGTAAGTTCGCCACAAAAATTATTCCCCTCGTAAAAAGTTTTGATCTATGTTTTTTATTTTTTGGACTTTATGGCATAACTCCTATGAGTTATTGAAAGGATGTTGTTTTAAATTGTAGAAAATACTAGTATCTAAATTCTGTAAAGACAGTTTTTTAATTAATAACAATTTTAATTCATAAAAAGACGTCAATATGTTTAAAAGTAGTGTCATTACTTTCGTTCCTTGACGAATCAGTCAGCCAGCGTGGCTCTTACAGGCTAGACCTATAACACTTTTTTTCAGATCGCAGCTGTCAGATTTTCGTAATAATAAAATTGGAAATGGATAAAAAGATCGAGAAAATAAAAACGAATGATACGTAGGCTTATAGATTATTCAAAACTATGTTTCGCTGTGTTCAACGGGACGTGATTAAACGGACATGACTGTAAATAAGTCACGTAAACTTTCTTTTTTCAATAACACATTATTTTCATTAATAAATCAAGAATAAAATAAACCAAACTTACTGAATATCATAGCAGGAAATTCCTGACGACCCCTTCAGAGCAAACAAGGGAAATGTTAGAATACGTATGATACTATACATTACGAATTGTTCCTATCAATATATTAAATTACTCACAGTGATAATTATATCAATGCTATCGTGATATTGTACTATTGTTGTCGGATGGTTCCTCTGTGTCCATCCTCCTCCCATCTAATCTTTATGCATCCAAATACCATTTCACATGAACTAATGATAAATGCACTGATTTGCAGTCAACAATTTGAGACAATATGTAACTGTTCTCCTAGCACTTTCTGTTCAGATTCCACATTGTAGCCTCGTTTTCGGTAGTTTTGTGCTGGATATTATTATAATTTGATTGTTCTGCTAACCCCGTGCGGAAAAAAAATGGGTCGAATGTACACAATAATCAAAAAACAAAAACCTTTGGCTAATTTATACATACATACCTTTTTTTCGTGGTGAATTATTTTTGTGGCGAGTTTACAACAGACTTTACGACTCTATTTATGTTCCAAAAACTATATACACCAAAATTATGCGTTGCCAGTTTTAAAATAAATTCCGTGTGTTAATAATTATAATTATCTAATAATAGTAACGACTAGGTAAACTTCTAATAACAATTCCGCTATCTTGAGCAGTCGCCGGTAACGGGGCTGTCACGTGTGATTGATATTTAATCGAGTACGGAGTAATGCTCGGCTGGTAATTGTGCCGCGGACTGTAATGATAATAACTTGCGTTAGATAGTGGTGCGATGTAATTGTAATTAATATCTGTAAATGGATCTGTTGCCGGGTACTAGATATTATTATGTACTAGCTGCCACCAGCAGTTTCACTCGCTACAACTCGAATATTTATATCTAATATCTTAAAACGAGCAATTCTTGTTTATTTATATATAATCAGGATCTCGGAAACGGCTCCAAGCATTTTCATGAAAGTTACAGGTTAGGATTCGATTATCAAGGTCCCAGGTTCGAGAAAAGCTCGGTTCCCAAGATATAGACATTTTAAAAACCAAGCGAAGCTCGGTTCACCAGATTGAAATAATGATGTCGGGAGGCAATTAATTGGAAAAAAACTATTCTTTGTATTAATCCAGATGATTAACTATCTGTGAACCAAATTAGATCTAAATCCGTTTAGTAGTTTTTGCATGAAAGAGTAACAAACGTCTAGCTATCCGTCTATCCAATCTCAAAAATTATTTCTTTTTACTTTCGCATTTATAAATAAGTAAGATGCAGCTAGGTCTCTTCACAGTGTTGTTTGGGTCACACAGTCTTTTTATTTAAAAAAGCTGAGAATCAACACTTGTTAATGTATAAAATACATAAGTATAATGGGAGTGTTTATTAGAAGAAAACAAAACAAATGCGCGTACTGTGCAATTTCATGCAAATAAATAATCTACATAAATCACACTGTCTATAATAATGAAAACCGCATTAAAATTCGTTGTTTAGTTTAAAAAAAAAAGCGTACAGACAAAATTAAGCGACTTTGGTTATACACTATTTATATAAAATGTTACTATAGAATCTAAACAAACTCTAAACATAACATGAACTTTTCTTAATCTGGGGTATCATATCCAAAATCACAGATGATAGAACTAAGCAACCAAATTAATGTTACATCAATAAAGTTTAAACTAAAGATAAGGATTATTCTAACTTAAATTAAATGATTATGAAATGAAAGTTGAAGTAAAATGATAAATCAGTTACATAACTAGATTGAACGAATATTATGTTGCTGAAATATAACGTCCAACAAGTAATTTTCCAATAGATCAGGAGCCTTACCACGAGCTCGTAACGCGATCCAGTTTAGGCTGTGGGAAAGAGACAGAGCTATACAAGTCGTCTAGCGCCATCACTTTCCCACAGCCTAAACTGGATCGCGTTAAGAGTTCATGGTAGGCCACCCCAGGGTGGCCTACCATGAACTCTTGTCCGTCCATTTTCTTTCTATTACCAGTATTACAAACCAGTTTGTAATACTGGTAATAGAAAGAAAATGGACGGACATGCTGATTTATAAAATATGTTCCATTCAATATACCGAGTATTGTTCAGCGCGGTGGGAACAACACATTAACGACCACAGCACAGTAAATATCAGTAAGACAACAAAAAGGTCGTAGCAACATACATTACACTATGCACGACTTTTTTTGAATGATAAAATAATAATTTTATATCAGTGGAAATCAAAACGAGAAACAATTTTGTTTTTAATGAAACTATTGATGATGAAATTAATGAGATTTGATCTTCTCTGTTATTATAATTACCTAATACTCAACTTTTCGGATAATGTGAAAAATTAAATCGAACGTCAACAATAGCTTAAGGCCCAAAGATAAAAGTTGAACGAACTATTTACTTGTAAGGACAACAATCCAATTACTTTACCCATCCTCGAATTTGAAATGAAAGTCTACGCGATAGTCAGACCAAAGTGGATCCTATAATAAGGTTAATGACCCGAACAGTCTTTATAGCAGACAAAATCACAATACAGACTGTTGCGCACTAATAAAATTACTCCAGTTCCTACTCTGTGGCGTCTTATAAGGGAAGCCTGCGCGCAGGGGAATGCGAATAACACAATATTGCCTGCGAACGTTTGACCCGCGATAAATATCGCCATCACCTTTCTCTTTCGCACTAATCACACAAGTATAGTGATATCTCTGTCCCCCGCACACCTTACTCTGAAGCCTAATGGAGAGGAATGTAGTGTACGAGACTCACTTAAACGACGTAAACAAGTGTTGACAGTTGAACTCTCTCGAACCTTCCATGGCTTTATTTTTTCTCAATGCATTAAAGGATTTCTTTTGTATCGCGAAACCCTATGATGCGATGTGTCTATTAAAACGAGCAGCAGAAATAAAAATGTTTGATCATATCGATTTTCTAGCGGAATTTTAATGGATAAAAGTTTGTATTGAAAATCCTTCAAAGAAAATACAACGTCGGGTAGAACGGCCACAGAATGTGGAAGTTATGCAAAGACCGAGATTGAAACTACGGTAGTTTGTGTTTTAGAACAATTAGCTTTATTTCGCTGAACAATGTTCGGTTTAAAACAAAGAGAGAAGAGCGTAATTTGTTTCGGACGCTCTGCTTTCAGACTGCTTTATCATCGTGTCGGTGCGTTACCAACCTACCTTCCAATGGACGATCATATTGCCATAACTAATGCTTCAAAGGGCTGGTGGCTAATAATGTCTAAATGTCGGATTAATCTGCAAAGCTAAACAATGCTTGTCGTAGCTGGCTAGCTACGACAAGCATTGTTTAGCTTTGATCTCTCGTCGACGGATGCCTAACATGATCATGGAATTTTAAGCAGTTCGTGACGGCGGGCATTTGTAGATTTTAGTTCGGGTACCTAGTCAGAATTCCGAAAGTCTGATACTCTTAAAATAGGGTCTATGAACAGTAATAGAGTAATGTTAGTCAGGCTCAACGTAGAATACTGGTCTTCATGTGCATCTAGTTGGGCTTGAAACCGATCCTAAAATGGGTGAGAAAGGAACGTAATGGTGACTAATTGTCAGCTTTGATTCCATAGCACACAGGCAACTCTTTAACCTTTGCAAAGAGCGCTGTGCCGCAAAAAAACGTTACTAAATAAATCGTAACGCCTTCACATTGCTAGCAAAGTGTCTCTAACAAATCAAGTTCCACAAGTTATAATACAAATCATTTCATATTCCATAAGTAGGTATCTCCATATTGGTAGATACAATATTATTTCGCTCCACAAGTATGTATAGGCCTGACCTTTCAGATCAGACGTACGCGACCTCTATTTGTGTTTCTGATTGAATATCAAAACTTTCCTTGTGCCGCTTCTTTTTGGCGAACATTGGCATTTTCTTTTTGATATTATGCGGGGGCGTCTTTTTTATTTTGTTTGCGTTGTTAAAGGATCAGTCAAACTGTTGCGGACAAGTTGCGGACCAGATGTGGAAAAGGGACTGACATATACATCAATAGTATTTGTATGAAATTAACCGTGTCATGAATCATTTTTTCAATTTGTCCGCATTCGTATTACCCGATCTGATTGCGGGCGGAATGCGGACACCAGGCTACACTAGTACATTCCAGTTCGGACCTTTGAAGAACTTTAAACAACATTGAAGAACTTTATTCATTACAGATGAGAAGAATCGATCATAAGAGCGTCTCTTGAACGTGGGGTCCTGAGTTCCATTACTAGGTCGGGCAAAGTATTGTTAAGATTTTTCAACAACAATCCGGAGCGTGGCTGTTTATTTTTTGTTGTCCTTATTGCTGATCTCTCTCGTCTAGTAAGGAAAGAAAAAATACTGTAAGTACCTGTCCCTGGTCGTGGGACTCACGAATTACCGTGACCCCGGAACGGCAAGGGCTATTGAAGGACACCGTTAATTTTAGTCAGAACGAGTCTGACTGTCCCTCCCTCTCTGCCCTGGGTAGGAGGACTCATTTGATGATTTTACTACGATGAAAAAAGTACCTGTCCCTGTACAAACAAAAGCACTTTAAAAAAAACCTGCCCCGTTGATGGCTAATTTCCGGTTGACGTCAATTGCAGAGGTACTACAATCAGTTGGTTATCATACCGGAGCACTCAAGCGGATTATTCTCTTTGGAAATTTTAAAAATCCTAAACCATTTTTCTATCTATTTCTCTCCTGACGCCTTTCCCGGCTTGTAAACTAGACTAGCCTCGTTGCGGCACAAAGTAGGCGCTGTTGTATGCCACGCGGCGTCAGAGGAGCATCTGATACTGACGTGTGACGTCGCCACAAAGAACACAACACACGTTACAATTTGCAGTTTTTCCGCGCCCTGTGGTTCCTCGAGGTATACAGGCTGTTTGAAAGAAGTACTGACATAATTTTCCTAGGATTTGATGAAGGCATATCCTAGTTTTTTTAACCCACAAAAATAAAGCAGTTAAAATCCCCTAGAAGTATTTTGCATCAATGGTGATTCAAAATTTGCTTTCTTAATTTCGCGAAATTGGATCTCGAACTTTTTTGGAGTTTAAACGCTTTTCTTTATATTCGACGCGCGCCGCATTATTAGAATATTGAGTTAAAGTTACGAGGGTTTTTCCGTAGCGACACCAGTCTGAATATAGGCATGAAACGCCGTGCTAAAAAGGAAACAGAATAGATTTGCAACGTAAACTTAAAACTGCATCCGAAGTGCCGGCACCCCTGACGTTTTCATTTTTACTTATTTATACGAGCCTTTATAGAAACCAAATATTATGTAGTTTTCCTGTGTTGTAACGTAAAAACGTAGAGATTTTTTGGTTAAGTTAATAAGTATGTTTATGTGAAATAATATACAAGAGATTTTATTTTCGAAAAAAAATAGTAGGTATGTTTTGTACTTAATGGCATCCCCAATCCCTCCAAAGAGTCGTTCCTTCTACCAAACAGCCTGTATATCCCTTGTTATTTGCGATCTGATCCGTGTTGTAGTTCATTTTTGTTGGTACAAGTTCGGGCTTACCCGGGTAATGTTGGTAATGTTGATACAGGTAGGTAATATATTCACAGACACACGTTTAGTTTATGGTCAGGGATGATGTGAGGTAAAAGGGTGTAGCTATTTGAGGTCGGTGAACTTGGTTTACGAGAGATAAATGTATCAATGTTAAATGTTTGATTTAGTGTTAGAAATAATACTCGGAACTAAGTGTATAGTCAATAACCTAAAATTAAATACCACTGCATTTAGTATTGACGTTCAGGATGAGGCAATCGATGACGCAGAAATATCGTCAAAACAAAGTATCGGCGGCAGCATGAAAAATAAAAGAAGACCTAAACAGATTCTTAAAAACACTTCAGGAAAGTCAACCGTTGAAAAGATGACAAAGTGCTTTAATTTATTTATCGCCTTGTGTTAGCGAAAAACCGGTAAATTCGAACAAAATTAATACAGACATCTTATCACCAGCTTCAAGTTTTCGTGAAGTCATGTAAACGTGGACTTTGACGTTAATTTGATGGAAAAAATTAGTTCCTCGTTCATATACTAGAGCTGCTTTTTCATTTCATATAATTTACGTCGTATTATTTCAAGTACGTAACGCTGTACCCGCAAATACGTAGAATTCATGCTGTAGCCTCAGAAATGACAAACAAAATTCCTGGGAGTTTCACAATCTTTATACCCCACTTGTTAAGATTAAAACGGAAAGCAATAAACGTAGAGGCTGTGAGTACAATTATATCCCCTCGAGTCAAGTTTATGACGCACAGATAACCGGATGATAAGCTCTACGTTTTTATATACTTAAACAATTTAATGTGCGAGGAAAATATGGAAACTAGCGCTGAGAGCTGCGCTCAAGTAATTGAGTCGGAGTAAAATCTTAAACGCTGTGAATAAAAGGAAAATAAATGCGTTGTGGGCGATGTGGTGCGGTGCGGAGAGTTGCGGCGGCGGTGCGGAGACGACAAACTTGTTAGTGAGCGGATTATTTCGCTTGTTATTGTTATAAAGCTAGTAATAAAGGCGTGATTGATGTATAAGTATAGCGGAGGTTAGCTGATTGGGATTCTGGTTGAGATGGTACTGTTTTATCGTAGTTTTGCACATTTTTGTGTCATTGGAGTAAGTTATTAAGTAGGAAGCTTTTAAACATGACATTCAAGTAACAATACTTTAGGTAAGTTTCATAATCACTGACGTTTCAGACAAGAAAAATGCTATTATAAAACCCAGAAGCAACCCCGGCTTTGATCAAGCGCGGGTATCCGGACGGCGAGTAATGTGACAAATTTTGTCGTCCAATTATAGACCATGGCCGGGTGGACGGCGCGTCGTGTTCCAGCGGCGCCTCAAAAAGCTGTCAGTGATCTGATGGGACCTTCCTTTGATGATTTTTTCACGATAAAAAAAATTTAATCTCAATAAATAATGTTTAGTTATTAAATCCTATTTATTTTGCAAATAGCAATAGGTAGTTATTCGAATCTACAAGCCACGTGCAAAAATACAGTTTTATTTACGTATACACAAACAAAGTAATACCAACCTGAAATTCAATTGAATATCTGTAAAGCGATGGTTATGTAGCTCAAACGAAATGAAACGTTTACAATACTGAATAGAATATAAACTGCCATGGCTCGCATCGTATTACGTAATAGATAATTTTGTAAAGATAATCTCACAGGAAAGTTGTGTGACTTTAGAACGTATAAAAATATTAAAAACTAAATTAGACGTTAAAGTATTTAGTCAACACGATGACATCAGTGTTACTAACATTAACCGTGTACTCGATTGTATTTCCTATAGAAATTACAAAAGACAGTGATTAAACTCTTTTTTAATTTATTTTTTAAAACGTTGCCCCACACTAGGAATATCTCCTGTATCGTGGGTGCGTTTTACAAACATAGAAACTCACATGCACAAACACCCAGACCCAGAACAACTACTTGCAGGTCATACAAATATTTGTTCCGTGCGTGGATCGAACCCGCGACACACAGCGCAGCAGTGTGCGCAGATGCTTAGTCTCCATATAGCCCAGAAGAAAAAATGAAGACTAAAATGGAGCGACTTCACTAAAGCTATTGTCAAACAGACAGGCGTGGCGAACGCGAAGCGAGGCGTTTTTGTTTGTAATGTATGCAATTGTTTGAAGCCCGTCACATAGACTATCGGATCGCTTTCGCTTTTCTATGTGACTGGATTCAAATAATTCCATAATAAAAACGCTTCGGATCGCATTCGGTTCGCCTGTCTGTTTGACAATAGCTTCAGAAATAACCTGCGTACCGACAGAACACGGTAAAAACTGTGTCTATAGTGTGTTTTTCCCCAAGTTTGTGCATCGATTTCCTACACTGCACTGTCCCTGGTGTACGCATTGGTTAGTTCGATATAAACACCACATCAATACCACATACAATCAATATTGATTGTAAACCTAGTCACGTTGTAAAATGAGAAGCACTGAATAAGGCTTCATTACTATCTTGCTATTAATTTACATTCGCCAAGTGAACGGAAAGCAGAGGGGTGTTATAGAATAAATTATGTGTTATTTTTTTTTTCAATTACCGTGGTTAGAAAGAGTGTAAATATTTTCCACAGTAAGCTGTAAGCCGTATCAACCACCGTGGCACGATAGATTTTGCTTCATGCCTAAGGATGAGAACAGTTATTGTGCCATCTTTCTAGTAAGTATTACAAAACTTGCAAAACAGGTAGGTAGTTATGAAGAACCAGAAAAATCTTCCCCAGTGGTTACTACCTCAACAAAAGCTGCTGTACTTCCACGTTAACGTTCCTATAGAAATTGTCCTTTTGTACAGAAAACATGCAAATCTGACAACTTGATAGAAAAATAAATACCGAGCGCGTGTTGTGGACAGACGATGTTCAACGTTTTCCAACTAAGCACACAGTGCTCGTCCGGCAAGCAAACAAGCGAACACACACAGATGTAGTGTGAGCACACAGAGGCGTGTGATGCAGTTGTAATTCAGTGTGCAATGGACGTCATTTCGAATGAATAATTGGACTCATTTGGAAGTCGATAAATCTGTTCAGTTTTAAATTGTGACTGTTGTTCCTGTCGCACTGAAATGTGGTTTCAAAGTTTTGTGTGCCACGAAAATAAAGCTGATGAATTTCTTTATTTTTGTTACTGTTGTAAAAGTTCTACTATTTTAGAGCAGGGTTTAGAGTTGTAAATATTTTCTGCTTTAGTTTCATCGATAACAATCTCTTTGTCGGTGGCAAAATCATCAAATCATCGTCATCAATCTATTAGTAACAAAAAAATCACATTTCACATATTTTATTATTAATATCTTACTAAACAATGTTTACTAAGAAGTGTGAAACAGTATCTATAGTTCCGCTACTTTATAGAATATCTTGCCAGTAAGAACTGGCAGAGTAATTCAATATCTTATTTCGTGGAAATTCACGTTGCGACATGGCTACTGAATCAAATATTAATCTTCTATACAAACTACTATGCATTTTCAACTTTAGGTACCGCTTTTTCTTTAGAGCTGAAAGAAAAAGATTTACTGTAAGCTTCTCGAACGAGAAACACGATTAATGAGGATTTTCCAGAAATTTCAAATGACTAAATGTTGGTTAACAATAAATTAATTGGATCATTTTCTAGAAATATTTTACTATCCTGGTAAAGAACACCTAGAACTTAATTAAAAAACACCTACAGTATCTATAAAATACCTACTTCTCTGTGAAAAATATAAATCTACAAATCATCTAAAAATAAAGTTCCTACTTACCTTTCAACGGTTTGAACTGAAAACAAATACAAACAAAACACTATGTTCGTCCCGAAGCGGCCATGTGGAAGCTGTGACAGCCGTCTTACGTCCCGGCGACAAATCTTACGATATCTCCCGGCTTGGCACGTTAAAACTACGCGCTTCACATACAATGGCAGACATTTATTATTTAGGATCAGCACCGATAATCAGTGCCATTACCCGATTTCTTTCACTGGGGTGCCGCCCTCGATTTACTCACCTACAACAGCTTTGTAACACCCTTATTCCTATGTGGACAAAGTTCAATTTTGTTTGCGACTGTAAAGTATCCGTTGCTAGCATAATGATTCTTGTTTCTATCGCTTCAAGGTCGTTGTTTGCTCGTATAAGGTGTTTAAGTAAGTTGGTGTGTATTTTTATCATGACGTGCAAAGGTGGCCGGACGCATCGGTCCCTGGGAGCCAACGCATCTGGCGTTGAAATTCGCTTGATATATTGTTTCATGTTCGCACCGCCTGTAATGTTAGCCAGAGATGTGGCATACGGTTGGCGACATTTTTTTGGAGAAACGTTTATTTCCTTTTGTAGAAATGTAGGTATTCGTGACTTTAGAGAATTATAATAGTCGCGTCTCAAAAATAGAGACCGGGAAAATGATGGATATTGCGATTGTTGTACGTTTAGTTTGAAAAATCAGTACCTATTACGACAGTACAATTTATTTGGTTGGAAATCATCAGTCAAAAGAAGTCTGAAGTCATTAACAAGATTGTTTAAAAAAAAAATATTATAAAACTTTACGGATCAGAAATAAATATTACAATATTTGAATGAAGTAAAGAAAAAGTAATAATATCGACACAGACGGGGTCACAATGTCCACAATGTGTCCCATCCCTAGCCGCCGAGCGGGGGTGAGTAAATATGAAAACTCAACGAGTTGTTTGTAAAAAATAAAACAATAAAACCGTGTTATGGGGATTTGGATTTATTTCGCACAATTTTCCTAATATTGGGTGACTTGTTTATGGCTTGTTGCGATGGTTCAACGGTGGGACTTGTGGAACTAGGTTTTTTATTAGATTTGACCAAATAAGAAATTTTTATTTCTTGTGTTTGTTGGTTTTCTGACTGACTTCACTGTACTAAGATCACGTTCCACCGAAAAGTTATGCAGAGGAGATGTAGGTAAAGGTATAGATTTCTCCAGTTATGTTTAAGTCGGTGATGCGAAAGAGCCTCTTATCATCAGTTAAGCAATGATACTATTTCTAAACACGTAGCAGTTAACATTTCACATTTTTTAGTTTCCTTTATTTTATACGTGATATTTAATTACGATAAAGCTTCATCAGAATCCGGAATTCTAACATTTAACAATTTTCATGAGAGTAACACGATTTATGACCACATTTGTGATTCAACAACAGTAAAACTGTGTCACACGAAGGTAGTATCCTCCCAACTTCCCCCCTTAAATGATCCTTGGACCATCTCTCACAGTCCCATGGTTAGCAATGGGGCAATCTATCCGCCGCCCGGACCCAATGATGACTCCAACAAATATATTCAAAGGAATCACATATTTATCTCGCCTCTTCCCAGATTGTTCTGCAGATAGGTTCCACTGAGGCTTTTAGGTGATAGGATGGGCTAGCGATCTGTCACTGCGGGCAATAAATTGTTTTACTGCCATTTTTACACCCAATGTCTGGTTTATGGTTGGCGATATTTTGATTTACGAGATTACGAGAGTCCTTTATAACAAAAGGTATGGATGTGATAGGATTGCTGTTGAACGTGTGTTTAGAAGTCAGTGTACCAGTAGGTTTTAATATAAATTTTGGTTTGTGTTTGGATTTTGATTTACTATTTCGATTTTTTGATTTCGAAGAACTCTGTTTCCGAGAATTAAATTGAAGAATCGGTTGATATATTTCTCAGAAAGGCGAGACTGAGTGTTGCATACGTCAAATCACATGCCTTCCACATCACCTAACCGTCACTCATCCATATAAATTGTGCCTTACATTGTACTTCCTCATCCTGAAACACGAAACAAAATGGAGCGTACAATTTTGATTCGGAAATCTATTTCGAGCTTCAAACATCTATAATCTAAGCAAACAGCTTGAACCGGCTCGCTTGTGCCTGTTTATTCAAACCAACGGCACATACATTGTTTGAGACGAGTCCAAACGTATCGATTTGCGAGCGCGATTAGATCGCTCGTATCGACTGACCTAATCGATGTAGGACGAGCTCTGGCCCGAATACGAATCACTTTTATTAGTGAACCGCTTTTTATTATTTTAGCTTACTTTGCTCGTTAATTTTTAGTGTTAGTGGTGCTTGTTCCTGAGATTTTTTTGTTGATGGCGATATAAAAAAGTTGTAAGTATTTCGCAGAGAATAACATCATCATTAATGTTTCCATAAGAATATTATTTTCGCATTTTCCGCTATTTTCCTCTTATCTGAAGCGGATAGGTATATTATAACAGTCCGATTCTTCATTGCAATAATGTCGTTGACAGTACAGTTAGATTCTGTTAAAGCCCTTTAAAAACTCTTGTTATTAAACTGATCCCGTCTTATTCTACTCATGAAGTTATTAGTTTCAGCAAAAAACAACACCGCAGGGAATACAGTTCGATGAGTACATACTTACAACTTACAACTAGTTCGACTTTTTCATCCAATTTGTTTCATTGTAGAGCTAATAAAACAACACGAGCCATCAGTAGTTCTTGTAAAGATAATGTTTGATTAAACTGAAATAACAGTGTTTTCTGACCCAGCAACGTAGGACATTGGAACCAGACCTAGGGGCAATCTAAATAGGCCAACTTTTTGTTTTGATGTTCGCCCAGTGGAACAATATTAATATTCATGTAGGATCGCGCTGGAACATGCTCGATATCGACTCGATCTGATACTGATTTACAATTACTGGACTTGTACTGGGATGGATATTGTTATTATTTCATTTGCTTGGACTAACGTCTCTCTGAGGGCGTTGCACTGGCTGTAAACCACCACGTATGACGGTCTGTCATCGATTGAGTTTGGGGATTTGTAATTGCTTTTTTTCGCTTACCGAATGAAAAGTAAAAAAACATGTGTAACTTGGTTTTCATAACTTCGTAATGATTGCCCCTATAGACAGATTCGTCATGAAGATGATTTTTTGAGGAAAGAAAAATTTTAGATTGCAAGTGGGATTCGAACCCGCGTCTTCTGGATAGGTACTCCAGGCGCCTTAACCAACTAGGCAATTGCAACCCACACCTGCAAGCTCAAATTCTCTATTCCTCGTTTTGAACGCTTTTCGGTAGCGTAGATTCATCATGTTCCTTCGAAAAAATAATCAATTTATTCGAACAAAGTGCAGTCGTCATAATCCCTATTGGGGCTTTTTACGAAAGCCGTCAAAGAAACGAAGGGGAACATTTCCTGTGCCAAAAACATGGCAGGCTTAATAATTGCATAGCAATTGCCTCAGGGCTCAGCGCCCCCTCTGCTTGCACCCTTCCTTTTAGGTGGGAAGATGAACAGATGCTTTCTTGGAATTATGGCGGTAATTAAATCACCATTGAATGGGACTATTTTTAAGTATAACAATTTTGATAAAATGTAATCAATCCTCTGAATAATTTAGACTATTCAGAGAATTGATTACATTTTATGAATTTTACGCATTGGACAGTATACATATATATATATTTGAATTATTATATCGGAATTGAATGGAAAATGAACGCCTTTTGCACGGGTAGCAGTATGAAAATAAAATAACAGAAAATGTTACTCTTCCCGATTTATAATTTTTTTATATTAGAGAGATTAGAAATCATAAAAGTATCTAGTTTTTGTGTTAAATAAACATACAAAAAGACCTTATCTCTGTACGATATAAAATATTGTAAATCGAATCACCCGCAAATCATTTTAAAAGGATTTTTACTAACTTATTTCCTGAAAATCAAACAAACCTTCTTGAAACCTTCTTGAAATCATCTAAACTCCATGGTATAAATTGAATTATTTCAATTTCTCTTAACTGCGCACATTTTGAATTCAAGCTATGATTTCCTTGGAAATTCCCTCAGTAATAAGACGAAGATAAAATATTAATCTCTAAATAATATATTTTTCTCACTGAAAACATGACTATTAAAATGTGAGATATTATATATCGACGATTAAATGTAAGGGGCTGGCAGTTATCGAGAGTAAGGTCAGAGCGACCTCCAGACTGAGGCCTTCATTAGGTATCGAGAGGGGCTCGCATTTGAATGTTAGCGAATTAGGGTCGATGCTGACGAGATAGTAACGCCAAAAAAAGTAATTCTCGCTGCCACAATCAACTTTTCTGTTTTTGCGTCACATGAATTTGAAAGAGCCGTCTTGTCTTTACTGAACCAATTTATTAATGTCAACGACAAACCCACTTTTATCTTTTCATTTGGGCTAAGATTTTATTCAACCAATTTAACTTGTAAACATAGGAATTTTGGAGAATTTTTGTTTTGTTTTCTGGAAAAGGGACGAGTAAGGAAATTGCTCGTAATTTAAAGAGGTTTAAGCACGGAAAGTGTCGTGTTTGACTTTGTTTACACCTGCATTAAACATGATATGACAGCGACAGTACTGCGGTGTTTACTTTGAAACGGACCGCAGTGTACAATCATTAATAAAGAACATAAAGAATTTTACAGTGTTGGAAATAAAATTTCTGTGATCTTCGAGCTGTCGAGACTACACAGGCTTTGCATGCATTGCATTGTATCATCATCATCAGCCTATAATGGTCCCACTGCTGGGACACAGGCCTCCTCTCTGTGAGGGGGAGTGGGCCATAATCCACCACGCGGGCCCAGTGCGGATTGGTGGATGTCACATGTCTTCGAATTTTTGGTTCTAGGACATGCCGGTTTCCTCATTGCATTGTATACTTAATAAAAAAGTTTAGGATTATTTTCGCTTTTCTTTTGTTTTGTACACATCCTTAATTATGTTTTATTTCGAACTAATTTCCCTTTTCTATTAGTATCTTACACTTCCTTTATTATATTCCTACAAACAGGAGAAAATTAATATTACAACAGAAAACATATTACAATTACGTATGTATGGAAGAATATCGTTTTCCTTGTGTGCTGGCTTATAATATTACATTATGATCTCGATGGTCACGTTTCGGCGGAACTGGGTCAAAATATTGGATTAGTAGCATTGCGGATACTTCCTATGTTTAACTAATGTAATAAATATTAATGATATTTACAAACGTGTTACCGTTCAATTATTATTTATAATTCTAACAATGTGAAAGTATAAACATCAATTTTTATTTTACCAAATAATTAAAACTGATTTTTTAACAATCTTATTCTGTTTTTGAAGCTTTTGAAATGGTAAATCATCATCATCATCATATCAGCCGTAAGCGTCCACTGCTGAACATAGGACTTCCCTATAGACTACCAATAAAACCGGTTGGAAGCGGCTTGCATCCAGCGTGATCCTGTGGTCTTCATAAGATCGTCTGTTCAGCTTGTGACTTTGTGATCGAAGTCCTACGCTGTGCTTGCCGGTGCGTGATCTCCATTTGAGAATCTAACGGCCCCATCGGCCATCAGTTCTGCATGCCATTATGGCCTGACCAGTGCCACTTCAACTTGCTAATTCGTTAGGCTATGTTGGCAACTTCGGTTCGTCTATGAGGAGAGTCGATCACGCAGAGAGACTCCGAGCATAGCCTTCTCAAATGGTAAACAAAACTCCACATATTCCATAGCATGTCGTAAGACACAATGGCATATTCCAACAAACCAGTCGTAACAAGTTAATGAGTGCACCACAACTAAAGCGATAAGCAACCATCATCCGTTCAATCATACCCAGCCAGCCGAGCATATTGTCCTGCACTACTGACATGGAGTAACACACGGATGAAGTACTCGTTGCAGCTGCTGAATTGTACCTATTTATGAAATTTCGGTAGTATTTTGAAAAATTTTCAAAGACACCGAGCATTTATAACTACTTGGAATAACTCATACCATTTTAGCTGAATGACGTCTATAGGTTGGACGCAGATCAGTATTTGTCCTTCTTATGTCGTCGTCTTCAGTCGAAAGTTTCAATTATCGTCAAAAGAACCATTTCAAGACTATATAATACATACAGTTAACTCAGTCCGTCTTCTCGTGGTTGCCCTCCATTTGTCGACTATACTCCATGTCATTTCCACGTATGTGTGTGCACGGAGATGAGACATTATGCGTTGGTAATTATTGGAGTAATTTCATCTGCGAGCGACTGTCGGTAATACAACATGAAATTGATATTAAATGGAGTAAGCTGCTGTGTTGTGTTGTGTGACTGATGATGTATTGTGTTGAACTTTAGTGTTCAATTATGTACCATGGATTGGTGAAATAGATTGAGATAGATATCATTTTTACGCAGTGTTTAAGCAACTACATGCAATATTACAGATTAGTACTTTTTTTTTTTAGCGTGGTAAAATCATCAAATGAATCCTCCCACCCCGGGCAGGGCGGGAGGGACTGTCAGACTTGTACTGACTAAAATCCACGGTGTCCTTCAATAGCCCTTTATGTTTCGGGGTCACGGTGAGGAAATAAAATCCCGCGGCCCCGGCAGGCTTTGGCCCTCTGAGAGGGAGCCCCGTCATTTTGCTGACGCTCTTTGAGGCGCGCGTGGGACACGACGTGCCGTCGACCCGGGCATGGTCCATGGTCGGACAGCGAGTTGCCCTTTACTCGCTGTCCGCATGCCCGCGCCTACGGTGGCCGGAGATCGTCGCCGAACGCCGCGGGCGTCTAACACTGAGATTAGTAGTACTTGGAATAATTATGTTAAAAACGCACCCACGACACAGGAGAAATTCCAAGTGTGGGGCAACTTTAAAACCTCAAAGATAGTGTAAAGAAACCTTACACAAAAACCGTACCGTTTGTTTTTGACAGAATAATCCATATTTCGGTGAACTTTTAGAAAACATCAAACATGGCAAAGATTGAATTTTATAAAGCACTTATCTAACGTAATAGAAACTCGAGCTATCACAACGATCGGAGGGTTGTCTGGCTTCAGAAATTATACGAAGCTAATATTAGCATCGCTGGGAGGCAGCCAGGCTAGGCAGCCAGGTTCTCCGTAAATCCAGCGGCTATTACCGAGCCAATAAACGATTTAACTTGATTCCTTCTTTTAATACCGAGTTCAAAGCTCAACTCGGCTATCAAAACACTTTATATAAGTACCTCTCAGGAGCGCCAATAAAGGGTTGAAGTGTAAAATTATTTGAGAGTAAGTAAGAATTCCTGACTCAATTATGTTTCCAAGTAAAAGTAGGCGACGGAGAAAGGGTCGTAAAAGAATTTGTCTTAACTTTTGTTGAATTTGAGACGATTGCTTCTGTTTTATGTTTCATTGCTCTTTAGTGGTGATGGAATGGTGCCTTGTCTTAGTAATAATATTATAATTTTTAACAGCGAGTTACTGACAACTGCTATCTACTTTTACTATACCGTAACAAAGTTCATGTACCCTTATTTAAAAAAAAAAAATACAATGTTAAATGTTAACGTTTAAAACTGAACAAGATTGGACGAGTTTAATGACATTATTAAACTCACACGGTGTTAGGTACGCCTCAGTGAATGTGAACCTTTTCCCAAGTCATGGCATTTTAGCAAGCAGAATCGTTTCGTCGTTATTTAAATGACTTTAGAAAATTAAAAGGTAAATGCACGCATTTATTTTTATTCTACACTAGCTGACCCGGCAAACTTCGTACTGCCTCAGAAACAATAAAAAAAACCCTTTAGACCTACCCTGGACTACGACAAACATTTTAAAACCAAAATCAGCTCAATCGGCCCAGCCGTTCTCGAGTTTTAATCAGACTAACGAACAACAATTCATTTTTATTTATATACAATCATAATGTTTTAAGATGGGTTTTCATGAGGTTGTGATTCGAGTTTGTGCCATATACATAGAAAACATAGAAACCCATTATATGCATAAACAAATCAAACAATATTTTATTTTAGTTAATCAGAATATTATGTTGCCCAGTGGCCGAAATTCGATGATATTTATTTGAAATTGGACTGTTAAGAGCCCAGTGTAGGGAGCTCGCAATTGCAATTCGAGGCGAGCACAAAAATCGGACGAAACATTGCTATCTCTGTCTGACTTTTTGCAGCGCAGCGCGCAGCTGTATGCGTGCGTGTGTGTGTTTGTAACGAATCATTCATATTGACAGAAAACCATTTCATTGTACTAATTTTGTTCAACATTTGCTTTATTTTTGTTAACTAATTTGGGGAATCGTTAGTGAACGCACAAACCAACAATGCGTTTTTTGGAAATAACTCTACAATGGCTACATTAGAAGATTTTAGGACATTATCTAAAATCTAATAAAATAAACGTCCAGTAGGTATAACGTAGGTATTTATCTTGAGATTTATCTGTTGTAATCTAACTATTAGTAGGAATGAAAAAATATATATTTGGATAGTCCATATTGAGGAAGGCTTTAGGCTATGTAACATCACGCTATCACCAATAAGAGCAGAGCAGCAATGAGAAATTTTTCAAAATCGGGAACATAATTATTGTATTCCTTTTCGAAAGCTTCCGTTGCGTAAACCGTTAGTTACGTAAAAATTATGTACTTACTACGGAATTATTCCTGATATAGATGAAAAGTTCTAAAATAAAGTCTGCGTGACCATAATGTTAGTTGATTTTCAGTCGTTGTTGACATTTGTATAGGAACCGCTATTTGATTAACACTGTTAGCGAACCAGCTAGTCTGGTGAATAAGCTGCTTGCCTCTCGTGCAATGGGTTTTAGGATCAAATCTTGGTAATTTGTTTCCTACTTTTTGTGATTTTTTATTTTGTTTTTATTATATCCTGTGAGAGTTTTCAATAATTCAAAATAATTTTATGCATACTTTTATTTCAATATAATTTGCAATTTTATTTTTTTCTAAAATTTTTCAGTAGTTTTCTAGGATAATTCTGCACTGATTTAAATTGTAGGTAAGTACCTAGGTAAGTTGGATATTGGCAGGGTTGGAAAAAAAAAAGTTTTTTTTTCAAATTTATAAAACAAACAGTTCAAAATGTTTTAAACAAGTGTTTTTTATGTTTTTTTTTCAGTTTCTGGTTTTTTTTCAAATTAATTCCACCTTGTTTGTTGATGACTAAACGTATAAATCAATTATGTTTCATTTTTAGACTACATCTTTTCAAATTCTCCCTTTGTAATGAAATTTTTACGAAAAATGAGCAATGGAAAAAAAAACAAGTGATGTTTTTTTTCTAATAATTTTATGCATTGTTTCATTACAATGCCAATAAAAGTTAAAAATATGACATAACAATGGCATTAGACTCAAAAGGTTTTATGTGAAACTATTTAGACTCCTGAATATTAATTTATTTTCATTTTACATGCATTCATCTGCCTTGAAAAGTAGTTGGAATGGGTAATAAAAAACACTGTTTAATTTCAAACTGTTTTAAACACTGTTTTAAACAGGTGTTTTAAAACAACTTGTTTTAATCATGGCAACCCTGGATATTGGATATTATTATTATTACTGCGATTTTTGCTTATGCTTATGCAAACAACTGAAACTTACTGACTAAAATCCACGGTGTCCTTTAATAGCCCTTTACCTTCCGGGGTCACGGTGATGAGATAAGTCCCGCGACCAAATACAGAAAACCTACCTTGAATTCTACGTACCTACCTATTTGATCGTACAGGCCGTACAGCGTAGGTAGCTTTTACTTCGTAATAAACAAGTAAATACAGGTACCTGTATTTACTTGTTTATTACGAAGTAAAAGCCTATGACCAAAAATGTATGGAAACTGGTGGCTTTTTTAACAGACTTAAAAAAAAGTAAAGTAGGTTCTCAGTTCGACCTGTATTATGTATGTTTGTTTGTACAATTACGAGTATGTATGACTATGTATGTTTGTTTGTTCGCGATTATCTCACATTTGGCTGAAGCGATTTTGATGTGGTTGTGGCCACCAGTTTCCATATTTTTTTGGTCATAGGCTTTTACTTCGTAATAAACAAGTAAATACAGGCACCTGTATTTACTTGTTTATTACGAAGTAAAAGCTACCTACGCTGTACGGCCTGTACGATCAAATAGGTAGGTACTAGAGATGTTACGAATATTCGCATTCGCATTCGCATCATGCGGATATTCGCATATTTATAGACATTCGCATTCGCAAAATTCATGCGAATATTTTGCGAATACGAAAGACTGAAAAAATACCAATATCTGGTACTCCTTCTTCCACACACTCCATTCATTCTTATCTTTTGTCGTCCTCTCCATTCATCTTTTGTTTAATCTGCCTTCATCTCGCCATTCATCAATATTAATGTTCATCAAATCAATCACAATAATTAATCATAAATATGACCATGCTAAGATAAACGTGTTTCTGTCTGTTTTTCTTTCACTGACGCCATTCTTAGAGCCACTCTTATAAAAGGTGAATTGTTCAATGGGGTGTAGATGGCTAAATCCGAAACTATGAGGAATATCGAAAAACATTGAAAGGAGTCTCGAGCCCGATTTTGACGGAAACTAAAAATGCATCATGGGATTTTAGCAGAATCAGTAATCCTGGCCAGGAATCAAACCACCTGGAGCAAGGATCAAATTCTGGAAGTAAAAATGCAGTTTTAGTTTTCGTCAAAATCGGCCACGAGACTCCTTTCATAGTTTTTCGACATTCCTTTTAGTTTCATAAGGCCAACCACGCCCAGTTAAAAAAATCACCCTGCATACTTTTTCCATTCTCGTTACAGACAGGAAGTAAAAAATTTAATAAAAATAAGTTAAAAAGTTACATTAAAAAGTGTTTATTTTTGTATTTTCTAAATTATCAAGTGTAATTGATTTAAAACTGAATATTCGCATTCGCATTCGCATTCGCGAATATTGGAATTGAATATTCGCATCCGCATTCGCGTTCGCGAATGTCAAAAATCGGATATTCGCAACATCACTAGTAGGTACGTAGAATTCAAGGTAGGTTTTCTGTATTTGGTCGCGGGACTTATCTCATCACCGCCCGTGACCCCGGAAGGTAAAGGGCTATTAAAGGACACCGTGGATTTTAGTCAGTAAGTTTCAGTTGTTTGCATAAGCATAAGCAAAAATCGCAGTAATAATAATAATATCCAATATCCAACTTACCTAGGTACCTACAATTTAAATCAGTGCAGAATTATCCTAGAAAACTACTGAAAAATTTTAGAAAAAAATAAAATTGCAAATTATATTGAAATAAAAGTATGCATAAAATTATTTTGAATTATTATTGAAAACTCTCACAGGATATAATAAAAACAAAATAAAGAATTGTCAAAAAGTGAGAAACAAATTACCAAGATTTGATCCTGAAACCCATTGCACGAGAGGCAAGCGGCTTACTCACCAGACTAGCTGGTTCGCTAACAGTGAAAATCAAATAGGGGTTCTTATACAAATGTCAACAATGACTGAAAATCATATAACATTGCTAATCCCCCAAGGGGAATAGCGTAATTATAGATAAAAAATCCACGGTGTCCTTCAATAGCCCTTTCTGTTCCGGGGTCACGGTAAGGAAATAATCCCGCGACCCCGGCAGGCTTTGGCCCTCTGAGAGGGGGGCCCCGTCATTATGCTGGCGCTCTTTGAGGCGCGCGTGGGACACAACGCGCCGTCGACCCGGGCATGGTCCATGGTCGGGCAGCGAGTTGCCCTTTACTCGCTGCCCGCATGCCCGGATTATAGATACCCTATTAATTGAAGCGCAGTAAGGAATATTTAAGGAAAAATTGAATGAATAATATCCAACTCAAAACATTATATGTATAAAAAAAACTACAAAATTCAAAATTGCTTATCTCCCAGGGACAATAGCGTAATAATACATAGCCTATTAACAGAAGCATATTATTAGGAACCATAGAGGAAAGGAAACTTTGATCGACAACTTTACAGTAGTTTCGAAGATAGATCAAAACAGGAAAACATTACAAAAATCAAAAAAAAAGTTGATCTGGCATCAGAATTCAGAATCGATCCCGTATCTCGAAAGAAATACAAAAAGAAAAAAATATTCAATGTGCAGGAATGACAGCTCTACGATTTTATTACAATGTTGTGAAAAGACAATTTCGCAAACAATAACGCACGCGTAGCACAGTCAAATACATAACTTGTACATAACTATGTAACATTGAAAACCCAAGACCAGTGCGCGCCACGAGCCACGAGTCTACGACACAACCTTACGAAAGTGTGAGTTTCTGCGATCACCAACTATAAGCGTACACGCACACAAACACAGTTAAGATTGATGCGACAGAGCATCTGTCGTTCAAGATTTGCGATAAATTTGTTTGTGTTCCGTAATACCAAAAATTATGAATGAAAAGTTGATGTTTTTCCATTTAAGTTTTGATAATCTACAACTAGACAATATAAGCTATGTTCCTATTAAAATTATATTAGGAACATTAATGTTTTTAATACAGAATAATTAAGCTGAAAACATGCTGTTAGCGGTGTTAAAATGTACGAAATGCAATTCGCTCGCATTTCGTAAATAGTATTTTTTTTTTTTTTAAAGTTTAATAGGAACCTAGATAAATACCGTCTGTATCCGAATAACATAACTTTAAGTCGGTAAAATGTTCGTATCGCGAATGATTTTGGTATTACGTTTGTATGGAGAAATTTCTCTTCACCGAACCCTTAATAAGGTTCTTTAATTATATTTTCATAAATTAAACCTTCGAAGGTTAACTTCATACGACATTTGAAATTCAGTCTGTATTAAACGCATCTCATTTTTGAATTTTAAGTCATTAAATAAAAATATTCGCTTTCAGCACTCTTTCTCCTCATTACTTAAACTTTAATAATAATTGTGAGTTACATACTATCAAAATGAAAATCTGTTTGATACTCGTAATTTATTTTCCAATATTATTCTATTCATTTTATAGTAGCTGTTGCCAGCGGTTTCACCCGCTGCAACTCGAAAATTATCCCACGGGAACATAAAATCGGGATAAAAACTATCCTATGTGTTAATCCAGGTTATAAACTATCTGTATACCAAATTTTAGCCAAATCCGTTCAGTGGTTTTTGCGTGAAAGAGTAACAAACATCCATACATCCATACATCCATACTTACAAACTTTCGCCTTTATAATATTAAGTAGGATTACATTTTTTATTCAATTAATCCAACTGATTAAATTAATTCTGAATACACGTTTATTTTTATGGTTTTTCAAACTTTTCTCTATAATATTAAACGTTTTCAAACAAAAACGTTTTCAATATGAACAAAAAACTTAAAATATAAAACTTTAGCTTTTATAGAAATTGATATTGTTTAGTTTAGCTCAACACATTTTGAAGGCATAAAACCAAAGCAAAGCAAAGCTTCTGAAAGGCACCTCTTGTACGAAATAGGTTATAAAAATTGAGTTCAGTGACCTGTATAAGGCGACACTGAGCGTTACATTAAGGCTGGCTTAACACGAGTAAAATCTTGAATGTTTTTATTTATATGAAAGGTTTTTAAGACTATGCGCTGTTGCGTTTTAACGTCTAGTTGTAAGAGTCACATTTTGCAGCTGTTGGTCTTATTACGAATAGCCGAAGTATTTCAGTCCAGTCTTTTACGAGTGTAGTTAATTTACCTAATAATTATGTTGGTACATACAAAGCCTGTCTATTCCTACAACAATTCTTTTTTGATGAAATGTACGGATTTTAAAGATTCTTCGAACTGTGACCCGGTTTTCTAGAAATATTTTCAACAATACATCTTTACCCAAACTCCTATTGTATCTAAATAAATATTTAATTCAATACCGACAGTACAAATGTTTACACTTTCGATTGTGATCACGTATTTCTAACAAAACTGATTTCTTATCAATCCCCTTTTACCATACTTTTATCTTCCACACTTGGTTGTGCAATTCTATTTGCGAAGGCTTCCTCGATGGCGGCCTATCTCTTCTTGTAAATGAATATTTTCTGTGGATACGGGAGGATTTCTTTTACTTGTATCTTTTAAAAGATAAGGAAAATTTCAATCAATCCACAGGAAAACGTCTTGAGACGAGATTCGTTTGCTCGGATACATTTTGTATTCAATATTTCGATTTAGATAAAATTAATGTTGTGAATGGATTTTTGGTTATACTTAAGATTCTTTTTTTCACGAAGTGCTGCTTTGTTTATGCTTAAAATAGAGACCATAATTATTTTTTTTACACTATTTTTGTAGGTACTGTATTCATTTATTTATTTTCTGAAACTTTATGGGATATCAGTTTACATTCATGTAAACGCTTATTATACTATACGTCAATGAATTTGATTGTCTTCCTTTCCATTGTATTGTTTTAGTTTTCACGTAAACTCAAATACAGGAAAACTGTATATTTTCTTTAAAAGCCAGGACTGTCATAACGCGCTTAGAAACTAACCTGTTTATGACGGACTGAGCTAACAATTTTATGCAGCCTCGGTCTTATTCGTCCGAAGCGGAACGAGAATGCGACGTGCGTCGTAAACTGTACCTACCACAGGTTACTACAGAACGAGGTACAAACCACAGGGGCAATCAAGGGTGCCAGCTGTGGCCTAGGCCGAAGTCTCAAGCTTGGACAAGGAAAAAATATCATCAAAATATTTGACACCGTTTAACAAGATACAACTATTGTATCTTTGTACTAAAATGCGTTTTTATTTAAAAACAAAAACAGAATATTATTATTAATTTACTCATTAAATATTTCCTATTCTTAGGACATATTTTTATACCAAATAATGAGTGAATTATAAGCTTTTTCTTATTGAATCTCAGTACCTTAAAAGTCTATGTCATATTTTCCAAGATATTTTTATCACAAGTTATAAAAACAGAGCCATCGTAGCCGTCTGCGGGTCCCTCGTAACATTATCCTTTCAACAAAAGTAAAATAAACTATAAGAACTTTTTCGTTTATTGAACCCGTAAAAATTAAGCTTCTCAGTTTGACCACGCTTAACTGCACCTTACTCTTTCGTCCGTCCCTTTTATCCCTGTTTATCCAAGATGGCTTAAAGCCCTGTTTTCAGTAGAGCGGAGATGAGCGGAGCGGACCTACCAATCAAGTTTGTTGAAATACACATTGCGTTAATAGTCTCTCTTTTGATTGGTCAAAGTCCGCGCGTGTCCGCACCGCTTCGCTCATCTTCATTTTACAGGACTCAAAGCCTGTGAGGTGAGGGGCGGGGTCCGGTGAACTCTTGGGACTCCGGCGCCGGCTTATACGCTAAACAAAAACGTAAGAACCCCGCACTGACCGTAAACGACCCGGAGAGCTTGTGGCCGAGCTGTACGTAGTTCTGTGCGGTAGGGTTAGCCTTAGTGGCCCGGTTTTAAATGTGTTGATGCTTCCAAATGTAGGTAGTTGCGTTATTTTGTAAATGAACTCTTGTTTAACGTTTTCCTTGTGTTGTTAGTTTCATTTTTAACCGACTTCAAAAAGAACAGGTCAGAATCTAATGATGGGATCTTGGATAAATCGAGGGAAGTCTTAAAAAATGTATACTAAATCAACCGCAATCACTGCTAACGCATGATTTTTCATGCAATCATTGCCTGTATTTACTAAAAAATTAGAAAAAGCGCTTCTAGAACCACAAAAAGTGAAAAACAACTTTTCTTTCAGAAATCGGTGATTTTATTTATTAATTCACCAAGTTTTATATAAAACTAAGTTAATCGGTTATCACAGTAAAAAAAAAGATCTGCTTGATATCGAGAAATGAACTGTTAGGTTTTAATCGAGTTTTCTTTCGATATCTTACACAACTTCCCGTCTTCTCGAAAAACTTATTAATAAGAAATTAGATTGTCATATGAATTGTTGATCTGACCAAAAGTTTCAAACTACACTTTAGCTATGTGCCTGGTGCCAGCCCTGCTTCGTCTCACTCGTGTAAGGTTTACCTACTATAACGGCAGTAGAACACACTAGCTACTCGTACGTACTCAGTGGCTCTCATGCTCAAGTGTAACAAGCATAACCTCGGCTTTATGCCCGATATTGACCACGTATCACTTTTACGTCCACTTACACATCCAGCCACAATTGGAGGATAGTTTAGCTTTCAAATAGAATACCTGGCTTTTATTTCAGGTATCTGTGGTACTAAAGTGAAATAAATGTTTATGTCGACTATCTTTTGTAGGATCTTGTTTGATTGTATTGCTGCGACAATGTTTGTACCTACGGGTACATATTTGAATATCGAAGATTAAAATATCTACGCTTAAAATATCGATGTTCAGAATATCGAAAATTAAAATATCGATTGTAACAAAATATCGAAAAATGTTACATCTACGCTTAAAACGTCGAATATTAAAATGTCAACTGATTTAAATGTCGAATGATTCAAAATATCGAAAGACGTTATGTCGAAATTCAAAATATCAACGTGTAATACATCGCAGTTCATAATATCTAATTTCATAATATCTACGTTAAAAATACCTACTAGTTGAAATATCGAAAAAAATAACCACCTACCAAGGAAAGTCGACGGAGCCCCGCTTCGCGGGGCTCCTATTTCTGTTTGCAAGGTTTAAAGTAACCTAACACAAAGAGGATGGCGGGGTCTTTCAGACCCCGCCACCCTCTTCGAACCTAACCTGTCCGAGTCGGGGTGCCCCAAGTCCCGAGCTCACTTCGCTCGCTTTTGCGTCCTTAGTCAAATTACTGATTACTTACCCAACAAGGTAGCTGGACGGACATCGGATGCAAGAGCGAGCGAAGCGAGCTCGGAACTTGGGGCACCCCGACTCGGACAGGTTAGTTCTTCGTGTTAGGTTACTTTAAACCTTGCAAACAGAAATAGGAGCCCCGCGAAGCGGGGCTCTGTCGACTTACCTTGTTAGGTTCGATATTTCGGACATTCGATAATCTGTACTTCGATATTTAGGACATTACATAATCTGTATTTCGATATTTAGATCTTTCGATGTATCTTTTGTAGATATTTAGATTTTAGATATATTGGACGTAGATCAATCATTCGATATTTTAAACTTTCGATATTTTAATTTTCCATTTTATGGTCATTCGATATTTTCATTTTCGATATTTTGAACATCGATATTTTAAGCGTAGATATTTTAATCTTCTATATTCAAATATGTACCCGTTTGTACATACATAATGGCTTAATAATAATTATGAAAAACAAATGCTTTTGTTTTTCACCACCATCTTATTTTTTTTCACGTTTAAACGTTTACTAAAATCAAATTAATTATAAATTCTAAATACCTTATGACATAACTTGATTTCAGTCATGTATTTTTAAGCAGTTTATATATAAATGCCTTAAAACAAACAAACGAACATTCAGTCATGCGTAAACAGAGTATTAAAGAATTTGAAACAAATACCTCTATCTAGAGCTTATACCATTATAAAAGATACCTTTGAATTCAATTCTCCTTCAATATTCAATACAAACGTACATTAATTCGTATAAACGGCTTTAATAGGAGTCGCTGAATTGTCGAAATATCAGGTTTGTGAATATGAATGTGACTACAATGAAATCTTTTGCATACAATGTGTGTAAGAGAAATATATCTATTGATATTGTGCACATTCAAAATGTACACCAAACGAAATGTTTTTTTTAAACTGGAAATATGCACAATCTTCAATGTTTTGAATAGTTAAAAAAAAATAAACGTCATATAATTTAAGTTTTCTATCGAATCACTGAATTTGGAATAAGTCTAGTCGATAAAATTCTGTTCTTTTATTAACAATCTCGACTCCAACTTATAAAAAAAACTTCTCCAAGTAAGAGCATGTCTTCAACACTCAAAGTTTTTACGATAGTTTTGGAACAAGCTGAAGTTTAGTATACTCGTAGATTTTGAACTAAATATATTTTAATTCAATGTCCTTCTTATGAAGATTGATCTTCGTCAAGAAGAGCACGAAGGGCGGCACTATTCATTGTACTAATACCATAACTATAAGCAATCGTATAAGAGCTACTAAACGCTTCCTAAACAGCAATGTATATTTCAGTCCAGACCATATCCATACACTGCAATCCCGCCCATAACTCGCTCTCAATAGGCCACAAACTCAAGTGATTTTAACTTGTCGTACCATTAATATTAGTGCGGCCATATCTCGCCGACACATAACACTAAACCTTTATCAGTGAGTACATAAACACGCGCGATAACCTACGATGTTCTAACTTAGTTAATTTACTGTAATTGCGCCAACTATGGTTTCTATAGGGCTGTGCGCGTATTGGCGCATTCGAATGAAAGTGGAACACAGCGTGAATAAAGGAATTAATGACGATATTGTTTAGTTACCGTTACTAGGCGTTTATGACAGGCCTGTTGGTCTAGTGGTTAGTGACCCTGACTGCTATGCCGGAGGCCGTGGGTTCGATTCCCACCCAGGACAAATGTTTGTGTGATGAGCACGATCATTTGTTCTGTGTCTGGGTGTAATTTATCTATAATATTTATGTATTTAGAAATATATAAGTATGTTTATCAGTTGTCTAGTACCCATAACTCAAGCCCTGCTTAGCTTGGGACTAGATGGCGTTGCGTGATAGTTGTGGAATGTTATTATTATTACTAGACGAAAAGTATGGCCCTGCTCTGGTTCTCTATTGTGTGACCTAACTTTTTTATACATAATCTAATGTGACATAATTTTTTTTGTCCTAATCATCATTTGTCCGAATCATAACTTGCCCGAACTTAATACACATAATTTCGAATGCCATAACATTGAAATTCCTAAATACTGTATGTCCTAAATTTGTTTGTCATAAATATTACAATCTATAATATTCAAAATACATAAAACCGATTGCCATAAAATACATAAGTCCTAAAGTTTGTTTTGTTACTGATTACCACCCAATAAGGAATATCGACGGAGCCCCGCTTCGCGGGGCTCCTATTTCTGCGTGCAAGGTTTAAAGTAACCTAACACGAAGGGGATGGCGGGGTCTTTCAGACCCCGCCATCCCCTTCGAACCTAACCTGTCCGTGTCGGGGTGCCCACAAGTCCCGAGCTCGCTTCGCTCGCTCTTGGATCCCAAGATCTTCGGTTTCTAAGCAATTTAATGAAATATCAGTTTTACTATACCTAATTGAACATTCGGAATAATACACATTATGTAATACAATGATTAGGACATATGACTTTATTTCATACAAAATTAGGAGATTCAATTATTATGATACTAGATATTATGCCAGAACAGCTTTAGAAGTGAAGATAATTATGTAAAATAAAATTTAGAACTTTTGATCATTATGCTAACTGAATTTTATACCAAACGTGTTGTGTTGTGTGTGTTGTGATAATGATTTTCGGACAAACAGTTTTAGGTGACGAAAAGGGATACCCCCTGCTCTACGTGAATTTTTCAGCACTCATCCACGTTTGCGATAAGTTTACGATAATGTCCTCCGCCGAATGTATAAAACTTGGTAATTGAATCTTTTCTCAGTTCCACGCCCACAAGGAAAACCTAAAAATAAACTATAGTTTTCGCCAATATCGATCTATATCCGCCACGAGAAGCTAAAATAATAACAAACTTTGAGCAAAAATTTTAGTAGCGAGCGCGGTAGAAATGGTAATCACTTTATTTATATCGAAATGGGATGAAGGATAAGAAAGGTACCCACCTTCATCCTCATTTCTATAAAAATATCTGATCTGATCGAAGTAGAACCTTTTTCTGCATATAACGCTAGCGAGAACCGGTGTTTTTGTTCCATAATTAACATCTAAGAGGATTGCTTCGCTTGAACTTATTTTTATTTATTAAGATTTTAATTATCACTCAGAAACCACAACATATTTCTAACTTTTCTTTTTAGAGAAAAAGTTTAACTTTCACTATCCAAAAACAAATATGGGCGAATTGGAAAAGCCAATGAAGGGTCAGTGAAATTGTTTGAAAGAATATGAAAATACCGAGCCTGAAAGAAAATCTTGACCCTTCTGAATAGAAAGCTACTAAAGATGACTATGACCTATAAGAAATTCATAGAATCTGATACAAAATCGGGGACGAAAAATTCCAACTTCAATTTACAACACCTAAAAATACAAACCTCCCATCCAATCAAGCTAAAGTCAATAAAACTATCCCTCAGTAACAAAAATCTCTGAATCTTGGTCCAAAGTCACAAAATCAAGCAACTGAAAGCCGAATTTCATTGTTACTTCATAAAAAACGCTCTAACAATCAGCTGATCAATCTATAAAACGTAAAACACGCACGAACTCATCAATGAATGTAAACGAAGCACGAACTCGCTCGAGCACTGGCGGCCAGCACTCGACCAGTGGACTCGCAGAAATAACTCAATATTCTTTAGTTTACAATTCAGCCGGCAGCCCTGCGGTTCTCTTACGGGCCCCTAATGCCACATTACTTTTGTACAGAACCTTCGCTCGGTTCTCTGGGCGTTTTTGTCATGACGGACGGGTAATTTTGCGGCGAATTTTGCCCGTTATGGGCGGCGAAGGTAAGTTTATCTGGATTAAAATGTTCGGCCCTTCGATATAGCGGTTCTACTGTGGATGTAGTTGAACGTTTTTGTTTCGGCAGTACACTCCAAGGTTACGGTTTACTGAAGAGGAAGAATGAATTATTTATTTTAATATTGCTGAAGATTTCGTTATGTTTGTCGGAATGGCTGGAATACTCGAGTGCAGTCGAGAATGGTCGAATGTTGCTCGAATGCTTTCTTGTTTTGCAATGTATTGAATTAGTTAATTTATTCAATCACTTAAATGAAATAAAAGTCTCAATCGATCACTTACAAATTCAACACTCCAAATTCAATTTACACATAATTTTCATAAAAGTCAAGTACAATGAGCGCCGTTCTCGTGAGCAGTATTGCCATTACGCCACTAATATTTACATTTCTACTACATAACACATCTTATTGCCGCTACATGGCAATCTGCCACTAAGCTGGCAAAATTTCCTATACATGTGCCAAAGATTCTGGCTAAAAGTACCCTCCCGGAGTCTGCATGGCCATAGAAACCTTATTTAATCCGCATAATCAACATTGAGTAAAAACAAAGGTAGCCAACGATCCAGAATCAAAATCATATTACGCCTAACAACAATATTATGAAGGTACGTCATGGATGCTATCAAAAGAGGAAGGGCAGAGACCCTAGATGTTATGTCTGATACAAGACAAGGCATTTCCGATTGCTTTGTTGTGATTTCGGGTCGAGCTTTCATGCAGGGCTGATTTATGTGAACTGGTGTCTGTTGATACGATTATATTTCCTATTTATTTCCAATTTATTATCACCAACTTTACATATTGTGGCTGGTTTTCGAAATGTAAAAGCTCCAACTACGCCGAGTCTAGAAAAAATAGATCAGCTATGATAGATGCCGCACGGAGTTGGCCGATAGGCACAAGGCTAATTAAAGCCGAATGTATGCAAATTGCTAACGACTAGATCACTTGCTCAACAAATACTCGACGTAAAACGATGCCTCACACTAGGATTTTTTTCCTGCATCGTGGGTGCGTTTACAAAAATATAGAAACTCACATACACGAAGACCCAGACCCGGAACAAATAAGTACTTGCAGATATTACGAATATTTGCTCCGTGCGGGGAACGAAACTGCACAGCAGTCAATCACTCACCCACTGCGCTAACCGTGCCGTCACAATTATCACTGGATTTAAACCTACCCGATGTTTAATCAAGGTTTCCCCTAATCAGCATATTATATGTTTCTCAGTAGACGTGATTACAAAGACAAGATCTAGCAAGAAACGGTTCTGAAATTCATAATAATAATATTCTTGGCACTAATCAAAAGGTACCTTAATTAATCACAGGTCCGAGAAACCGATAACACCGGACAAAGGACATCAATAACGATAAGTTATCTCAAATAAATTGAGGTACTATTATTTTATTGTAAGCCGCATAATATTTCTTTAGCGAAATCTAAATATACAGTCCAAAATATTTAGGTTTTTCTTAAAATTGTGATTTTTATTTTTTCTTGCCTTATCGACGAGTGTATGGACGAGTAGATAAATATTAGGACTCATTCAATATCAATTTTGCCAGTTCCTTTAATAATTTTTATTTTGGCCATTGTTATTAACTAATTTCATTTGTTTTAATACTGAACTTAGTGTATAGCCACTATTTCTGCCTGTATAATATCACAATAATGGCGTAACTATTTTCTTTTTTCCTTGTGATACTCAAAGTCTAAGTAGGGGAAAGGTGTACGAGATGATTCCCTTAAGGGAGATTGCTTGTAGATTAAAAGATATCCTACTTAGCGCGAATGTAAATACGTATATACATAGTAAATTTATTTATCTTATTGTTGGCATACTCAAAATTTTGATTTTTTCGATGCTTTACTATTAAAAAAACACATTTTTAAAACGTTGTCAAAGGATCATCTTGTACACCCCGGTGTCCAAGATGATCCCAGGATCCAGGAAGAGAATAACCCACATAAAACCATAATCTCGGTTTATTTTTTCACCTATATATTTGATTGTACTGACAGCCACCTTATTTTTGACTTTTGCCCGCGTTTTTAGTGATAATACAGGCAATCCAAACTGTGCTATATGGCATGCCATTTTTAACAGCATCCAGTGCTTTGATCATGGAGTGTTCTGACCACAATCCGCGTTTAGTTTTTTTTTATAATTACGAGGCATAGTCTTAAACCAAAAATATATGAACTTAAACATAATAACATACAAAGGTTAAAAATATCCCCGTAATAGTAGGTATGTTACCGGTTTACAAGAAGATCCGTGGGGATCATCTTGTACACCGGTAACATAATCATCTTGCCCCAACATAAACTTTTTTATTCAATGTTCGATAACTTAAACTATGTGCTTTCAACTGTTACCATGCTATTAAAAAAACAAAATAGAGCAATTTTCAAAGCTAACTTATACCACAGCCTAGTAATAAAGTACCTAGAACAAATTAGATAAAAACTTCAACTCACCCTTACCTTAGATCAAAGTAACGGAATATTTGTTTTTTTTCTCAAAAAATTTAACTGTCACTCTCGACACCACTACTTTTGACTGAGGCGGGGGAATATCGGGGACTACGTTTTACCATTAAAAACAACTAGATGACGCTACTGGCTTCGTTGCAATATCAAAGGATCATCTTGCCTCGACGGATCATCTCGTACACCTTTCCCCTAATGGATTGACATCACATTATTTTTGACGTAAAAAGTTGAATATGTTCTAGAGTTTCAGAGCAAACAAAAACTTAATACTACAGCAACAGATTCTAGCTGACTGAAAATAATGTTTTTTAGTTTGATTTACTTCACACTGTTAGGCACTTCAAGAAAAATGCTTGATCTAGATGAAGTGTCATCATTAGTCAACGTGTTCAATCGGCGTCCTCGGCGGCAATCTATTGGGGATTTTTCCATTTCTACAGATTTTATTCCGTCGCATTTTTGTTTCATCAGATTTTCAGTCAAGTACAAACACTAGATTTGATAGATTTAGTTTAAAGCATTAAAACAGTATATTTCACAAGCTTTTTAGCTTTTATATTATATATCTTTTTTATACTTGTGTATGCGCATCCTATTAAAAGTATGAATAAATATTTACAATCAAAAGTGGCTCCAAATGCTTCGTGTAATATTACACACTGTGAGCTGCACGCCAGAACTTGGCTTGACACGCTCCCGCGTGTCTAGATATTGTCTTCACTTAAAACATTTGTGATAATTCTATCACTCCTAATGAATATAGTTAATCAAAAATCTGTCGTTTCTACGTCCTCGCATCGGTATATCTACAGGTACTATAATTTTGTGTGACCACAACGAAATTTATTAAATGAATCAATATAGTAAACAAACTTTTTTTTAATTTATTCTTTTACAGTGCATGCCTACTTCTTACTAAAGCCACTTTAAATGAACACAACTGCGAATAATCTTGCGTACTGAAGATATCGCTTCAATCATATCCGTATATATGGTTGCCGCAATATGTAAGAGTGTTACCTTCTAGGAATATCATACAATATCACAATACAGCGTATAAATCTTAACACAAGGCAAAAGTAAGTAATGCGGTATTCACATATTGAAAACCATTGAATTGAATTCTTGGAACCGTTCGGCTCATTCTTTAATGTGTTGTGTCATTTTCACCTTCAAAAGGCATGTTGAATCAATTACATTTTCTTTAATTTTTATCTATTGACATTCAATAGTGCCTCTTACAAGATTATGGTTTATGAATGGTTTGGATGTCAATCAACAGCCTGCTTTATTATAGGTTTAACTTAACCCTTTATAGGGCAGAAGCGAAATTTGTATGGCGTCTGTAACCACCCGACAAGGTTGACAATAAGGCTCATATTTCCCTTACACTTACATTGGTAGTCGACCTTATTGCATAAATGAGTTGTCCCTGAACGGGCGTAAGCAATGAATGAAACCACAAAAGTGAAGTTGGTCACATGTCTATCGCAGGGTGCAACATATAGGTGGTTACGTTTGTGCCTTCTGTCACATCAGGTTTTACGACATGGAAAAGTGAAGGTGTCTCGTAATTTATTAAATAATTTAGTGGTATAATATGATTTTTACTTGATTCAAGGTAAGTAAATGAATAATTTAGTTATTTTCCTTTAATTTGATATACAGACCTTAATCTCAACTTGTATCTATAAAGTACAATAATGTTTTGAACTCAACAGGTAGCAAAAAACGATTTTTAGGGTGAATTTGAGCAAGTGCATATTTCAGATTCTCATTTGTTTATTTTGCGTATTTGGGGCTATTGCAGCTATTTTATGCAAATTAGAATAATCACTTTATGCCATAAAACATTTATTTCATTTAATTATTATTGGGCAAAGATGTTATTAGGTGTCAAAGTGTAGGTATGAAGGCCGGTGAGGTTTGTGCGATAAGTACAACCTAACTGAATGGCTTATAGTAGTGAATTTTCTTTTTGTTTTAGATATCTATACCAGCATCATATTTAGAAAAAGTGCCCTACGATCAGCACGTCAGTTTGATCGAGGGCATAGATGACGACCAAGCTGAAAATTCAGACATTGGGGGGTGGGGGACTCAGACCCTGAGGATAATCTACCTTTGAGTGTCAGTGTCACATCGCGGAGACCGGCAACAGGAGAAGAATTTCATCGGGACGCTATTGACTCACCTCCAGCTCCAATTTTTTTTATTTTTATTTTTTTCACAAAGTATTCATTTTTGTATCTTAAGTACTCACTTAGTACGCACTAAGCCACTTTAATTAATAACTTAAGTTCTTTCTTAACAAAAACATTGATTTTTCAAATAAATAAATTAGTTTTTATTTATAAAATTTTTCCCTAAACGGTCATAGTTTCAAATGAAACCACCAAAATTTTTCCCTAAATGGTCTTGGTTTCATATGTAACCATCCCCTACAGACAAACCCGAATGAATCAACTAGTCAAAATCACATTTATTCCAGTCCTTATGTTCCCCTAAATCAATCCCCACACAAAAAAAAGGTTGCACTCCAGGAGTGCCGGTAGAAGTGAAAACTTTTTTGTTACTATGTTTTATTTTAAAACTGGAGTAGTACAGATATGAAATTAACTAATTTGAATGACGTCTTACTCATTTTCGATCAGGGTCACGTGACCCTGACGCGAGTTTTAAATTTTTTACCCATTACAGAAAAAGTGTACAACGCCGCTAAAGAAGTTTTCACTTCAAAATTCAAAATCAACAAAAAAAAAGTTCTGCCCTATAAAGGGTTAAATATTTAGAACTAAAAGGCGGACGTTCAGTGATAATTAATGGTGGAAGGAGTTTAACAGCCTTTCCCCAGGAGTGGGACAGAGAAGGCTGGATAAAAATAATTAGTCAGAGATTATTAATTCATAGACAAAACTAAATAATATTGCAGTTGCAAAATAAACATTCTGTCTGCAGCATCCCGAGATGTGCTCCGAGGACACACGTACTAGCTACAGTAGCCGCAGGACGCTATCTCCTAAACACACATCTCCGCAATTATTTAATTAAAATAATACAGTTAATTAAAGCGTGCTCTATGTACTGTGTAGTGTATGTACTCGGTACACGGCTTAGCTAATTAACCCATATATGCAGGGTGTGGTCTAGAGCGCATACTTGCCTCAATATCCTAGTTATATGCTAAATACGTGATGCGTTCAAATTAAACGCATCTCGTAAAGTAGGTATTACGTGGATGATATGTGGTGAGATAACTACAATATTTTTGTTGTTTGCCTACATCCTCATGATGGAAGCTAGATTTTGATCAAAGACTTAGTTAAATATATCCAATGATTTCACTCATTATATTCTCCTACGTCAGTACAATATGTTTATATTTAATAGGCAATGATGTTTAAATACGAGTAGTTTTGCCTGGTTTTGAATATCGCATGCTTATCGTTCCATATGAGTTCAGTCTTCTCAAAGTGTATACTAAAATATAGAAATACGACCCTACGTGACAGACCGTATAGATCGATGAAATCAAACACGTCATCAGTCCTACTTTCTACCGCAAGCGCAAAGTAAATGCTCAATAACCACTACGTTAATTATTCAGAGACAAAATAAAGTATAATTATGTATTGAATAGATACATAAGTCCAATGATCATAATTCGACCTCGAACCGAGTTAGAAAGGAGAAAGAAAGAGAGCCTGTTCAAGACTTTGGTCTAAAGCCCGGTTTCCACTGCGAGCGGAACGGACACATTAATGACTCAACGGGTGAAAAGAGTAAAAATGAGCTCGCTCCGGGAACTAAAAAACTCTTTGTTGATGGAAATACAAGTATGCAGTTTACGCTTGCGAGTTTAACGGAGTCCTTAATGGGTCCGTTCAGCTCGCGGTGGAAACCGGGCTTAAGACTCTAAGCGGTGAGCAGAGCGACGGATGGCGCGAATGAGACATAAAGTTACTTTGTAAGTGCGCGAATTCGCCACTGGCGGGCGGCGTCTCGTGGCATGTTTGAAACATTTCAGTACATTATTTTGATCTCACCACGGGAGCAAGATATCTGTACCCCGAGCTATAAACAAAATGCTGTTAAAAAACAGTGTTTGTTCTAATTCCCTAGGTTAGCTTAAGGTCCTGAAGTTCACGTCAAGGTTCAAGGCGTTAACACAAATACGTTTTCTCAGTAGCGACATGAAACCTTTTTTATAAATACCCCATTCAATCTGAATGAGCGCTGCTAGTTCATTGAAAGAGACCTTTTTAAATAAACAATTTACATAGAAATAACGTTTTCAATGTGATGGTCTGGGTATAGACGGAGGCTTTCAACAAATCCAGCTGAAACGTGGACCGACGCGCGACAACGCAGTGCTTCGTGTATATAAAACTTATTGTTGGTTCAATAACGGATACTTATTCTGACTGGTCCTCACAATGTTTTACATCATGATTGCTCACCAAAAACCAAAGATTAAGACTGTCGATTTTTTCTGTTATTTTTTTCACGAAAAGCAATTTATATAATTAATTTCACTCGGTACAATAACTTAATTCGCAATTATTACACAGTAAAACTTCCAATATCCATATTTTCATTTACATCGAATATTAAGTTAAATATTGATCACAATTATGCGCAGAGGCTGCGATTGAAAATTGCTATGGTTCGCAAATACGGCCGCTCGGTAATCTGTTCATTAAATGGGATATAATTAAAATACGATGGAGTTTCGTAGCCATTAGTGGTCACATCTGCAGTATGCTGTGAGGAATTATGATATTGTGGTGACAATTATCTCTGCGGATACCCTTTTATGTGGTGCTCAGTGGTGCGAAAAATCTCACTTGCCTGAAAGCGAGCTTGACAATTAATCAATATTCAGGTAAATATGTGTTTACCTTAATTTATTTGCTTACGAATATCACTGTCTTAATGTTACTTTTATAAAATCACCTCCATTTTAACAACCTTTTTGTCATGGGAAAGAAATATGTGTTTCTCAGATGAGAAACACATATTTCTTTCTTTCTGTGTGTGTTTGAAATCAAGAAGATGCTTGATTTGTATTATGTTTTTAAAGTACAGAATATGAAGTGCTACTCGCGACTTTTAAGGACTCTAATCACAAATAAAGAAGGTTTATTTTCGATTGGGAAACTCTGACAGATTGGGATAGATTGATAAGCATTTGTGCATTTGAGAATGTTAGAGTCTAGCTTGATATCGTGATACATAAATATTTCCAGATGGCATCAGTAACTCGCTCTATCATGCCTCATCATGGTAAACGTACAGACGATCACAATTGTGCACACAGACAGATTACCGAGCAATTAGCTCGGCGCGGCGCGGGCTATATTGCGCGGGATATATGGAGCGCTAGATTGCCCGCGTATTCATTATACCGATAGCCTCCAGAATGCAAGCACAAGCTATTGGGACGGTGCTGAATTAATAATGAATGTCCCACAGTCCTTTGATCAGAAATTGGGTACCACCACAGGGTACCACTGTCTGCTGTCAGTTGCTGGAAGGATTTCCTTTCTTCCGAGAAGAAAAGTTAAAAACTATATAGGTACTATACGAAACCGTTACACGTTCCATTCATATTCTATCTGTTTAACCTTATTCTCATTTACTAAAATTCATCATTTAAAAATTGTTTTTAACTGAGTCATTCGCAAGCAACTTTATTTGTTTTAAACGAATACGCTAATTAAAATAAATGAAAGCGATTTCTGTAAAACCCATATTTGGTAAATGAAAACTATACGTGCTTCATTATTTCGTGGGAATAAATTTATTTTAAATAAAATATAAAGTGATGGAAGTTTTTCTATATTCGAGAATGGGATGAGTTCTGTTCTGCCGTAGTCGTAGTTTCTGAAAGGGTCATTGATTCCTAGAATATCGCTATTGATGTAAAATTGTTTTTATTTCAGTTTTGTGTTTAAAGCATGCGCTCTCTAGGTATATTTACCTACTACATACCGCAATCAAGTTTAACCCGAATCTCAACAATTCAAAACCCAAATATATTTACGTACCCACAACAATTCACACCTAAATGTATCCAGAGCACAGTGAATGTTCATTATAGAACAGGTGAAGATAATGTAGTCGCGAGTGACAAGCTAACAAGCATACCCAGATCATCCCATGCACGCGACGCCGTGACGTTGACGGACGCGGGCGAGCAGGAAGCCGCGCAGTGAATGGACCGCCGCGGGTACCAGGGCGCCAGTTAATGAAAGAGATTCCAAGTTAAAGCGTGGGCACATATCGAATCGGGTGCCAAACTGGGTGTTGATCAAAGTTTCAAAAGATTGATGATAAATTATAATTGAATAAAAAAAAAACTTGGTACGAAAATATGCTGCGAACTTATATATGCAATACTATGAAAATACTACACATTCATCTTAGTAATTTTATTCTACTATCATCTTCCTTTCTTCTAACAAATACAATGTCAGAATGTAAGAAGTTTGTAACGTATGGGCCACACTAACGGCATTTTCCGTTGATATTCACGCTAATTGTCTTTAAAATGTTCGTATAAACGGCCATCAATGCGATAATTAACAGTATTTCCCATTAGTTTGGCCCTAGATGTAAGAAGATTTATTTCTATGACAGTTCTTATTATACGTAGTAGTAGCATCGAAGCGTGTGATGAGTATGTTAGCCAACATTGTTCGTATGAGCTAGTAATGAGCGAGCTGTGAGACCTGGCGCTGCTAATTGTACCTCTGTGCACGATGGACCACTGTTGAGACGGAGCAGTAAGATAACACCGGACGAGCTCCCAATTTGGTCCATAGTTAGTAATTGTTGCTAGACTATCTGTAATAAGATAAGATTAGATTTTATTTTTCTCACCACAAAACATAGAACATATCACTAACAATTTAAACAATTTTAATTGATACATTGTTGTTCTTGTTGTAATGCAGGGAGTTCTTTTTTACAGGAACCGGAGAGAAAGGCAATCTCAGGGGTCTATTTTTAAGTCCGTTATCGAAGAAACGGGTACGGATACAGATGTACGAACGTTACTAACTTAAAAATCTTTGCTGACGGACAAAACTTAAAGACCGTACCACGACTGAAGTCCTTTTGACGCGGAGCTAGTGTCAAATTGCATTTAAATGTAGAACTACGAATTTTTCGCAGGTCATGAGTGGTGGCGCGGTCAGATTTAGAGATTAAACCCCAGACTCGTACTGACTAAAATTCACAGTGTTCCTTCTATAGCCATTTACGTTCCAGGGTCACAGTTACCTGTATTACCAGTCACGCAAATAGCCAGCCAATCCACATCAATACAAACATTATCATACACGGTCCATTTGTATCACTGTTTCATAATGCACTGTGACTATAGAAGCAATACCTTTACCTCCTCGACAATCTTTCTTTGTTTTCTATTTACCATTGGAAAAGCTTTTAATGTTTCCTTTAATTTCATATAAATGGTATTGTGTTGACATTATCCTGTGTTATTGTACGAGTGTACATACGTGGAAGAGGAAAACCAATGTTTCAAGAGTAGGAAGTAGGAAAGCTTCGAAGTAATCTAATTAATTAGTTTACCGTAGAATCAGAATGTCGGAAATAAACGAAGCTTTTTGAGATTACCGTTGCTAATCACCTGTTACGACCCGATGACTGCTGGCACTAAGGTCTCGGGATTAAATCTCATGTAGAACATGTTTTTTGAGATTTTTCAGTGTACTACTAACGAAAAATCTAAGAATTGTATGTAGATTCATTCATTTTGAAACTTAAGTATGTTAATCGAACTGTGAGAGTTAATATTTCTGACAGTGAGTAATCAAAGTGTGATTTGTTAAGACAAAAGGACAGTTAATTGTTGACATTGTGAATCAAACAAAAAGTCTATAGCGGCACGGAAACGAGTCATTCACGCAATAATCGACATTCAAAGCAATATCCTATTACAGACACATAACATCCAATATATAACAATATAAGAGAACATTCGTGATTCATTACGACCGTGATTGGATTGAATACGATTGCTAAGGATTCCCGTTAGGGCCACTATCTTTTTATTTCTACGGCTTCGGCGCAATATTCCCTTCATCAAATCCAATCACCCGTCTCCCTCACTCGTGTGAGAAAAGAAAAGAAAGACAAACGGATATAGAATTAGATAATTTGATTTGTATGTATTTGGAATGTAGATGCGGTATAATGAAGCCTAATGAATGTTACGGGGTCAGGCGTTTTATTGTGCTCGCTGTGATACGGGGATCTGATTACGTGTTTATTTTTAAAGGAACGTGGAACGGATTTCGTGTAATGTTGTTAAGGATAATCTTGTTAATTTGATTGTGTGTTTGGTTGTTTAAGTGTGATGGACTTTTACGACAGTCTTCATCTACGATGTTCTTAATTAGTATTAGCAATTTTCTTCAGTTTTGATCAAATAACATCCGTAGTTGTCTAGTCACAATTTGTGTACACTACTAGGACCAGGTCTGTGTAGTTGTAGTTGTTTACTTGAAAAAAAGATACATAACTCATAGTCACTTGTTTTTTTTTATAGTTAATCAGCTTGTTTCCCGAGTTCTTCTCCATGAAAACGACCAACCCTAACTGAGCTCCTGTTTTTCGACGTTTTACAAGTGCCCTTATGGACCTGTGTGAAATGAAAACATTTGATTATTATTCTGTTTTCAGGTACCTACAGGATTAAAATGTATGTACTCTCTGAACTGCTTCTGTGATATCTTCACCAATACCTGAAGGAAAAATAGTCAGACAGAGTTACACATAAGTATTAATAAAAATTAAAACATCAATGCAGTTTCAATTTCAATATAACACCTGAATTTCCTAGATCGCGCTCACATTAAGTACCAGGACCTCATAGCACGGAGGATGTCGGCGTCGCGACGTGACTCCCCGGCTTGTTTTGTAACAGAACGCTAATCTGTGAGTTATGTCGAAGCTGTTAATATTCGCTGTGGTATTGATATCATGTTGTTAAGATCACGTTCCTAATCGTAATAAATGTAACTACGTGCTTTAATGTACTTGATTGCTGATTTAGTTTAGAAACAGTTTAACCTGCATGATAAATTCAAGTCGTAACACGTTGCTTTTTTTTTCAAATTCGACCAATTTTATAATATCAAAACAATTGAATTTATGATCAGAGGCCTAATCACGAGCTCTTAACGCGATCCAGTTTAGGCTGTGGGAAAGAGACAGAGTTATACAAGTCGTCTAGCGACATCTTTTTCCCACATGCTAAACTGGTTCGTGTTAAGAGCTCGTGGTAAAGCCTCTATTCTTGGATATTGTTTTGCCAATGTTGACAATTACATCCTGTGGCTATTTTATTCTCCCAAACACATTGCCAACTTTTTTCATTGCTTCATAGTAATTAAGATAACCAATCAGAAGCAACGTTCAAGGACATAGTAACGAGATTTGGATTGGGATAAAATATTAATTGCGGGCGTTAACGATTACCTATGAATTAAAACGTAGATATTGTTCCAAAAATGAACAGTAGGTCTGACTCCAAAAATCATTTCAATGACACACATTTAGCAACACAAAGCACTGCTAGGAATCAATTGAGCATAGTTTGAACACAGCACCACACACATACGACCACACATGTGACCGAAGCTCTATGCCGCCTTTGAACGCTCCAGTCACTCGCCACACTCAATTGTCTGGTCATAGGCCAACGATGTGTTGAATGCGACAGCTGTCTTGTACGACATACAGCCTGAGATATGAACAACATAGTTCACGTCTTAGCTTCGTATTAATACACTGCTGTCGTTTGTGAGGGGCATTTGTAACTATTGTTGTGTTTCAAGATGCTGCAATAAACAAAGCAAAACGGTATGCGACTAATTTCCTTTTAACAACTATTTTCCCACGTTTTTTAAATCAGCGGTCTCCTGCTACTAAATATGAAGTAAAAAATCTCTGATCGATTGATTGGATACGTTATTCAGACAATATGTACGTGTTATTTATTTTATTAATATACGCTTAATATTGATAATTTAAAACATTAAGCCGTTAGAATTCCAGTTATTCAGGAGACAATTAAAGCTCAAATATACTCGTAAAGACAAGGCCATCACAAAAATCTAAAAACTTTAACCTAAAAAAGTTAATTAGGCGAGCAAACCCCGCGTCTGGTGACTACTTATCATACTTCTACCATGACCCCTCCCTCCCCGCCCCTCGGCCGTCCCTTGCCGTCGCCGCAGTAAAGCCGCGCGATACCGTCAGCTGGGATTAAGTCATTCAAAAATGTTACGGTCACCGCGAATGCAAATGGCGACATCTCTCGCCGACGCTTATTAAGTGCCAACATTAATTTATTCCGTCTCGTTCATCTTAATTAAAGTCTTGCACTTTTACACTCTGCCAGAGCGGTTAGCTCGATTGTAGTTTCTAGTGATATAGTCTTGCCTTAAAACAAAATGGGTCCCTAAGATACTGCTCTAAATTGTAAAGAAAAAAAAAAAGCGTAAACTTAAGTAGGTAAATGCATATTTTATAGTACAGAATTTAATTTTTCCCCTACGCCTACTTTTGTTGAACAGTAGCACTAAAGTATTTTAATTTTTTATCGTAAAAGTGAAAATTATTCTTAAAGCACAAGCTTTATGCCGCTTTCAGTCCACAATAAAGATAATTATGCAGAAAAGTGTAGCGGTCTACGAAGGACCTACACGGCTAGTAGCTACGTGCTACGGCGTAGCAACGGAGCTACGCGACTACGACAGTGTTTGCATTGTTGATTGTATTCAAATGGGTGTTTGCGCTAATAGTTTTATTATAAGCTGCTGGTTTGTTGAGAAAAGATGCAAATCTGCGTCTGAGATTTAATTCTACTCATTAACATACTGGTTCAGTAACGTGTTTTAAAATAAGTTTTTTAATTTTCGTTTCGCATTTTAATTATTTGATTGAAACTGCATATGCGTGACTTAAATCTAATTTATTATTGAACTCAAATAAAAGTTGTGAAAAATAAAAACAAAACAATGTTTTCTCTTTTTATTTGAAAAGTTGAACAAAGCTTAATCACGAATACGTGCGCTAAACTCAGAGCATTTAATTAAGAAACCTCAATAAAAGGCGAGCATTCAGACAAAGTAACAAGTAAATAACCGACTGACTACGAACTGAAACGAACCGCGAAAAAATAACGAACTTAGCCGAAACATTGCGAAATATTCCAGACGTTTGTTTATCAAGCGGTGGTCGTCTTGTTGCAGGAGTGCACGTCAGTCGCTTCGTTAGAGGAGGAATATTCCGTGACCCCAAAGACTCGAACCTTTCGATATGCTTTCATTCTCTTATATCACGGAAAAATACATTGACATTAAAAGTAGTTTTGATTGAAATTCCATAATAATTATTATTACAATATACAACATTTAAGTAAGTTACACATTCTGAAAGTACTGTACTCAACAACTTTTTTTTAATTATTTTATTCTTACATTCTACCGCTGTAGAGCTAAAACAATAAGACTTAAGCGAAGGTAAACAAATAGGGTAGATCTAATGATTTCAAACGCAGTCGCAGCCCACGTGGTCCACAGCGGCGCTTGATTTAATTTCATGTCGAAATAAAACCGGGGTCCGTGCGGGGGTCACGGGGGCCGCGCCGGGGCACTGGGGCACTCGCCAGTTAATCTCATTTCAACCTTCGCTCAGTACGCGAACCGATTTTGTTAAAAGAAACTGCTTTTATTACGGGCATCACCAAAGCGCACGTGTACTCTCAGATTTACGAGGAAAAGTAAAACATTACAGTTAGACGGTGTGTGTGTATGGGGCCGGTTTATGTGGGGCCCGTGATAAGGAAGTATGGGGATTACGATTATCCCTTCTCTGGACAAATGAGGGAAATAAAAATAATAAGGGAAAGTAATAAAAATAAACAGTTACTACCTCGAACAAATTGAATAACACACACACTTACAAGTTCACCTTGGATTTAATCTAATCTTCGCAATTACTGCTAAATCAAATTCTCAGTATCGGTTTTAAATAATAAACATTATATAAACATAATATAAGTTACCTCATGAGGTATTTACGTCGTGGGACTGTCTTGTCAGGTAACTGTGGTACTGGAACCTGGAATTTTACAGAAGTACAAGTCTGACAGTCCTTCCCGTCCCGCCTTGGCTGGGAGGACTCATTTGATGATGTTACCACGATAAAAAATGGAAGTATCACAAGTTTCTGTGCAAATAAACAATTATTCTATTTTTATTCTATTCTATTCACACGTCGATTTTTTGGCTGATTTAGCTATGCGGCGTAAATAGACCGTCTAAATGACAATTCCGTTGCTGTTTTACTCATGTAAATGCATTAGAATATTAACTTTATGTTTTCATATAATGGATATTCCTACAAACTTAAAACTTTAGTTAAACTTAAAACTAATTTGATAATTTATTACATTAGCTTACAGTTTGAAACAGTTTAATAACACCAGCCTGATCTACACAAATATGATTTAAACCACAAAGCGAAATGGGATAGCTCATTATTAGATTTGAAAATACAATTTGTATTCGCAAATGTATTTATGTAACGAACGGAGTGCTAATCCATACATAACAAACACTAAGCGAGGCGTAGCACACATTTCAAAAACACGCCAATCGACTACGTCACTCACGTAGACTATCGCTACGAGCGTAGCGCCTACGGCGTAGCACCGCTACGCTGAATACTCGTAATAATTTATTTCACAGCGATAGTAATTTATTCGACGTTTAACAGTGATAATAATTTATTGGAGACATATTCGGCGGTGATAACGGAAAAGAAACGGATATCACAGGCCGTCAAACTGATTGATTGGATCGTTTTCTTGGGCTCGTAGCACTGATAGCGCCGTCCTCGACTAAAGAACGGGTGGACGATGTTTTTTTTTTGTAAAAAATTTGTTAGATACCATAATCTTGGTCGTGGGACTTATCGTATTACAGTGACCCTGGAACGTAAATGGCTATTGAGGAACACCGTGGATTTTAGTCAGTACAAGTCTGACAGTCCCTCCCGCCCTGCTCTGGGACTCATTTGATGATTTTATCCCGATAAACAAAAAAAAGATACCATAATCTTCAAATTATTTAGAAAAATATTGTAGTTACGTAAAGTGGGGTGCTAAGACAGGAAACCTCCACGTGCGCCCGTGGACTGGAGTTCCCTCTCGGATACGTCATGGGGGGAAGACTATTTTTTCGTGCCGGTGCACCCTGGGATGCGGGCAAAAACTCTTCCTTAGGCACTGTGTGCCTAAGGGGTCTCTTTGCCGTAAATAGCCTGTCGTGTGGACGCTCCAACGCGTGTCCCTCTGATCAGCAGAGGGCACAGCGGCGAAGCGGGCTCGCGGACGGTGAGTAATGGGTAGCTCGCCGTCCGACCAAGGACCAAGCCCGGGTCGGTGGCGCGTCGTGTTTCGCGCCAAATGCCTGCTGGGGTCGCGGGTTTTTTCTTAACCCAGGATACCGTGGCCCCGGAACGTAAAGGGCATCCGAAGGAACATGGGTGGATTTTAGTCAGTAAGAGTCTGACAGTCCCTTCCGCCCCACCCAGGGCGGGAGGACTCATTTGATGACTTTACCACCTAAAAAAAAAAAAAGTTACGTAAAGTGAAACAAAAAGTATTAAAATTGAAAATTTCAAAATAAGTTTTTTTGCAAAACTCAACACAAATCAAGATTACTTTCAAAAAGCTTTTTCGTAAAAGTATTTCCAAAAAGAACCCATTTAGATCTGATACACAATTATTTTAAATTGAATACCTACTTTTTCAACAAAATACTAAAGAAAGAGCTACAAACAAACATTTTGTACGTCAAACTAAATCTTACAGTTTCGTCAACAAAGAGTACACCTGAAACTTGAAATCAAAGAAATCAACAAAGTAAACACGAAGTCTGTAAAGAAATCTCCCACACGTCTCTCATTTGAACTTAGTACTTACCTTTAGGTAATTTAAAATGAATCCTAGACTTTAGTGCCGCGAGCATCGCAGGGTTAACTTCTCCGTACAATTGTTTTCAGAAAACTTTGCTGTTTGAGTGCAGGGTTACAAGAGAAGGATAATTTTAATTGTGAGGAATTTCGTTTTGGCATGAAGTATGTTCTAGTTTAGTGTGGGATCTGTGTTGGAGTGTGTGGGTCGGAGACAAAGTTTAGCTCGACTGGTCTCTGTGTATAGAATTGGGCAGATCTTGATAAATCCCTTGTAGACTAAGTCACTACAATTACAGGCTTATTTTGGTAATTGGTAGGTACTTCCGAAAGAAAATGATGTTAAAGGTCTTAACTCTAGAAGAGCATACATGATTGAGTAAAATGAATTACACTGTCTTTATTTCATTCGCACCTCAAAACTTACCACAGTAACTTGCACTGATTGAGTTAAACCAAAGTTTTTTATGACTTTGATAGCTTTCAAGTTTCGTAACTAGAGACATTGTATTCTCACATCCGCGTCTATTCGTAGGTCCTTGCAGCCCGCAGGCCACGGGACCTTATCCTCCCTCCCGCTCCCCCTCGGCCCTGCTTGCCTCACCCCCTCGCTCGCCCGCTGCAATGACTGCTATATTTCACCGCGACTCGTCGGATGGATCGACGCACCTGACGACCAATCACAAAAGCTTTTTAAAAAAAACCTTCGTGAACCCGGATTTAAAGAAATGTTAGTCATGATGTTAGAAGTTCAAGGTCTGTTAGAGGGTGGTTATGACGTTTGGATTTATTTTTAGATGGTTCTGATTGTTGCGACAAATGTTTTAGTTAATAATAGGAAATTCTTCATTATGGTTGGACGTAAATCGAACATAAACTGTGGTTTAGGAAGCTATAATTAAAAGTTGTTAAATGAAGTTTATATTTAACGATATTTTTTTAAGATATGAAATTCTGACTTCGCCTTTGTCCGGATTGTATTCCTATACTTTATAAATCGTAAATCTATATCACATTGGATGTAAGCTCTAGTTAATACCAAGTGAAGCGTACAATGTATGCACCACAATGTGTGACCGGATCACCGGACACGCTAAATATAAGAACTATATCTTTTTCTAGTTATGTGAACATGATGGTTTTTCAGACAAGCGTGAAATCAGGAACAGACTAACCTGCACATATTATTATATGTGTTAGGTGACTTGACAAAATTATCATCATGCTGAAATTAGATAGTCAGTTTAATTAGGTCAGGTATCCCGTAATTGATACAATCATAACGACTGAAGTGATTTATGTATGACGACAAATGTCATGATCAAGTTTTGAACAGACAATGAATGGTTATCATTCATTGTCTGTTCAAAACTTGATCATGACATTAACATACAAATTCAGTCGTATTCAATGGTAGAGCAGCGCGTCCGCGGCATAGTAATGTACGTCCATTGTTCCGGACGGCACAGTCCGCGTAATTGGCGCCAATATACGAGATTGTTCCCCAGTAATTTAATTATTTGTTTTGGAAGTGGGGCGAGTTCGTCCTCCGACGAGAGGAGGACGGAGGCTGTATGGCCCTCTGATAGACGGATTTGTTCGTTATTACATGATGCTGGGACGGTTTGATTAGCGAGGGCAATTGCTTGTGATTCCGTTATGTTGGGACATATGTTTCGTTACTTTTGTCGGTGAAGTGACAGTACAGTGACACGATAAATGGATTTAATAAAACCATGTTATATAAAGAACGCTGTTGAAAGACAAGTTCAGGTCAGTGACATGGTTACGACCCTAAAAAAGTCCTAGTAACATTTATGACTTTACGTTTTACTTATTTCTTCGTTCGGTTCTTTGAACAGGATTCCGCCAGTATATTCTCAACTCATCGTATCCGAGCCGCGGGAAGAGTGACGACGCAGACATTTAGTACAAATGTGGACGGAGGGGGGTGCGGTGCGGAGCGGCGGGAGTAGGCAAGAGGGGGGCTACAGAGACTAATGTATGACGATTATTTAGGACGCCGCTCCTTCCTTATGGAGCAATAGTTTTTAAAAGCGGTGGGAAAGTGGGAGGAACGTCATACTATGTGGTTTGTGGTCTGTGTGGGCTTTGTTTACATCATATCAAGGTACCGTACCATAAGCATCTACTGAAAAGGTATACTTAATATACTAACTTTTGGTGATAAAAGAAATGGAAGTAATATTAATCTAAATACAGAGTGACGAGCGCACTAAGATTTCCATCTCGAGTTTCTAAAAGCAAATTACAAAATAAATCTACTACTGCGAACCAATTACGTAAAATACAAATTTATTGCGTACAAAGGTATTTCTATTAATATTATTAACTATATTTCTGCCAATTCCTTGTATTTATTGAAGTGTAAAGTAAACTTTTGTGAGCAACTTGACAGCATGCTTATTGGTAGTTTCAGTAAAAGTTTCAGCGAAACTTTCAGTCTAAAAATGTTTGCAATGAAATTCAAGAAAGTGTGATAATTCTCACAAACTAGTTACTTGTTTTTATTTATTTGTGAGAGTTTACAGTGCTCTCCGTGCTAAGTTAAGGAATAAAATATTTATCATCTCAAAATGTTTCAAACTTTAATTTTAATGGTTTTGGTGTCTTTTTGATTTTGTTTCTTAGAAAATTAGTTTATACGTTTCTACTTGTGAAACGTTAATTTAATCTTATTAACAATATCTATACCAATTATTGTAATCTGATTATCTCATAAATTTAATCTTATTAACAATATCTATACCAATTATTGTAATCTGATTATCTCATACTTATATTCCAAGCTATAATAGCTCATACCAATTTTACTTGAACTATGTAGAATAATAATTTCCACGAGGTCAACAAATTTAAAAAAAGAACTCTCCAGTGAAGGAGCTTTTGTCAGCAAAAGAAAACCGTCTTTAACACCGCTGATCTTTTCAGGTAGGAAAGGAGCCTTTTGAATTCTTTTACTTTGAATAAATCGATTCTCAGGCTGCTTCGTATCTATTTATAACATTGCTAGGAAGGCACTTTTATTTATGTTCTGCAACGTGGTGTTTACGTCACGAGACGTGTTCGTAAGCCGCAAACTGCCGTCCGTTTAGTTCAAGTGTGAGTCGGCAATGCTCGGCAATCATCGGTCACGGCACGATGCACGCTGGCCCCAATTGAATTTGTGACGTCACCACTGCCTCACTTGATCACTTCTCTGGTATCTTGTTACTTGACCATAATACTATTCTGTTAGGTTTTGATGGCAATCATCAGGAAAAGAGTTCTTTTTCGGAAGGGAAACTTTTTTCACCAATCACCAAAGTTTAAGAAAGAGTTATTTGTGTGATTTCATTCAAAAAAATAAATAAAACAAGTTACTTTGAATGGATTGATCTCCAGACCACGTCATAATAATACTATTCCGGTGTCCCTAGTAAGTCCACAGTCCGATATACTTAGTTTAGACAAAATTAAAGGGCATACAGTGTAACTAATTAAAAGCTTTATCATCTAAAAATATTTTGAAGATATTGAGTAATTTAGTTTTGAGTTTTTAGTTTAATTTGCCTGAAAGAGTAACAAACATCCAACCTTACATCCTCACAAACTTTCGCATTTATGTTATTAAAAAGATCATTTAAAATTGAAAATACGCCGTCCCAACTACATTAATACGATCTATATTGTGATCAAACAGTAACAGTAACAGTATCTCGATCTGAGCCCACTTCATTGAAACAAAACACAGCCGTACATTAGTGTCGTATAACGTCGCGCAGTAACCACCCGGGGTAGGCAGCTAATCAAGTCGCGCTGATAACGCCAACCTTGCTCACGAGTCACGACCTACGTCACACCACTGAAACTCGCTCGTTTTTATTTTATTTTGTTTTGTTTTAGTAACTAGACTACTCAGCAAAGTCAGGAAAAAATAATTGGAAAATCTACTTCTGGAATTCTTGTCATCATTCCATAATATGCCAATTGAACAACAGTAATTTCTATAGAATAGATAAATGTAAAAAACTTTAACTTTACTAACTGCACCCGTATTCGCTACTGGCGAGGCCTCGTGGTGTGTTTCAAACATTTGATCTTACCGGTGGCTCGCCGCCCCGCGCTACGCTACAGATCACAGCGGCAAGGACGTGAACGGGCCGTAAGGTATTTATTTTTGGAAGGAGTTGGGAATTCATCAAAATATTAACTTCTCGCGCTATGGGTGAAGCGAAAGGGACGGAAAGACTGCTATTCACAAAAACCCAGTTTCAGCATCCGCGTTAATTCTTTCAATGATTCCCGCAATCCTGGCAATGAGGTATACAGTCAGCTTCAGAGAAATCACACCCTCTTTGGTATTGATGTCACTAACAAAAGGTGAATTTTCTCTGAAGCTTACCATAAAACTTTGTGTTTTTACTTAGAAATTTGGTAAAGTGGACCTAGTTTGTAAAATGTATATTTTACAAACTAAATAAGAAAAGTGGTTGCATAGGCGTCACGGCATACTGAATTACCACACTAAAAAAAACCGGCCAAGTGCGAGTCAGACTTGCCCATGAAGGGTTTCGTAGCAGCAAGTAACATTATAAACGTTCTTGTAGTTGGTTGTAACTTTGAAAAGTAAATTGCGGATTACAGTTTATGACGTATTAAAAAAAAACTAATTACTTGATCTTGTTCAAACCAATTTTCAATTGAAGTTTGCATGGATGTATATCACATATTTTTTTTAGTTTTATCATTCTCTTATTTTAGAAGTTACAGGGGGGGGACCAACATTTTACCACTTTGGAAGTGATGTCTCTCGCGGAAACTGATCAGTTAAGAAAAAAACGATGTTAGTAACCTCAATAACATTATTAAAGTCCTATCTATAGATACCCCACACGTATGGGTTCGGTGAAAAAAAAAAGTTTCAATTGTAAGTATGGTGGCAACCCCCAAAATTAGTTTTATTTTTATTTTTGTGTGAAAATCCTAATGCGGTTCACTTAATACATCTACTTACCAAGTTTCAACAGTAAAGCTTTTATATTTTCGAAGAAAAGTGGCTGTGACATACGAACGAACAGACAGACAGACAGACAGATATGACGAATCTATAAGGGTTCCGTTTTTTGCCATTTGGCTACGGAACCCTAAAAAGTGTTACCTGTGGCTATAAATAAGTAAAATTGTTAAAGTATATTTTACGCCACCACGGAAAAAGTAAAACATATGATTGAGTTAAACGGATCAAGGTTTTTTCTCTCCCTGAATGTCAGTACGTTCTTAATCTTAAAATTACAGTGAATTGAATTCATCACAAGTAATTTTTCGTAAAAACGAGAGCTTTAAATAAGAAGGAACATTCAAATGTAATTCTATTTCATTGAGGAACATACAAGACTCGTTCATTTATTGAACTTTTTATAAGAACAGAGATCTTCCTCGTTAGTGAGACGTTCAGCATAAAATGTTTTATGTATTTCAAGTAAATTGGATGGTATTTTTGTTCATGTTTTTTTTTTTCTTATTGTTCCTAAAGAACTTTATGATGTAACGCCCACATAGTTATTTGAGTAATTTTCTTTCCACTACAGGTCTTTCACAAGGCTAAAATGTTTGTTCGAAACAAACCAGAAGAATTCTACTTACCCTATTTATGATCATGGCGTCATCCTGATCATAATTATCCATAAAATGTAAGTACTAAACCGTTAAGCTTACTAATAACCTTCGTTACTCGTATCGCTCGGTTCATGTAGGTAACCACACTGTACACAGTGTTCCGGGACACAACCAACAAAATTAAAATCCTGCATTTATACAACTTTTCCAATATTCGTCAAATTATTTGTTCATTACAAACAAATTGTGCAACTTTTGTAATGAAATGAAACTTTTATAATTAATGTCGGGAAATCTTTGAACTGTCTTCAGATAATTTTTGTGTTCCGTGATGTGAATAAAGCAAGTTGTTTTTACTGGTGTTTTAGATAGCTTTAAAAGGAATCGGGGTCAGCGCGAGACGATGGAAAATAGGATAAAGTATAAACAATATTGTGTGCGGGGCGGAGCGCGGACCCGCGGGGTTGTGTTTATTACGCAGATATATTCACACAAAGAAGACAAAACAAAAACAATTTGTATTACGTGAACAAAAATGTAATACTGCGGCGAGCGCGAGAGCCCGTCCTAACTACGTTTGTGCCCCGTAGCGCGTACCTACCTATACATGAGGTAAATCCTCGGCCCTTTTTTGTCTTTTCACTTGTAAAAATATGTAAATAGTGTTAAAATATTTCAGCTAAGCTTGGCTGACAGGTAATGGTTTGTTTTGTTTTGTTTAGAACTGAAATTGTTATTCATCGTCGGCCAACTATAGTGAAATTATGCATACTGTCAGTAACTATTAGGTACCTAATCTGTGGTGGAGTTGTTTTAAAGTTAGTTAATGTAAACAAAACTGTTTCACTTAAAATTTTACGAGTAATTTAGTTATTTACTTTACTAAAATATTCGATTAATATTTAGGTCATACTCGTGTACCCAATTTTCATAAGCAAATGTTTTTAGTTGAACATCTTTTAGTTTTTCTGCAAAACGATATCACCTAAACACGACTAAAGGCATAAAAGGAAAGGTGACCAACGTGAACAGTCCAATTTCTTTCAAACAACCCAAACTGACCGCAAAATGTTCGTTCAAACTCAACCCGTACCTTTAATACCACATTTTTTACCCCAAAGGTATCTGTGATCGATCGCAACTACCGGCAGCGTCGTTCCCGAGTTCAATCCCGTCAAATTGATATTTTCTCCTTTAGCTCGGAGCTTTAATTTCCTCGGATCCACTTAACACGTTGATTCGACGTTTAATGAGGATCTGTGCGATCAAAATAATTCTCGTGCTTCTGTCTACACTGGGCGTTGATAATGTTGACTATGAGTTAGTTCGGTAAACTTTAAGATCACTTTAGGTGACGTACATTGAAGCTTTTCTTCCTGCAATATCCTTCTATTGTTAGGCTAGCGAGTATTGTGAACTATATTATCAACAATGGTCGTTGTGTGGTGTTCTCTTGGTGTTGGCAAAGAAATCTGATTCCTTTGTATAATGATGTGAGGCTATCGGTTTGCATTGCAAGGCCGCCATCGCGACCTGTTTGATACGCAAGCAGACACGCCGCCTGCACCTTTGTCGCTATCGATACTTCTATAACATTCACGATCAATGATATTGTTCACGATGATACTGTTCTTGTGAGATGAATATTCAATATTAAACGTGTTTTAATCACACTGCACATTATTGCTTTATAATTTTAACATTGCACGCTTAAGACAAAACTCCTTATCACTAATATCTGTTTAAGCTGATAACACCAACCCTTACCTTTATACTGCCTCGTTAGTCTAGTGATCACAAACGCTAAGCTTACCGTTGAATTCCAGGTACTGAAAATGCGTCCAGGAAATGATTGAAAAGGTCAACGAGTTATTTATTATTTAAGTTTAAATAAAATTCTGCTTGAAGTCTTTGCCGTCAACACAATGTTCGTTTGATGGGATGTTCAAACGAACTTTTCTGTAATCAAAAACAAAATCCCGGAAATGCTAACCTGAGTTCGATCAAAAGGCTTCTGTAATACTGAACAACGATTCTCCATCCAAATTCATGGGAATTTCGTCGCCTGGAGAGGAATACCAACAAATACTCATGTATTCGGTTATAAATTATTATCTGTAGTGCAAATATTCCATCGTAAAGACAAGAGAAAAGCCTCCAAACGTGTTTAAATTTGATATTTTAAGCGATTGTTTTCTTCAAAACTTTGCCTGTCCGACAGACTAGTTAATGATCATTTATGTGTGAACCAGTTTTGTTACAGTTGTGTCTTTCGATAAAAAATGTGTTTTATTGGTTGACAAAGTTCAAAGGTGATGCTTGCTTATGTAAACATAAAGTAGTTTATTTCTGAAACTATTTCAAAGAAGTCCCTGTTTACTCATTGCTTAAGATCAGGAGAGATAGTAGTCAAAGGCAAACCTATCGTTAAATAAAAATTACATCCATTAAACCAAACTTTGTTGTTTCAGTAACTAAACCTTATCTTATCTAATATCTACTGCATCCTGGATGTTTTAAAAATTAAAAATCTTTGTCAAAAACACGTTAAAAAAGTTTCAACGTGTTTTGGATTTATTCCCGTTGAATCCCACTTTTGGATCCCATTTTTTAGGTATTCCCGATGAATCCCATTTTTTATTCCCGTTGAATCCCACATTATTACTACATGTGTACATTTCAGAAGAAAAGTGTTAGGTACCTTTATTTTAAAGTTTATTCTCTGTTACTAATTTATGAATTTTACTAAAAAAAGTTAAAACAAAACCAATTTTGTCGTCGAAAGTACTCGCATTCAGATTTTTTAAAGCATGTGAGATCCAAAGGGATTAGTTTTTGGGACTCAACGGAAATAAAATGTTTTTCTTTTGTTATGGGATTCAACGGGAATACATTTTATTTTTTGTGGGATCCAATATATTCAAGTGGGAATCAAAAGTGGGATTCAACGGGAATAATTCGTTTTGCGTAGATAGGCAAAACCTAGATAGTAAAAATATAACAATAAATAGTTGAAAGTACATTACAATAATAAAATAATAACAACTAAACAGTTCCTGATTCACCACTGCGCAATGCCAATTTAAGGCACGTCATTATTAAGTTATAAAACTTTACTTCTGTAATTATTGTATATTAGCTATTGCCAGCGGCTTCGCCCGCTACAACTCGAAAATTATCGAGTTGTGATATTATTATCGGGATAAAATATCCTATGTGTTAATCCAGGTTATAAACTATCTGTGTACCAAATTTTAGCCAAATCCGTTCAGTGGTTTTTGCGTGAAAGAGTAACAAACATACCTACATACACATACATACATCCTCACAAACTTTCGCATTTATAATATGAGTAGGATAGAAAACCAGCACAATTTTCTGTCGGCCGATTAATCGACTAAACGGTTTAGTGGACTGTTGTGACGATGCTTTGGTCGACTCTTTGAAACCGTTGATAAATTATATGACCGTCCCGAATGCTCCGAGTCCTCACGAATGGCTACAACACTGTAAAGTACTTCATCTCGACACAACTCTTATTTTTTTCTAAATTACTTTCGTATGCTTGCGAAGCAGTAGCTTAATTTATTTTGTATAGGAGCACGTTCGTTCTGTTATTAAATTAATTACCTGTACTAGAAATAAGTTGTGTGCGAAATTAATTCTGTTAAAGGTTGATATTGATCGCCGTCAGAGAGGACACCTACACGATTATTGAGGTTATCAACTGTAAACCAAATAGAATTTGTCAAATCTCATTATTGGAACTCAAACATTTTTATTAGACACTAACTATTCTCCGTGGTTGGTCGTCGTAGCGTGATGTTTTATAGCCTTCCTCGATAAATGGACTTATAAAAAACAAAAGTATTTTTTTAATTCATGCCATCAGTTCCGGAGATAAGGGCGCTCAACAAAAAAAAAAACTTGAGAGGTGTCAAGGGACACCCGGATGGAACGAAGTTACTGTATACACTCAACAAAAATAATCGTCGCGACTCCACTCCACTCCACTCCACTCTTTGAGCTCTAGCACTCTTTCGCAGCGCGCGATAAGGAACTTCGTTCCAAAAAGTGTCGTGACAACTTTTCGTAAGAATTTTTTCCGTCTAGCCCCCTTTCACAACGCGCGATAAGGAACTTCTTTCCAAAAATCTTCAGCATTATAATATTAGTAGGTACAGAATGAGCATCTGAATCTCCATATAACCAGGAACATTTTAAACTCAAAATGAAAACGTAGAAAACATTTCTTACAAACCGCAGATTCCACCAAAACCATCTTAAATCGTTACGGCGATCCCAATAAAGGCTAGTTGGCGCTATAAAAATGAAAATCACATAAACGGGCGGTCGTCGGCGCCGGCAGCCGTGGCTTACTGCTAACCATCGGTTAGAGTTAAACGACATTAACCGCGCGGTGCAACCAGCGGAATTACATCTCAACTGCGAAGACTCAGCGACTCTGATGAACAAGCCGTTAGGGACATAATTATAATAACTTTACAACGAAACTTTATGCTGAAGGAAAGACTTTGTGATTTAATTTGATTTAGTCATAGACAACGCCATAATGTGTACAATCTTAATCTTGTCTATCTCCATGTGCTAGCACTCGTACAGCATTGACAACATTATTGACATACTTACTACATAGTAACGCAACTACAATTAAAACGCACTTTTTTCCATTTCCAAATGATACTAATACTAAACAAATAGCTTAATCAATTCGTAAATGCCTAAAAATAACTGGGAATAGTACAAACACAGTAAATAGTAGTACATTCGATGATTTTGATGAGGAATTTATTGCTGTCCGTGCCAATATTAACAATAAATCGACATAGACCGATGTGAGTTTTAAAATAAAATTCTGCTAAAAATTGTTTCAGCCGTTGGGTTAAAATAAATGAAATAAAGAGCGGTCTGAAATCCTCACGTGTTCGTTGTATTAAGTGAGCGGATGAAATAATAGCTCATTTGTCAGACGCAGATGAAGGGTTCAGCCGTTCAGGGTAGACTGTGAGCGTTCATATTTAATGCACACCTTTTTTCAGATGTCACTCTTTTCAGTTACATCGGAATATAAATTGTGAATTCAGGGGACATGTTACCGATTTCATACCCTATTAAATACGGGAATCCTCTTGGCATAAAATGTTGAGGCATAATTATGTAATATGGTTTGGGATAGCCTTTATAGGCATAATAATAATTATAATTTATATGAGTTATAATATAAATTTTTGTAGCATAATGAAGATGCCCACTGTTGTGACTTAGATAATTCCTCTGTTTGAAGTTGTGGGCATAACCCACCCCACAGTGGAAACAGGTAGGTATTATTCTCATTTCTATAGAGTAGAACGAATTTATATCTCATTACATTTGAAACATGCCACAGAACAGATATTTAAATATAATCAGTGGCAATTAGGCAGTGTATCCACTGTACGTACGGCGGGCGGTCGTTCCGGCGTCGTCCCGCATTGCGACACTCGCTTTATTGTCCGGCCATCGCCGCCGAACTAGGGTAGGCAGCCCTCTAGGTACTTATAATACTAGATGTAGAAGATAAGCCGAGTAGAGAAAATTCTCGAATTAAACATACAGCTGTTGTTTCACACGTATACAACATGAAAGTACTAGCCTTACGTTAATAATTGTTTTACATAACATTATACATAACATTACACGCGCCTGTAATTTCTGATGAGTTAAGCAGAGGTGTCCGACTCCGTCCACCACTTATGTTAAAGTCTCATGTACTCGTAGTACAGGACGTACTATTGCCGTCGATTGGGCACAAATCTGGATTCCGTGGTTGCTACTGAAGATTTTATGATAAGAAAACCCAATAAAACTTTACCTTTGAATCACACTCAGGACCTTTTTGCTTTGCGGCGGTAAGACCCCTCTTTGAGGAGTGGCTGGAGTGAAGTCCAATCCAATCCGCACTGGGCCCGCGTGGTGGATTATGGCCCACTCCCTCTCACAGAGAGCAGGCCTGTGTCCCAGCAATGGGAACATTATAGGCTGATGATGATGATGATGGAGAGAAGTCATGGCGTCCTTACTTTCCGCCTGACGCAGGTCCTCACCGAGCACGGATGCTTCGGGAGGTACCTGTGTCTAATGCGGAAGGAGGAAACGCCTGGGTGTCACCACTGCGAAGATCGCCCGGAGGACACGGCGGTGCAGGACTGCCCAGCCTGGGCGGAGCACCGACGTGTCCTCACGGCTGCGATAGGCGGAGACCTCTCGCGCCCGGCATTGGTTGCGGCCATGCTGCGGGGCGAGACGGAGTGGGAGGCCTCCTTCTGCGAAGCAGTAATGCTCGCGAAGGAGGAGGCGGGCCGCGCGCGAGAGAGGACAGTGTCCTCCCTCCGCCCCACCCGCGGTGGTGAACGCCCACGGCGACGGACGTCGCAAGACGATCTCCGGCCACCGTAGGCGCGGGCATGCGGGCAGCGAGTAAAGGGCAACTCGCTGCCCGACCATGGACCATGCTCGGGTCGACGGCGCGTTGTGTCCCACGCGCGCCTCAAAGAGCGACAGCATAATGACGGGGCCCCCCTCTCAGAGGGCCAAAGCCTGCCGGGGTCGCGGGATGATTTCCTTACCGTGACCCCGGTACATAAAGGGCTATTGAAGGACACCGTGGATCTTAGTCAGTAGAAGTGTGACAGTCCCTCCCGCCCTGCCCGGGGTGGGAGGACTCATTTGATGATTTTGCCACGTAAAAAAAAAAAAAAGGACCTTTTTGCTTGCGACCGTTTAACTAATAGACAGACGAGAAAATCGTTTAACAAACATTTTTTTTTTTTAAACAAATTCCCCGGCACCGATTTCATCTTCATTTTTTCCTTGGAAAACCATTTTTCTTTTTTTTATCGTGGTAAAATCATCAAATGAGTCCTCCCACCCAGGGCAGGGCGGAGAAACTGTCAGACTCGTACTGACTAAAATCCACATCATCATTATTATCATAAACCTATAATGTTCCTACCGCTGGGACATAGGCCTCCTCTCTGTGAGAGGGAGTGGGCCATAATCCACCACGCGGGCCCAGTGCGGGTTGGCAGATGTCACATGTCTTCAAATTTTTGGTTCTAGGACATGCCGGTTTCCTCACGATGTTTTCCTTCACCGTTTTGAGAGCAGTGGTGATGAAATAAATTACACAAAGTAATGCGCCAGGCGGGGTTCGAACCCACGACCTACAACTCGTAAGTCGGGACCGATACCACTGGGCCACCACTGCTCCTAAAACTAAAATCCACGGTGTCCTTCAATAGCCGTTTACGTTCCGGGGTCACGGTAATTCGTTAGTCCCGCGACCCCGGCAGGCTTTGGCTCCGTCATAATGCTGACACTCTTGGAGGCGCGCGTGGAACACAACGCGCCATCGACCCGAGCATGGTCCATGGTCGGACAGCGAGTCGCCCATTACTCGTCGCCCGCATGCCCGCGTCTACGGTGACCGGAGATCGTCTGGCGACGTCCGTCACCGTAGGCGTCTACCACTGCGGCTGCGTTAACGCTGTCCTCTCCCTCACGCAGCGTGTCTCCTCCTTGCTGGGAAGACCATAGAGAAAAGTTATAATTTCAAAGTGTCCGTGTGAAACGGGAAGTCTTTAGACAGTCTTAAGTTTTGTGGGCTAAGATTAAAGATTACATTAGTAGATACACTGTAACAAACTGTTGAGTCTATAAACACAGCTATAATGATCTAGTTCGGTTGATTCCTGCGCTTGATTCAGCCTCCACTCGTTTGTTTTTATGTTACGACTGCTAATACGCGCTTCTATTGTTTTCCTTCGTTCGTAAATGTGATATTATCTTGTTTTCCTCGGTTTGTCCTTACAAACCAATATAAAGCCCTTGCTTTATATTGTTTTATTGTTACTTCTACATGGTAATTTGAAACTTAATGCATCTTTTTTAAATATTGAATTAGAAAATGCAACCAAAACTGGCAATTAAAAAAGGCATTCTAACATTTTTTTTTTGTTTTTAGTGAACAATATTGAATAGGTAGTACAGTCTGTCTATAAATTAATGAAAATCGATGAGGACGGTGCGGACGTCATCGACTTGGTTTTAGACTCGTTATCTATTGCATTTTGATTTCTTTTCAAGTCTACCTCGATTTAGTGCTACCCTACTATTAATAATTTTAGCTCCCTCAAACATCGTTTTCATAATTTTATACCTAGACGAATAAAAGTAAGACTTAAGTAAATTTTATAATATTTGAGGAAAACCAATTTCTGTAGAGGCTACATTTGTCTAATTCCACCGAGACATGAACAACCACCACCTTGGTAGTCAGAACTATCAACATCAAAATTGCGTGACCGTGTTGTGGACGCGGCACTTTCTTATCCAAAAATTTTTGGCGACCAGTAAATAAAGCCAGCAGGCAAGTGATCTGAACAGATAAGCGCCAGTACTGAGCACAGTGAGCGGCGCACTAAAGACGCGATAGTCTGGCAAGTTGCCATCGCATCGCTCGCTCACTGGCGGAGCCAGCGCGGTGGGACAGTGTGTCACTGCCCTTTTTGGTTCATTGGACCAAGTGCTTGACGAAAAATGCGGTTCAAGTGTAGAACTGTTTAAATTTTTTTTTAATGTAAAGAGATAATGCATAGAGAGGTGGCAGGATTTAGATGTTCACCTTGATAGCTGCTCCGAAGTGTCACTAGTAAGAAGAGCACTAAAGGAGGCCACTGCCCAGCAGTGGGATAACAACGGCTTTAAAAACTTTGGGGAGATCATAGGATATAGCTTTTTATTTAAAAATGTCTTCAATGTTTTGATGATCTTAAGTTCCACTTAGAAGAGTTTTTGAAAATTCCTTGAGTTGATTATTTGTATACTAAATAATCATAAATTTTTGTGTTCTAGAAGTGCATCTTTGAAGAATGAATTAAGTTATACCATTATGATTATCTTCATTATGATCATAATATGGCGTTCTTCGCAAGGTGGCCGGTAATAGCTGAATAAGAGTAAGCTGGTGATCGAGTGAAATGGCGTGCGATTGGAGAGGCGTATTGGACATAGGCCTCACGCCACATAGTGGACTGCTATAGGCTGATGATGATGATGATTGTGATCTCGCATGACCCACGGTTTTTTTTTAGACAGCTTAAAGTCGAACTAGATGCAGCTGAATATTAATATTTTACATAAAGCGACTGTCTGTCCCAGACAGGGGTGCATACTAAACCTATTAAGTAATTGACATCATCTTTACTGCGTTTGCCCCAAGAGTGTTATAGCCGGCCTAGTTTTAATTAATACATTAGATAGAACGACATTACCCACAGCAATAAAATAAAGTAAAGAATGTGAGATTAGAGTGCAATGCCGGCTGTAATAGGTTTGCAATCAGCCGGCGCGCCCGACGCAATCAATCAGCCTGGCACTCTGCCGACCCCACCACCCTGGACGGCGGCGTTATCTATGTTTAAATAAAGTTTTATATTTTTTAATCAGTGTTAAACTTTTTTTTCAATTAAACAGTCACGGTGTCCAAAGGTTAGGCACTGCACCATAGAGTTCATGACTTATAGTCTCCGCTACACCATTTGAAAATTGTATAAACAAAATAATAATGATTGCCACTTTTGTGATATCTACATTTTTTTATATATTTGTGTGTTTTTAATGAGCATATCAAAAAATTACTGGACTGATTTCAAAAACTCTTTCACCTTTAGAAAGCTGCATTGGCTCTGAGTGACAGGCTAGAAATGAGCGGACGAAGCCGCTGGCAAAAGCTAGTGGAGAATAAATACCTATGTGAGTTTTTTTTTAACTGGTGTCGATTTTAATGAAAACTTTTGACAGAACGTATTACTTTACTTTTGAATGAATATGCATGTTGACTACAGTTAGAGTCATCATGAAAATGGTACAAAAATCATGGTATGAAAACAAATACCTACATTCAATGACATTAATTTGGTAAAATGTATACAAAATGATAAACATAAAAAGTAAGATATTTTCTCTGTTTGATCTGCAAATCAATAGCTTAGCAACAGCGACGATCGACGGCTTAACAACTACCAATATTGTGTACTCCCTTTTTTTTTTTAATCGATCCGTACAATCTCAATACATACAATGACAATAATTTGATAAAATATTTACAAAATGGCAAACATAAAAAGTGAGATGTTTACTCTGTTTGATCTGTGAAGCAATAGCTTAGCAACAGCGACGAACAAATTCTCTTTGGCGACAAACAACGGCTTAACAACTAGCAATTGTGAACTCCCATTTTTTTTAATCGATCCGTACAATTTCAAGTAATTAAAGACTAATATAATTATGTATTTGCTAATAAACTCGTATGAAATAGTTCGTTAAGCCTATATGTTTGTGTGTGTGAATCTCATCAATCAGCTCTTTAGACAGAGAGATCAAGGTCAATGCGGGTGCAGGGTCAGGAGTTACGTGACCTTGCCAGGGTTACAGGGGTCACAGGGAAATTATGAATATGACAAGAAATGATATTTATCCGGTGTTTCGGATCTGACTACTCTGAGAAGAAAAAAGTTTCACTAGTTGACACTAGTTTTAGTAGTCGGTCGCTTGATTCAGTAGTCGGTAATTACCTAAATTATGGTTTGGTACAAGCTTGTCACTAGTTTCACTAGTTAAAATCTAGTTTTGCGACTAATTTAACCCTAGTCACACGAAAATATTACAACATGACACAATTTTTGTTCACGACCCTTTTTCCTGGACTGCTTTTTATGACATCAAAAACAAAAAAGAAATCAACTTGATACAAACAAGGCGTCAGCTAGTCACCGTTCAATAATAAAGCGTTGAAAGAGCTGTTATCCATAATTGACGCGCTTGCTGACAGAAACTAAAACGGTGAGCAACGAACGAGCTGATAAATTGAAGTGAGGAGTGACGAGATTGAGAGTAACACGATGACATAATAATAACTAGAGGGAAAATAGTTCGCTAGCCTCCAGCTCTATTTCAGTGTAATATGACTGATGACGACATCGTGAGAGTCGCGGGCAACCGATGTATGCAATTGTCATTCGGTGTGGCGGTCTAAGGGGGAGGCCTATGTTCAGCAGTGGACGTCTTCCGCCTGATGATGATGATGATGATGACTGATGACTTTTTATACCATTAAGGCGACAAAAGCATACGATCAACCTGATGGTGCGCGGTCACCGTAGACTATGGGCGCCTGCAACACCAGAGGAATCTTCTGCGTGTTGTTGCGATGGCGTTGAGATATAAAATTCAATAACCGAAGTTAAGCTGCTAAGATAGAGGTTGATAGCAGAAGATACCCCTATATAACATATCTGGGGAATAAACGGGTTTACGCTTTTGCCTCACGACTGTATTCGTATCTGTTTTACCGGATATCCTGTGGTTTGTCCTATGGGTTTGTCTGTCGCTCCGACTATAAGATTTGAGTCAAGAGCAAACCAAAACTAAATCTAAGATCTCATTACGAAAAGCAATTTTAATTTAATCATCAGCTCTTTCATCCTGTTTCATAGTTCACCAAAATCAGTTGACTTGCAATCATCGCTGTCAATCATCACTAGCACATAAATTGTTATTCTAATACAAGTCGTGAACGTCCGGTACCTTGAACGGGTATTAATAACTGCTGGTAGTCGGAACCGATCGATTGTTACTGTAGCTCTCATCTCGTCTTAATGCAGTGCCATACATACATAATTTCTATATGTTTATTGTTCTTTGTTTGTTTCGGTAGGAGTAATAATGCAGATAGAATTCACATGGCAAGATGTAGTTTTTTTTTGCACAGTTATTGCATATTATTTTAGTTGTACATTAACTATGCTTAAGCATAAACTGATAGAACCGATAAAATAAATGAATGTAACTAAAGTAATAAATGGTATCAAAAATTATTCCTCTTCGAGATTTACAAAGATCAGATTATTTTTTTGGAATCGTCTTATAATAATTGCTACATGTCATGTATTAATCTCGTAATCTATACATATGGTGTAGGTATACACCGTGACTTTTTAGTCGTCTTACAAAAGTAGTCCACTTAATGTATCCGACCTAAAATACCTCTAGGCAAGTTTTTTTTTTTTAATCGTAATAATATTTTTTATTACTAGGTACATTAGAAATATGAAACACCCTGTTAAAATGTTTACGTATCAAGCTGTAGAGTATACCTACCCAGCGCAATAGTCGGGCAGATCATTCCATTCCAATTTTCTATGAGACAAGGGTGTTTCTAACTACGCCTTGCGTCATAAAAACGGATTAAAAATTTATTATTATTTTTTCTAATCTCTTAAATACCTATTTTTTTATTATAAACGTGTTCTAATCATTGGATACATGAACTGGGCTGCTTTTGTAAGACGACTAAAAAGTAACGGTGTATAAAAGTCAATGCCACTTTTCTTTGTAATTTTATAACTCAAGAACGAGCTCACCTATCCAAATCAAATGTTAAGGCTTTATTCGGACTATTTAGTAGATGGTTTACGTGAAGTTTGCACAAAATCGGTCGAGCGGTTCTTCATTTATAACATTTTTTGTAGTAGCGAAGCGCGTACCGGGCCGCTAGTTTAAAATAAAGATAAATTACATACTTCAAATGTCAGAGATCTTACACTGATGTCAATTTTACTGCTTAACATTCCTGCAAGGCCATCCCGGATATATTAGATTCAATATGCAAACAATCTCTCAGATTTATAGTGGTTTAAATGTAGTCGGACGCATAAACATATCCGCGGGTAACGGCGTCATATCCCACTGCAAGGAGCGAAGACTCACATATTTGAGGAAATTGTGAATGAACTTTACACTTCAAAGAAATATTTGTGAGTTATAGAGTGGTAAAGACCGACCATGTTTTATTTATTGAAAAGCGACAATTTTTTTTTGCGTGATAATAATAATTATCATTCTAATGAGTCCTCCCTCCCGTCCTGGGTAAAAGGGACTGTCGCTCTCACTGTCTAAAAATCCACCCAGTTTCGACAATTGCCCTTTACTTTCAAGGGTTACGGTGAACTGCTTAATCAATCCATTGAAAAGCAGATTTTATAAGCAACTGATTCTTTTTAATCTTCAGATTGGCGACCCTCTGGCTTTTTCTATGCATAAATGCAGAAAAATACTAAGTACCTAGAGAAATTATTAAAATACAGAGCTGTAGCCGTGAGTTGTCATGAAATAGAAAAGCTAATTAGGATCAATCTCACGAAGTAGAAGATCCAAGAGAGTGAACTACTTCACCTTGTTAGTAGAATAAATAAGATTTTCCGGCGAGCAGATTTCACGAAAGTTTTTCTATTTAGTTGGGTCACATGTCACAGTGGCAGACATCTCGGTACGTCTCTCGCAAGCCTCCCAGGAATACAGCTCTTCAGGAGAAACTTTTGCTCATTAACTTTAGTGAGATGGTCCATCCAGATATAATAATTTATTTTTTATACAAAAGATTATTAAAAAAATGATTGTGTTAAAACACAATCATTTTGATTCAAACTGGCCTGTTGGTCTAGTGGTTAGTGACCCTGACTGCTATGCCGGAGGTCGTGGGTTCGATTCCCACCCAGGACAAAGGTTTGTGTGATGAGCACGATCATTTGTTCTGTGTCTGGGTGTAATTTATCTATAATATGTATGTATTTAGAAATATTTAAGTATGTTTATCAGTTGTCTAGTACCCATAACACAAGCTCTGCTTAGCTTGGGACTAGATGGCGTTGTGTGATAGTTGTGGAATATTATTATTATTATTGTGTGTGAATAAAATGGGCGTTACGTGTGCTTAAGTCAACGAATCTTAAAAGTACATTATGTACTACGCAATTCAACTAAGAAGGAGAGTTTGTCTTTGAGTAACTCCATATTGTGACGTCATACACGCTTTTTCTATCACTTGCATGCTTTTAAATAAACAGTTACCGAATGAAAATTACCCTAACAAAACACATACACTTAACAGAATTTGCAACAGTCTTTGCAAAATAAATGATTTCTGAAAAAAAAACACACATACACTATTAAAAATAAATAATATAGGAGGTCATTGACACTCTCGTTTCTAATTAAACCGTATAGTACAAGATATTAATAACAGCTATCTAATAAAACGGTTTTGCGTGCTCAACAACAACACTTAGCTTTTACATAATACAACTTTCATTCAAAGTACAACTTCAAACAAAAGTGCGTAGGTATGTAAATGAAGTAATTATAAAACGCGTGTATTTGTCAAAGTTCCTACAAGTTGAGCGACGAATAACATTAATTAATTAACAAATATTCTAATGGAAAGCATGTGAGTGCTGGTGCGTTGTTCAAAGACGCACAGAAGACCAAACTTACACAAAACTATCTCAAAATAAATATAATACAGTATAAAATGTGATGCTACTCCAAAATCAATACCATTGTTTCTGGAGTAGTATTACATTTAATAACAGTCATGTCTCATCACTGGAACAGTACCTGTGTATAATGTTCCCAGAGGCCATATCATGAGTTTTCAGTTATTCTGTCGTAAGGTAAACGAGAACTTTGAAATTTTCAAATTGACAAATTTGAAGGAAAAAATTAGTTCCTTCTTCCACACCAGAGGCGCTGTTCCATTTTTCAAAACAACAAACGCTGTAAATACTGGAAAGACGCTGAAAAGTAAAATAGTGAAAACTCATGATAAGGGTACTGGGCTTAATCTATTGGTTACTCCAGTAACGAATATAGGTGCTATTACGAGGGGTAACCACATCGTGTCGCGGACTGTAAAATTGTTCTAGTCACAAATAGGTGGAGTAGATAAACAAAACATTATTCGCCTTTCCTATGAAAATTAAATGAGCTCGCATGTTAAAAATAGTTGTAACCAAAATCACAATGGTCTTCTGCACTCATCTATTTTATGTCACTCGTTCCCTCGAAGTCTTCCAATGTAGATGTATGTCGAAATGTGTGTGCCATTATATTGCGTCGACGACTTTTTTTATTCGCCGCCTAGCCGTATTGTTTTAGAGCAATTATCCCATTAGTGTGGATCAAGTTGTGTACTAAAGAAAAACAAAGTGCTATTTAGACTCCGTAGCTTTTTGTGATACGCCTCGCAATAATTTATTAAAAAGAAAATAAACGTTAGATACAATTTTGGATCGTTTTTAAGAGTTCTAAAAGCGCAAGATTTTTCTAAAAACAGACTTATTCTTTTCTAAAACATTTATATTATTGTTTCATAACACAAGGTAAATATTTGCCTAAAATATAAATACATAATTCTTAAACAGTTTAAACTTATTATTCTTTAATTTAATCTCTTTAGAACACGGAAATAGCCTGAGTAAGTTTGAAAATCTTAAAGAGTTTCAAATATTAAAGTAAAGATTTAACACCGACATCCATAATTCAGGTATTCATTTAACTCGCTTATGTAAATAACTAACACCGTGTGCTAGCTTCATTCTTTTAATTTCATATTTGGTATTAAGTTTTTCGGATAATGCCCGAACTATTTGGACTAAACGTCAACTTTGAATGTTGGGAAGCTGCTGTGATAATTTGCAGCTAATATACATTTTATTCTATCATCTATAGTTAGAGTTTGACGAAGCGAATAATGTAACAGTAATTTTGTCCTCATCCTGTCAATTCACCGAAAAACTAAGTCATTCCCAAAACTCCCTTCAATTGTCTCAACTAGTCAGAACTGTCGTAAAACTGAGAGCCAAAGTAACAAGTCTCCATCATAATAATAATCGTGAATCAAATGTAATAGCTAACCTAACAATAGCGCTGTAATGTGGACATTTGCATGGCAACGATGACGATCACAAGTAATAAGAACATTGAGTACTTGTAGTACGACGAGATACGAGAGCAGGTCGAGAGCACTCAACGAGTCTAGACAAGACAATAAGTGAGGATAACTTGTTTTTATGACATTGAATTGATTGACTACAAAATCGATTTGTGACAATCTAGTGTCTAATTTGTCTAATATTCATCAGTAAGCAAAAACACAATAGTTAACAATAATATCATCATCATCAGCCTATAATGTTCCCACTGCTGGGACACAGGCCTCCTCTCTGTGAGAGGGAGTGGGCCATAATCCACCACGCGGGCCCAGTGCGGGTTGGTAGATGTCACATGTCTTCAAATTTTTGGTTCTAGGACATGCCGGTTTCCTCACGATGTTTTCCTTCACCGTTTTGAGAGCAGTGGTGATGAAATAAATTACACAAAGTAATGCGCCTGGAGGGGTTCGATCGAACCCACAACCTACAACTCGTAAGTCGGGACCGATACCACTGGGCCACCACTGCTCAATATACAAGAATAAAAATACGTGTGGCACTCGGGGACTGCCGCGGCATAGATATTGCATAGCATGTAAAAATAAGAAAAAGTAAATTGTCTTTATGCGGATGTTTTTATGATTGTCGAAGTCTCCCGAACTGAAACAACGTTAGACGATGCGGGGCGATGTTAGATTATTTTTGCTAGGGAATTTCTTGATTCGGTCACCGCGCTCAGAGCCCGCGATAAAAGCTATGCAATAGCTTAAAAATTGGTATAATTGGTGCCACCTGGAATCAACCGTGATTTTTTATAGACTACATCTACTCTTGTCGTCACCATTGCGCTTGCGACTACTAATTAATTTCAAATGATTGTCCCCATAGCAGTTAGGTATAAGTCTATTTATGTTATGCTCTCAACATTTTAATTAAATAGGGATTTAAAGGGATATGAGACTCACGATAAGCCTACGCACTATTGACGGCTGACTAAACGTACGTTATTAGTTGTGAACGGCCCCATACCTTTGTTCAAAGTACTCCAAAACATTTCGAGTACGATGCGAGCATCATTTAATTTCTCGTTGGCTCACATTGTGCGCCGTGATTGGCAGTGAACGCCTCAATTGACACACTATTGTTGTTTCAATGCCGCTGTAACATACCGACAATATCTGGTAACCAAACAACCATATCTGGTAACATATTAACAATGGAGTTGTCCTATACAACTATTTGGGAAGATACCCTATGTTTGCAGGTGGTTGCGTTAACGATTAGTGTTCGTGTGGAATATTCAGACCTTTCAGCATTGTCCGATGACTTTTAACGTTATCTAGACAATCTGCAAGACTACATTTTATATATGACTAGAAGTCCGCCCGCGCCTAAGTCCGTGCGGATTTCTGTTTTTTTTTCTAAATTAAATTTTGTCAAGAAATTCTTTGCCGTGTGTTTTTATTTCTTTGGATAAAAATACCCTGAAATAATAATCTTTAAGCAGAAGAAATCATAATTTAATCTACAGTAACAAAAAATTTCGATTTTTCTAAGTGAACGCAAACTTAATTGATGTGTGTAGTGTGTACCTACACGCAGAGGAAATCTTGAGCAACCCGCGACAGAAATAAACTAATAAATAATAAAACAAATCCAGAATAGCCTCACCCATTTATACAACAAGATGTTTGAGGATCGCTCACAGGTACAGTCGACCGCGCACGCCCCGGGCCAGTCGACCGCACAAAGTAATAACAACACCAAATCTCAATTAATTTCAACACGCGGCCATTAATTGTGTGGCTTTGTTTCCACTCATAATTGTCGCTCAGCTTTATATAAACCGCGTCATAGCTCCAGTGGGTAATGGACGGGATTTCCTGGGTTCAAGACCTGGCTCGAGGAGAAACAAAATGATGCTCCACTTCTGAACTTGTACGAGCTTGAAAATGAGCACAATATGAGTTTATCTAGCAGAAATAATCAGACACAACACAAGAATTGGAGTAGCGCCAAATAAATGGTGATAAGCTTCCTCAATGATTGTTATACTACATGTAAAGATGTGTTTATTCTGCAATATAAAATGTAACAAGAATAGTACGTACTCGTGGAGAAAACTAAGTGTTTCGTATCCGATATGCTAAACTGCGCGCGGTTTGTGAACTCTACTAAAAAGCTTTTTCAAATAACTATTCATTTAGCTGGATATTGTTTCGATTTTATTTTTCCTCTATTCGTGAAATATTCTGAATTCAGGTTCTGGATCCCGAATTGAACGAAATATCGACGAAAATATCATAAAATATCTGTATTCTAGGAATAATTTTGTGAATAGTATTTTATACATTTTGACGACAGCGAAATAAATGTAGTCTACTAGACGAAAAAAAAACTTTTTTCAAAAAAAAATTAACCGACTTCAAAAACAACCACAAAAAATTGTAAAATAACCTACAAAATAACTTTTCTTTCGGAAGTCGGTGGCTTTATATTTTTATTTCGTTGTCTTTTTGCCACCGACTTCCGAAAGAAAAGTTATTTTGTAGGTTATTTTACAATTTTTTGTGGTTGTTTTTGAAGTCGGTTAATTTTTTTTTGAAAAAAGTTTTTTTTTTTTTTAGTTTAAATATTCAACCCAAAATTTGTCAAATACGTCATTTCCTTACAAGTGCACTAGAATTTGTAATCCGTGGCACCGTTATTAACATCGCTCATGTACACATGCTAATAAAATTCCCTATCTCAAAAACTGCTGAACAGATTTTGATGAAACTTGCAGTATTCCCTAAGGTGAACGATCCCTAGTACAACAAAAAAAGAATTTTGAAAATCGGTCCACAATTGGCGGAGTAATCGCGAAACAAACACGCAAAAAGCAATGTCATCCAAGTAGCCGAAATCAATTAAAATGCTCACAAAATAAAAAGTACTGAACCAAATTGGATGAAATTTTTATGGGACCATACTGCAAGTATACTGCATCGAACAAAAAAAGAATGACACTAATCGGACTAGAAAACTCGGAGTAATCGATGTACATACATAAAAAAAAAAAACAAAAAAAAAAAAAAAAACATACCGACCGAATTGAGAACCTCCTCCTTTTTTTGAAGTCGGTTAAAAATATGAATAAGTTGTAAATCAGTTGACGGCGTAACTTCGTTTTACATGAGTGGCTAATAGCGAAGAGGCCTCAAATAACAAGCTCACATCAGCCCCGTGACCAGCCCCGGTAGGTGTTGAATTATTTGGGCTCCCAGCGGGAGCGATACATTATATCCGAGAGGGCCACATCCCCAACTCCTAATTAAACGGGAATACATAATTAACTTTTTCTTTCGCAAATAAAACGGACAATAAAGTAAGGGTCACTCATGAATGTTAACGTATTCCTCTCGTGACACGAGTGACACGACCTGCGACTGCGGCCGACATGCGATTTACATAGTTTTTATTGTGCGACGTCATAATGCGTGTCCGTATAGATTGTCTTTTTAATGTTAATGGTAATTGCTTTACTGTTTCGCTGGCTGTACTTGAAAAATGTATGGAATTCCTGACTGCGGTTAAAAGGGTTGAAATGGAAGGGCTGGGGGCTAAGTGGGGTTCTAATGCAACATCCGATGTGTTAGTATACGAGTGGGCGCCGCGCTTACATTATGTAGCAAATTGCTGGTTCAATCATTTCGCCATTTTTTCGTTTTCATCTAAGGTATGTGAAAATATAGCTAAAAGTCAAAATAAATCTTATTTAACTATAGATTTAAACAAGATGTTGTAGTTTCATAACCAGTGTTACTAGCTGTAGTCTAAACTATTCGACCAATTCTCCTCGATACAGGTACCCTCGTACGCCTGCCAAACGTATTGATTACACTATAACGGCCTTATTGGCAGGGGTGTCACAACATGTAGGGAACACGTCCCGGGGGCGTCACTAACTTGTATGGAGCTAACTTAACTTCCAAAGTAATTCCCTTTCCCCAGTCAATTACATCTCCCTTCACACGTCGCCATTGCACCGTGCGGCTGCGAGAGAACATCAAACATATCAGAGAACATGAGAAGACTCAACTTCTTTGACATTAAGCTTCAAAGAGTAGGAGAATGTACGAGCTTTAATACTTATAATATTGTACCTCGAGTCTATATTCACTTTATAACGAGCTTGGAAACTGCATTTTCCTTTGCTGGATTAATAAATCAACAGACAATGAACGCGAACCTGTGTCTGGTTTTAGTATTGAAAATAAAATGTTTTGTTTTTTTCTGTGAAACTAAAAAGCATTTTAAAATAAAACAAAGTTTTAAACTTGACTAATTCTCATCCAGTTGACAATTTCAGCTGGATTTTTATAAACAATTTATAGTGTAGGTATTGTACAAATATTTGAGTGCAGGCTACACTGAAATTATAAAATGTTTTTGTTAGGATTACCGAAAGCTTTGACAATGACACATAAATCAATTGTACAATTTAATGTAAAGCTGGTGGGTGACACGAGTACCTTCCGGCTTAGTACAGTCAGCGCCAACACGCGCTAATCACGCGGATTATATCGCTGTGATCGGTTGTACTCGTACTATTCTAATTTTCGGCAATGCGGCACATCGGTTGCGTAACGCTCGCTCACGACTGCCCTAGGGAGATCGGATGCCGCTTAAATTACGGATGGTGGAAAAACAGATTTTTAGATAGTGCATGCAATTAGTTTGGACTGGATGGCTGGATTTACCTCTGTTTGATGGTCTGACTTGATTTGTAGGCAACAAAATTACGTATCCTAATACTCGTAATTACGAAATCAACTCCCAAGTTACCGTCACTTAAAAAAAACTGAAATATCCTAATGTTTGTTGGCCGCCATTCTAAACGAGCTGTAAAAATCCTGAATAGTTATGTTCGGGTACACACACAACATTGCTGGTTACAAAATAGGGTTCCTTGAGGCCACTTAAGCGCTGTAGTATGTTAAATGTGGCTGGTAACTAAAGTGCTACCATGTATGTAGGTAAAAACTATGTTCAATTTTATGTTGGATAAATGAATCTAAAAGTGAAGCGGTGAGATCGCATGTTGGTGAAAGAAAATGTCAGAAATGGAAAACTTATTAATGTTTTGGATGGACTTCTGAGAAAGTCGGTGTTAATTTTAACTTATGTATTAATTTTAAACTGAGTCAAAGCAATGTCACTCCCGCGCTTTGACAAAAGTATCCAATTACATGAAGACATATAAATTAATCGAGCCACTAACAAGAACACGACGATTTAATTAAACTCCAAAGAAAATAATAAAATACAAACAACACTGTTAAATTGAAACAAATTGGCATACACAATTAAAATGTCTCCCAATTTAAACGTGCATTATTTATAAGACAACGTACAGCATTAGCTAATTAGAGAGGACTCGTAAACTCCATGCAAAGAGGTTCATTATTTTCTTTAACGCGCGCCAACGAATCGCCACGACCAAATTAAAAGGTCACATCTCTAATTTAATTCTATAAGCGAGTCTGCAGGTGGGGCACGGTGGGCCACGACGGGTCACGGTGCGCACACTTTCATTTCACGTTTGGCCCCGAGTGTACTCGGTCGGGTTTAGGGCTCCCTAGGTTTACGAGCAGGACCTTATTGCTCTTATTGCCGTTTACGTCCGGTCGACAAATATTTTGTAACTCACATAAAAATGTTAAGTTGGGACAAACTATTCTTTCGTAAGACGGAGCAAAATCTTGACCCAGTTGCGACGATCGAATACTGTTTTTCTATATCATTAAGTCTTTTACGTATTTTGGGAAAGGGTTTATATTTACTTTATTCCAAGAATATTGCGAAGCTAGTTCGTGTCATTATTTTACTATTTACCGCAAAAGGGTATTTCAAGAGAAATGACTGAAAACCTTTGTAGATCTAAGCAAGTTTGTAGGTACACTTAAGTTTTTTTTTTAATGAATATATTCCGACCAATTATGAGATTGATTTAAAATTTCCTCGCAGTGAGGTACGGAACTCACATTACTACATACCGTAGTATTGTGTAGGTATCGGTCGTGCATCGCTGAATTTTCTTCAAGAGACTCGGGTCCGTACGCGAACGGTCGCGGCCGGTAATAAAAAATGATAAACTGCCTACATTATGTTAATGTATTTTTCTTTTTCATCTCCTAAGATGTTCGTGATAATAGGCGGCGGTGCGGGGTGGGGGGTGATTCCCTAGGGATGTTAATTAGTATAATATGTGTTGTGTTTAGCTGCGTATTAATTGTGTGGGGATTGTCTAGACTCGAGCGGTTCCAGATTGTGTTGATGAATGTCCCGCGGGCCGCGGCGTATCGCTCCTCATTGTAATAAACTTCATTAGTTGCGCCAAGTCACCGATTAATTACAATATATGTTCTATTCTAATTTCTGGTTACAAGATTTCATAATCTCTGTTGATTTCATTGTAATATGAGAATTAAATACAAGCCTTTGCTGAGTTCAAAGCCTATTTTTACCCGATTGCGCCAGGAGGGTTATGTTTTTCGAGTGTATGTATGTATGTATGTTTCTGCGTGTTGCTCTGCAGCCTAAACGGCTTGATGGATTTTAACTTGAGAGGTGTCGTTAGATTCGTCTTAAACGTGAGAGTGTCACTGGGTACATATAACTGGCCAAGTGCGAGTCGAACTCGTGTGCAAAGGGTTCCGAACTAAAAATATTTTTTTTTAATCTTTCACATTCTTCAAGTGAGGTTATCAAATTAAAGGATTTTAAAAATGGTTTACCAAAATATATATAACTTATGTGTTTCAATTTAATTTAGACTGATAAATGCTAACAAAACTAAAAATAGTAAAATAAAATAAATATTTAAAAAAAAAAACAAAAAACCCGACTGCGTAAAAAAACTAAAAAGAAAGAAACAAGCCCAGTAGTTTAGAATTCACTCATTCACACTCACAGTCGGGGCCCCTTGGGAAGATTTGTATGGTATAATTGGAATGAATTCTAAACTACTTGGCTTGTTTCTTTCTTTTTAGTTTTTTTACACAGTCGGGTTTTTTGTTTTTTTAAATATTTATTTTTTACAATAATATTATATACCTCATAACATAACATTGCGCGGGTTATACTTTTTTCGTGTGCAATAAAGAATAACTAAAACGCAACACAATAGATCAATTAATTTTGGTACTGACTACATGCGCGCCTTTTCTGCGTGAATGTTTTCTTTCAGTTTTTCCAACAGAAAAATATCGTAAATAAATTAAAATAAAGAAGGCGGTTCATTAATTAATATGGGTACTCTATAAATATACACCAAAGCAGGGCTTTAACTGTAATGAAAATGTTACTGATCCTGTGTTATAGCCAGCGTTAAACAAAAAATATTTGCCACCTGTAGGCTGTATAAACAAATGAGGCGTTAAATAATATTTTCGCTTTATATTTTAATAATTCCATGAAATAAAGTATATTTTTAGAAGCTCTTTCTTCGCTTGCCGCTATAGGCTACGTAGATTTATTATTATTGTTTGTGTTAAGTACCACAATCGCCTGTTCATGTAGTTCATCTCTCCTCAGTACATTAAATTTGATTTGTGTCGTAATCACATTAGTCGTTGACCTTTACCTCAAATGGAAGTTTGTCTTTAATCTTTATCTCGTGTCCTAAATTATGAACCATTTGTTTTTTCTCCAATTCTTACATGTTTACAAAAACCAACATATTTGATTACATTGTAAATACAATTTTATTACATTCATAATTATAATATTCATTTTTTATTCGATTCTTTAAAATAATTCCCGTATTTGCCACCACGTCGCAGCTTTCAACTGAGACAAATTATATCAACATAATTATTATGATTATAATAACCATTTGAATCTGAGTTAAACCATAAATTCTAGGTAAATGAATAAATCTGTGTCGTCATTGCCTTAGATCGGTTTATCTCTGCTTAGATTTGTATTTTAATCCATTCAAATTCGAACTCAGAACAACCGAATCATTGTTTTATTTAGTAATCAAAATAGAACTAAGGCCAGAACATTAATCCTCAAACAAGTACTAAGATTAATCTGAAATAAGTCCAGATTTACAATTGTGGGTAAAGTAAGTCATATTTACGTAAAAACATAGGTATGCAAGACAAGAACTGAATAATATACGACAGTTAATTTACTTGGCTATATAATGTTGTAAAGTTATTCGGGTCACTTCACAGCAATGTATTATTTTCCGAGGGTACCTCACCGGCGATGGAAGAAAAACAGCCTGTATCTATTAATACAGAAGTGGGGCAGTTCTTAGGTGCTCTGACGTCACTGTTATTATGTTTTTGTTACCTTTTGTGGTTGATATAATGTTCGTTATTATATTTTATACGCTACTGGGACTGGTACTTCGTCACTGCAATTTATATTTGAACCGTTTACTTTGTCAGTCAAGATTATGTACACTTGAAAACCATATCAATTTCGAGCTTTAAAGCTGCTGTACCTATACCACAGAATAGTATGGGGCAACGAACTAAAAAAAATAAAAACTTGAGAGGTGTCAAGGGACACCCGGATGGAACGAAGTTACTGTATACACTCAACAAAAATAATCGTCGCGACTCTACTCCAGTCCAGTCCAGTCCGGTCCGGTCCGGTCCGGTCCGGTCCGGTCCAGTCCGGTCCGGTCCGGTCCGGTCCGGTCCGGTCCGGTCCGGTCCGGTCCGGTCCGGTCCGGTCCGGTCCGGTCCAGTCCAGTCCGGTCCGGTCCGGTCCGGTCCGGTCCGGTCCGGTCCGGTCCAGTCCAGTCCGCGATAAGGAACTTCGTTCCAATAATTAATAGCTGGTCCCGTAACCAGCCAGTACTAGATGAAATCGAGGTAAGAAAAATGATCTATTAATTTATTTACGAGTATCACGGTAAATCTATTTTTATGATGCAGCAAAGCATGATGAAGCAAAGCAAATACATAACACAACTTTGAACAAGAGCAAGTAATAAGTTAAGTAAACCTGTGGCTGAGTGAACCACATCCGACCTTCAATCCACGTGGTCGTGCACCTGCGACCATGAGTAACTGACTACTAACCTTGATTGCGCCAGAACTGAGCACATCGTCTGCAGAATGTGCCAAGTGGTGTGGACCTGAATCCGACCTTCAATCCACGTGGTCGTGCACCTGCGACCATGAGTAACTGACTACTAACCTTGATTGCGCCAGAACTGAGCACATCGTCTGCAGAATGTGCCAAGTGGTGTGGACCTGACTTGAACGCGCAAGGCATTGTAACTCAAAGCAACTAGGTTTTACGTAACTGAATACTCTTAGCGAATGTTATAGAGGGATTAATGTTTAGGAAGTCCTCGTAGATTTTAATTATTTGTTATGCTGCGCACACACCGGGCCAACGAACGCCTTCGTTGACAGTGAACACTGAGTTTGGATCTCCGGCAGTCGTCAACGAATGCTTGCGTTCGGTAGAGGAGAAACAAAGGCCAGCACAATCCATACGTTAATCTTCTTTGGCCCGGTGTGTAAAGCCTCCTCTTCACAATCGGCCATGATGGCCGTGTTTGCCGAACAGAAGGAGACGGCGCTATACTAAGAATCGAGATAGAATTATTTGCATCTTGCTTTCTGGTATAGCGCCGTCTCCTTCTGTTCGGCAAACACGGCCATCATGGCCGATTGTGAAGAGGAGGCTTAAGACTAAGGGACTTTACCCATGACGCGATGCGACGCGATTAGACCGATTCCAACTACAAGCAGGGTTGGCATGATTAAAACAAGTTGTTTGAAAACACATGTTTAAAACAGTGTTTAAAACAGTTTGAAATTAAACAGTGTTTTTTATTACATGTTTAAAAACAAAGATTAAAACAAGTTTAAAACATTGTTTAAAACAGTACGAAAAAAAACATGTTTTAAAACTACTTTTCATGTCGCAATAACTGAATATAAAATGAAAATAAAATAATAAGTATTTGAGTCTGAATAGTTCAACATAAAACCAATCGAGTCTCTATTGCTGTTATATTTTTGAACTTTCAATGGCATTGTAATTGACTTAATCATTTTTTTTTTTATAAAACGTTGCCACTAGGAATTTCTGCTGAGTCGTGGGTGCGTTTACAAACATATAAACTCAAACATGCCGCCAACATTATTTTTATGTTATGTAGGTATTTCATTCAATCAAACAAATATCTAAGTACCAGGATTTGTATGGGACAAGATAGCACCTATTTTTGAAACATTATCATAATAATTTCAAAACAATTAAAATTGTAACAATTTTAATTAATAAACAACATTAGTCATAAATAAAAAACGTAAACTTCGATCCCTAATGTCGGCTGTCGAAAGAAATTTGGTAATTCCCCTATTTTTTAGACTTAAAAGTAGATCGGTGTTTCTCAGTCCATTGTTCATAAGGTAAAGCCCCGCACCGTGGCGCGGGGATATACCTTATGAACAATGAACTATTCTACGAACGAATAGGAGGCGCGCCGCCTGTCCCGCTAGGAAAGTCCCTCCGTGTCGCCCAATATAAAATCAACATTAGAACATACCTACCGGGTGAATGTGAAGCGTTTGATTACGCAACATACAAATAAATGTTATCTATTGATCGTTTTTTTGTAAACATTTAATTTATTAGGGCGAGTTTATAAAGATCTAGCCTAGAAAAGAAACATAGTCGAATTAATTTGAAATAATGCCCTAAACTAAAAAAAAACAAAAAAAAACACTTGTTTAAAACATTTTGAACTGTTTGTTTTATATAATTTAAAAAAAACTGTTTTTTTTCCAACCCTGACTACAAGTGAAAATCAACCTTACCACTATTATGAAATAATGATGCAATTCGATTGACTTGACGCGGTCGTGGCGATCGTATTTTGATTTTCATTAGCCCCGTAGATAACAATTAGATGTTTTATGTCATAATATTATTAAGTCATAGTGCATCGCGTCATGGGTAAAGTCCCTTAGTAGTTACAAAAAAAAAATCGACAAAGGGATTTTGGACCGTTAACGGCCGTTTTTCGCATCGCGCCATGGGTAAGTTCCCCTTAAGTGGGACTGAGCAGGTCATGTCTGCCGGATGCCGTCACAAATGTGGCCTGAGATTGCTAGACGGGGTGTGGATGTCTTTCTTGTGAATTGAGAGAAATGGAAGAAATGGGGAAGGCCTTTGCTCAGGAGTGGGACAGAGTACCCTAGCAAAAGAAGTACACAATTCATAGTTGATTTTATTTCATGTTCTTTAGTTTCATCAACAAAAGACAGCACAGGTGCGTTAGTAAGTCGTAGTGTGACATTGTGTCAACAGCAGCGCTCACTCGTTCACTCACAGCGGCCGATCGTTTTTGTTCGAGAAGAGGCGACCGCGGCGCCCCCTTAAAGACGGAGCGGGCAGAACCGCTTTTTACACAAATAGCTCAGGTTTTGTAGCCAGTTCTACTGTCGAGGAAGCTCGATTAGAAATAGATTCTGTTTTGTTTAGAAAATGTTCTCGAGGACAATCAATTACTGGGGAGTCTAACGCAATTATTTACCCAAGTTAGATAGCTTAGGAGTTCTGAGTTATTCTGTACACAAACATTTCTTAATTAAATTGCGGTGCTGACAAGTATAGGTAGGTATCTAGGTATGTACAAACTGGAAATAGAATGTCGACCGTTCTTCATCTGAAACTACATCAAGTGCAACACAATGGTCTCAGTATAAGCGCTACGGGACGCAGGCGGGTTTTATTACTCACTTGAATGAAATACGTTAGCACGATATAAGCACACAGTTGATTAGATGTAAATAAATACTTGTATGTAAGATTTGTTCTTCTTCATTACGATAGCACCTAAACATAACTTAATGTTCTTCACCCCATACTACTCCAATTGAAAGACATCGTTGACCTTTATGTATATTATAATATATTAATTACAGTATTAAAGACACAGTAAGTAGAGAAGGATAATAATTATGATAGAAATACGAGGTAGTTCAACATTACACTTAGGTATCAAATATTTGGAAATTCATTAAAAATACCGCCCAATTTAATACGAGTTGGAGAGAGTATGGACAAAAAACAATTTAAGAGACGAATACGATTAAAGATTATTTTTATTATTAGACATTTTGGTGAGAATTTCAACTAAAATTACATTAAAATACTTTTTATTTCGCCCCTTTAGATCACTTATAAATAGTCGCTGTCTACACGAGGGTGTGTGTGAGTGGGCTCGCAATTACACTGATATATTTGTGGCACAGTTTGTCGCAAGCCCAGAATGCACCCCGCGAAACACGCAGATACACATGGCTGGTTCATTCAACGAGCGAGTTAATTGACAATTTGATCAAGCACATGAATATTATTAAGTTGTGTAATAAAAGAAAGGTACAGGGTGGCTAAAATATTGACGTCCAATAGAAAAATTTTGATCCCTCGTTCCGTGGGGTTTTCGAATCACCCTCATGTATGTTCCTCTATTTTAGTAGTTTTCGAGATATTCATGATGTCGTGAACTTTTTTTTTTGAATCGATTAATTAGCATTGTGTTAACATTTTTAATTAAATTTTACTTGTAGGGCGAACTGCGGCACTGCTTAGTTTCTGACTAGGTTATATAAGATTATTTGTAGCATTACAAAGTTACAGACTTGCAACAAGTACACGACACTTGAGTCAACATTGTTAATTACTAAGTTGTCGTCCCTCCTCTTCCGTGTGTCTCCCAACACGTAAGGTGTGCAATGCATCGCGGGAGACAACTCAATTTAACGTGCACCCTCGAGACATGCCCCCCCCACCGCGTCGCCCGCGCCCCTCTCGCGCCCCGCTACACCCCTCGACTTGATTAATATAAACAAAGTTTATTATATGGGGGATATACTTCCTCGAGTCGTCGAAGTTAAATCTGCCACACATTCCTTCTCCTTGTTATTGTGTCATATTTATTATTTAAATTAGCTGTAATTAGAAAGGCACGTGCTTTGTTATTCATTGAAGGATTCCCAACTAGGCCGATAAATATCTGGCATTAAGTTATACAGTGGAATAAAAATAATTCACGGTTTTTCGTATTTAATGTTCGTGGTTTACTTTGGCACGTTAGGTATTTTTACGAAATGCAATCACCAGAAATTTCGTGAAAATTAATTAAACTTTTTGTACTCACATCACGTAAAAACACAGAAGTAATTTAGATAGGAACCTTCAATGTTCAAACAGGCGCTCGGAAAATAAACTCGTGTAGATGTAATGCCACGTTGCAGAGAAGTACGGGACGGTGAAACAACATTTATAACGAAACAAACTAAACGACTAGTCAAAGTAATACCCAACAGAATATTTAAATAGCCAAGAACAACCGTACTGTAAAAATATAACAAATTAAAACGCCTAGTTGTTGTAAATTAATAACATTAAAACACCCTTTAGAAAAAACGTTCATATTTCTTTGAAGCCGTCGCGCGAAAAAGAATAATTAATTAAAATAAGTACGTTTGTCTGTTTGCGTGCTCAACTAGAATAAAATTAATCTCATTTTAATAAAGTTTGCAACAGACGAGCCATTATAGTATTTTTTTTTATAAAACTACGGGAACGTTCCCGTGAAGTTTTCAGGATTCATGGCAAGCGTAAATTGGTTCCGAGCGAAGTCACGGTAGAATGCTAGCGACCAATAAATCTAAACTTGATGAATAGCGAGCGAAATAAAAAGATTTTTAATAACACAACTATTTGAAAAACGTGAGTACTTTGGTAATTAATTGGACGAAGGGGAAACGCCGCTGCCATTGCGTATGAATTAGACAAGCAATACGATGCAGTGTGGACCGTAGTAAACATTTGAGGCTTTGATAATCTTAATTGATGTTTTTTTAGGCTGGCCACACTGGTAGCCGGTTGTCAAAAGTAAACGTTCTGTAGATTTAATTTATAAAAAATAGTAAAAAGTGTAAAAGTCAAGTTAAATTAGTGTTATTTAGTTCAATCTAGTTATAAGATACATGAAACAGTAGTTATACAGTGTTTTTATCGCGAAGTCTTCGTAAAATCAGTGACCAAAACCAGCTGTCAACAAAACATCCCAACGGTGACGGATTTCAAACAATCATCGAACCCGGGGAGTATTTTTAAATGTTATTGTAATTGTAGTTAATATTTACATTACACGGAACATAACAGAATACTGCTCCGGTCTCTGAGCAACGTCCATCACACACCGGCACTGGTTTATGACTCCTTTTGCTTGACAATTGGTGGAAGCAGAATCGAAGACGTAAACATTCGCCCATACAATAAACACTACATAATATACTACACAAAATAGGACTCATCAGCTTGCCTTAATCCCTTGATCAAAAAAAAAAAAACCTTGTAATGTGGCAAAATCTTAGATTAGTGTCAAATTATTAACAGAATTAAAAATTAAAGCAGTTTATATTTCTTTGTATCTCTTTTTTTAAATTTTTTAGTTTCTAAATATTTAACTCTTTAATCTACTTATAACTTTCAATTTAATTTCTTTGCTTTTCCATTTTTATTTTTTCCCTGTCTACCTCCCATTTTATAAATATCATATAAAATTTTCAAAAAACATTAACTGCTCAAATTCACACATTTCAGGTGACATTCCAAAGGAAAATGATGACCCGCAGTGCAACCATTAAGGAGTTGGAAGCGAAGCTGAGAGCCACACTAAAGGAACTTGACATTTCTAAAACGGAATGTAAGAAATTGCTTCAAGAGATTGATGACAGTGAAGTGGAGGTGCAGAAGGTTGTTGAAAAGAACACCTTCCTCAAGAACCAACTGGCTGAACTTCACATCGAACACATGGACTTAACCGACAGGCACGGTCAACTACAACATCAAGTATTAACATTCCAAAAGTGCAGTGATACATATGAACTGGCCATAAACAGAATATCAGAACTAGAACAGGAACTATGTGATGCCCATAAGGCCCTTTCACTCACAGAATCTGCAAAGATTAGTGAACAAGTAACAAATACAAATAGCCTTTTCCATGAGTTGGTTGGTAGTCAGTCAAAACTAGTGTGTGAGCCATCTGTAACTATAGACTTAACTGGTGATGACACCATACCATTGTGTCCCATTATTGTAAGTCATAATAAACTAAAGAAATATATTAAAATTAAGAAATTAATAAAACGGTCACAAAGGTCAGTTAAAAAGCAAAACCTTTTAAAATTAAATATTTCCCTTAGAAAGAAACATGTGATCCTTAAAAATAGTCTCGATATGTGCTGTAGTGAGTTAGATCAATATAGGGAAAAATATGATATTGATACTCAGCTCCTCCAAAATGATTTGTTATACAAGGAGTGCTTGCTGAAGGACATATTTGAAAAATATGAAAGATCACAGGAACAGTTAAGTGACCGTCTGTTTGAAGCCGGGGAATTGCTGGATTTGGTGAAGGAAAATGCAGAGAAATATGAGTCACTGGCAAATAATCTCCCTTGCAGCTGTGCAATTAAACCACCTCCCCCTGAGCCCCAACTTAACTTGACAGCTCTTCCAGCAAAGACTTATAATCAAAAGAGTAAAACTATACTTTTTAGTGACGAGTTAGGGTCAGGCTTTGGAAAAATATTACATAACTACCTAAGCCATAGTTTTACTAACCATTGTTATCATAATATAAGTTTTAAACAAATGATAAATAGAATTACTAATTCAAATCTAGAGGACTGTTCTTCTATAGTTCTCCTTTTAGGAAATAGCTTAACTGTTACAAAAAAGGACATAGTGGATGGTGTGGACTCCTTACTGAAGTTAAACATAGGAAAGCTGATGTTGTGCGCTTTTCCTTACTCTGATAGTTTAAGTGAATGTGAAAATAACCATATTTATAAGTTAAACTGTTGCATTCACATGTTGACATGTTGTCATAGTGACAAATTGTTGTTTTTTGATTCTAACAATTTTGTTAGTAGTTTTGTTTTGCATCGGAGACATTTATCTCTGTCTTGGAAATGTCGACATTTGATTGCTATGTTGATAGCATATAATATTAACCATGCTGTTGCTGATGTATTCGATTCTAGGTTAAGTAGGTTAAGTAGTTGTTTAAGTGACGAGTCTGTGTTGTTAGGTTGCCCTAACAACATAGTGATACAGTGTTCTGTACCTGCATGCTGTACGAAGGAGGGTCTACCTAATATACCACCTGCCTTGGAGACCACTTCTACTCAGGTTGGGCATTCCCTTCCTGCTAGTACACTAGACGGTCCCGTCGGGGAGATCACTCCGGATATTATTTTAAACTAGATTGTAAGACAACAGAAGAAACCTCTGCAATTAGTAACTCATTATCAGTGAACAATAAACAGGTTTCTTCTAGCAAATTAGTTAGGTAGCTAAGGCTCTTTTTATTAGTGGTAAAATTAAATCAGCTGATGATAAAATTAAAACAACCTGGAAAATCATAAATAATGAGACAGGCAGGAATAAACAGCGTAATAACGAATTCAATTTAGAAACTGCACATGGTCCTATAAACACAGATAAAGATGTAGCTCAGGAATTTGAAAAGTTCTTTTCGAATATACCTCTTAAGACTACTGAGCCATTAAATTCGTCACCAGCACTCTCTGCTGCCTTACTTAGAAATAATGTAAAGGCATGCCCGATGGAGTTTAGGTTTCGGCACACAAACCCCCAAGCAGTGATTAAAGCATTCAAAGATCTTAAAATTAAATCAACAGAAGATCTCTGGGGAATGTCTGTGAAGGCCTGTAAATCAATAATAGAAACCGTAGCGCCTTATTTAGCTTTTTTATTTAATACCAGTGTAGACCAAGGAGTGTTTCCGGATCTTATGAAACATAGTAAGGTAGCTCCACTTTTTAAATCGGGTGATTGTAAGGAAGCTAACAATTATAGGCCTGTGTCAATTTTGCCAGTTTTCAGTAAGGTGTTTGAAAAGTTAATGCTTGAACAAATGCTATGTCACTTCAATAGAAACTCCATCTTTCATGATCAACAGTTCGGTTTCACCAAAGGTCGTTGCACAACTGACGCCGGTGTTACCCTATTGAAGAACATTTTTAACTCCTGGGAGGAAGCGCAAGATGCCATAGGAATCTTTTGCGACCTCTCAAAGGCATTCGATTGCGTAAACCATGAAACGCTTTTGCTGAAACTGGAACATTATGGAATTAAAAATACAGCTCTTGATTTACTTAAATCATACCTAAGAGATAGACAGGTTAAAGTTCAAATAAACGGTACAAACTCATTAGGGGCTAAAATGACTATGGGCGTGCCTCAAGGTTCTATTTTGGGTCCATTCCTTTTCTTAGTCTATATTAATGACTTACCCCATTTACTAAAAAATCAACCACAGATGGTGTTATTTGCCGATGATACATCGTTAATTTTTAAGATAGATAGACGTGCACAAAATCTAGACACTGTTAATGACTGTATTTCTAAGGTTCAAAATTGGTTTACTGTTAATAATTTAGTTCTTAATGAAAAGAAAACAAAATGTATTCGATTCACTTTGCCAAATGTTAGAAGTAGCGATTGCGACATTTTATTGAACGGAGAAAAATTAGATTTTACTGATCAGACAGTTTTCTTAGGAATCACGTTAGACGATAAACTACAATGGGGCCCCCATATAGCATCTTTAGCGGGGCGACTCAGCTCAGCCGCTTATGCTGTTAGAAAGATAAGACAGTTAACTGACGTCGAAACTGCGCGTTTGGTTTACTTCAGCTACTTTCACAGCATTATGTCTTATGGTATTCTACTGTGGGGCCGGGCAGCTGACATTGAATCCATTTTTGTTTTGCAAAAGAGAGCCGTCAGAGCAATTTACAAACTATGTCGTCGCGAATCTCTTAGGGAACTATTTAAAAAGATTAACATAATGACAGTGCCTTGTCAATTTATTTATGAAAATATAATGTATATTAGGAAAAATCTTCATCTTTTTAATAAAATAAGCGATAGACATAATTTTAATACTAGAAATAAAGATAAAATTGATCAACCTTATTATAGATTGTCCAAAGTCCAAAAATCTTTTATGGGGTTCTGTGTTAAATGTTATAATAAAATACCTAGCGAAATTTTAACTCTAAATGAAAGAAAGTTTAAAAGTCACATAAAAAGTACACTTAGTAAACAAGCATATTATAAATTAGAAGATTATATCCAAGATAAAAATGTCTGGAAACATGCCGGTCCTGCTCCATAGTACAATGTAGGGCTTAAGCAGAATCAAGCTGGTTGATATTCGAATGCTCACACACTTCTTATATTTTGTAAAATAGCTTTGATTGCAATATTTTGTTAAAATGTGAACACCATGTACCTTTTTGCTTTTTTTAATTCTTATTTTTATTAATTTTTTTTTTATAATATTTAGTCTATATTTTCAAGGTACATTGCTTCCACATTATATATTTCAAATGATGTTATAAAAAAATTGTAAAACATGTTTAAAAAGAGTAAGTATGGAGTTTCTTGCCCATTCTTCTCCATACAACCTACCTTAGCGAATGGGTGTAGAATCAATCCCATCCCATCCCTTTCCTTAATTTTAATATTCGACGTTTAAAAGTGCCTCACTGATGGCCTATTTGAAATAAATGATTTGACTTTGACTTTGACTTTGACTTTGATGTATTATTTAAAACTGGTCATTACTTACACGTAGGTTGGCTAAAAATATTTATGCAGAAAGCTTTAGCCTATGTGTATGGACACTTCTTCTTTCTCTCAAGTTACAACAGTAAAGATTTATTTACCAGTAGCAGCTTCACAAATTTTTTGCCCTACGAAATAGCAGCCATATCTATCTATCACTTTTCATTCAACAGTTGATCCCTTTCATTTGCTCCCTATACTTCTACAGCTCTATCAATACTCTAAGGGCAGTCTTAACCCTTGTATTCATCTTTATTCCGACGTAGACGTACATACCCCTCACGTTCTATAGCCGGGATGAATTGATACACCGTTAAGATACGAGAGATGAATAAAACAAGCTAGCTGTCAGGATTGCATTACCGCCTTATTTAATACCCTCGGAGGAGAATGAGATGATATGTTATGTGTCTGCTGAGCTGTGGGGCTTGTCTTTATTTGTGTGGTATCTTATGAGGTGGTTATTGCCTTGTAGAGTGGATGCTACTTGATAGAGTTATATGAAAATTGATATTGTGATTTTTTTTCAGGAATCTTCGGAGTTATCAACAAACCGTCTCTAAATATTGGTTTTACAAAATTTATATTTAGTTTTTTCAAGATATTCAGGGACACGTACAATTTTAACAGATACTGATGCATATCAGTTTGCATATAAAATTATAATTATGGAGCGACTGCCTATCTGACTTTCACTAGGTACGAGTACCTACTCCAGCCTTAAATATTATGTTATTCCTTGAAATACTACTAACATGATTTTGTTTTTTTTGGTGTGTCGCATTTTTACTTTAGCCTCTAGGAGTATCAAAGCCAACGTTGAAGTCACCGTCAAAGTCACAGTCAAAGCCTACGCCGATGCTTTGGTGAGATGTCGAATGACACATATTATTATCATAGTACGACTACTATAAGGCTTGCTGTTTTTTTATTTTATTTTGAAGCTTTACCTTTTATATATTTGACGGAGGTTCGAGCGGCTGAGACACCACGTGTCGCAGTTTTTCCGTTATCAGTTGGTCCTCCATTATGGGCGTGTTGGTGCAGGTAGTTGAAAAATAATATTCACAAAATAATAACTCACTTTGTTTAACTTTTAATGTTTCAACAAAATTTCACCAAAATAACTAATGATTACAATAATAATTACTGATTAAATAACGGAGAGAAAAACTTTAGAGCCAATGGGTTTGTGCATGTAGCTCGGCTGACGGTCGCATCAAAAGTGCGCGTCACCGCCGCCATGACACAACTCCATTCGGTGCTACCCGCTCTAAATTAAAAGTACCAATAAAGAAATAATTCTTACACCACAGAGTAAAAATAATCGATTACAACTTATAAAAAATGTACAAATAAATCAACTAAATTATCGCGCGCCGTCATATTCAATAACATTTGATTCAGTTTAAAAAATATATAATGTATCTTGACAACCAACTTATTGCTAATGAAAAGTGACGTGGTATGCTCCCACGGATGTATTGCAACCTACATCTTTCTAAACTTGGCAAGTTTTTGTTTGAAACGAGTTTGAAAACTTCAAATAGATAATATTCTGTGATAATATTTAATAGACTCATTGAACTGCTGCAACGGTAATAAGAGGTTTAATTTTAGAACAAAGTCTAAGGTCCAAGTTCAAGTCTATCAGCAATGCTTGCATGACAATGTGAGAGATGTATAAACGGGCGCGCCAAAGTTCACCTAAAATTTAAACTCCGATCATTGGAAGCCCGAAAATTGTATTCCTAACATTTTTAATCCTAATAATCACAACTCCTAATTGCACTGTCACTAATTTTCATAATTCCGAATCATTCGACTTCATAATATCAGTAGCAATAAACATCTATTGTACTATTATTTGTTTTCCTATATTTTCTCAACATAACCTTCTTTTACACTATTATTCAAAGTCATATCTTTTTTGTTTAGATTTCTTTTTATTTTGTTTCATTTTGTTGGCATTTTTTCATAGTGCCCCCAAGACGACACTGACCAAACGACTGGGGGCACCCCGACTCGGACAGGTTAGGTTAGAAGGGGATGGCGGGGTCTGAAAGACCCCGCCATCCCCTTCGTGGTTATTTTTTTTTAAACCACCCAGAAGTAGGAGCACCGCGAAGCGGTGCTTCGTCGACTTTTCTGACTAACTAAAAATATTATCGTAATAATGTTTAGGGATAAAAACGTTATGATAAAAAACAGTAGGAGTTAAAATATAATTACAATAACGATATTATTGATAACAATTTTCGGAAACATGAGTGTTATGAACATCGCCGGTAGCACTACAAAAAGTATGAATGAAAACTTTAGGATGAAAAATTTTAGGAAGAGTGATCATTCGGATTACAAATCGTTAGGAAGAACAATTTCGGGTAAACAACTTTAGGTGAGGAGATGTGCCTGATGGCAATATTCCCACTGCCGGCAATATTCCCAATATTGCCACTGCCGGTAAAATACCAAAATTGCCGGCAACTTTGGCAATATTGCCAAAGTTGCCAGTCAAATAACACCAGTATATTTTATTATTACTGCAGGTGCAGTTTATATTACTGTAGATAATACGTTGCGGCATTAAGTCCGCCTTATAAAAACTACTAAGTTGTTACTCTAAACGGTGATTTACTGATTATGTAAGAATTACCAAAACAAATGCATTAAAATAATGTTATTTTTGTTGATTATTTGTAGTTTTGACAGAGATTTATACTTCCAAATTGTATAGGTACTTATACTCGTTGTTTTTGCATTTTGCATGAAAAACTAGTAGCCCACTCAACGAACAGTTATAGAGGGAAATTCTTGGAACACGATTTTGGACTACGTTACTTTGTTTGAACTAGTTAGGAGGTGAATATAATTATCAAAAGTCCCCGCCACTAGCCCTTGAGCTGTGGGGGAGGGGGGTTTAAAGGTTCCATTTTTTGATTTTTCACTTATAACTCGGAAACCATGCCTCCTAGCGGCATGGTTTGTATGAATAAAACAAAGGCTGAATAAATTTCCTATAAGTTTAATTTAGTAACCATTTCGATATCTTGTATAATTTTCAAAAAACCATATTTACCTTTTTGCATTCGGAAAGTCTTATTTAATATTGCCATAAATCCAGAAAGCAGCAGCAGTCTTTTCAGGCTCTCCCTGTAGTACCTACTCCTCCGTGTATTTTTGTGGGCAACTCACACTTGACCAGAAATTAATACCTACCTATACGAAAATTGTTTACAACAAAAAAGAACTAAAGTTTACAAAGATAGTTTTTCCGCATCTCTTATGGGTGCGGATTTCCTCCTACATAGTACAGTCCTACCTAGTCTGTAAGTACCTAGTATAATTTAAATGAGTTTCTAAGCTAATTTTTACTGCTTCCTCGGTGGGGGAAGACAAGACATATCAAGCTTGATGGTGGTCACCGTATTTAAGAACTACTTATACCTGGTGGACATTGAGAGATACCCGAAGGGGTCTCTCTCAATGTCCGTGGGCCTCCATATAAAGATCTGGAGGCCCATATCACCTCAAGATGCAGCATGCTGGCTCTGTTCATCGCAGGTGGTGAAGGGAGGGTCTGAATCAACTGCTACTGCTTTCTGGATCTATGGCGATATCAAATACAACTTTCCAAATGCGCGAAACTAAAAATGTTTTTTTCCCTAAATTACAGACTTTCAAAAGCGGATACCTCGAAAACTATGAAAGCTCGAAAACTCACAAGATATTGAAATTCTTACTGAGTAACACTTACGGAAAATTGATTTAATTTTTTATTTTGTTCACACACGCTATGCTGCTAGAACGCATGGTTTTCCGAGATGTAAGCGAAACACCAAAAAATGGTACAGTCAGCATCAAAAGTTGCTGAACACATTCAGATTTTCAAAATCGCTGTATACCGTATTATTACGTATTAATAGGGTGTACAGCGATTTTGAAAATCTGGATGTGGTCAGCAACTTTCGATGCTGACTGTACCTTCAACCCCCCCCCCCCCCCCAGAGCTCATGGTTTTGATGTGTTCACCTCCTAACTAGTCCAAACAAAGTTACGTTGTAAAAAATGTGTTTCTAGAATTTCCCTCTATGCTTTGAGCATTCGTTGACTAGATTAAACTACAACATTAAAATAAATTATTCGAATTTATGCCTTTTTATTCAATATTTATTCAATATACAATGATCGTCAATTCTTATCTTAAAATGTATGTGTAATTTCTTATATTCACAGTCGTGTGCGGCAACAATGGGCAATATTGCCGGTAAAATACCGGGAATATTGCCAAAATTGCCGGCAATTTTGGCAATTTTACAAAAAAAAAATTTTTTTTGTATATAATGTATACCATGATCTGTAAATGCTAATTTTAAGTGTGTTACATAGTTTTCGCACTCAATTTGACTTAAAATTAAGCAATATTCCCAAATATTTCCACTCCCGGCAATATTGCCGGCAATATTTCCACCTATATTCCCACCTTGGGCAATATTGCCGGCAACGGCACATCTCTAGGTGAGCCAATATGGACCCTGTATAAACATTATAATAATATGAACAGTCTTATAAGAAAAATAAAAGCGAAAGTGGTTTGAAAGATATAAGAAGGAATTCGTTCGACTAATGCTTTCATTTAAAATTATTCGAATTCAGATAAATGAAAGTTAATAAAATCAAGTCTAGAGATTTTTATATCTGAGACTAGCATCAAACTGTAGACATTTTAGGTATTAAGAAGAAAAGTTTTAAAACTAGGTAAGTATTTAGTTGATAAAAAGTTTTTTTATCAACTAAATACTTTACCTACCATAGGTACGCTGTACAAGCACCATAAAAGAAAATCGAAATCAGCCTGAAAGCAAAAGATCCTACCATCCAGCTTTATAGGCTGTAATACGTCTTCCCATAAGCAGCAAACGATCTTGCACAAATAAATGCATGGCGGTGTGAACACCATAAAACTTCGCCTACTTACAGCTCCCCTCGTTTGGCGAAATTGAGCGGGTTCCCCCATAGATAACACTCCATTCCCTCGAGGTGCGATTTACAATGCAGATCGTAATTGGGGCACGGGAAATTGGTCGTTAGCTGTCTATCATTAAGGTCTCTGGTGAGCGCAGCGTGGTATTTGTGGACACTGGTGCTGCATTAATGTCGTCATGTGTATAAGAAACTCGTTGCAATATTGATTACTTGTGACGAACATCGCACTTACGAGCCGAATATTGAACAGTTTCTACAAAAACTTCTTCATCTTTGAATCTTATTTAATGTAGGTAATGAAGTTCCAAGACATTAATTTTCAAGTAGGTACTTAGTATGAGAATAAAGTGTAATATTCTGAAATGATTATCGATATTTCTGACGAAGCTACTGAGGTATCCCGACCGCCAATAGTCTAGGTATCATGGCCTGAATTATTCCATGTTTGTTTAGTTCACGCAGCCTCGACTCCTCGACTCAGCTCCCTCGAGAGGTGCACGAGGGTTCGTAATCTAGGATTTCTTTTTCATTTACTTTATTTTGTTGTAATCTAACGTTACGAGTTCTTCGCAGTTAAATCTCTACGTGAGATACAATTCATCTGCATTTCTTTAGCGAAAATTACATTTTTCCTAAAAGGGAATTCGTTTAATACCATCGAAGCCAATTTTGGGAAAACTGTTTATCTATTTCAAGATAGATTTTCGGAATTTTTGTTTAGTCTGGGAAATAATGGATGAAGGAAATTAATAGTTGTCCGAAGGAGTAAGTAGTAAGTATTGTAAAGGAATAAAAGCAAAAATGTTTGGTGAAGTCAAAGAGTCTTCTTGTAGCAGGTAAATTATTTGAGGGTCGAGGTCTACTACAACGTGTATAATGATTTTTTTTTCGGAAGTAGATTGCTTTGTTTTTCTTTTACATTTTTTTTTTATTTTACCTGTTTTATTTTAGACATTCAACAAAATCTCCGTTTAATCGTCGTTTTTGAAAATTTACAATCCAAGTTGCAAAAACAGTTCCATGCGGTTAAATACTAAAACATTTTCCGAAATGTAACGAACACTTGTCTTTTCTAAAATCCACATCAAAATCGGTTCAGCCAAACGCAAGATAATCGCGGACAACATAAAGGTCGAACTGAGAACCTACTTTTTTTAAGTCGGTTAACTAAAACAGAACATCATTATTTTATTCTGTATCAAAATGTAAAAACAAACATTGAAATAAAATTCGTAGCAAGTGGCGCATGAAAAAGTATGTTTATGTATGAAAATATAATAACAATTTTCCATTCCAATAACATAGTGTGCTAAAAAAATGGTAAACTTGTTTTGAAAAGAAAATATTCTATTAACTATGGCATGCAAAGTCACGTACATTCATGAACTCTCCTTAATATGAAAAACTTACGACTCTGCTGTCTGCTGACTCCCCGGGGTACCTACCGTAAACGTGATATATCAAGTAAAGACAGAACAATGTATGTAGTAATTATTCAAATGCTTATTTTATGGTAATAGTTCTGCGAAAACGCACCAGTTGCTTTAAAATATGACACTGGACGACTAAAACGTATGATATAAGCTTCGGTCACACACAGCGACTGCTCGCCGCCCGCCGCCGCGGTTTGAATTAAGCATGATCAATTTTTCGATTAGTCCCTGTATGTGATTGAAGCGTTTGCTTACCTTGTATCTAGTTTTAAGCCTTCAATGAAATAATTCTATTCTTCTTTGCTAAATTCAAAGCATTCTTAAAATATTTTAGGCACAAACAAAAACAAAATTCGTCATAATTTGATCGTTCGACCTTTGAGCAACGACTAAGAATTTTAATACTGAAATTCTAATTACATTTTTCACGCAATTATACAATCTTCTCCTTTGAAGGTTTCAAAGCGTTGGTGGTTAAAATAATTAAGTTTATTGCGTTTATACCTAATGGAAGACAGTGAACTACAAAGACATGAATTTGTTCATTAAATATTTTATTTTATTAAATCAATTTTATAAATTTTAGACTTTATGTACGTGAACCGATGTCACTCAAACCCTGCTTGTAGGGAATAGTTCAACTTATACTACACTTATGGGTAATACATAGATAATACAATACATGTATGTTTGTTGCACTCAACTCCCTCACATTTTATTCCAGAAAATATTTGATTTCTTTCATCTAATGTTGTTTATTTATTTGGCAAGGCCTTTTGGCATTAGCTTTCAAGTTAAATGTGTTACTCCTTTCAGTGCAGCGATGCGTACAATAAATAAATACTAGAAGAAACAACACGTACTTTAATGGCGAAGGAAAAATACATCTTAGGAGTTAGTTTAGCTTCGATTTTGAACCATAACTACGTTAAAAAAATGTTTTTAATGCTTTTTTGTTTGAACTGATTCATAAAGTTAGTCATATCGTTTTGATAAAACATGACGCAGACGCAATAACAGTGACAAGTTTACGATCTTTAGTACAATTTTCTTTACATAATTATAAAATAACTTCGGAATGTAATTTGCTCTACATTGCAGAAACATGTTTCGCTGCGGTCGCGTCTCCGCTGTTGTGTGCAAGAGAATACATTTTGCGTTTTTCGTTTTTGTCCTAAATCAGCGCGGTATAAAACGAGAGTATAATAGAAGCAGTTGTTTGTTTGCGCGCATAAATCAGCAACTTTGTGCTCTGTGATCGTGCAGACGCCTCCCCGTCCCGCTCCGCGCACCGTGTGCACGAGTGAGCGGCTCGGTGCACTATTTGTAACTCACTTTTATTAATCACATCTTTTATGCGTAATTAAACATCAAAAGCGTTTTGCTGACATCTGTAGTGTACTCTCAAAAAAAACCGTGTCCGTGTCCTACAAAATAATATTTTTGTTAATATTGTTTACCGTTCGAAAAGGATAAGTTATTAATTTATCGTAATTAGTACCAAAGTGTATTCATTTTCTTGAGCTGGGAGGTACTTGACATTATCTTATCAACAAATAAATTAAAGATGTCAACATCTGCGCCTTATCCTAAAATTAATTGTAAAATATACATTTTAATACATAAAGAACATAGAGTACGCAAGAAAGCACTAAATTGATTTGTGCATGCAGAAGGTCGACGCACAAAAAAGCGAGTGCCATGCAGTCGCGAATGTGCGCTATTTGTTTTGCGATATTTGTCTATGTGTGCGTGTGTTTTCCCTCGTTGCATGAAGTTGGCTTTCTGTATGTATCTATTCTTTGGCAAAAGCCTGTGCTACGTTAAAATTGAATTTAATCCTCGCCTGAATTCCGAGCCAGTGCTAGAGCTGTGACCACAAGCCGAACATGCGACCGACGCCTTCCGAACGAAACCCGACCAATTACGTGATCAAAAAGTGTCCCAACCACGTATTATTAGATGGCAATTTGTTGCACAATTACAACGGATTTGATGTAGCTTTTGCAGCGAAATTGTAAATGTACTAGTGTACACATAAATATACATTTCAGTAATCTAATATAATTGGTCAAAAAATGTGCCGTTTATTAACGGGTGTCGCACTATTGACAACTTAACCAGTTAACATCCAATTATCAGTTAACATTTTAAATCTATCTAATGTATGAAATAATACACTTATTTATCATCTCAGCGTCGCAATATAAACGTTTGACAATTTTACTTTGACTTTTGCATTTCTCGAAAAATTGATTATTTTTGTACACAATAAAGAATTATTTATATATATTAAGAAAAGAATTATTATATATATATATATATATATAGTATATAATAGTATATATAATAAAAGTTTACAGAATATATATGATAAAACAAAATATACTTTTAAATTATCTCTCGTAGTCGGTCCCCGTATCTGATGTTTGTGGTCAGCTTAGGAGTCACATAAGAAAGCGAATGATCGCTTTCCAACGCTTACAGTCTTGTGCATAACCAGCTTTTAGAATTTAGAGAAAAAATTTACCGGAGGCTTTATCACGAGTTTTCACAATCAGTGAAGTAAACGAGGACTTTGGCGTTGGACAAATTTCTTCAAAATTAATTTCCAAACAATTTATGCCGTAACACTGCCGCTAGGCTACGCTAGGGCACTAGCACGAAATCTACATAGTCTCGTCTGATCGGTTTGTCGTGTTGGAAAATGACCGCACGATCGTCTAAACCAAAACTCATCATTTCATTAAGAAAACACTGCTAGGTACCATGTTCTTTGATAAAATAATTAAATGTATAATTGCTTTCCAGGTAAAATTACTCGATTATGACGTAAATCTGAGATTACGAGTTCAACAAAGAAAATCTCTAACAAAGAAACAAGACCAAGTTCCAAGAAACACTAGATTTTAGAAGTAATTAATTAAATTCCTTCAAACCTTAATGAGTCTTGCTAAATACAAGTTTCCACCAGCCTGTCTGGCAAGTCCCTTTAGTGAAAAGCTTGAAGTAATCCAAATTATCCGTCATTACGTTCGGCAACAATAGACGCCACCACAAAAGCGCGGAGTTATTGTTTAGCAAAGTTTTCTATTATTGGGAAACTAAAGACTCTTCGAACAATCTCTTATTAATTACATTGAGAATCAAATATTGTTAACATTTGTCTGTCAGCGTGACTCAATTTGTGTTCACAAAGGATTCATCAATATTTTTTTTCTTGTCAGACAAATCATAAGGGACCATTACACCACAACCATCACATTTTCTTTTAATTATACCATAATTCATAAAATCGTGACACAAATAACGCATGTTTTCTTTTAATAAAAATGAAACTGGGCGTAATTTATTATTGTTACTTGATTTGCATTACTAGAAAAATTAATGTTCAGCAATTTTGTTAGACCGATGGTAGTAGGGAAGTAATGAAAGACTTCTGGGAAACACAGGTATAAATATAGGTGTACACGGAACACGCACATCTTGTACTAAAACCGAAACCACTGGCTTTTTTGGTACATGGCTATTTATGTCTAACTGTGAACATTATGACACGTTTTGAAGGACAAAAACTTCTGTTAAAATCAAAGAGAGTTAACTACGAAAATTGTTAAGTTTAAAATAAGTTACGGTGTTTTGTGATATTTCAATGACAGCCACATCCTTAAAATTTAAATGAAGTAATTTTGGTGATGCCTTGTGTTATAGCCAATAGATTCATAGAATTTCGTTTCACATACAATTTTACTCTTATACCACTTCATAGCAAAATCAATACGCATCGTAATCACTCACAGAAACAATTCAATGAATTTTATAATCAAATTTTTCTATTCAACAAATTAATTAACATAAGTTCCTCTTAAAATTGAAATTTCATAGATTTTCGTTTAAGTTCATTCGAGTTAAAGGTCGATAATACAATAATAAAATAAAAATACAAAGACCAAACATTTTTCATCTCATAGGTAAATAAAATGAAACATTTTCTGCGAAACGAAATTCTATGAAATTTCTGTCCACAAAGCGTGAATACACCACCAATTTTAAATGCCTCTTCTAAAAGGTGTCAAGAAGTCGTGCTCCGTCTTCTAAATTCATTTGAGTTTGGTCCAAACTTACAAGTTAATTATTTTGTTCATCCCAAGTCACGCCCACCTCAGCCGGTAGCTTGTCGCAACGAATAGTAACTGTTTTCGACACAATCGCTCGTTAGCAACTACAAACAATGGAGACGCGTGGTTATGAGCCGCCGCGCCGTGCGATACGGGAACAGGTGGCCAGTAATAACCTATTAACTCACAAATACAGCAGGCAGTGGCGATATTAATACGACTCAATACAAAGGTTTTATATCAGTTGATATATTAACGTCGAGTGTATTTTATACGAACTTGCCATGTAATGATGTTCTTCAAAGAGGTGTGAGTAGCGTGTGCGTCTATGATGCACAGCATGACTTTTCATGTTTTTGTGACGGAAAGTACCTATACGGGAACTTTGTCTTTTATTTTTCATACACTAAACGCCGTTAATACTTCAAGTACACTATAAGTTATAAAAGCAAGAAGTAAATGTAAAGATCGTCTGAGCTTTATGTTTTGTAATTGCAATTAGCCAGGTTGGCTTGTAAAGAGTAAAATAATAAATAAAACTATTTTACACGAATAGGCTAACTTTGTTGTAGTAAAGTCACTACTTAAATAAAAATCCTTTGAACATTTCCACAGCGAGTGGAGTGTACTCTGTCTTTTTATTATTATCTACATCTGTGGAGACCAGTGACTGGAATATTCATTTCAACTCATTTCAATAACGTATCGATTTTATGCAATTTAGTTAGCAGTACATTCGTTTTTATGTAAGTAAATTCAAATTATGTATATTTCTCTTTTATCAAGTACCTAACCCGACATAATTTATCATTAGGAATCTCTGAGTTTGCGTGTGTGATAACACCAGCTGCGCCAGTAAACACAAACGTGGACGTTAGCGTCGGTGCTTAACCAGAGACGCTAAACTTATTACGACAACGAGGCTGGAGTTTATCTGCGGAGCGCTTGTAACTGCGAGGCAGAGGTCGCAGTGACGTCACGCCGCTCCGCTGTCATTGTTCGCAAGTTGTCGGCTCTGCCTACGGCACTCGCGCCAGTTTCACCCAGTTCCATTCAACGCAATCCAGTTCGAACCGGCTCACGGCGCCCCCGACCAGTTAATTTAAGTTGCCGCGGTCTTTGAGTAATTGGTTCAGCGTTTACTCATTCATACGGGGGTCTATTTGCTCAAATGGAGTGCTGCAGGCTTTGTGTGCCGCTGACGTGCTTAACAATTGCCTGGATAATATTAAATTAAGCTGCCAATTAAGATTTTCTGCTCGTCTCGCTGCACCGCGCATTTTCTATGCGACAAAGTGAAGCCAAATGAATAGAAAGAGTTGTAGGTACGTAAGTCCTCTAATAATTGATATAAATCTAAGTTTGTAATGGTAATTGAAGAAATGTGCTGAGTTTCTACGATGCGTTGCATTTTCATTCTATACAGGTTTAAAAAAGGATTCTTTAAAATTTGAAATAGGTATGTGTGGTCTTTTTTTTTTTTTTTTTTTTTTTAGCGTGGTAAAATCATCAAATGAGTTCTCCAACCCCGGGCAGGGCGGGAGGGACTGTCAGACTTTTACTGACTAAAATCCACGGTGTCCTTCAATAGCCCTTTCTGTTCCAGGGTCACGGTAAGGAAATAATCCCGCGACCCCGGCAGGCTTTGGCCCTCTGAGAGGGGGGCCCCGTCATTATGCTGACGCTCTTTGAGGCGCGCGTGGGACACAACGCGCCGTCGACCCGGGCATGGTCCTTGGTCGGGCAGCGAGTTGCCCTTTACTCGCTGCCCGCATGCCCGCGCCTACGGTGGCCGGAGATCATCTAGCGACGTCCGTCGCCGTGGGCGTCTACTACCGCGGATGGGGCGGAGGGAGGACTCTGTCCTCTCTCGCTCGCGGCCCGCCTCCTCCTTCACGAGCATTACTGCCTCGCAGAAGGAGGCGACCGCTTCCCACTCCGTCTCGCCCCGCAGCATGGCCGCGACCAATGCTGGGCGCGAGAGGTCTCCGCCTATCGCAGCCGTGAGGACACGTCGGTGCTCTGCCCAAGCTGGGCAGTCTTGCACCGTATGCTCCACCGTGTCCTCCGGGCGATCTTCGCAGTGGTGACACCCAGGCGTCTCCTCCTTTCGCATCAGACACAGGTACCTACCTACCTACACTGTCCTCACCACCTCAACAAGGACCCGATTCCAGCCAGAAACAAAAAGAAACTGTTAAAATAAAGAAACAGCCCACACCACCACCAATAGTTGTGGAAAATGTTAAGAACTACCAAGAGTTTTACGATCTTCTCTCAGGTAATCTAACGAAAGACTCGTTCATTACGAAAATGATGAGTGGACAAAAAGTTAAAATTAACTGTTTTACTGATGACTCATACAGATCCATCACGAAGCTTTTGTTACAGAATAACTGCTTATGGTACTCGTATGAGAATAAACAAGATAGACCAATCAGGGTGATGGCAAAAAACCTTCATTCTTCCTGCCTGCCAAATAGAATAGTAGAAGACCTAACAAATCAGGGATATAAAATAGAAGATGCTGTCAACAAACTGAGTTGGAAGAGCAAAGAGCCCCTCAGTATGTTTATGCTCTCATTCCAAAAAGATGAAGACACTAAGAAAATCTACGGAATCAAATCCATACTGGGCTGTAAAGTAGATATACAGCCGTTAAAAACGTCAAAGTTAATTCCACAATGCAAAAGGTGTCAAGCATAATTATGGCCACACACAGAAATACTGTTCCAAAGAACCCCGATGTGTGAAGTGTACAGGCAAGCACCTAACCAGAGACTGTAATAAACCAACAGAAGCAAAGCCAAAATGTGTTCACTGTGGTGAACCCCACCCGGCTAACTATAGGGGATGCATTGTAGCTAAGGAACTACAAAACATCAAAAATAAAAATACCAGAAAGAATGTGCCGATACCAAACTCTCAGGGCCCAAGTACAAACAAAGACAAAATACCTAGTGTCACCAAGCTGGCTACTAAAAGTGTTTCGTATGCACAAATGACAAAAGGAGTCCAACTGTTGCCACAGTCACATATGAAACCAATGAGCCCTAACATGGATGAAAAGATTAATACAATTATAAATCTTTTGACCACGTTCGACGAAAGATTGAAAAAACTTGAAAGTAGCACTAAAACAGCTACCAAACAAAAATGGAATATACATGGCTAATTTACTTAGGATTATGGCATGGAATGCGAATGGACTGCTGAAACATCAAAATGAACTTACGGCAGTCCTAAACATGGAAAGTATTGATGTGTGCCTAATATCGGAGTCACATTTCACTAAAGAATCTCATATCCAAATTAAAGGGTATAAAGTATACCATGCATTGCATCCCAGTAACACACCAAGAGGTGGTAGTGCTGTCATTATAAAAGAGAATATTTTTCACTATGAAAAACTGAAATATGAAGAAGAAGAAATACAAGCAGTGGCTGTCTGTGTCAAAACGAAATATTGTCTTGTCACCATTTCAGCCATATACTGCCCACCTAGATATCCACTAAAAACAGATGAGTATACGAATTTTCTAAACCGTCTTGGAAACAGATTTATATTGGGAGGCGACTTTAATGCTAAAAATACATTTTGGGGATCTAGACTGACAACAACCAAAGGAAAAGAGCTACTGTGCGCGATTGAAGAAACACAATGCAAAACTCTATCAACAGGTAAGCCTACTTATTGGCCTACTGACCCAAAAAAGATTCCTGATCTCATAGACTTTTTTATTTACAAAAACTTGTCACCTAATCTTCTCCACATTAAAGAAGGATATGATATGAGCTCAGATCACTCACCTATATTACTTACTCTTAGTGAGTCTTTCTTGCTGAAAGAAACTTACCCCACATTGGTAAATAAGAACACTGATTGGGCAAGCTTTAAAATAGACTTGGACTCTGTAATAGATTTAAAAGTTCCACTAAAGAAGCCAGAAGATCTTGATCGGGATATAAGTCAGTTTATAACACAAATACAACAATGCGCCTGGAAAAACACGCCTACCCTTAAGAAGAAAAACAGACTTACCTACTATCCAGCAGAAATTACAAAACTCATAGCTGAAAAGAGGCGACAGAGACGAATATGGCAACAAACAAGATTTCCACAAGATAAAAGGATTCTGAACAACCTTACAAAACAACTAAGTAGTGCAATTCAGAAATTCAAAAATGAATCAATGAGCAGTTATCTAAAACAACTAACTAGCAATCGGACGACAGATTACTCTCTGTGGAAATGTACAAAAAGTTTAAAAAAGCCAATTATGCATATTCCCCCTATCAAAGATACTAACGGGCGGTGGGCAATAAGCAACGAGCAAAAAGCTATTAGGTTTGCACAACATCTGGAACTCATTTTCAAGCCAAATAAAGAACACGAAGACAGCGTCTTGTTAGATGAAACAACAAATAATGATGAGCAAGAAATAAAATTCGTAACACCTAGAGAAGTGTACAATGAAATCAAGCGTCTTAGACTAAACAAATCACCTGGCTTCGATCTTATTACTGGAGAAGTTCTTAAAAACCTCCCACGTAAGGCCATCGTAAAACTTACGACTCTTATCAATGCAACGTTCAGGCTTAAGTCTGTACCTGACTTGTGGAAAGTTGCCGAAGTTATAATGATACCAAAGCCTGGTAAACCACCCCATGAAACGACATCATATAGACCGATCTCACTGCTACCGATCATGTCAAAATTATTTGAAAAGCTTCTCTTGAAACGGCTAAAACCCATCATAGAAGAAAGAAACTTGATCCCTGACTACCAATTTGGATTCAGGGAAAAACATTCAACAATAGACTAAGTACACAGGATTACCAACATTATACAAAAGGCTTTAGAAGAAAACAAAGTTTGCTCAACGGTCTTCCTCGACGTAGCGCAAGCATTCGATAAGGTATGGCACAAAGGCCTTATTAACAAACTAAAAAATATGCTCCCTAAACAGTTTGCTGACATCTTAGAGTCTTACCTATCACATCGCATGTTCAGAGTAAGACAAGATGATGCATATTCGGAACTCAAACCGATAAAAGCTGGAGTACCGCAAGGAAGTGTACTAGGTCCCGTCTTGTACTTATTGTACACTTGCGATATTCCTGAATTAGAAAATAATACCATTGCCACATTTGCAGACGACACAGCTATAATGGCCACAGGTGTCACTCAAAAAGAAGCAGTGAAAAAAGTTCAAGCAGCCGTCAATATCATCTTTGACTGGACAAAAAAATGGCGTGTGAAACTTAACGAATCAAAATCTGTTCACATAGACTTCACAAACAAAAAGCCAAATTATCATCCGATAAACATAAACGGTCATGTCATACCGTACGAAAATACAGCCAAATACTTAGGCATGACATTAGACGCAAAGCTTCGCTGGAAAGCTCATGTTAAAAAGAAACGCGGCGAACAAGAGCTTCGCTACAAGTCCATGTACTGGCTGATAGGAAAAAATTCTTCGCTGTCAGTACACAACAAAATACTTTTGTACAAACAAGTCCTCATGCCTGTATGGACTTATGGTATTCAGCTTTGGGGCTGTACCAAACAAAGCAACATCAAAATTATACAGCGTTTTCAAAACAAAGTACTCAGAGGAATCGTCAATGCGCCCTGGTACATTCGAAATGACGACCTTCATCGGGACCTGAAAGTAGACCTCGTCATAGATATAATTAAAAAGAACGCCGAAGCTCATGAACGAAGGCTTCACCATCATGTGAACGCCGAGGCTATCCAGCTCCTCGACAACACGGACATAGTGAGAAGACTAAAAAGGACAAAACCTTTCGAGTTAATTTAGTGAAGTGTTAGTGTAATGTAGTGAAGTGAGTGCTACCCATAAAGAACACAAGAACAAAGTGTCTTCCCCTTAATAGAGACAATAAGAAAAGTGTTAATGGACACATTCTTAGGAATAGTCTCCCTAGCAAATTAAGTCAAAATAGAATTACTCATTAGCTTTAGTATTAAGCTAGATTGTATTTTTATGATGTAACCTTATTAGGACACATCATATAACAAAAAAAAAAAAGACACAGGTACCTCCCGAAACTTCCGTGTCCGGTGAGGACCTGCGTCAAGCGGTAGGTCAGGACGCCATGACTTCTCTCCAGCCACTCCTCAAAGAGGGGTCTTACCGCCGCAATTGCGGCGTGCCCGAGGTATGTGTGGTCTAGTAAAAATTTAAGTAGAATGCAATTCCAATCCTTGTTAAAATACGTCAGAGGTGTTGGTCAAATATGGCGGCGGAGAAGGACCTGAATGAGCATGGTGGACGCGGTGCGGCGGCGGACGAGCGAGTGTTGTTCCACAAAGAACGAGACTTATTGTAATCAGACAGCGGAAATAAAACCGTCCGAGACGTACCGTAATGAACGACGGATAGAACAACGTTTAATATTTCCAAAACAAATTGACCAATAAAACAAAAAGTTGCGAAGTCTTGATTTCCTCGGAGCTTGAACTTGTTCAAAGTTCCAATTGTAGTCGGATTGTTTTTTAAAGTATTCCGCGAGTCCGTCCCGAGGGGGTTCGCGGGGGTGAGGCACGACGAGGTGCAGGGAGGGCGGCTACCGCGAGGCAAGGAGGCGTTCGTTTCACTCAATAAAAAACCGTGCGGCGATGGTTACGGCAACGTTTTCATTCGCTAATCTCCGGCCGCGTACTAATCCTCCGTGAGTCGTGACGGACAGGCTCATGTTTATTTTATTCCCTTTCGAAATTTATTTAAGCCAAAAGGAATTCGGTTCGGACAGGAGCTAAGTTTTTAATAGAATTTGCAAAGTTTAAATAAGTTAATGTTATTGTTGGAGTAACTGACGTCGCGCCATTACTCTGTCAATATAAGATCATTCTCTTGAATTAGTAACGAAATCTTCTTAGAGAAACTTTTATTTTTACCCTGATTTATAGATTATTTATAGAAAACATTCAATAATCTAAATATATTTTTTAACTGTATTTGAAAGAGATGCCTGAATTCCTCCTTATATGGACATATTTTATGAAGCATGAAAGCTGCAAACAAGCAATACAAAATGATCCTGGCAAAATTTCTCAGTTCTAATAACATCTTTTAATTACATTTCTAACAAGCTGGAAGTGTCCCAAATAGCTTCACTTCCGATATTATCAATCTGGTGACAGAGCGGCCTCCCGCTAACGACCACCGCTCAGTGGTAGAAGGTCGGAAGTCGCAGTTCTCTTGAGCGATCGAACAAGACGCAGGGAATGCAATATCGTGAAGGTAAATATAGATTCTTCGATAAACCAATGTTCGTAGTTCGTACATACAACATTTTTCGTTGGATCACACAAGTAAATAACTCAGTATATGCCAACAAATTGAGATTTTCTGGTAGATGAAAACTGACCATACATTAAAAATTCGTTTAATTCATAATATTATTTTATGTTAACGTTATATTGTTAACATAATTATTTCATGTTTTTGAAGAGATGGCGCAAAGTTTCGTCACTATTGGGTATTTATTTTTAGCGATAAACAATCGATAACAAAATCCATGTGCATTAGAAGAAGAAAAAAAAGTTCAGTTCAAGTTCAGTTTTTTTTTTAAACGTTGCCCCCTTTAGGAATTTCTCGTGTCGTGGGTGCGTTTACAAACACATACACAAACGCACACACCCGGAACAACTACTTGTAGATCATACAAATTTGCTCCGTGCTGCAACCTAACCCGCGACATGCAGCGCAGCAGTCCAATCGCTCAGCCACTGTGCTAGCCGTGCGTGTGTGTTGAGATAGGGAAATTTTTAGCTTATTGTGTACACGGGCGATGTTATTACCGGTGCTACGGATTACAAAATTCTAGTACACTTGTAAAGGTGCGTACAGACTACTGATATTGCGAATATTCGCATTCGCATTCGCAAATATTCGCAAGTTTTATGATATTCTCATTCGCATTCGCATCCGCATAAATCGGTGCGAATGTTTGCGAATATATTATAACACTATTTTTTAATTTACTTCTATGATTTGAATATGGAAACTGCATGTAACGGTAATAGTCTTGAAGTAGACAACTAAATTGAACCATTTCTGTTAGTCCGGTTGTATTAAAATATTAACAAAGTCGCAACAAAAATGACAAAATTCCTGTTTTTCGTTATAAAATCATCAAATGAGTCCTATCACCCAGTTATATTAAAAATCTACTACATAATTTTGCATATATGAGAATAAAGAGAAAAACAAAAAAAAAATTAATTATTTTTATAAGTCGTGACACTCGTGACATTCATTCAACTATATGGACTTGGCCAATGTTTGGTTTAAATATGTCTGTCATGAAATGTCAAACCTATCTATCATTTTGCATGCGTTTTAATGAAAAGTCAATATTCGCATTCGCATTCGCGAATATTGAAATTGAATATTCGCATCCACATTCGCATTCGCGAATGTCAAAAATTAGACATTCGCAACATCACTAGTACAGACCATGTAACAATGTTATATAACACTACAAATGTATGTAAAATGTTATACATATAACAATGTTATATAACATGTTATGTTACATAGTCTGTACGCACCGTAAGAAAATTATGTATTTGACAAGAATTTGGGTTGAATATTTAAACAAAAAAGGGTAAAATAAAAAACTTTTTCAAAAAAGTAACCGACTTCAAAAGCAACCACAACAAAAAAGGATAAAATAACATACTTACATCATAACTTTTCTGTCGGAAGTCGGTGGCAAAAATGTCAATGAAATAAAAAACAAAGCCACCGACTTCCGAAATAAAAGTATTGATATAGGTTATTTTATCATTTATGTTGTGGTTGCTTTTGAAGTCGGTTACTTTTTTCAATATTCTAACTGACGAATCATCAGTTTATTTATTCAGAAAAATACCCTATTCAATAATAATTATGCATTTCTATTATATTTCACAAAGGGAAAAACTCATTCATTGAATTTGTTTGTCACAAAATTCATTCATTGAATTTGTTGAAAAGTTGTGGCAAGTAAAATAAAAAATTACAAAATCTTTAAAATGTAATCAATTGATCCACGAATGAAGGTATCTGTCGGCTAATAATCCGTATGTAAAATTTTGATCGACGAACAGTCCAATGATGAATTAGCTGGTGATGGTTGCTGAATCTGACTCCTGAGTAGGTATCCCGTTGTATGAAGAAGTATCCTGCCAGAAATTTAAATATTTGTGCATTTTAATATGATAGACTCACCGACCCTGCACTCAAAATATTACTACGATTTTGTAGGGCTTAGTTATTGTTATCATTCTGATCATCATCTGCCTAGCCTTTTCCTAAATATATTGGAGTCGGCTTCCCGTCATATCAGATGCAGCTGAATACCAGTATTTTACATGGAGCGATTGCCTATTGCACCTCCATAACCCAGTAACTGGGAAATACGATACCCCATGGTAAGACTGGTTGTCAGACTTATGAGCGTCTACTAAGTAACAACTGTCAAATATCTACAAAATTAAATGACACCCGGGAACAACGGTTTTACGTGCTTTCCGAGGCATGCAGAAAACTTACAATGCCTGTGGGTCTAATTATTTAGTCTATTTTTATAAATATGATAATAAAAAAGAATTAGTTATATTTGTGAATTATAAAGTATCAACATAATTAAAGTCGATATTATAGCAATATCTCTCTCCTTTTATATTTCACTTTCCTCAATCAGCCAAAGGAAATAACATTCATCATCATCAGCCTATAATGTTCCCACTGCTGGGACACAGGCCTCCTCTCTGTGAGAGGGAGTGGGCCACAATCCACCACGCGGGCCCAGCGCGGATTGGTGGATGTCACATGTCTTCGAATTTTTGGTTCTAGGACATGCCGGTTTCCTCACGATGTTTTCCTTCACCGTTTTGAGAGCAGTGGTGATGAAATAAATACACAAAGTAATGCGCCTGGCGGGGTTCGAACCCACGACCTACAACTCGTAAGTCGGGACCGATACCACTGGGCCACCACTGCTCCTATATATAACATTACCGAAGCTATATTAAATTATGGCTGAATTTACATAAGAAGCAAAATAAAATGAAAAATACGTCATTCAATTCACTGCAGGCATCTTATCGGAAAGATATAAATGTACTATCGAACTATTTGAGATCCACGTAATACTAAGGTTATTCCCTCGTATGTCTCTCGCATCTTGTACGTTCTGCTCCACTGCGAGCGCCGAGCGAGCGCGCGAAAGAACTTTCTTCATTGCTTTGTAAAATCGCAACTTGATCTTATCTCCACTATGTATTGATATTTCGTGAATATCCTCCTTTACAAACTCACGCCTGTAGGTTTGTAGCATAATGAACTATGTATTACTTTATTTACAAATAAGAGTACAAGTAATTTTTTTTTATTGAAAATATCCCTCAATTCTGGAAACTGATATTGTGTCAAACAACCACCAAATGAAACGATAATAATATCAGATAAAATTCATGCATTAAAGTTGAAAGTAATTGTCCATTGTTACCTGTGAATATATTTTATCGATCCCGAAAAATTGAAATAGCAGATAACTGAAATATTATGATTGTGATGGTTTTTATAGTGCCCGCAATTACGTAACATTCGAGTAAATTGAAAAGTACTTACAATTCTATTACACTCCTCCTCTCTTACAAATTATAATTTAGACGTAACACGAAGTTCTCAAACAAAATGAACAAATCACGTCTCAGGTTTCGTCAACGGATACAAGGAAGCCACAAATCCTTACAATAACCAATAGCGTAAAAGAAATGTATGAAATTAAATTCCGAAGCGTAGCCATTTGTAAAGTGCCGCAGAGCTACGCGCTACGGATTAGCGGGATGTGCTACGCCGCTACGCCACAGTACTACGTCGCTACGAGACCGCTACGTTGGGCTGCTACGAGACTCTGCAACTTTTTTCGCACATGTAGCACGACCGCCGCGAGCAATTCATCTAGTTTAACAAACTTTTACAGTAAAATGAAAAAAGAAATATAACTGTTTATTGAAATCTTCACAAGTTTATTCGCATGATCTATTTGGTTTATTCTTTGACAGGCTCTACGAAAGTTTGTTTCTGATAAGTTATGCTTTAGTGCCACAGTAATGACAGTAAATTGTATCATTTATTATGAAATTGCGCCGGGAGTCTGACTGACTGTTCTGGATTCAATTCTGTATCAATATTTATCCATAATCGTTATCGGCGAATCGGTGGCATATCAATAAATTTCCAAAATAATTATCGGAGCTCAACAAAGGAAACCCTCGTCGAATCGAGTAATTTTTGTGCCCCCGACAAAAATTCCGATTCTCGTTATTCAAATACGAAACCGGAACACGATTCCGGAACTCATTCGAGGCTCGCGCCGCCACGTCGAAGGCCGCTCAATCGAAAATTGAATTTCAATGTCACGACAGTGCAGATGTAAAAATCGTCTCTTCCTCGGGCAGCGTCGGGAGGCGTCGGGCGCGCTCGGGATCGTTGGGCGGTGCGCGCGCAGCGGGGGTGCGCGGCGTGCGGGGGCGGGGTGCGCGCGCGGTAGGCGCCGGCAGTGTCCCGGGCCGGCCGCGTCCAACGCACGTGTGTCCCGCGATGCAACCCCGCCCCGCGCGCGCCCCCCGCGCCCCCCGCGTCGTGCTGTGACTGTGACCGCAGTGAGTGCTCTGTGTGGACCCGCTCGCTTCCGCGACTGTGGCGCGATGATCGCGCGACTCCGCACGCGCTGAAACGCATGCGATTTGTCGCGACGGATTTCTGTACCTACAGTAAGTTTCAGTGTTGTTTCGCGACTTAAATGCACAGTCGCTCGGACCGAAGATCGTTCGAGTTGTCAAACTTTACATTATTATCTGTAGCTCCATCGGAGCCGAGTGAATCGTTTGAGTGGTGATGAGGATTGTCGCACAAAGCGCTGGTCGTGCTATCTGATCTGAGCGACGCGGGCTATCTCGCATCTCGCGCCGGATCGGGGCCAGTGGAACTCCGGCTAAGCCGCTCTCTAGGTACTGACACAACTCTGCGGAGCTTCCAACTTTCAGCACACTCTTAATCACTGAAAAGTTGATACTTTAAATTGTATTCAACGTGCAGTTCGGTAGTGAACTTTAAATGTTTGTCACTTTATTCATGAATCTCTGAAAGCAAATAACTGAATCAAAGTAAAACCGCGAAGACGTTGTGAAGTGTTGACGGCGGCGGATTAGCATCGCGGGCTCGGCGCTGCATTCATTAGTGCGGCACCGCAACTGTGTCGAGTGCTGCCGCGCCGCGCCGCGTCGCGTTGTGCCCGCGTACAACTTTACGAGCGGTTTAAAGCGAACATTAGCCACCGCGCACTCGGCACAGATAACGCCGGCCTCTGAATAAAACATTCAATCTCCGGGAAAAGCCACTCTATTTGATTAACGTCGTAATTACTCATATAACTCCGCAGACGTCTCGGAACAACCGATCCTTCGCTTCCGAACGTTTATTTCAATATCGTAGGAAACGATCGTCAAACAAAGACGAACACAATATTATTAAAACAAAGTTTAATTAGAATGTCGTCGACAAAAAAAAACATTTATTATAAACTTAGACTCAGACGATCGAATCGCGAGGATCCGACGGGGCATTGAATACGATTATCAAGAATGATAAGCAAGCTAGGGCGACACAAACTGAGCTAAAGAAATGCTTTTTTCATTTCTTGTTTAATCCTCCAACTGAATATGGTACCATTTGAATAGCCGGACATAGTTGTTACCGTATTGCAGGTTGAGGCCATTCGGGCCGTTTGAGGCAACACGCCGGAATCGCTTTACCGAGGGTTGAATGGGATTAGCCCTTTCGAAGGGACGCGATAAACTAATATGCGGACTTGAACTGGCTTCAAATAATCCGAGCCGACATCCTGAGCTGCCGATACAAACTATTGAGTCTCGTAACTTTCTAAATGAACTTAAATCACACTTACCATCTTTTCTAGTTTCCATTATATCCATCTAGAAATAAAATAATACCACATCATCATTATCTTATCTTACTACTTATTTTATATGCGTAAGTCAGTGCGATTCATGTTATGACCTGGAATAATACGTAGGATACTTCTTGTGCAGATAGTATAAATTATGATATCGTGGGAAAAGGACTCTAGTCCTTCATCATTAGTTATCTTAATCTCTATTTTTTTTTAGGTCACAATAACTATTACATTACCTTTTGCATCTGGTCAGTTCTTTTAATTTGTTTCATACTCTATTTTGACTCGATCCGAACTCATCCGGTGCATAATAATATTGTCCAGTTCAGTACAAACACATAAATCTTTAATGATCAAACTTCAGGATTAAGTCAGTCATCAGTCAGTCGTCGTACGTATTTAATAGTGGTCTTGGAGACCCAGACTTAGTGATATTCTAGTGATGGCTGAGCTTATGTCATTGAAAAGCTCACGCTGCTGAAAGTTGAACAAATACGTAAAGGCCTCAGACTCCACTGGTCGTAACGACAAGTTTTTTTTGAAGTGAAAACTTCTTTAGCGGCGTTGTACACTTTTTCTGTAATGGGTAAAAAATTTAAAACTCGCGTCAGGGTCACGTGACCCTGATCGCGTCAGGGTCACGTGACCCTGATCGAAAATGAGTAAGACGTCATTCAAATTAGTTAATTTCATATCTGTACTACTCCAGTTTTAAAATAAAACATAGTAACAAAAAAGTTTTCACTTCTACCGGCACTCCTGGAGTGCAACCTTTTTTTTTTTTTTAATTTAAAGATAGGTTCACGTTTGACCACTATCTCACCTGATGCTAAGCGAAGATGTGGTCGGTGAAGCACGCTTGCCTAGAAGTAACCTGTTCACTCTTGACTTGAAGACCCCAAGGTTATAGCTGTCGGGAAATACAGAATTCCACTCCTTAGCTGTGAGTACAAAAAAGCTATTGGCAAAACGCTTTGTACGTACTGGAGGGATGTCAACCATATATCGATGGCGCATTGGCGTACGTCTTGAAGTCCGATGATGGAAAGGGCCAGGAGGAATCAAGTTGTTCAGTTCCATCGCACACTCTCCGAAATGTAACCGATAAAAAACCGACAGGCTGGCAACACGGAGTCGATGTTCAAGGCTCTGGAGCTTGAATTGTTTGAATCGACCAGAGCATCGTTACCGATAAGCCTCTTGGCCCGTTTAAATCGAAATTAGTGAAATATGTATTCAATTCCAAATGAATCTTATTAAAATGGCATCGGTTTTAATCAAATAGATAACTACGAAACATTAGCTAAAATGTGAACCGAATAAAGTAACGTTGCCATTGTACGGGCCGGCCGTCGGCGTCGCTACCAAACGACAATTAATTAAATAATCATTTAAATAAGCCGGTAATAGACGCCAGCGCTGAGCTGAGGGAATCACTTAACGAATAGATTGTTGTGTTCATAGTAGAGATGAAAGGTTCCGCGAAATTATCGGAATCTTAGATAAACAAAGAATATAATGAGTCAATAATTGGGCCTTTAATTTGTCTTAACAATTTCTGTTTAAATACGCCTTCTTGGAATTGTTATCTAAACAGTCTGTTATCTAGAGCACATCGAAATGAAACATTACAGACACGTGTATCATTGAACTCATGTTCATATCTCAACCGTAAGGCAAATATAGGAAAAGTTTCTACAAGTTAGGAACTGTTATTTTATTACCGACATGTTCGATAAGCTAGCAATTATTACTTAGTTCAGTTTTTCCAACTAACTGAGCTTAATAACAAGTTTCTCTTGAGCAAATAGTGTAAGTTTTGACTGCTATAATACTTCACACGTGTGAAAATAAAAAAGCTGGTGATCCGCTCGCTTAACATTGAAGTTACAATATTTTCGCACTCGTGGTCTGTGAGCCGAGTTTATTGCGATGCTATTCGAGTAAATTTCAGAAACAGTTTTATTAACCCAATGTATGGACACTACTCACTTTGTACGACAATGTTATGAGTGATATTTTGATCGAGGGAGTTTTCGATACTTGAATTTTGATCAATCTGCCTTGCATTTCAACATTTTAATTTAATTAGAGTAATTGAATTTAGTTTCAAAAAGTATTTATGCTAAGCTATTTAGTATAAATAGCTAGTATGTTATTATTGTTAAAGGAAAGACTTTTTAAAGAACAATAACTTCAAAACAAAGAAGAACAAAATACTCTTAGTGTAAAATCGAATATGTCATACTTAATCGTTCAGCTAGGAAGCTGTACAATTTCCCTTCCATATCAACTTCAACAACTATAAAGTCATTCTTCATGAGAAGCAGCGACGCCGACATAAAGAGAGATTGATGGACGGTTCTTAATCTTCAGATACTTATTTCAACGTAAATTCTGCATAAACCCGAGCTCCGTAAATAAGGATCCTCATCACTTTCTCCAAACTCGTTCCGCTTTTAATAGGTGTGTGCGATTAGCATTAGTTGGATACGTCGGTAGAAGTACCTAGTGGAAGCTCGTGACATTATGCTCCAGGTCATGAATAATCAGCCGCGGTATGAGCGCACACTTAGCGCGCCTGGTGGCTTCGCCCGGCGCCCGGCCAGAAGCGGCTGATCGCGGATCGCTCCCTCGGGGACAGATAAGCCAATCCCGCGGCGCTATATAAACCTTCACTATTTTATGACGCGATTTAACGCCACGCCGAAATCCCGGATAAAGTTATGTTTGTTGTTTTGCCTCTATCTCGTCTTACGTCTACGAGCTCGCTGTAAGTACCCGCCCACTTCGTCAAGCGCGATATCATTCAAGTTTCGTCGCTGATCGAATTATTTATATTCTCGGGTAGTTTGTGAGCCGAGTGCGATCAGTTCCCCACAAGCTCCTCAGTGGAGCTCGAGTTTCACTTTAGTAAACACTTGAATTCGGTCGCGGTTTATCTTTCATAGAATTATAGTTTCCTGGTACGCTTAGTACATAAGCTTTATCATCGTCCGAGACTTTAGCTGAGGCTCGCTTTCTGTGAACAACATCTGTTTAATCTGAAGTTTCGTCTGAGGTTCGTGAATAGTGTCCAAATAAATATAGTGAGCGGTGCTAGTGCCAATGAGTTTATTGAAATGCGTTGTGGTGTGTAGTGAGGCCGGAGGGTCGGAGTGTCGGAGTATCAGATGGTGATTGAATAGTGATCCAGATAACAGAAGGGTATGATATCAAATCCTTTTATTGAGTGTGCATCCCCGAGTGTCGGCAGGCTATGTAGATATCCAATTAGAAATTATCCCGTGGTGTTGTAGTTTTTATTCTGGCAGATGTGTGATGGGGATAGGGATTGCTCATATTTCATTTATTTTGCTATTAGTTTTGGTCTTCTCCCGAATTTGATATTGATTCATTAAAATATGTGCCACAGTTTATTTACTAAAATATGGTTAACTAAAAATGCTCTTTATTCTATTACTTCTCCACTAATCGAAAATTACTGTTCACAAATCGTTGTAATGTAACGTAGCAATGATAGACTGGAGACAGGCGCTATCGCAATAACCTTTCAGCACCAATTGCGGTAAAAAGTAATCAATGAAATAGGTAATGGACTAATTGCGCGGCGTCGTCGATAGATAATCAGCTGCTTGTTAACAAACCAACCATTCTACGTCTGAACTATTCAATATGACAAATTACATTATCATACTCGTATACTTGAGTTAGGACACCATCACTGACCCACACCCTCACCTCAACCCCCTCGTTGACGTGTCAGTGTTTGATAGCGAACATTACTCGAGCTATATCTTTATCTTCTTTACATATAATAAAATCGTAGAGCTGTCATTCCTGTACATTGAATATTTTTTTCTTTTTGTATTTTTTTCGAGATAAGGGATCGATTCTGATGCCAAATCAACTTTTTTTTTTTTTCGAAATTTTTTATGTTTTTTTGATTTGATCTATCTCTTAAACTACTGTAAAGTTGTCGATCAAATTTTCCTCAAATATTCCTAATAATATGCTTCTGTTAATAGGTTATGTATTATTACGCTATTTTTCCTGGGAGATAAGCAATTTTGAATTTTGTTGTTTTTAAGTGTTTGTTGATAGTTGAAAGCTAAACCACTGGATATTATTTAGTAAATTTTTCCTCAAATATTCCTTAAACTGCTCTTCAATTAATAGGATATGTATAATTACGCTATCCCCCTTGGGGGATTAGCAATTTTATAATATGTTGATTTTCAGTCATTGTTGACATTTGTATAAGAACCGCTATTTGAAAATCACTGTCAGCGTACTAGCCAGTCTGGTTGGTAACCTGCTTGACTTTCATGCAAGGGGTCTCTGGATCAAATCTCGCAGTTTTCTTTTTCACTTTTTGTTTTTATTTGTCCCGAGAGCTTCAAATAGTTAAAAAAAAATGTGCATACTTTTACTTCAATATTATTCGCAATTTTAAATTATTACTATTTTTTTTTCAATAGTTCTCTAGGATATAAATCTACACTGATTTAAATTGTAGGTAGTAAGTTGTATATTTTTTTAAATTGTAATTGTTTCGAGGTGTAGGAATTTTAAAGATTAGAAAAAAATCAGGGTTTCTATAATTTGTGTTTATTTATGTTTTGAATTGGTGATCAAACCAGTGCATAGATTCTGTTTTAAACGACGACAAGTTGTACTCATCGAGTCAGATAATTAATTATTTTTTAGGTATCACGCGGTATGCTAAAGGGAGAAGAGCAATGCTATCGTACGTTCAATTTGCAGCGATACTGTAAATCGATCAAAAAATGATAGTCTAATGTTTAAGATAAACACGGTTCTTTGAAATTAATGTCGCTCAAATAAGGACGTTTCCTATGCAAACTATGTACCTAGATAAGACATTATTGATCTAAACTAATAACAAAAATGCAAATAAGTTTGTTTTTTACCTTTTCACGCATTACTACCTACTGAATCGATTGTCCCAAAATTTAGCATATATACGTTATCAGGAGTATAGACACGGATATAAGGTATCTTTCATCCCGAATAACAGAAGAGAGCTGTTGCCGAGAAAACAATTGCGTTCATATTCCAGATGGCGCCCCTTACACGATCCGTATTGTTTCTCAAATTCTAAATTATCGCAAGCGAAGCCGCGGGCAAACACTAGTTTGTGTTAAAACATTACCTATAATTGTAATATTTGTTGAGCAGCTAGACACAGTAATAGTTATCTCTGCATCTTATGAGCAAGGCAAGTACGAGTGCCCAAACAGAAACAATTAATAGAGCAAAAGTTCTCGATCTGATTAAGAGTAGACATTGCTACATTTCTCTATTTACTCGATTTATAATATATTCGCCTTCAGCCTGAACTTATCTGGATTTGTATAGTTTACCTTTTCAAATAAAACTTATGACATTCCCAAAAGCAACAATAATTCACACCAATATTCACAGAAATGCCAACTAAAGTGTGATGACTGAGTGAGCACTAAATCACAACTATTTCTTTATGTCGCGCACTTGTTCAGAACATTACAATTAGTGCTCAAGTGTTACATCTCGCTCGCTCTTAAGCTATTGTCTAACAGACAGGCGTGACAAACGCGAAGCGAGGCGTTTTTATTTGTAATGTATGCAATCGTTTGAATCCGGTCACATAGAAAAAGCGAAAGCGATCCGATAGTCTAGATAGACCAGCGAGCACGCACTGTGTCCACAGTGACGAAGTACTCCATGTAACAAGCTCAACTTTCCGTCAAACTATTTTCACAGCTCATTTCATACACGAAAATACGTTTGCGGTTAATGCTGTTACCCAATACGGGTCTAATAAGAGCGGCGAGCGATGCGCCGCGTGATGGATCGTCCATTGCCGGCAAACTGCCATTTTATTGGACATTAATCGCTGCGATGTAGCGATGGATACGTGATACTGCGATCCGGTGTCGAGTTGTAGTTTTCGTTTGTACAGCCCCATTTGTGGATGATCGTTATGGATTTTGTCGCCACGACTTTCATATTCTATTTTGTATACTATATCTACGATCATTTTGTTCGCTTTGTACTACTAATCTTGGCTCGTCGACGAGTTAGGTAAGCTCATCGTACACAAACAATGTTTTAATCGTGATCTGTGATTATTTGTTGAGTAACTTTTCTTTAATATTTTCATATTCCGGTCGCGGGATTATTTCCTTACTGTGACCCTGGAACAGAAAGGGCTATTGAAGGACACCGTGGATTTTAGTCAGTAAAAGTCTGACAGTCCCTCCCGCCCTGCCCGGGGTTGGAGGACTCATTTGATGATTTTACCACGCTTAAAAAAAAAAAAAAAATATTTTCATATTCCAATGCTTTCATGTTCCAATTTAGTCAGATAAGCTTTAAATTATTGCTAATTGAGTTACTATGTACTTCAAAAAACGTAATGCATTATTCAAATATTTCAGTACAACTCTATTAGATTAGTCCCGAGTAGTGTATTGGCTATCTAATATAATTGATTCGGTAATTAAACGCTCGTAAATAGTTGATTGCTTGCTACACAATGGGCCACGATGTAATCGGCCACTATTAATATCAGGCTACAATTAAAGTGCGCTCTGTGGCCCCCACCGCGTGGCCACGAGGTCTGCGAGCCCCCCGTGTTCCTGTTTATCTGCCATTTGACTAATGACCCGCCCTGCTCTCGAGCCGTGCTTACTCTATGACTGACGTTGTCGTTATAGTGTTACATGTTGGAGGCAGGCTCTGTTACGGTCTCGATGTGCATCGTTGCTGAAACATTTCAACGTGAACATGCTAATGGAAATTATATCGTGTTGGTGTAGCGCTGCAAATGTTCATGTTATGGCTCTCCTGGGACACGTTACAGTTTCATAAATTGTTTTTTCACCAGCGTAAAGATATATCAATCTTAATCTAATTTATTCATTGTAGAGATATTTAGTGAACTCCCAAAGAGAACTGATATTCTTCATGTCCCCAACACGTTCCTTCTCCTTATGGCCTCCTCTGTATTTGCAGACGCTCATAAATTATATTACAAATTGTTCAACGATCGTCTATTAAAAGATAATCAATATATTATCTGAAACGTTTTTAAACACGAACAATAACTGACTTGTATTGTTTTTCAATTTGTTTTCGTAACAACATTGAACGTAATACAATTACAATTATTATTGATGGTCCTCCCACTTTGTCGCAACAACATTTATTTCAATTGAAATCGAATATCAGATGAAAAGTTTTATTCACTTTCATATAATTATCATTTATTTGCTTTATCTCTCGGGAATAAACTAAATAACACAAATTAATTTCTGACACACAATTTTCGAGATTTATATTCAACTAGCGTTGCCAGCGACTTTACCCGCTACAACTCAATTTAAAATTATTCCACAGGAATTTGAAAATTGGATAAACCTATTTTATGTGATAATCCAGGCTATAAACTATCTGTGTATCTAATTTCATCCAAATTCATTTAGTAGTTTTTGCGTGAAAGAGTAACAAACATCCATCTAAACAAACTTTCACGTTTATAATATTATTAGTAAGAAGTCTGCGACATTTATTCGATGTGAAAAAAATTAAATTGGATTTAATTTTGAAACAATTCGTTTTACATTGCTAAAGTTATTAATCCCTCGTTAGTCCCGCTACTAACGAGAACTATTTCGCTTTGCATATTTCAGTGCAAAGTGCTTGCCAACTGAACATTTTATTTCTTTAACTAGTTTCTGCCAGCGACTTCGTACGCGGATCCTGTTGCTTATGCCAGCGACAATGGGGTCGTCAAAATCGAAGATCTGATACGTCTGATGTCGAATTCTTAGAGCCTGGGGACGGGAAAATAACGGGACGCGCATGACGATTCCAGACGTTCCAGAACTTTCATTTTTGTAAGTCAACAGGAAATGCCCATCAGACTAAATAACTCTTGCTAAGACGTCATTCCTATATATGTTATAGTGTAGCTGGGCTCTTGGAGTTCTACATCAGGTGTTCCAGATCTTCAGTTTTTATACGACAACAGGGAGTGCTCATCAGGCTGAACAACTCTTGCTAAGACGTCATTATTGTATATGTAATAGTGTAGCTGGGCTCTTGGAGTTCCACATCAGGTGTTCCATATCTTCAAATTTATTTTCTCAGCAGAAAATGCTCATCACGTGGAACAATTTTTGCTATGGCGCTATTTTTGTATCTCTTATAGTTTAGCTGATCTATCGCAGTTCTGCATCAGGTGTTCAAGTTTCCAAGATAAATTATAGCCTATATGTTGCCCAGACTTAATAGCTATACAATAAAAAAAAAACCAATCAAATCCGTCCAGTAGTTCCGAATATTAGCGTGCATCGAGTAACTTCTCCCGTTTTCCTAACATTTCCCTTCACTGCTCTGCTCCTTTTGATTGTAGCGTGATAAAAAGTATACTATAACCAGCGCAGGAGTATGAAAAATAATTGTACCAAGTTTCGTCAAAATCCGTCGAGTAGTTTTTGTTTCTATAACGGTTATACAGACAGACAGACAGACAGACAGACAGACAGACAGACGGACAGACAGACAGATAGACAATAATTTTATTAATTGCATTTTTGGCATCAGTATCGATCCCTAATCACCCCCTGATAGTTATTTTGGAATTATATTTCATGTACAGAATTGACCTCTCTACAGATTTATTATAAGTATAGAAGAATAGATATAGATTAACTAGCTTCACAATCACGTTGACACAAGTATTTGAGGAAACAGTGCTCCTCTCGCGCGCTATTTGTGTTTTAGTTCGCTCGAGTGGCCATCTGTCCGCTCACTGAAATACCTCTACATTTATTTTTTCGTTTCCACACTAAGGCTACAAGGAGTGCACTCTACCTCGTAAATTGGTTCTAATTTACAACACTCTCTGGATGTATTTAGATGTTAATTGTATGAAGCAAACATAATAATTCACTCGTTCAGTTCAGGTGAACGAGACTAGCTCAGTCACCAATCGCAATCTGCCGGTGTAACACATTGCTTTTTTGTACCTTGTGCATAATTCTAAATACAGTCCACTATAAACAATTTGATTTATGTGGTTTTATTACCAGCGACTGCCACATAAAGAAATGGTCCATCGGCCATAATAGTGATCGCGGCAGTGTTAACAATATTAACATTCTATTGTGTATTGAGTGGCTCAATTTCGTCAGCGTGGTCAAGCCGCGGCTATCATTCGAATTCGTCGAGTTTTCATACATCGTGCGTCTCAACTTTCGCGTCGTGTGCGAAGAGGACGCAGTCAGCAGCGTCACAGGGCGCAATACAGCGCGCAAGCAGCGCGCCTACGCGGAGAGCGAGAAGCAAGTACGCGTGCGAGGGAGAAGCGCGATCAACTCGGCCGCGGGTTGGTCGGCAACGTCGAGTTCCAGCAAGTTCTATAGCTGCCGGGCGGGTGCCGCCGGGGCGCATTGGCCGCCAAATTCACCATTGACCGACGTTTTTCCGCCATTTTGGTGGTGTTCTATCAAATAATCAAGTGAAAAGTGTTAAAACAGTACTCTGTGAAAGTGAAACACGTCTCACTATTTCGGCATTGTGCAATTATTGCATTCTGCATTATTAATAGCATCTATACATGCGTAAAATTGCTAATTGCAAAGTTTTTTAATTGTGTAGCTTCACATCTCATTAGCCATCATGGCAAATAATTTAAAACGCCTAATACTGGCCAGAGGCCAGACAAAAGGGACTATAACCACATTATGTAAGTTTGCCGAGTCCGAGGATATCGACAAAGCCTCTATAAAGGCTCTTATGGTTAAAAAGGACAGGCTGGTCACTGCCTTTTCAGAATACAGCTCATTCAACATAGATGTATCTGTCCTAGATGAAAATAATGATGAAGATTTTGGTCACTACGAATCCATATATCTAAGTGCCCTAGCCGCTTTCGAAGATGCCATCGAACAAAAATCCAGCCCAGGTAAATCTCCAGACCCCGGAGCGGAGCATGATGAGGAAGGCAGAGAGAGAGACGCTATGAAACGCCTTCCACCTATAAGTATTCCCAAGTTTGGAGGTGAGGTAGGTGCTTTCCACGACTTCATCAGCCTATATAAAAGTGTGATTGATAAAAACACTAAGCTGTCACAATGTGATAAATTCTATTATTTAAAAACCTATTTAACTGGCGAAGCCGCCGAATTAATTAAACACTTATCGCTTACTGCCCATAATTATGTAATCGCACTGCAGTTACTCAGCGAGCGTTATGATAACAAAAATAAGGTCATTAATTACCATGTTAATTCATTATTAGACCTAAAACCTATTTCTAAATGCACTGCCTTAGCTATAAGAGAAATCATTTCTCAAACCAGACAGCATGTAGCTGCCCTAAAAAATATGAATGTGCCTGTACAACATTGGGATGCAATTATTGTATGCATTTTGCAACGCAAGCTTGACATGTACACATTAAGGTGTTTTCACCTAGAAATGAAATCTGATGCTGATCCTGACTTAAACTCACTTCTTAAATTTTTAGAACAACGGGCAGCAGCACTTGAAACTGTGGCAGACAGCCAAACATCCTCAAATAGTGCAGTGAACAGCGGTCGCAGGACAGGTTTAGTAGCCACAACAACAGAGGACAAAAAGGTGACACAAGTATGCAAATTTTGTAAGTCTAATCACCACCAACTATATAAATGTGAAAAATTTAAACTTGCCTCGCTATCTGATCGTGTCAACTATGTCAAGACAAATGAGTTGTGTACCCTATGCTTAAACAAACACCCGTCAAAGTGTAAATTTACTTTTAAGTGTTCAATTTGCAAACAAAAGCATAATAGTTTACTGCATGAAAATAAGCCTGAAGAGGTAAGGCAAGTGTCATTATCCATGAATAAGTGCAATGATGTTTTATTGCCTATTATAAAGGTAAGCATAACTGACAAGTTTGGTCAACAATTTCAAGTTAGGGCTCTTTGTGACTCAGGTAGTCAGGTTTCCTTTGTGTTATCAGACCTAACAGAGAAAATTGATTGCAGGTTAGTCAAAAACTATACTTATATCAAAGGAATATGTGGTCAATCTAATACTGTTCCTTACACTGCTACATTTAATATTTCTTCTACTATCAACACTTACAATACTCAAATAGCATGCTGTGTAGTGCAGAACATTACCAGTGATTTACCTCAGTGTGAGATAGATACAGATAATTTAAAAATTCCTTCATATGTCAAGTTAGCTGACAAAGAATTTTACAAAACTGGAAAAATAAGCATCTTATTAGGCTGTGATGTTTTCTTTAAAATTTTACTGCGTGAACAAATACCTATTATCCCTAAAGGTTTGTATTTACACAATACCCACTTTGGGTATATAGTTGCTGGAAGAGTGAACACTAGAAGTTGTTCTCCGGTAAGTAAGTATACCACACATATTTTACAAGACAGTGAATGTGATAGCATTCAAAATATAGAAAAGGCTTTAGAGCAGTTTTGGAAGTGTGAGCAAGTGACAGAAGTTTTCACTGAATCGGTTTCTGAAGAAGCTCTTGCTGAAAAAATCTTTTCTGAATCTGTAATGTTGAAAGACAATCAATTTCAAGTTGACTTACCTTTGAAACAAAATTTAGATCAATTAAACATGGGAGACTCTTTCATAAGAGCTTTAAAACGTTTTAACAATTTAGAAAAAAGACTACAGAAAGATTCTGAACTTTTCAGAGGTTATAAAGATTTTATTGACACTTACATTTCCATGGGTCATGCTAACTACATTGATATTCAAGGTTATGATTTAAAGGCTGGTCAGGTATACTTCCTGCCACACCATCCAGTAATAAACGAAAACAGCAAAACTACAAAATTGAGAGTCGTTTTTGATGGCTCAATGCCTACAAATCTAGGTTTTTCCTTAAATGATATGTTGCTCAATGGGCCCAACACTCAAAATGAGTTATTTAATATATTAGTTTTGTTCAGATTACATAGGTATGTGTTATTTTCTGACATTCAAAAAATGTTTAGAGAAGTTATTCTCAATCCTAAACACTGTGCTCTTCAAAATATATTGTGGAGAGATGCACCAAATAAGGAAATACAGTGTGCTCAATTGCAAACTGTCACTTATGGGCTTAAAAGCTCAACGTTTTTAGCTACAAGATGTTTAAAAGAGTTAGCATCTAGATTTGCACACATTTACCCTGAAGGTGCACACATATTACTGAATCACTGTTATGTAGATGATATTTGCACTGGTAATAACGATTTGCAAAAATTACTTGATATGAAAAACCAATTAATTGCCATTTTAAAACTTGGTGGATTTAAACTTCATAAATGGAGTTCAAATAGTGAATATATATTAAGTGACATTCCTTGTGCTTTGCAGATTTCAAATGAAATTGATTTATGCAAAGGTGATGATCAATATGTGAAAACTTTGGGTATTAAATATAACACACAAACAGATATATTGAACATTTCATGTCCACAAACCGAGTTGTTAGATGTCTACACCAAACGTCAGACATTAAGTTTTATTGGCAGACTCTTTGATCCACTTGGTCTAGTAGGTCCAATTATTGTACTTGCAAAAATAATCATGCAACAAACATGGTTAGAGAAGATCTCATGGGACTCACCATTGCCACATAATTTAAATAAAAAATTTAGAGATTTTGTTGAGAATTTATCCAAAACTGGTAGCATTCCAGTAAAAAGAAATATTGACACACAAAACTCAACATGTATTGAACTAATAGGTTTTGCAGATGCCTCTCAAAAGGCTCATGGTTGTTGTGTTTATTTAAGAACCATTAACAGCAATGGTCAAGTAAAGGTTGAGTTGTTATGCTCAAAATCAAGGGTAAATCCCATAAAATCATTAACCACACCAAGATTAGAGTTAAATAGCGCTTTGATACTAGCAAGGCTATCAAAAAAGTTGTATGATCAACTAATTAAAAACAATTTTACTATTCAGGTATATTTATATGTAGATTCTCAAATTGTTCTTGCCTGGCTCAACACAGAGCCCACAAAGTTATCTGTATATGTTGCAAACAGAGTAAAAACAATCAGGGATCTCACTCAAAATGCCTCATGGTCATATATCACTACCAATGAAAATCCTGCGGACTGTTTGTCTAGGGGTATAGAACCTCACTTACTTAAAAACAACCAGTTATGGTGGCATGGGCCAAAAATTTTACATAGTAAGAATTACACACATGAATCTACAAATATCAACACTTCTATGGAAATTCCTGAGCTTAAACTTTGTAATATTACACTGACTTCTGAGTCAAATACAGGTTACAGTTTGTACTCAAAGTATTCTGATATTAATAAATTAAAAAGAATTATTGCTTATATTTTCAGATTTTCTAATAATTGCAAAAAAAAGAAAGAAGATAGGGTATATGGACATCTAAAAATAAAAGAACTTGAATTTGCACTCAAAAATATAATTAGACAAGATCAAAAACAACATTTTAGTGAAGAAATAGCTTGTATCATGTCCAAGAAACCAATTAAATCCAATTTAAAATCTTTAAATCCATTTTTAGATGGAATAGGTATCCTCAGAGTAGGAGGTAGGTTACACAATGCTAACATACCATATGATCAGAAATATCCTATCATATTACCCAAAAAATCATTAATTACACGTTTAGTAATTAGTAATGAACACAAATGTTTGTTACATGCTGGAAAAAAGTTGACCCTAGCTAGTTTATGTCAAAAGGTTTTACCTAATTAATGGACTTAGGGAAGTCAAAGGGGTAATTCACAAATGTTTAGTGTGTTTCAAGCTAAAAGCCAAGGCATCAGAACAAATGATGGGATCTCTTCCCTCAGACAGGGTAAACCCCAGCAGGCCTTTTGAAAAGGTAGGAATTGATTATGGCGGTCCATTTTCAATAAAACTACACCGTGTTAGAAAGCCACAAATTTTAAAAGCATACATACTGTTATTTATTTGTTTCACAACAAAGGCCATTCACATTGAGTTGGCATCAAATCTAACAACTGAATGTTTCTTACAGGCATTAAAAAGATTTATTTTTCGTCGCAATAAGCCTTCTATCATTTATTGTGACAATGGTTCTACTTTCAGAGGTGCCAATAATCAGTTACACGAGTTATACTCATTACATTTTAATCAAGTACATCAGGACAAAGTCACAAATTTTACTTCGGATCTTGGTATTGAATTCAGTTTTATTCCGTCTTATTCACCAGTATTTGGAGGCCTATGGGAAGCAGGGATTAAAAGTGCAAAATATCACTTGAAAAGAGTTGTAGGCCAACAGGTACTAACATATGAAGAGTTGAATACTATAATCATTCAAATAGAAGGTCTTTTGAATTCCAGGCCTTTACTTTCTTTGCCAAGTATTGACCCAAACGACATGTCTTATTTAACTCCTGCTCATTTTTTGACAGGTGCTTCTATTACATCATTCCCTGAACCTGACGTCACAAATGTGCCCATAAACCGTTTGTCATTCTGGCAGCAATGTACTCACATGGTGCAATCCTTCTGGAAAACTTGGTCAAAGCAATATTTGACTCAGTTACAAAACAGGCCAAAGTGGCATAACAGTGTTCCAAATATTGAAAAAGGGGTCTTGGTGCTACTGAGAGTTGATAACACCCCTCCATTAACATGGCCAGTGGCCAGAGTGGAACAAACTTTCCCCGGATCAGATGGCAAGGTCAGGGCATTATCTGTAAGAACTAAAAGTGGTAAAATCATGCGTACTAGTGTGATGAAAGTTTGTGTTCTTCCTATCTATGATGAATAAATTATTCTTACTAATTTACCTCTGTGTGGCTACGGGACGTGTCATGTGGACTTGTTCATATAAAATTAGTTTCATAGTTGGTTAGATAAGTACTTAATAGTTATAAGATTAATTAAGGATATCTTTATAGTATACTTATCCATAGATTACATTCAAAACTAGGAACATTAACATTATGTCATAAAGTCATAAAAATTGCCAATAATTCAATAAAAAACCTAGCAATCCTTTGTTAACTAGGCTAAATACATAAATAAGCTTTAGAATGTAAGATATTATATTGTGCAAACTTCTGTTATTTATAGCTTTTTATAATTGAACTTAAGTTGTAAACAGATTTAAGGCATGTTTAATAGATACATAATTATGCTTTATGAAGGTAAAATATAATATATGTGAACATCTGTTATGTAATAGAGACATGCATAGAATGCACAGTACATACACCTGTGTACTTGTACCTGTGTGTATAATAGGCTTTATAATCACTACTTTCAGTGTAAAGCAGTTAATAATTTTGTAAGTGGTTTGCTAGTTTATAATTTGTTTAATTTAAAGTAACTTTATTAGTTTACCTATCTCTCTCAGTAGGACAGTATCAATTTAAACGATTTCAAAAGTATTGAAGCATTCAACAAGTTCATAGATACTAAAACATTTTGTTTATTTATTCATTTAGTAGACCTGTATCAAGAACTAGGGATTCCTATTTGTCCAATAATAAGCTAATTTAAGATTAAGTTAAGTTTTTGTTTGTATTCAAAAATAGCCTTTAGTTTCTTTGTCGGCGTTGCCAATTTATGTATGAAGCAAACATAATAATTCACTCGTTCAGTTCAGGTGAACGAGACTAGCTCAGTCACCAATCGCAATCTGCCGGTGTAACACATTGCTTTTTTGTACCTTGTGCATAATTCTAAATACAGTCCACTATAAACAATTTGATTTATGTGGTTTTATTACCAGCGACTGCCACAGTTAATTTGTAAAAGAAAAAGGAAGTAACGTGTTTTAAGTGACACTCGTAACTGCAGACTCTTGACTCAATACTATTTATATACACAGCGCTCGACGTCACAGGGTGTCGTGACTGTCTTTGATTCGCTTTGTTGTCGCTTCAACTTAAAGCTAGTGATTCAGTATAATTAATGAGCAGTATCTGCCGCTCAGTCGCGCACTCGTGACATTAAGCTCCGTGTAACAGTAGCACGGCGGCTCATCCCGCATTACAACACCAACTAAGTACGGTTCCATGTATTACACGCTCATTGTATCAGATTAATAGGATTTTGGTTCGTGGCGTCACCCCACGGTATTATATTCTTTATACTCACGCAATAATGCCTTTAATGGCGCAGCCGTTGAGCATGGTGCAAAGTAATTGCAGAACGCATTATCTGTTTGAATGACACTTTTCATAAGAGCTCAATGTAGCTGGGGAGTAGCGCGTTTAACAAATGTTCAGTAGAAGCAGTTATACCTCAATGTTCGCGTGAGATATTCGTGAGTGTGTGGTGACCCGCAGTGCTCTGTATCATGTTACGGCTGCACAGTACTGTACACTGCTCACTGCAGGCACAGTGCACACGTACGGTCGCAGGCGGCCCCGCAAGATGTCGACAACTTAGTATCGCGCCGACAAGCACTCGCAGCAAGTTGCAAAACTACAACTGTTGCCAAAATTCACCGAACTTTATGTATGCAGCGCTACAATTGTATAAATACTGCCAAAATTCATCCATTTGGAACATTCGGACCTTTCCGTTCTAAAAACCATTTCACGATGTTTACTTCGAATACAATTCGTGTATTTCTGTATTTGCATCACAGTTCGTTTCAAACTTTCCTTCGAATCGATATTGGCTGTTATTATTTTTATTCATTTCTCTTTAGTTTTTCCGTCGTCCGCCGCAGCAGGTGAATTCGTTTACAGACAAAGAAAAAGATCCGTCTATCTAGGCGAGACGACTGCTCCCATTTAACCTCCAGGAATACTTTGTTATTATTCTTGGAACATACACAACTACGTCTATTATTGAAGTAGAAGAAATCTATAATGTGAGGCATTAGGTGCGACTTACAGAGATATGTCTGCGACTGTGTCGTTGGCAGAAATACAAATAGCTAGCCCATTAGCGCTCGCACAACACTAATGTTGAATGAAGTTGTGGTGTTGTGAATACAGTCACACTTACTATAAGCAAGCAATAATATAGAGCAGAGAAAATACGCCCTTCAATGAACCTGCTAACAATTGAGTGTTTCACAAAAAGCGCCATTACGTTGAAAAGCGCCACACAGCACACTTCACCGAGATGTCTCATTAAAAGCTGCTCGGTATTAGCAGCAAGCAATTATCATTTTATATGGAAACTTATTTAAATTATGTGCATTAGTGTTTTTAAGCTTGCAGGGCCCTTTATTTACGACTTTTGATTTTTGTAGTACCTATGGGTAGTGTTTTATTTTAAACTTCTAAAGTGACGTGATTTTGAATCACGTTTTTATTTTGACACAGGTCAAAATACTCGTAAAAACGTGATTTTAGAAGTTTAAAATAAAACACTACCCGTGTTTTATTTTAAACTTTTAAAGTCACGTTTTTATTTTGACCTGTGTTTTGGACTTATGAATAAAATTAAGAATTTAATTAAACTTATTTTATAAATTCGCGAATAATAAACCATAATTATGCCAAATCCGAATCCAGGACTAAAGATGAAAATTAATAAAAACAAAAACAGAGATTGTGATGTGACACTATTCACTAACAATCGTAGTGTGCACTCGTGTCGAGTGTCATTGCTATTGTATTCCAGATCAGTGCAAAGATATAAGTATTGAAGAACAACAAAAGATGATATCCCTCTCAGAAACGCGCTTAACTCAGCAGGTTATCTGCGCATGTTGTTGTGCACACTGAATGAAGAACAGATTCTAGTGACGACACGTTTAAAATGTATAAGAAAGGCTGTTCGAATAATATTATCGGCTCGTTCGGCGCGGTGCGAGGCACGAGGTGCGAGGTGCGAGGCGCGAGGTGCGAGGCGCGAGGCGGCGAGGCAGTGAGGCACGTCTCGCCACTTTATTCGCGAGGGGCGCGGGGCGGGGGCGACAAGTGCCCTCCTTCACAACTTTGACAAAGAGTGTCAACCTCTTAGCTGTCAAAATTAAGAAGCGTGGCAGGTGGCTTCTGCAAATAATTAGGGTGCACTCGATTGGCCCTCTCGAGCCCTCTCGTCGGAGGTGGGACGACTCGCTGCGTGTTTAAAATGTCGAGTCTCATTGTTATCTTGTCGTGGATGTTTTAAAATTACTCAACTTTAAGACAAGAACAAATTGCTCGTTGTTACGGTTACTAAGTGGCGTTTCAAACATAACTTTTGTTCTGTCCACTTTGTATTTATGAAGTAAAAATATCCACAATCTTGAAAGCAAATCTTCACAATTCACATGAATATTAAATTGACCGCAGTAACCATGGCAGCGTGGTGGAAGTGGGTTGAAGTTAAATAATGTGAACAAAGCGTTGATAACGAAGTCTCCATGATACGAGCAGGAAACGAAACGAAATACTGAGTTGTTAACATAAGATTGAGCCCCGAGCTATCAACCTTTTTAAACCGTCTTCATCTTAAAGGGCCATTGTTTTAAAACATTTCAGCGTTTAATCTTTTTAAGACTTTTTTTGAGTTCTTTTCTACTGAACTCAAAAAAAACTCCTTTATATGTTGTTTAGTTTTTGTTGAAATCAAAAAGAAACTTGGGACTTCAACGATACTGCCGGTCACGATATCTAGATTCCATCACTAATCCATCTTGCTGAAATAACCAAACAATTTTACAATAAAGTGAAATATTTCACAAAGTGCTTTGAAAAGCCTAATCTTGATTGTTGAGGCGTTCATTACAGTTCTCATTAATATTAGAGATGCTTCCACGGCAACTCCTGGGACGGAGACGGCAGGGGAGAGGGGGGCAATAAAAAGTCTGTACAAGTTTAACGGGTAAAACTCACTTATGTTGTGGTGTTCTGAAACACCAAATTCAATATGACATGTAAGACAAGGGTTTCACCATGTCATGGTCTAGTTTTATATTGAGAACACGAATTATTGGTCTCATAAATATCAAGCAGATGACTCCGAAATGTCTAACTTTGGCATTACACTAACGAGTCAGATTCGATTATAATAGTTATTTATGCAACTGTTGTATAATCAGGGAAACCTAATTATAACAGTTGCATACAAGACTTTATCTACAATCATGATGTGAATCCTCTATAAAAGATTCTCATACCATAGGGTGTAAGAACTATGTAAATTCAAGAAAAGTCTAATTGCGAAGCATGTAAAATAAACAAACCTTAATAAGTAAAAGAATTATTGTTCTTTTTTCAAAATTTTAGCGATCTGGTGGTGAAAATGTCATTGCATGAGAATGTTCTTTTTTTGAAATTCATAATATCACGCGTTTGGATGATAATAAAATGATCATAATATCATTGAGTGTTTTAATGTTGGCAATAAGCTAATTGTTATAGGTTCTTGTATAGAGGATTAATAGCATGATAGTAGATAAAAAAGTTTATACGCATCTGATACATGCTTACAGGTATATTATTTACTATTACACGCCTCTCATAAAATATAATTATATGATATTCGCCATAACGTAAATCAGCGTGAAATGTATTATTTGGCCAATTTTCCTCAATTATTCGGCGAGTACTAGGAGCACATGAGTGGATAAGAGATGAGGATGAGAGCCATTGTGTCGGCCTCCTCCAATGTACGGGGAATTCATTATTCAGACATCACTGAGTTCTACTCACATTGTACGCGTGTATGTGCAAGTTATTTTCAGTTTGGGTTCGATCATATTTTTCGAACTGATTTCCAAGATACAAGAGAAAGGGGAAAATATACGAATCTGTGATGAGACCTGTATTGTATGGATCGGAACGCTGGGCTGCGAAGAAGATGGATGAAGAACGATTGCATGTAGCAGAGATGAGGATGTCGAGACTTGAAATGGACGTGTGGAGTAAAAAAAATGAATAAAGTGAGGTATAAAAGGAACTTTGTAAGTGCGCCTGTTACAAAACATTTGAAAGGGAGTTGTTTATCTCGGTATGGACATTAGATGAGGAGGGATGACACGCATGTGTCTAAGAGAGCGATGGCTATGAATGTAGATAAAACGAGAGAAAGAGAAAGAGCAAATAAAAGTATGATAACTGTGTAATTAATGATAAGAAAGAAAAAAGGAGTAACTAATGCTGTGACGTCGGACAAGAAGGAATAATAGAAGAATAAAATGTGTTGCCCCGACCCCAAGTAGAGTGAAATAAGCACAGAAGGATGATGACGAGAGCTACATTCTTGTTTTATTATAAACGATGGGCAAAAGTATGATAGCTGTCATGAACTGTAATTTTTGCATCATACCAATATTAGCCACTACTAAAAATAATCATCACCTTTGTTAACGACAACATAGCTCTTGACTATGTTATTTTTATAACTTCACTCGTGCCACAATAACCTAAATGAAAAGCTTAAAGAGCACATTAAAAATACAGTTCGTCAAGATTAAAGTCATGATTAAATTAATTTACAAAAGAAGAAAGTTGGTAAACAAAAACGTAAATGGCAAAAAAATATAACGAAGTCGCCCTTAATTCCACAATCTCACGAACTTTTACAATAAACACTTTCTAACAAAACCTAAATGAATAAAGTGTTCTGATATAAAAAGTTGGGATCGTGTGAGTCAGACAGTGAGCTATGTGCGGAGTGAACGATACGACACGAAGAAAGGAAGAAAGATACATTTGTGTGGCTCTCGTTTGTTACGAACACTTTGGTAAAAAGTTGAGAATTGTTGATTAAAATATATAAATCGGTGTGTTTTGTTCGTGAGTTGAGAACATGAGTACATCGAGAGCTGGCGATGGCCGCACGCCACGACCTCACCCCTCACCCCTCGCCTCGCGTGACCGATAATGAGTGCATTATGTCAAGCCGAATCACAGCCGTCACGTGTCCACACAGCACATAAATTGTTACATTTTGTTCTACCGCTAACCAGTTACGCGAAAATTGTTCAAGAATTTAATTTTCAGCACATTTTGTACCAACATGCGATCTTTTTATTGAATTTTTGTTCATTCATCGGTAGACTGACATTGAGTGAACTGTATCAATTGAATTTGTTTGAGCTAGATGAGAATGTAAATGGATTAACTTTTGAAAATGTACTCGTTTTAATATTTGCTTTTGATGTTAATAACCAACGTTATCATTATGTGAATGCTAAAGATCGATCGGGGGCGTACAAGACAAGGGCAAACTATTATTATAATAGTTCTATAATCTGATGGACGTAAAGGACCTTCCTTTATTTAAGTAGGCTCTAAATAAATAATTATCGTCACATTCGTTCATTTATAAACATAAATGATTTCTTTTCTGACTCAAAACATCCACAGAAAAGATCTAGCATTGGGTCATGAAGATACTGAATTGTTATTATTCAAAGAATATTCTAATGCTAAAATACTGACTAGAATAAATACCTAAGTTATCAAAACTACAATTACTTTCTAGGTACTGCTGTCACTATATTTATAATAATGACATCGGTCATGACTTTGCATTTATCATTAACAACCCTCTTATATCTAGCTATTTCTGATGTAAACAATTTAAAACTTATTACGTCAAATATATATTAATAACTTAATAAGCATATTTATTATTGAAAGCTTTTTAATAAAAGGTTGAACAACAGCGCACCAGTTTTTGTTCATGTTATTATAATACACTTCAAACAGAACCTTTACAAAGAAATTACTAAAATTAAAATAAGCTTTTATATTAAATCAGATCACAAAAATGAGCTTAAATTGAACGAAACAATGTACGTAGAGAACAAAGCTCTACTGTGAGGTCCGCGGCTGGATTGTATGAAACCTCACAATTGCAGACATTCAGTTCATTTAACCTGAATATAATTATTACGACTGAGTATTTAGTTCACGGCTTCGGAGAACCGACTGAATGGGACTTCATGTTATAACCATAACACATGGTGTATTATTGTAGCACATACATATACAGTGTGTCCGGGCACGAGTTAGCGATAATTGAAGGGGAAATTCTAGGCTCATTTTCATAGACAAAAATGCTTTAAAAAAAATTCTTACTCCAAAACTTCGCGAATGGCAGCCATTTTAATTTTTTGATCTGTCGCACTGGGGAAATACAAATATCTTTGAATCCAACAGACCTACATTGATGCAAATGACTTTATTGCAAAGTTAAACGTTGAGGCTTATTAAAAACTTACGAAAGTTTTTTAAATAATATGTAAAAATAACCAAAAAACATGGGCAAACACGAAACTGTACACAAAAATTACTAGATAATTTCACATTTTTAACTCTAGCTCGATAAGTACCCCTGAATTTTGTTGGGGTTTTTTCATTAAATTAAAAGTATTTGAGTCAGGCTATAAAATTATATCAAAATTATCACTCTACATTAAGTATGTTAGGAGTTATTCTCACTTGAACATCACCCTTCCTTAGCGCATGTACCCCAATATTACAGGTGTCGCATTCTTTGGGTGAGCTAAATCGTTCCAACGAATATTTATGAGCTGGCATTATTGACCACCATGTAAATGATCCCCAAGTAACCATCCTTAAACTGAAATAGTACAGTTTCTTGGATTTATTGCTGTGGGGCGAGACGGAAGGGTGATGTTCAAATGAGAATAACTCCTAAGATACTTAACGTAGAGTGATAATTTTGATATGATTTTATAGCCTGACTCAAACACTTTTAATTTAATGCAAAAACCCTAACAAAATTCGGGGGTACTCTTCGAGCTAGAGTTAAAAATGTGAAATTTTTCAGTCATTTTTGTGTAAAATTTCGTGTTTGCCCATGTTTTTTGGTTATTTTTACATATTATTTAGAAAACTTTCGAAAGTTTTTGATATGCCTCAACATTTAACTTTGCAATAAAGTCATTTGCATGAATGTAGATATCTTGGATTCAAAGATATTTGCATTTTATTGTACACACCCCAGTTCGACAGATCAAAAAATTTAAATGGCTGCCATTCGCGAAGTATTGGAGTAAGAATTTTTTTTAAAGCATTTTTGTCGATGAAAATGAGCCTAGAATATCCTATTCAAATATCGCTAACTCGTGCCCGGACACACTGTATACCTAATACACATAATGTGTTATGTAATTATCGTGTGGTTTCCAGGTACAAATTACTATTTTAATATGATTTAGTAAGCCGCGTAGGACGCATCGAGACGCGTTGAGCCGCGCGGTGGCTGTAATAAACTGCAATGGCTGAAAAGGCATTAAGCAATATTTAACATCGAGAGATAGATCGGGAAGAAACTTATTCACTGCAAAAGTTTTTTAGAATGATCTATATTTATATAAATTAATTTCTGTTCCCGATTTGGCTAATTTTGGTTTTGAATTATAATTATTTGGTAGACTAGGGAAGGTTTAAAAGGTGAGTTAATAAGTATGATAAAAATATTAGGAATAAAAGTAAAAGCAACAATTTCAATTTCCCTTAGAAACAATTCTCCCTGCAAGACTCCCTGTCAAATACCTATTTGATGTTCGTCCCGTCGTTCAAAAATAAATTAATATTAAAAGTCGTTTAGAAATCAAATTCTGACGCGGTACGATGTTTGCCGGATCAGATATTATTATGTAAAAATAATTATAAAGATCGAAGCACCTGGTATCCTGGTTTTATGTAGTTTGCACCACGTTGCCATGTGAAAATGTATGAATTTAAGTACGTATGTTTATCACATTTATATTTTTGGTGGTCACAAAATGTAATACAGTGACTTTTAGCATCAATTATATTGATATTATATCGCCCGCACATTCGTATCAAGAAACCGAAATACAAATGAAAACAACTCATTGTTCACACGCAGAGAGGTATTGTTTGACTCACTTTGTATAACAAATAGTGGCAGCTTATGAAATATTCAGTTCATTATTAGTGGGCACACAACGTAAGTCCGATAAATAATTATCTGTTCCCTGTAGCGTTAATATTTATGTGTGTACCTGCTACAAGGGTGTGGGAACATAATCCTCGGCTTAACAACTTATTAGTGAGGGCTTTTAGATGAGGTGCGCACTTCAAAAGAAAATGGATATATTGTAGGTAATTGTATTCAGTTGATAGACATTTTACATTATAATGTGACGCAGTAAACTCTAAAGGGGACAATATTTTCTTTTTCTTCTAAGTCTTTTATGACCATACATAAAGGCAAAACTAACGTGTACCAAACCTCAAACGATTCAAATTCAGTGAAAAGACGAATTGAAATCGCACTCCGCTTTATGAAAAGACATCTCTTCCCTTTCCATGCGTTCCTGGTACCTCAGCGAGTGTCATGCCGGTAATCTGCGGGGATTAGCAGAAGTGTGCTCCCGCTCTCGACCGTCTATCATGGTATTACGGCAGTGTGATTGAGGTTTATCGTGACCAAAGTAATCTCTATTGATGGAGAATTTGATGATAGGAGACTTTCATTACCTTGACCTCCTAGATAAAATATAGATCTGATACAATTTTCATAAGGTGTTTTGATCGGAAAGGTTTAAACTTATAAGACAAGACAGTGTCTTTGGAAATGTTATGGTGATAAAATATTATTTGTTTGTCGACCGCTGCCTTCAAACTTCTTAATGCAACACTCTTCGTTAAAACACTAACATTTCTCACGAAATAATAATTTAAAACATACGTAGTACATTAAGGCACTCCTTTATGACCTATAACTATTGAGCCATTTCTTTACAATACTAGCCAGCAGTTTAGTGTTCATTGCACATTATTAAGTAATAATGTTCCGCACGTAAGTAATTACAAGAGTGATAAAAGTGTCAATAAAAGTTCACAAGTCAATAGGCTGGTAAACCACTTTGCCTCCAGCCCATTATTTCTTGCGGTAACTTTTATAACTCACTAAAGAAAAAGTTGAAGGAAAAATGGCGGGTTTCATTTATTTATGATCACCATTAGGATTATTTTTAAGTTGTGTTAAGTTAGACGTTGGGTTGCTCCTCACTGGCTTCACCACGCTTCACACTTATTAATTGTTACATTAGCACACAATTTATTAATTATGTTTCATTCATGTGTTACTTGACTTTAACACATAGCACCTACCCGTTCACTTAGTACCTACAGCGTTATCTTCGTTAACCTAAATCCAAATGAGATACTTTAAATAACCACTTTTTGAGATTTATAATAATAATCATCAATTTTCCAATGTACGGTATCGTTTCAATTCAACAAATGAACACATTTTTTTTTTTTATCGTGGTAAAATCATCAAATGAGTCCTACCATCCAGGGCAGGGTGGAAGGGACTGTCAGACTTGTACTGACTAAAATCCACGGTGTCCTTCAGTAGCCCTTTATGTTCCGGGGTCACGGTAATGAGATAAGTCCCGCGACCCCGGCAGGCTTCAGCCTTCTAGAGGGGGCCCCGTCATCATGCTGACACTCTTTGAGGCGCGCGTCGAACACAACGCGCCGTCGACCCCAGCATGGTCCATGGTCGGACAGCGAGTCGCCCATTACTCGCCGCCCGCATGCCCGCGCCTACGGAGGCCGGAGATCGTCTTGCGACGTCCGTCGCCGTGGGCGTCTACCATTGCGGTTGGGGTGGAGGGAGGACGCTGTCCTCTCCCTCACGCGGCGAGCCTCCTCCTTCGCGAGCATGACTGCTTCGCAGAAAGAGACGACCGCCTCCCACCCTGTCTCGCCCCGCAGCATGGCCTCGACCAATGCCGGGCGCGAGAGGTCTCCACCTATCGCCGTCGTGAGGACACGGCAGTGCTCTGCCCAAGCGGGGCATTCCTGCACCGTATGCTCCACCGTGTCCTCCGGGCGATCCTCGCAGTGTCACCACTGACCCAGACGTTTTCTCCTTCCTCGTCAGACACAGGTACCTCCCGAAACATCCCTGTCCGGTGAGGACCTGCGTCAGGCGGAAGGTTAGGACGGCGTGACGCCTATCCAGCCACTCCTCAAAGAGGGGTCTTGCCGCCGCGATTGCGGCGTGCCCGACAAATGAACACATAGAAATAATGTTTTTTAATTATAATTCCATTTGCAGATGTTTCGAATAGTTTCGGAGAACAATTTATTTATTTGATAGTTGGTCGAGTTGTTTTAATTGTTGATGCTCTGAGTTGTAACTTGTTTTGTTGAGTTAATTGATTTACTTACTAAACTTATTTCCAATTAAGCACAAATTGATTTTATACGGCTAACGCTGCGAATTGTACCTTACTTTACATTTTCTCGAAATTGCTGTTACATTACTGACATCGGGGACGGGAAACATCGTGAGAAAAATAGGACTTATGCAATAAAATTAGAAGTCCAGTCATATCAGAGGCCTGAAGTGTTCCCAGAGGCGGCTTAATTAACTCCGACACCAGAGGGTGGTCATACGCACAAAAAAAAAACTTGTATAAAAGCATTACATTATGTTTGCAAACGTTTATTTTACACGCCAGCTCTCTAATCATACCATTCAGCAAGTACAAGTATATCCTGCTATTTCCCATAATGAATTGATGATGTCTTTCAATTTGGGTAATCTACTCAACATTGACATACTCTATTAATTTGAAGATGTCTTTATGTAGATAGGAACACAAACAAGCCTTAATATTATTAATGTATCCCACCAAAAACATTTCATGTAAAGTGTTGCCAAAACGAGCACATAAGGTTTGCCCTACAAAAAAAGATATCAGATCTTATGTAGAACCAAGCTTCTGAATCTACACGGCCTAACTCTACCAACTCTAACTTCACAAATTCTACACATCAGTAAAAATGTATGGCTTCACCGTTTCGCTACCGTCGTGGAGGTGATGCTAATATTTAGTTTCTGAAGTAACGAAACAGCCAAGCCATACATTTTTGCTAATGTGTAGAATTTGTGAAGTTAGAGTTGGTAGAGTTAGGCCGTGTAGATTCAGAAGCTTGGTTCTACATAAGATCTGATATCTTTTTTTGTAGGGCAAACCTTATGTGCTCGTTTTGGCAACACTTTACATGAAATGTTTTTGGTGGGATTTCAGTTCTTTTTGTAAGTTGCTAGCATCTTGGATTTATGACATCAAATTATTTTTCGAGTTGCTCTCAACGAGCACGTCTTTCATTTGATACCCATATTGCAGAAGTGCATTAAAAATAACTATTCCGCCATCTTGGATTTAGAATGACGTCACATTATTCATCGAGTTGCTCTCAACGAGCCCTTTCATTTGATTCCACATTGTAGAAGTGCATTTAAAATAATTATTACGCCATCTTGGATTTATAATGTCATCACATTATTCTTCTAGTTGATCTCAACAAACCTTTTCATTTGATACCCATATTATAGAAGTGCATTAATAATAACTATTCCGCCATCCTAGATGGTCCGCCATATTGGATTTGTAATTACGTCACATTATTTTTTGAGTTGCTTTCCACGAGCCTTTTCATTTGATACCCATGTTGTAGAAGGGCATTAAAAATAACTATTCCGCCATCTCAGATGGTCCGCCATATTGGATTTATAATGACGTCACATTATTTTTGAAGTTGCTCTCAAAGATCCCTTTCATTTGATACCCATATTGTAGAAGTGCATTAAAAATAACTATTCCGCCATCTTGGATTTAGAATGACGTCACATTATTCATCGAGTTGCTCTCAACGAGCCCTTTCATTTGATGCCCATATTGTAGAAGTGCATTAAATATAACTAATCCGCCATCATACATGGTCCGCCATATTGGATTTGTAATGACGTGACATCATTGTTCTAGTTTCTCTCAACCAGCCCTTTCATTTGATATCCATATTGTAGAAATGCACTAAAACTATTCTGCCATCTGCCTGATGATGATGATGATGAAGTTCCACCCCCCCCCCCCATTTTAGGAGATGGGGGATGTTTTTTTGTACATACCAAACTTCGGCTTTCTAGCACTTCAGGAAGAACCCTAACATTCATATAAACTTCAACCCCCCATTTTAGGGGATGGGGGGTGAAAGTTATAGGTTTGTGAATTTTTTTGTTGGTTGTATACTAAACTTAGATTACATACCGAATTTCAGCTCTCTAGCACTTCAGGAAGTAGCCAAACATTTTGATGATCATCAGTGTGTCAGTGTATCAGTGAATCAGTGACGAAATCCGTGTATTTTAGATATCAATAAAATCTAAAGTACACACATCAAAAGTGTCTAGGGATCAAGCATTTTTATGCGGATTTCTTGAGATTGAGATGTGGCTTTGTAATAAATTTATGATTTTATAAATTTATATGGATCCTTTTTGGTGCATTTCATAATTTGAATCAGGAACTGTAAATCAAATTCGAGTAAAAGATGAAAATCAGCTGTCAATATTTTCCCTATAAAAACATACAACGCATTGAAGACATTATTAGTGCTACTGTTTCCCTACTACTGATTAAAACCAACGTTATTATAGAGCGGCGACGTCATTTAAGCAGGGAAGAAATGCTCAGAGCCGTGGGAATGATAGAAGCTGGTTCCCGGCAACGTACTGTGGCTTTAGCTCTGAATACAAGTCAGAGTGTTATCAGTCGACTTTGGACACGTTACCGAAGCACTGGTACCGTGGCTGAGCGCCATGGAGGACGGTATCGCTGCACCACACGGAGACAAGACCGATACATTCAAATCTTAACTCGAAGAGCTCCAACAATAACCGCCATGATGTTAGCCGTGAGGCTTCATCACTCTTCAGGGAACTTAATTAGCGACCAAACAGTCAGAAACCGCTTGCATGAAGTGAACCTTCATTCCCGAAGACCGCTACGGGTACCACCTATAGTAATGCACAATCGTAGGATTCGATATCAATGGGCTCTTGAACACAGAAATTGGGCAGAAGAACAATGGCGTTTCGTGTGCTTTTCTGATGAGTCTCGTTTTGGTATGAGACCGGATACAAGACGTATACGACACTGGAGAACCCCTGGACGCCAACAGCGATTAAAATCCTGCCAGGAAGTCCATCCTTATAGTGGTGGAACCATCATGGTATGGGCGGGTATTTGGATCGGCGGAAGAACTGAGTTGATTTGGATCAGAGGCAACCTCAACGCTCAAATTTATGCTGAGACGATTGTATCAGACGTCATCGTTCCTCTACAAGTGCAAATCGGTCCCTTATTTCAGTTAATGCATGATAATGCACGACCGCACACCGCAAGAGTTGTAAGACAGACTCTCGCCGCAGCTAACATCAATGTCCTGCCCTGGCCTGCTCAGTCGCCAGACTTGAACCCGATTGAGCATGCATTGGATATGCTACAGAGAAGAGCTCTGCCGAATATGGAGGGTATCCAGTCGCAAGAAGACCTTTTTTTGTTGTTGCAACGAACATGGGCGGCCATTCCACAGCGTGATTTGGATGAACTCATTTTGAGTATGCCAAACCGATGTTCTTGTGTTGTTAGTGTTCGCGGTAGAAACACGGATTATTAATTGTTTAAGTTACCCAATAAAATTTTAAAGAAAACTGTTATTTCAGTCTTTTTTTCGAACTTTAATGTTAGTGGTTCAAATGTCAAAAATCCCTTTATTAGGAAAATGGCAAATTTCTTTATGAATGCAAAGGTGACTTGGTTTATCGTTACTGTGACAAACGATAACACTTTATTTGATGAATCCTTAAAGAACATTTTAATTAATATCAATCAGGAGAAAAGTTATTGCAAAAATATATGTTGATCCCTAGACACTTTTGATGTGTGTATTATAGCTATTCTATTGAGACTTTGTATGCTTAATAAGACTATTGATGGCATCATATTCTGAGAATATGAACTATCTGGTACATCGGTAACCAAATCTATGAGGGTTCAAAAAAACGACGAAACACTTCGAGAAAAGGTAGGTAGTGCCCTTGCGCTTCGCTTGGCTCGTCTTGGCGGGGGCACTGCCGTGCCCCCAGATTCGTCCGATGGCACACGAACGTCAAGCAGTCGGCAGGCGGTCCTACGCACCACGCACTACGCACGGAACAACCAAATGCGTGTAACATTACCATAAACACACTATTAATAAAACTCACAACACAGCCCTCCGTTATGCTACACAAAGTTATGTTACATTATGGACATCACTAATTGAATCCCGCGCTCCGCACAACACTACGGGAAACTTTCACTGAAATAGAACTCTGTAAAGTACTGAATATTTTTAGTCTTAATAAAATTTATTGGACAAGAGATTACATTTCTATTTTTGTACATATTTTATAGGGGTTGTCAGTCTCTGAGTCTATTAAAGTAGTTATTTTTATGATCGTAAATTGGATAAACCTGTAACATTTTATAATTGTTATAAGTAATCTATTTTGAGATGCTTTAAAAGTTTAGACTTTTTAAGCAATGCCGATAACGATGTCTCGTTACATTAAATGGTGGATATAATAATTCAGCTGAAAGTTATTAATGTTATTATAAATTCAGCCACAAGGGTCCAGTGATTACATCGTTCGATTTTTATCCCTCTCGTTGTTGGAGCAGCCGCGCGTCATGCCGCGATAATGTATGCGCTGTTCGTTTACATCGACAAGTTTTAATGTGCGGCCATCACTCGTGCGGCGAATAATTAACAATGTATGTCGTGCTCGTTGGAAACCGCTCCGGGTGCCGTGTTCCCGGCTACAAGGGCTTTTTAAATACCCGCTGAACAAGTTTTATGTAAACTGTCTTTTTGTAACCTTTCTTTTTGTAATAATTATCCTGCCGGAAGTATAAAGTTCTGAGTACTGTAATTATTTTTTCAACATATTTACTAACTTGTATCAAAATTATCGGACAGTTTCATGCTTAATTAACTATGGCAAACAAAATAGTCGTGCAAATGAACAGCAGTAGAGCTAATTTACAGCAGTATTTAAACTCGGGTTTAACGAGCAGTGATATATGTTATGTAGTTCACAGAGTACAGTGTCACCTGGCCGCTCTACATCAAAGGGGCTATATTTACGACACAGCTCTAAATAAGGACGGACAGAAGGCCCGCTCCTTCAGAGCGCGCTCGTAAATCCAGTTGCTACAGTGTAACTGAAACGAATTTGTATTGTACCATAAATCTTGAGTTTAACATAACGTTGCAACATTTTTTACTGACTTGCATTTGAAGTATTTTAATCTCAGGCACACGAACACTAGTTTTCGTAAGAAGTAAGTAACGAGCGCGCAAAAAGACGCAATAACACATTTTTCCCATCTACTTGGAATTTCTTTCAGGACATCCGCTGAAGCTTTTTTAATGTTTGTTTTGTTCCAACTTGTAATGCGGACCTTCTCTGCTAACATTGTTTATACCCCTCTCCCGCCGCGCTGCCTTCTGACCCTGCGCACACAACACACGCACGACCCGCGCACATCACTCGCACGTAACACGCACGACACACGCACAGCCGCACAAATTGGCGCGCGGTGCCCTTTACAACTTCCGCCAGAGTTGAATACTATTATACTATCGGAAATGTGCGCACAATACATTTGTCTTCCTGCTAATGTTTTGTAGCGTTCGCGTTGCCAAATAATGCTGGCGCACTTTTTACCCATTTTGGATGCATTAGTTTTATTTCGGCTTTGTCGAGCTGATTGTAGATAGACAAGCGCTCAAACTCAATTATGAGCAATATCTTTTTCCACACAAATATAAATTACGAGGGTATTGAGGTAAAACATCATTCAGTATATTGTGAACCACATCAATCTTGAAGCAAACAATTAATAGTGTAGTAATCTGGTATCGTGATAATTGTGCGGCTCAGTCGCAGGACGTAGTTCGATGGAGATAATGCCGTAATGCCGTCTAATTGGCGGCGCTTACGTTCATCGACTCAACAAGTGATGGATCCAACTTCAATTAGTATTCCATCCTGCTGCCGCTGATGTGAGGAGATATGAGCGACCTAATTACTGCCTCCTTCGCACGTCACGCCCACTTTATAATCACTTTACAATTAGGTCGCCCACTCCAATTGGTATCGAGTCGATCGTATTTGAAACGTCGGAGTTTGAATGGTTTGTTGCTTAACGACTCAATCAACGTGTGGGTGGTTCCATGGTGATGAACACATTGGTGGCAACAATTAATGGAAAGACAAAACATTAAAAATCTGATTTTCTGAATAAAATTGTATGACGTGTATTGAACACTTCTTTTGTACGAACAATGACCAATGAAATCTCGTATTTTAATTCTTCATACTGTCTTCATTCATATTATTCGAGATGCTAAGTCTAATAAAAGCAAGCTGCCTTACAGGTTATTTATCTTGCGACTGGATAAACCTCAGTTTATTGGCAAGACCGCCGATATTCTGCATCGCACCGGTTTAAGCTGCCTTATTACTTCTTGCGGCAACCCAAGTAGCATTTTTACGTCATTATGTCGTCAGTTTACGGTACTGCTGGACGTGAGAGACGTCATGTCTTGACGTTGGGGGGTCCCATCAGATGTCGTCAATTTGTCACAGCCTCAAGACGTCAGTTTACAGACGTTACAGAGACGTCATATACTGAATTTATAGGGACGTTACTGGGCCGTACGTATTAAGGCAGCCACTGACGTTGGAGTGACATCATATACTGAATTCATAGGGACGTTACTGGGCCGTACATATTAGGGCAGCCAATGACGTGCAAAACCATGTATAAATCCGCAGGTCTCTTTGGAGTGGGTTGTTATTGGAACACTGTTAACACTGGTAAACTTGACACTTCTATTCACTGTACCGATGCATTGCTCTCAATAACTTGTCAACAAAACGAAATTAATTCTTCAGACCTTATACTATCGGCGGTAACGAAACCATAGCGACTTCTATTTCGACTACAACGCCATCTATCGAGCTAGGCGGTACTATTTTTCGAAGCTTTAAATAGATCGCTGATCGCTGTGATTCCGTTCTCGCTGTAACTTCTAGTAAAAAATTGCTCTGCCGATTTTTATATTTTTATGTGTTATCTTATCTTTAAATACATAGGTTTGTTACCTTTTTCATTAGCAAACGTCATTATTTGATTGATTTGACATCAAATAATGTTGTTTAAAAAGGAAAAAGTTTTGGATTACGTAACAAAACCTACGTATTTAAGGATAAGAAATCACATAAAAAAATTAAAATCGGCCGAGCAATTTTTCACTAGAAGTTAGAGCGCGTTATGTAAAAAGTTAATTCGGAGTGACACTAAAATCGAAATTTTGTTAGATTTTTATACTTCCCTATTCTAACTAATACATTTAAACAAATACAAAAAGAATTTGAGGCTGAGGAATTTTTCACAGAGAGTTATAAGCAATTTTCATGTTTTGATAAAAAAAACGGAACTTCTAGGCTAAAAATTTTTTGGATTATTGCTATGTTGGTGGTCGACTTCACTCGTGGAATTATGTCAGTCAGATGCATTCCATAAACTGTTCTTTAACCAATCTTTAGCTCTTTGGGTCACCTTAGGACCAGATATGTCATACAATAGTCGTCAACCTGAGGGCAGATTTAGACTAATAAGGGACAGACTGTAAAATGACGTTGTTAGGAGGTATCATTTATGACCTATACAGTACGTACAGTACAGTACTATAATAGTACGTAAGTATGACGTACAATAATGACGTAACTGTGGTGACCCTAAATTGACTTAAGAATGTCGTCATTTTTTAGTTGCCGACGTCACTTGCTACCTGGGAATACCGATGTTCGGATGCGGTTCCAGAAAACCGTAAAAAGAAACATTACAAAGAGTGAGAAAAGATATAGACAAAAACATGAAACCGTAATCCACACAGTAACAGAAATGGGCTGGAAATATCACCATAATCGACAAGCTTTCTAAATAAATTGAAAACATTAAAGCAACGCTATGAAACGTTACAGAAGCACGATATAATCACCTATTTACTGTAAGCGAATCATTTTCTATTTCCAAAGAATACCGCGTATGATTCAATTTACCTCGAAAGCTTCGGGAATTCATTTAAAATTGACTACATGGGTAATAATATTTCAATATTCTGTATCTTCATTTCAAGGCTGATGTTCACAAGTTTTGTATTGACAGTAAGATCTCTCTCTAGGTTCAATATTATCATACTATAACCTCAATTTGGCATGATACTGTTGTGTGGATCGCAATAACTGACATTAGTGGTGGCTGGAGGGCTCCCGGCTCGCGGATCAATAGAGGCGCTCTTCTTTTGTTCATTCACTTCGATCACTACATCAATAGCTAATTTCGCGATATCAACCAGTCGTGAATGAACGAATGAACGCTTTTGATGTCTCTTGGCAATATCGCCAGCTCCGACAGATTCCACTTTGTATCCAGGGCGTCGGGCTCCTCGCGATTTATTGGTACAACGTGATATTTTAGCAGCCCATTATAAATGTATAGGGCGACATTTCTTTTACAACTGAACTCATAAAATTGCCTTGAATTTAAATTGGATTAACTAATTATGTTGAGTTCACATAATTTATTTTGGACTTAATTTGTTATTCATCGTTAAATATGGATTTTTCGCGAATATTGATGGCTTCAGATTCTAGAAAATCAAGGTTTAATTCACTGCTTTTGTTTTCTATAGTGCGGACTAAAGAAGGTTAACGTCGTCGGAAAATAGAGTTTTGTGTGAGACAGGGGCGTGATCCCGAGCCCTCAGCGCACGTATCACGTACACAATTTACCTGCGGCGAGTGCGAGTGTGCGTACAAACATGGTGTATCACTAGAACACACAGTCGCCACGTTTAATATAATAAGTACACATGTTAAAGGAGGATAAGAATCGCCTATAGCCGGCGCAGAGTTGTTTGTTGAAGGGAAAAACGTGCACGAGAAAATATATGAGCGAGGTTAGCTTCATAGTACACGTACTGGTGCGCGGAGAGATATTGACTTGAACGGAGGCTGATTTTGGATATTAATGGTATTAGCTCAAGCAGCCGGGATGAAAAACAAACAGTTTGGAGAGAATGCCCCCACTCGCTCGCGGCTCACAGAGTTGCCAGTTTACTTCAACTTTGATGTAGGTAATGGTACATAATATGAAGGAGCATATTCAATCAAAATTCAGATTGATTTATTATTAAAACATAGCAATATTTTATTATCACTGAATAATAAAACAAAAAAAAATGGTTGTACTGATATTAGAGTTAGATATTGTTTGTATTTACCAACGCTTGGTTGTTTTTGTCATGCGTCATGTAGGTATACCAGATCGGTGATAACATGTTTTGAAGTATTTCACAAATTGTTTAGTCGTCACAGCCCCTGCCAGCTCCACTGCATTCCTGTGCCAGTTAGAACAACAAACGACGCATAACAACGCATAGCTGCTGTCACTGCGACATGACAGAATAACGCTGCGATATTTTAGTTTGTACCTATACCTATATCCGGATTTCGGGTTTCAAATACGTTACCAGTACGATTTTATTGACGGAGAAAAATTCGAATACGGCGGACATCGCCGGAATATCAAGGATTGACTCATACCGACGCATCCACGTAAACATTTTGTTTCAAACGCTAGTATGCTTGAAATCCGTATCTCTATCGCAAAAGGTTTCTTCCCTTTATTTCGTTTAAATGTTCAAAGCTATTAGAATATTTCTCAGTGATTTCAAAATGTTCTTGGGTGATCAGCAGTGTCTGGGGTCCGCTGTAATCCGGCAAGGTCAGCTCAATGTCAAGGTAACACATCTGCCCGTCGAATATGATCCGTTATGGCTGCGCTTACTATTCCGTGAACGTAGCAGATGGAATTGCCTTATATACAATTTCAGGGCATCGCTAGCTGTGACCATAAAACTGACCGCCATTACTCGACCTGCTACCACGAGCGAGAAATGTACACTCGATCGTTTCTCACTTACGTGAGTGACGGAGAGGACGTGAAGACGTGATTATATATTATAAATATGGTTCAATAGACTAATTATGTCATTATTATAAAGAATTGTTTCATGACGATAAAGTTCGTGATTGCTCAAACCATAAAGGTTTATTCATCTCTATTAAATACATCTTCAAAAGAAGTTATGGTTGTGCTTTAAGTCATGGTTGCTAAGTGGTAGAGAAAGTATCAAAACCTAAACTGTTATATCTAAGGGTAAAAGATTATTTCCGAATTATACTAGTTTCGGATATAAAAGGGAAAATGGTACGGGACCGTGCATATTATCTGTACTAATATTATAATTCTGAAGTGTTTGTTTGTTTGGTTAAACGCGCTAATCTCTGAAACAGCCTAGTCCTAATTGAAAAATATTTTGGTTTTGAAACAGTCCATTTATTGAGGAAGGCTATAAGCTCGCGCTCACGCTATGACCAATAGGTGCAGTATAGCGTGGATGAAAACACGGGAAACAGCCAAAGTTGTCACAAACATCTACACAAACAACAACAGTACATGTAGGGCACAGTGCGCGACCGGACGGGTTCCGTCGCCGCATGCACTTTATTTCGTCCATTACTGTAATGAGACGCGAAATAGCGCTTTCTACTGAAATATAGCGCAATTATTTTTTTCCGCGGGTGCGGCCGGCGTGATTGCGTGGAGACGCAGCGCTTTATCACGCTGAGCGACAACCCTCCCCGCTCCCGCAACTCGCACCCTCTGCGACCAATACAAGAAACAGAAATACCATTCCAAATCTGCTGCAGGCAGTCCGCCCTAGTCCAACCCAGTCCGCCTCAGACAGCTGTCAGTGGCCATAGGGGCCCAAACACCGGTAACCGTGACCCTGGAACGTAAAAGGTTATTGGAGGAACACCGTGTATTTTAATCAGTACGAGTCTGACAGTCCCTTCCACTCCACCCAGGGCGGAAGCTAACATTCGATGATTTTACCACCCAAAAAAGGCATTTCGTGAAAAACGCTAATACTTTTTATTATCAAAAAAATCTTTCTGCGAAGTTGTTTGACATGCATGTAAAGGAAATCAGAATATTTTTTAAACAACTTCAAAAAAAAAAAGTAGTTTCTCAGTTCGACCTGTATGTATGTATGTTTGTCCGCGATTATCTCGCGTTTGGCTGAACGGATTTTGATGCAGTTTTCAGAAAAGTGTTTATTACATTCTGGGAAAGGTTTTAGTATATAACAATAATGGATATCTCGTGAAATTGCGCACATAGATCCGTTTTTCTTAATAGGATTGTAGATTTTCAAAGACGCCGATTTTATGAAGATTTTTGTTGTTGATTTTCTCAACTAAAAAGGGAAAAATAAAAAACTTTTTGAAAAAAAAAAGGAACCGACTTCAAAACCAAACACAAAAAAACTATAAAATAACTTTTCTTTCGGAAGTCGGTGGCCATATGTCAATGAAATTAAAAAAAAAACAGAGCCTCCGACTTCCGAAAGAAAAGTTATTTTATAGTTTTTTTGTGTTTAGTTTTGAAGTCGGTTCCCTTTTTTTTTTCAAAAAGTTTTTTTAATCATAAGCAACAATACTTAAACTAAGTTATTATTCATGTGTACTGTTATAAGTTTCATAACTTCTGTTAACTCTTGAGTGTGGCACAGACGACGCGACCCGCTGTAACGTGTATTTCGATAGTGTATGAAATGAATCGAACGTTCTGAAGCGGCGGACGGTACCGCTCCACGACAATGTTGCCGAAAAATATCCGCACATTTCACCCTGCGCTGTTACTCCATATCCCTAAATAAACCGGCCCCAAACACACGAAGAAAACAAGTATAATATAAAGAAATATCAACGTTTATACCTCACGTAACAGTAGGGCCTCTTGAAGGAATAGGACTACGATTGGTAAATACTTAGATCGCCAACATCTTGGCCTAGACTGACGCTGAATAATCTCGCTAAGTTATTTTTGATGGCAACGTCGTAGCAAGATTAATAGCGACCTTTGTCACGAGAACGAGACCTTAACTGTGATGTGTCTCAATTTATATTCTTTTTATGGAGCTGAGTCGGGAGTTGTAAACTTTAGTGGAGATACAAAGACAATGGACGGCCTGACGACCAGCCGGGGACGCAGGAGGCAACCTCTGTGTTTGTTTATTACAAGCTCACACAGTAACGACGATACTGAACTTTACAAAAATATCATCAAAATTCCTTCAATTTGCGTTTTGATGAAACCGTATAATTTATTTGAACCCATAGCAACAGTGTTTGTTTTTAACCGACTTCATTAACCGACTTCAAAAAGAAGGAGGTTATCAATTCGACGGTATGTTTTTTTTTTTGTATTTGTTACGCGATTACTCCGCCAATTGTGGACCGATTTTCAAAATTCTTTTTTTGTTCGAAAGGCGATACTTCAGGAGTGGTCCCATTGTCACCATGTCAGGATCTGATGATTGGATCCTGGAGAAATCGAGGGCAATCCTCCAATTTTATAGGCCTACACATCGTTTTACGCAAATTTTATGAAGTAATTTAAGTATTTGCGTATGGTAATCATCATCTCATGTAGCTGAGCTGATAATGTATTCGTATATTGACATTTATCTTTTTTATCTGACATTTATTTGCATACTATTGGAAATTTGTATCCAAAGACATTAAACTATTTTAAATCTCTTTGTTTGTATCAAATAATTTTATTATGATATATTGAACTGTTTGCTTTTAATTTAACTTTCATTATGTAACAATTATTTTTTTTTTCCCTCTTAAATAATAATTGTCTTTTATCACCGAGCTGAAGAATTGTGAATGTTATGTACGCCATTATTGTCACGTGCATCAGACCGCTCTTATTATAAATTGTAAATTTTAATGTTAAATGTATGTGATGTGGCTGTACTTTTCTAATAAATAAATAAATAAATAAATAAATAATGGAAGGTACAACTCCTCTAGTAAGGACTTGGCATCGACTGATTTAGTAAATTATGTTTGTGTTTGCTTATCTCCGGAACTACAAGTCCGATTTAAGTAATTCTTTTTTGTTGTACTAGGTATCGTTCAACTTAGGGAATACTGCAAGTTTCATCAAAATCGGTTCAGTAGTTTTTTGAGATAGGGAATTATGAATGTAAGAGATTTTAACGATGTTATTACCGGTGTTACGGATTACAAAATTCTAGTGCTCGTGTAAGAAAATGATGTACCGTGGAATGGGGTTAGTTTGATTCACGGGGTAACATTGATAAAAACTTTATATTTTTTTAAAACAGGAATTGTTTAATTTCTGAACGCAACCGAAAAATTTCGTCTTTTGCATTGGCAGCACTGTGTGTCACTCTTTGACATTGCCCAAGCGCTGCACGTACAAACAGATCACTACCGGAGATTTTCATAAAAAACTGTGAGTATTGTGTTTAACGTATTTTAGGGGTTAAAATAACTTCCAGGGTACCAGATTGGATATGCAAGTTGCTAGAAAAAATTATAGTTTATGTTGTTATGTGTTTAATTAGCTTGAGAAAGAAGTTGTTTTTGTACTTTAACCTCCAAAATTTCATTCAGTGGTGGTTTATTTTCTATACGGGGTGTCATTGATCACAGGCATGGGGTTACTTTGGTCATTGATCAATCTCACCCCATGACATTTTTAACATATATTATCAATATATTTGCAATGATGGCTGCTTTATATGATTTTTTTTTACTTTCAGCGCTATGCCAAGAACATATATGAAGCGTTTAGGCGCTCGCGCCTATCGGAATTCTAATGAAGACGTGTTAGAACGAGCAGTAGCTAGTAGTGATTTTTTTCTATTTTTACTTAACATTTAAGATTTTGACTGATTAATGTTCCTAATTATGTTTTTACAATTAATATATCTCAATGAAACGTTAAAATAAAGGTGATTTTTCAAAAAGTTTTTTTTGCCTTTATCAATGTCACCCCAAAACTTTAAAAAAATTAATATCTTTTTTTGCACTTAGTCGATTTTTTTTGTTCTTTCGAAATAATAACGTTTAAAGGGGTTACTATCATTTGCCGTGAAAATATTAGGGGGTATCAAAGTAACCCCACTTACGGTTTAACATTGACCACTCACATTTATATTTTTCATCGACATATTATTTATTTAAAATAGAATCTAATTCATTGTATCGATTGTATAGTAAAAACCGATATTCCAATTTTTTTTTCGTCTTCGGTACCTTTGTATTTTAGAAAATACAGCCCTTTGAATTTTTAAATTGATCAATGACACCCCATTCCACGGTACTCGTATTTGACAAGAATTCTGGTTGAATATTTAAACAAAAAAGAGTAAAATAAAAACTTTTTCGAAAAAAAATGTAACCGCCTTCAAAAACAACCACAAAAAAGGGTAAAATAACCTTTAAAAATTTTCTTTCGGAAGTCGGTGGCAAAAAGACAATGAAATTAATAAAAAAAAGTCACCGACTTCCGAATGAAAATTTTTAAAGGTTATTTTACCCTTTTTTGTGGTTGTTTTTTTATATCGGTGTTCCTGACGTCACATCGGGCCCCCACACAGCGCGGCGGCGACATAACTTTGCTTGCCCCTCCAGCCGCGATCACAGCGGTGGGACAGCGCCGCGCCACTCACTCGCGGACCCCTCTAACGCGCACGCGCATACAAACGGTTTTTTTTCTTGTAACCAGTACCTATGTTTAAATCCAATACAGTCTTCTAAATTGTCAAGCAGCAGTTTCATTATATAATCATTCAAGAACACCAGCATCTCACCTGGAGCTTGATACTCAGCCAGTGGTCCTTCAATCCTTCAAGTCAAGAAGATCGCCGTTAATTTTTGCCGTGCACGCGCCTCAAGTGGACTTTGGACTGGCCGCGTGTGCCACGCTTGCTACGCCGTAGGCCGTAGAGGACACATCAAAGACAGTCTACCCAGACTAGAGGGACATTGATCTGAGTGAGTCCGTTCCATTATCCTTAATTTCCTGTCTTTTACTGTCTTTTTCCAGGAATTTAGGATTGTGCTATACGGATCCGGCATGTTGGATCTCTTCATAATAGCATATAGTTACCCATTTATATTATAAAATTACTCAGTCAATTCATCGTCATCATTTCGCATAGTAACATCTGTTTCTTATTAAAACACATTCCTTTGTTCGCTTGTCGCCCGGCATCCAGGTGCGATTGCGTAAACAAACTCATTAGTGTTTCTTAGAATTTTTACTTATTGAACTGGTTTGCATACCAAGCTTATCTACAATATCAGCTGATTTACCGTTAGCTTGGCCAGTTATTGACGCAATATTTCATAACTCGCTTACTTTTTCATCTGGTTCTTTGTCTTTCTTTGCATTGACGCCATTTTGCTTTGCCTTAAGGACTTACTACCTACATCGCAATATGTCTGATGCAAAATTTAAAGAACTTATTAAGAGGCGTGGAAGTTTCAAAGCTAAGCTTACGCATTTTAGCAACTTTTTAAGATTATTACCCAGCACCGACTTAGACAGTTTCCAAGCAGCGGAATTAAAAAGCCGCCTTACATTAATGGAAAATTTATTTACTGAATTTGATGCTTTGCAGACGGATTTGGAGCTGTTGTCGGAGGATGCGGACGAAATGTATACAGAGAGGGAGCAGTTCGAGACGCAGTACCATGCGCTGGTGGCTCGCGCGAGGACGAATCTCGCCACCGCGCGTGCCCCCTCGCCTGCGCTCGTGTCTGCCACGTCTGTCGACGATCTCCAACGTCACGGCTCTGGCTGCAAGCACGACTACGTTCGACTGCCTAAGATAGACTTGCCTCACTTCGACGGGGACTATCAGCACTGGCTCGAATTCAGAGATACGTATCTTTCCCTAATACACAACAACAACAGCATACAGGAAGTCAATAAATTTCATTATTTGCGTGCAGCCTTAACCGGCAGCGCGGCATTGATAGTGAAAAATATTGATTTTAAAGCAGATAATTATGCCACAGCTTGGGAGATGTTGTTAGAAAGATATGACAACAACAGAATTTTAATTAATAATCATATACAGGCATTATTTAATATTGAACAAATTCAACACGAATCTTGTAGCTCATTGCGCAACATAATAGACGTCACAAATAAAAATCTTCGTGCTTTGACAACATTAGGACAGCATTGTGAACATGGTGGTTTAGGAGAAACTCTTATTATATACATGATGTCAGAAAAACTTGACAAGATCACACGTAGGGAGTGGGAAGAGTTTAAAAATAATTTAGATTCCTTTCCACACTTAAAAGATTTTATTAAATTTTTATCTAACAGAGCAGATTTACTTGAATCCTTAAATAACAGTAAAAATACAACAACTAACAAAAATAATAACGAAAACAACAAAAATAAAAACTATCTTACAACTACTAAAACTAAAAATACTAATTCAGAAAATGTGAAATGTCCTATGTGTACTCAAAATCATTTTTTATTCAGTTGTCAACTTTTCAGAAATCTTGAAGTCGAAGCACGCATTAAAAAAGCTTCAGAAAGCAATGTTTGTCTGAACTGCCTTCGACCTGGTCATGCAGCGAAGCGTTGCAGTTTATCTCATTGCAAATATTGCAAGGTCAAACATAATACCCTTTTACATAAGGAATCATCTTCAGAAAAACCAACAGTGGACAACATTGCGTTGTCAACAAACGTAGTTTTACCCTGTTCAGAAAATACTCAGGTTCACATTTTGCTATCCACAGCTTTGGCGAAGGTGACAGATGCGAATGGAGAGCTTCATACAGCCAGAATCCTGTTGGACAACGGCAGTACCTCCAACTTCATCACCCGAGAGCTCTGTGGGAAGCTTGGTCTGGTAAGACACAGCACTAGCTCCACCGTCTCAGGTATAAACGGTCAAGTTTCTAATACCTCAGAAATCTGCAGTCTTCATTTGCAGTCTTGTAATGGTGGTTATCAGGCGAAAGTTAGCTGTTTTGTCATACCGAAAATCACACAATCGCTACCTGGTTCTTATGTGGATAAAAGGTACATCACCATCCCACCAGGTATTCAATTAGCAGATCCTTCGTTTAACATACCTACTGCTATTGACATTCTTGTAGGAGCTGAGGTATTTTGGGACGTCTTAGGTTCCGATACCATTAATTTAGGCAATAATCAGCCTAGATTACAGTCATCCAAACTAGGTTGGCTTATTTCAGGCCGCGTCAGACAGCCTCGTAAACAACCTTCAGTTTGTCACTTTCTTTCACAACAGGAGTCTGATCAGCTGACTCGTTTCTGGGAACTTGATACTGTGTCGTCTGCTAGCTGTTACTCTACAGAAGAACAGGCTTGTGAAAAGCTCTTTCAAGAGACCACATATCGGGATGCGTCTGGACAATTCGTTGTCACCATACCATTGAAGGACTCGCCTCAGTGCTTAGGTGACTCTTATGCGATGGCCAAGCGTCGTTTCCTCTCCCTAGAACGTAGATTTGAGCGAGACTCCACATTTAAAAACAGATATTTACAATTCATGCAAGAATATATTGACCTTCATCACATGTCTGAATATTCTAAAACAAATCAGTCAGAACGTAATTATTTTTTGCCTCATCACGGTGTTGTACGCGAGTCCAGTTCTACCACAAAACTCCGCGTAGTTTACGATGCTTCGGCCTCCAGCACCTCGGGCAAGTCCTTCAATGACATCCAGATGGTAGGTCCAACAGTACAGGAGGACTTACTATCCATACTCTTAAGATTTAGACAACACAAGTTTGTTGTAACGGGTGACATCGAAAAAATGTACAGGGCCATTTTAGTTGAGCCATCTCAGCGTCCGTTACAACAAATTGTTTTTAGATTCAATTCTTCAGACCCTTTAAAGAACTATGCACTGAATACAGTAACATACGGTACAGCCTCAGCACCTTATCTGGCTACAAAATGCTTAGTGTCTCTTGCAGATCAATGTTCAGACCCAGAGGTTAGTCAGTCCATCAGACGCGACTTTTACGTGGATGACTATTTATCTGGGGGTGACTCCATTGAATCAGTCATTAATTTATGTCAAGGAGTTGTTAAAAATCTTGAGACAGCTAAGTTTCACTTAAGAAAGTGGCAATCAAATAGTCCAAAAATTCTAGAATATGTCACCAATATTCATACAGAAAATTCAGATAAAAAATTAAACTTGAATGATTCTCCTAGCAAAACTCTTGGGCTGTACTGGGACTGTAAAACAGACAGACTATTCTTTTCAATAGATTTAAAACAAAATATTTCAAAAATAACAAAACGTAACATTTTGTCTTTAATAAGTCAGGTTTTTGATCCTCTTGGTCTTGTCGCGCCATGCGTAGTTCAGGCCAAGCTTTTGTTACAGCAGCTGTGGATACTTAAATGCAGCTGGGATGATGAAGTGCCAATTGAAATAAAATCACAATTCATTGAATTTATAGAGTCACTTCCAGCACTTAACTTGATTCACATTCCTCGTTGGGTGTCATGTAACAAAGCCACATCAGTAGAGCTGCACACCTTTACAGACGCGTCTGAACGCGCCTACGGTGCATGTATTTATGTGAGAACGGTATCAGACGACGGAACAGTTTGCGTTCGCCTTTTAGCTTCTAAGAACAGGGTTGCCCCTATAAAGCCCACAACCATACCAAGGCTGGAGTTGTGCGGTGCTTTACTGGGCACGAGACTTTTTGCAAAGGTACGTAAATCACTCACTCTAGAGTTTAATCACTGTTATTTTTGGTGTGATTCGACAATCGTACTAGGATGGCTGTCTACATTGCCAAGTCGACTTGAACAATTTGTTCGCAATAGAGTGAGTGAAATACAAGAAGCTACGACCGGACAGACGTGGAGCTATGTGCCTTCCAAGAGCAACCCGGCTGATCTCACTTCTCGGGGGGTGAAGGCTGATTGTATCAGCTCATCTACTCTTTGGTGGTCGGGTCCTGATTTTCTGAATCAAACAGAAATACAATTTCCTATTTCACCTAATACTAAAAATCAGTCTTTACCTGAAATATCTTTACATACAACTGACACACTTAAACAAAATAATATTAATATAATTTCAAATCTAATTCATAAAAAATCATCATTTACATCAATAATCAGAATTATAGCATATATACAAAGATTTATATTTAATTGCAAAACACAGAATAACAAAAAATCATCTTATTTAACATTATCAGAATTACAATCGTCAAAGAATCTTATATTACAGATTTCTCAGCAGGAAATGTTCCCTGAGGAATATACTTGTCTCAAATCCAATCAGGCCTTAAATAAAAAGAACAGATTAATAAGTCTTTCTCCTTTCATTGATTCAGATAACTTATTACGCGTAGGTGGACGTCTTAATAACTCTAACTATAGTTATGATGTTATGCATCCTATCCTATTGTGTAGCAAACATTACTTAACAAAGATCATATTCGAAAAAGAGCACAAAGCAATCTTTCATGCAGGGCCTCAATTACTTTTAGCACACATCAGACTCACCTATTGGCCTTTGGCAGGCAGGAACCTAGCCAAGCACGTAGTGCGTAACTGTGTTCGCTGCAGTCGCTTCAAGGCTCAGCCTGTTCAGGTCGTCATGGGCAACCTACCAACTGATAGGACTCATCTCGAGTACCCTTTTTTGAATACAGGGGTTGATTATGCCGGGCCAGTGCTGATAGCCGACCGTAAGGGTAGAGGATGTAAGTTGCTAAAGTCTTACATATGTGTTTTTGTGTGCTTTGCAGTCAGAGCCGTTCATCTGGAGCTGGTTTCCGACCTCACGAAGGAAGCTTTTCTAGCGGCTTTCAGCCGATTCATTAGTCGTCGGGGCAAACCTCAACGCGTGTACTCCGACAACGGCACTACATTCGTGGGAGCTTTCAATGAGCTTTCACGCTTCTTAAAGGTTTCATCTAGCAGTATTGAGTCAGATCTTGCAAACAAAGGCATAGAGTTTAAATTCATACCCGCTTACAGCCCACACTTCGGTGGACTATGGGAAAGTGCCGTAAAATCCACCAAACATTTATTGCGTAGAGTCATGGGCCTAACTCATTTAACTTATGAAGAGCTTTTAACATGTCTGATCCAGATAGAGGCTATTTTAAATTCCAGACCTTTAACACCTCTATCCACTGATCCATCTGACCTGTCTTATCTTTCCCCTTCATTATTCCTCATCGGACGACCACTCACGTCATTCCCTCGCCCGCAGATCACCGACGCCAACATCCAGCGGCTACAGCGATTTGATCGCGTAGAGAAACTGCGGCAACATTTTTGGCAACGCTTCTCTAATGAGTATGTGTCTCTCCTGCAGCAGAAAACTAAATGGCAGACAGCTGGGCAAGACCTAAAAACAGGAGCCATGGTCTTAGTTCGAGACGCAAACCTTCCTCCACTTCTATGGCTGCTGGGCAGAGTAGTTGCAGTGAAGACTGGGTCTGACGGACGTTCTCGAGTCGCCGACATCCTGACAAAGAAGGGCACCATCACACGTGCATATAATAACATATGCCCTCTCCCTGTCTCTTCATCATCATCATCATCTTGAAGTATTACTTCAACCCGGGGGAATATGTTCCTGACGTCACATCGGGCCCCCACACAGCGCGGCGGCGACATAACTTTGCTTGCCCCTCCAGCCGCGATCACAGCGGTGGGACAGCGCCGCGCCACTCACTCGCGGACCCCTCTAACGCGCACGCGCATACAAACGGTTTTTTTTCTTGTAACCAGTACCTATGTTTAAATCCAATACAGTCTTCTAAATTGTCAAGCAGCAGTTTCATTATATAATCATTCAAGAACACCAGCATCTACCTGGAGCTTGATACTCAGCCAATCGGTATCTGATTATTTAACGACAAGTTCGCGTTTGACCACTATTCCGCTTGATGATAAGCAATGTCGTTGGTCGACATTTATTTTATTATTGTACGAGACTATTATATTTTTTTTGCGAGCAGGCTGGTGTCACCCTAACTAGACTTTCTGGACTTGTCTGATGTTGTGACCACGTCCCTAACCACGGACAACTTTGAGCCGAGACCAAAGTTCGTGTTCATTGTAGCCGAGATAGAAAGGGGATCAACTCTCTTCGACTATTGAAAATCAGGGATGCAGGATATGTTGTTACGAACTTTACTTGTTTGTTATATTTTTTGTCAGCGTCTTACACTGAATTTAGCGACTCCAAGACATTGAATAAATATAGCAGCATAACTAAAATTCTATGCGTAATAATGTGGACAGTATTCGATATTGAAGCACTATAATCATACATTACGTAGTTGTCTGTCGTCAACAAATCTGCCACACCAACCGAATTCGAGCATGACCTAAATTGAATACATTTCAGTTCAAATTACTGTGTAAGCTGCAACAGTCCCAAGTTAGCCTAAAATAAGCACACAGCTTCCAAAATTATTTCTGACCGAATTGTAAGTACTGTTTGTATTACTAAACACTATTACCGTTGGTTGTATGACCATGTAAACCTATTTCCTCTTACGTTAATAAAATTATTCAAAATTTACCGTAACGATTGAATGACGTCAATTATAATTTTGGAAAATGAACCTGTAAGCCAACATTGCCAGCAGATATTTCAATGAGTACGGTTTCATTTTAGTTAGAGTTACGTTATTAAAAGAAAATTGTAAAACTCTGGTTTCATTGTGATCTCCTTTCATAATCGTCAGAACTGGGTGATTATTTTGGTAAGTTACCTACTTTGAGCAAGCGTTGAGAAAATTGAGTCATGACTTTTCACGTTAATGTGATGTACCTAAATTAAACGTGAATTTTGACGTTTCTTTTCTATACAGTTACTGGTGTATTAGTCCAGCCTTGAAATATCTACAGAAGTTGTATTGTACTGTGGGAAACAAGTTGCTTTTTTTACGAAGACAACATCACAGCTGTAACCCCTGAAAGCTAAACCATTAATTATATGACCATTTACAAAGTGTATTTCCACAGAGTTACAAAAATAATAAATAAGAACGACAATACTCGTTCTTAAATTAAGTTATCAGCTAGTAACACAAGACTCCTGACGCGTCCTGTTTTCCTGGTAGCGTGTAACAATTGAGTGGAACAGAGGCTGTTCGCACCTGTTCACTGGTACATAGTTAATGAACGCTCTCGGCCGTCCCAACCCAGGCCTTGAGTTAAGGTCGCTCTAGTGGAGCGGCACACGATTCGAGGACATTTTGGAAGAGACGCAGAAGGTCCTTTATTACGTGATGAGAGTCTTGCTTCGAGTTTATAGCTTTAAGTTTACAGTTATTTGAAAGAAACAATAACATTTTGTAATCGGTACAATATAATTATGACGAAACAAAAAACATAGTAGAGCAACCTGAATTCAAAACGATAGGTTTCTAATTCTATAAATCTCTTTGAAAATGAATGCAGTCTTCACCGATGTATTTCAAGATGCCTTAAATATAGTCTCAATGTAACCAGAAGATAATACAACAGTCTCTGCAAAAACAAAAATAGATAGGTATTGATTGAGGTCCAGATTGTGAATTCCAGGCGTACGAAGAGGCGGCAAATCTCGACAATAATTGAAAGAAGTAACCGTCTTTTCATTTATGAATATATCCATCTCAGAAGAGATAATTGTTTGCCAATCGACTAGATTTTTATCCTGGTTTACTTACCTCATAGAGTAACTTTACATTCATACTACCTTCTCGTTGTGTAGCACAGTTTTATCCAAGAATATGTTGGGTAAGACGAACCTTTTGTAGCTGTCTGTGCGTGTGTGGGCACGGGCCAGCCCCCGAGTGCGCCGTGATCAAGTGTTTAGCTTTAATAAGTGATGTCTGTTGTTTCGCTCGATAGGATCGTGTTAACGTGTCCTACAAATTGACCGCCGTTATATTTACCAGGATAATTTACTTAAGGACTAAGAAGCCACTTTAGCAACATCATAATATGCTTTGCGATAAAATTCATAAAAAGTATCATTGCTGAAACTCCGTTTAAGATCCCCTGTGTACTAACAATACTAATACTTGGGTATTATTTCGCGAAATTAAACAAATAACGGCAGTTGGTATAAAAACACTCACAAGCTATAATAATTATTATTTTATAAGCTCGTTTCATGTTAAAATTAGTATGAAGAACAGGAAGTAAAGTTTGACGATACCACTAAACTGGTGACTCTGATGCGATCTACGAAACCGCTAATTCTCCTTTTTTCGAGGTAGCAATTCATGAAGCCAAGAACCCAGGGCTGAAGATTCATTCTTTGCCCTGGGTGGAGTGGAAGGTACAGTCAGACGCGTACTGACTAAAAACAATCCTGCTCTTTTAGTTGTCCTTTACTTTTCAAGACCGCGGTCTTCTGTTTAGGTAATCCCGCAACCCCAGCAAGCGTGTGACTCTAAAAGGGCTCCGTTAGCATCAGTTTTCTGACAGCTTCATCGTCACGGAAGGAGCAGACCTCCTTGATCGGACGGTAAGCTGCCCATTACTCGCTATCTGTATGCCAACGCCTACGGTGACTAGAAATCGCTTCCCGATCCATGACGCAATAGGCGTCTCCCACAGCGATTTCACCTTGTGTTGGAGGATATCCTCTTCCATTACTGCCTCGCAGAAGTACCTAAGTGACTGTTTTTCTTGCTCAAGAGGGGCAAGCCTCCATCGTATGCTTAATCGTGTCTTCCACCATCAAACGACCTCCGTTATAAATTATGTACCTGGACTATTTATTACTTGTGATTACTTCCGTGTGTGCTACTATTACAAATGTGAAGTTTGTGAGAATGGATGTTTTTACGGAATTGGATGAAATTTGATGCACAGACAGTTTATAAACTTGATTAAAATACATAGCATTTTTAATCCCGATTTCTGCTCCCATGGTAAAATATTTAGCGTTGTAGCGGGCGAAGCCGCTGGCATCAGCTTGTGTAATTTATGGAAATTCCGGTATAATCATAATTAATTATATGTATTGAGTTATGATCATCCTACATTGCTATCTCAATATAATACATAATTGTCTCTGCTTCACTTATAAAACCAAAAGCGTGAAGTTTGACATTAAAAACTGCCGAACATCAACTTAACGTCGTTATCGGCAAAAAAGTGCCGCTCTGACAGAAATCAAGTTGTTTTATCAGCGAATCTGTCCGCCATCGAGTGGCCGGAGTTGGGCCACGCCTGACACCATGACGTCATTGGGGAGGGGGACGCGAACACGAACAACTTCAGGGTTTTGGTTTATTTTATAAGTGTCTATCGAAAGGGGCAGTAATATTGTTTGCAATCTGTATTGTATGTTAATATTAACAAAGTACCCAAACAATTCTTTTGTTACGTTTGCTCGTTGTACACACAGATTTTCCATTTAAAATTAAATAAATCAGGCTGGTGTAAACCACCTCATTAATAATTCGTTATTATTGTTGTGTTCGTGTTTTGAAATTCATCTGTTTAACAGACGCTTTTTCACAATTAAGTTCGTCAGAAACAAAACAATTCAAACATCACTCAGAGTTCTTTAAGGATTAAGAATTAAATAAAAACTCTCACTATTAATGTCTATTTTGTTAAAAAAAAACACCAAAGTTTTGTCAGTGTTATTTTAGTGAAGATTAATGACTAATGTGTCACGGGTCGCGACGCGCCCGACTTGCGACTGTCGACCACCAGTCGCAAACTCGCAACACATTTGTTACCTCGCCGCCACATCCGACATAACGCGTATCAATATTTGTTCTGCTTTAAAATAATACTCGGAGGTATAAATCGGAAGGAATTTATTTCTTTTTTAGTAAAGTTTGGCGTTGTCACATCAGCTTTATTAAAGTGGGTAATTTGGCCCTTATTAATATACAGTGTGTCCGGGCACGGGTTAGCGATATTTGAAGGGGATATTCTAGGCTCTTTTTCATCGACAAAAATGCTTTAAAAAAAATTCTTACTCCAAAACTTCGCGAATGGCAGTCATTTTAATTTTTTGATCTGTCGAACTGGGGTATCTAAATATATAAAACTCAAAGGTGACTGACTGACTTAATGATCTATCAACGCACAGCCCAAACCACTGGACGGATCGGGCTGAAATTTGGCATGTAGGTAGATGTTATGACGTAGGCATCCGCTAAGAAAGGATTTTGATCAATTCTACCCCCAAAGGGGTAAAATAGTGGTTGAAAGTTTGTATGAAACTTTGTCAATTTTAAACCGATTGGGCTGAGACTTTGCATGCATAAAGCTACTATGACTTAAACATCCCCTAAGAAAGGATTTTAATAAATTCCACCCCTAAGGGGATAAAATAGGGGATGAAAGTTTGTATAAATCTACTTAGGTTTTCGGCTGATTGAACTGAAATTAAAGATTGGAGCTACTATGATGAAAACGTCCGCTTAAACAGGAATTTGATAAATTCAACCCCCATGGGTATAAAGTAAGGGATGATGGAGGATGTAAATGTACGACGAAAAGGAGACACGGAGTTTTAGACGGTAGAGCACACGGTGCAGGACTGCCCCGCTTGGGGAGAGCACCGTTGTGTCCTCATGACGGCGATGAATGTACCATGTCGAACAAAAAAGCCGTCGAGGCCGTGGACAGAACACTTCGAGACATTCGCCATGGTGATAGACCCATGGGCAATATCACCATGAGTACTGTTCTCTGGAGAATTCCGGCAGACGCTTCCTGTTGTAAAAAAATTTGATAAGTTCCGAATTCAGAGACCCGGCAAGTATAACACTTCAGGAAAATCCTTGGCTATCCGAACGCGCGATACTTAAGAAATGACCAAACCGCAAGCGGTTTGGTCTGCAATAAAATATATATTAGCCGAAATTGTTGGGAAAGATGTGGTTTACATGTCGTATACTAACTTCGTGAATCAGGATGATTCCGCCACCAACTACGCAGTCAAGGTTTTAAATTCATTAACTGCCAGTGATCTTCCAGCTCATAAAATAACCTTTAAAGTCGGCATTCCCATAGTGCTTCTAAGAAATCTAACTCCATCGAAATTGTGCAATGGAATGCGAGTAAGAGTTACTGCATTACACAGAAATTTAAGCGAAGCTTAAATTCTCACCGGGTGTGGCACAGGAGAGACTGCATTGATATCGCAAATTCCACTCATCCCCAACCATTTCCTTTTCCAGTTCAAACGCACAATAATTCCCGGTAACAGCCTACTTCGCGATGACCATAAATAAGTCCCAATGACAGACGCTGAAGGAAGCTGATTTTCACCTAAGGTCCAACTGTTTTTCCCACGGCCAACTACTTATATGTCACATGCTCACGTGTCAGTAATGTGGACCATCTTTTTATATTAGCACTGACAGAAAAACTACCAATGCCGTTTATTTGTGTCTGGAAGTTTTCATTTCCGTTTTTTGTCTATTTTTTACGAAATATTCTATAAACTGTCTGATGTGAATCTCATTCAAATATCTCTAATTTACACCCCTGATAACAAACTTTAAAGCAGGATATCAGGTACCTTCACTTTCTCAAAATATTAAAAAAGGGAATATTGGTATAGGTGCCATAAAACCAAATACTACGCGGACGAAGTCGCGGGCAACAGCTAGTGTACAATAAAATTCAAATATCTTTAAATCCAAGAGACCTACATTCATGCAAATGAATGATGGGATGAAAGGGTGATGTTCAAGTGAGAATAACTCCTAAGATACTTAACGTAGAGTGATAATTTTGATATCATTTTATAGCCTATCTCAAACACTTTTAATTTAATGCAAAAACCCTAGCAAAATTCAGGGGTACTTATCGAGCTAGAGTTAAAAATGTGAAATTATTCAGTAATTTTTGTGTACAATTTCGTGTTTGCCCATGTTTTTTGGTTATTTTTACATATTATTTAGAAAACTTTCGTAAGTTTTTGATAAGCCTCAACGTTTAACTTTGCAATAAAGTCATTTGCATGAATGTAGGTCTCTTGGATTTAAAGATATTTGAATTTTATTGTACATACCCCAGTTCGACAATCAAAAAATTTAAATGGCTGCCATTCGCGAAGTTTTGGAGTAAGAATTTTTTTTTAAAGCATTTTTGTCGATGAAAAAGAGCCTAGAATATCCCCTTCAAATATCGCTAACCCGTGCCCGGACACACTGTATAATTATCTCAAGCAGGAGGATAAACGCGGGCGGCGAGTAAAGGGCAACTCGCTGTCCGACCATGGACCATGCCCGGGTCGACGGCGCGTTGTGTTCCACCGTTCCACGCGTGCCTCAAATAGCGTCTGCATAATGACGGGGCCCCCCTCTAGAGGGCCAAAGCCTGCCGGGGTCGCGGGACTTACCTCATTACCGTGACCCCGGAACATAAAGGGCTATTGAAGGACACCGTGGATTTTAGTCAGTACGAGTCTGACAGTGGGGGTGGGAGGACTCATTTGATGATTTTATCACGCTAAAAAAAAAGCAGAAGGATTATTATTAGCTTTATTTAATCCCTTACATGTATGTATTTCTTATCTACTATTATGTATGCTTATTTATTTATTTGTTAGTAATGTTAGTTTTGTTTTAAATAAGGTTAGTATTGTTAGGTGTAAGGGCCGCCTTTTGCGGTGAAAGCCTCCTCCAAACCATTCCAGGTGGCTCTATCATTTGCCCGTCTGGACCATAAGTTTCCGGCTATTTCTACGATGTCGTCACTCCATCTTTTAAATGGTCTACCCTTCCTTCGTTTTTTATATAATTATTGGGTACCAATTTGTTATTATTTGTGACCATCTTTGATCCGTAGCTCTTTGAATATGACCAGACCATTTCCATTTTAAGGTCAGGACCTGTTAAGAGTCGACAGCGCGCTTTTATGAAAGTGAGCAGTTTGTTGTCGTTTGTATCGTGTCAAACACGTCTTTGAATTTACACGGGTGTGCAACGGTCTACAGGCTGCGTCTGACTTGGGTGCGTATCGTGTCTGTACTGTATCGCTACAAACGCGCGTCTAAAGAATGTTGTGTGCACAGGCCCTAAAGTGACACGTCACAGACAACACTGCCATCAAACCGAACGCTTTATTAATACATTAGGTATCAATCAATACACGAGCGCTCGCAAGAAGAGATAAATATTTAATTTCCTCGGCGTGGTGTCGCCGGATCGCTCATTTCCGCGCAGATCGGCGTCTAATCCCAGACATTCATGCTGCGTATGTTTTAAACGTCTATGTATATTTTTATGTTTGCTCAAACGGATATTATTTACAGCCTAAAAATTTTTGGTAGCGTGTCAGAGGCGCTGAAAAAACTCTCTTGAATATTAAACTGGTTTGAAAAAAATACAATAATGTAGATGTTTCATGTCTCACAATTAAATTAGTTTAAGATTATTTTTTTGGACAAGTGAATTGTCCAATGTTCATAAAAATAGTAAAAAAAGGCTAAATATTTTATTGTGACGTTCGACTCAGTTTCATGTAGGTAAGGATAATTCCACATTTCACGCAGAAAAATCGTTGCTAGAATGAATCATTTCATCTGTTTATGTGGTTATGTCCAATTTATCTTTGTCTTATCTAAAATGACTGTATAAACATGCAGTTACAATAAATTTATTGACGCTGCTCCTCCTTACTAACTAACCTCCATAAATAAGAATTCATTCCTTCCCACATGTGCTTAGCATGTGCGCCTGCAATGAGCGTGATTAACAGCTTCAGTGGACACACGTGCGCATCTGTCGGTGTGTTGTCGCGGCACGTGCTAAAACGAACGCGAACTGCGCCTGTTTCTTTTAATAAAAAAAAATTGAAGCAATTAATACTTCCAAAAAGTTACTAAGTTAAGCTTAAATTTTTTGGGAAAATGTTAAAAGCGTTAGTTGATCACGTATTACAGAAACTTCTCCAAGGCATAAAAATTCTTTAGAGGTATCTCTCGGTTGTTCTAATCAGTTTTAAATTCAGACAATTTAATTGCAATCTATAGGCATTCGTTGCCTTTTTGAACACGAAAAGGGGTCATAACTTTTAACCGTTAAAAATAACACCTCATGTCTCAGCGCTAAAAAGATTGGAAATGACCTCTCCCATGTCCCAATTTAATTTCTATACTTCCAGGGACACCCTGTATAATTGAACCTTTATCCTAAATTGAATGGAGCCACAATCCTTTCTGGCCATAAAATAATTATTCCACAATTCCATGGCAGAGCCACGTATCATCCCTAACCCTCCATTCGCCAACTTTTGTTCGGAGGCGATATTACGCAAGTTGTAACAAAACGGCACATTAATTCCGTATGTGGCGATATTTGTGTCGCACAAAAAGCTAGCGATACAATAAATTTGCATTGTTCTTGTGTTGCGCGGCACGTCCCGGGGAGAAGTTGGCGCGGTTCGTACGTGCGACTGTGACACATAGCGCGTAGATACGACGGAAGGTGCACGAGGGGTAATTTATTATGTAACTGATTGACACGTTATGCGTACGTTTACCTCTTACACCCCTTTTTTATTTTTTTTGCGTGGTACCTAAATTATCCAAATGAATTCTTCTGTACTGGGTGAAATGGAATGGACTGCCATACTCGTACTGACTGAAATCCATGATTGATTTATTTATTATTTATTCATTTATTACGTTTCAAAGTCACTTAGACAGTCCCGTGGCTACCTTACATCCCTCACATGGCCTCAGGTGATTTAACTTGCAACTGGAATTTCATCGAGCGATTTTTGATTATCCTTCGTGTTGCAACTCGCGCCGCGGAGACTTCTAAGAGCCTATGCACACAGCGTTTTTTAAACGCGCCGGTGCAATGCATTTGACGCGATGCAGACGCGTTACGCACGCAAGTCAGACGCAGCCTAGAACAAATGACAAAAAACTGCTCTGATGAAAACGCGCCGTCGACGCGCCGGTGCCGGCACGTTTCTAAAACGCGCTGCACCGGCGCGTTTAAAAAACGTGGTGTGCTTAGGCATAATGTGCTCTAAACAACTCTTTTAATTGGTTTTTATTTACGCAGTCTCGGTCGCTATTCGTGTTTTAACCGGACAATCCAACACCCAATCCCTCTGTAAACGGACAATCCAACACAAAAATGTTTTTTCGATTCGAGACAGTAGTTCCTGAGATTAGCGCGTTCGACCAAACAAACAAACTTGCTTTATAATATTTGTCAGTACAGATTTTTCAATTAAGAGCTGTATCATTGGAATAGTGCCCAGTTGAAGACAATAGGCTCGCGCAATGTATCATGAAACCTTGCATAGGTAGTAGGTACCTATTGCTGAAACGTGGGCATGTGTGTGTATCTGTACATACAGTTAACCTTTCGGTACTAAAGGTGAGTAACGACACCAAATATGAGTGCCATTAAACACATGAGTGGGTCTCTCAATATGTCAGTAGTGGTTGATTGTGTAAGTAACAGTTCGCCTCTACTCATATCACCAAACTTATTTAAGGGCACAAAACACCGTCACACGCCACTCGCGCGATTCCGCACCCCTCTCTCTCTTACCTCAGTGATGCATTAGTTAAAAAAAGTAGCAGCCAACGACCGCAAGTGTCGATCACCGGCCACAAATGGCTGTCGCGCGCTTCAGCTACCTCTGTAGCCGCTTCTCTTCTCTTCTTCTAGCTTCTCGTGGCAGCGTTTGTGGCTGTCGCGAGTGGCTCGTGTGCGGCGACACTTCGTGTTTTTCGGTGAAATTCTGCAGGTTCGTAGTACCCGCAACCGGTGGTGTGCTTGTATGAACTTGGGTGAGGTGAAAAGTACATGTAAAGATTGTCGCAGGTGATGTTCTTTCTGCCTAGCTCTAGGGGAAAAAGGAGTGAGCTTTTGTAATGTACTTGCTAACTAGCTGTTCCTCGTGGTTTAACTCACGCTGATTGGCTCTAATTGGTCTTAACGTGATGTTTAATAGCTTTCCCCAATAAACGGACCATCCACCTCAATTCGAGCCAGTAGTTCCTGAGATTAGCGCGTTCAACCAAACAAACGTTCAGCTTTATACAGATAGTTTAGATGTAAGTTTAAGTATTCAATCACGGCAAAATTTTAAAATGATTGATTGTTAAAGCGTATTTTCGAGAGGTAAATAACTTGGATTTTTGACAGACTTCAAAAATAAAAAGTAGGTTCTCAGTTCGGCCTGTATGTATGTTTGTCCGCGATTATCTTGCGTTTGGGTGAACGGATTTTGAAACGGTTTTCAGGAAAGTTCATTACATTCTGGGGAAGGTTGGAGTATATAACAGTAATGGATATCTAGTGAAGTTGCTCGCATAGATACGTTTTTGCTGCTTACTGGGATTGTAGATTTTCAAAGACGCCGATTATATGAAGATTTTTGTTGAATATCTAAACAAAAAAGGGAAGAATAAAAAGAAGTCGCTCGTTCAATTTATTTTCCATATTTAACGTCTTTTAAAATATATTGCTCATAAAATACGAGCCTAATAACAGTATATACAAGTGTAACAATGGAATAAAAACAATATTTCGATATGGCAACATTCATTAGCTATCGCTGCGGGCAATATTAATGGGTAAAACGAGTACCTCGGCTGGCGTCGCTATCATAACACGTATCACGTGAACGTAACAATACACTCGCGTTATATCTCGATTGCTCATCAAATTATATTAAATGTCCGTATCATATTGCCCTAAAATATACTTGTATTATATCCTTTGGATTCAAAAATCAATTTAATAGTCTGCTGTTGTTGGGAACAGTGCTGGATAAAAACAGGTTCGACATTTTTTGACATTTCTCCAAATCGGCCCTCTTCCCCACTTTCTTCTGTTTTAGCTCCGGGGTTTGTGTCGCCATTTTCAAAACATTATTTAGTAAAGTAAAGCTTCTTCTACCATTGGGAAGTCGGAATACGATGTCCAGAAGTACTGCTTTCTGAATCAATTTCTGATCCAACTGCCAAGCGAGAGCTTCCTCAGATGATGATAGAGGCTCTTGGCAATTAAGCCATTCCCCGACAGACACTATGACTGCTGTTTTCATGTCCTACTTGTCAACAACCTCGTGAGCCAGATTAAAATACTTGAATTGGTTAGTTTTTTTACCTTAATTACCACCTCTGAGACCACAACTCATTGTTCCATCAGACTATGCAGTTCTCACAGTACTATGTGGTCGTAAAATTTCTTACTAGTATTATACGTGTGAAAATTTGTGAGGATGGATGTATTGGTGATTACTATTTTGTGCAGAAACTCCTAAACGGAATTGGATAAAATTTGGAACACAGGTAGTTCATATCCTGGATTAATACTTGGATAGGTAGTTTTCATTTCATCCCAATTTGTGTTACCGTGAGATAATTTTAGATTTGTAGCCAGTGAAGCTGCTGGGTAACAACAATATTTTGAAACACATAATCTTGATCACAAGTCAATAACAACCAACCAACTCTTTGATGAAAAATCAGACACTTAATAAGATCTTATCAACACATACATATAGCAGTTTCAACAGAACCATAATAATTAGAGTTTCCTTAATCTGTTGGTAGAGGAAAACATCACTTATTTGAGAATAATAACAGGCATCTGAAACACATCAACAACCGTCGGCTCTACGACCTCACCTTCATGTGTTTACCCACGGAGGCACACCGCGCTCGGGAACACATTTGTGTTAGAAATAAACTTAATAAGGTTACTACGTGGAACACGTTTCTTTTTTACAAATATATTGCGGTCAGTGTCCAGTGTGGCGACTCTGGCTGTTCACAGAGGTTTATTTTTTAACCCGCTGAATAATTAATAACTGGGAAGAAGTTCCCACTCAGTTCTTTAACATTGTAATGGGTAGGTAGTTTGTTTTCCTTTTTAACTACAGAGCGACACCTGTAACTATCTTTAATTGCTCTTTAGCCTTATCCACATTCATACATCTGGTCATTTAAGCACGCCGATAGCGAGTGCTACACACCCGACCCTTGTGCCGCACTTCAACACTAACAGCTCCTGTGTACAATAGAGATTTGTGTAAAGAATACGTCTTAGGCTCAGTCGCCAATTACTGGTTAACTAGTGTTCACAGACTTAATATTATATTGTTTTGTACAGAATGTCTATCGCATACGTGACAATAGCTTAGTTTCATTGGATCCGTTCCCCAAATCGTTAATTTCGTCCAATGTTCAGCAGTAAACGTTTACGTGCTTGCGGTAATGTGGGGGAGTCCAGCGAGCCTTCACCGCTCACCATGGGGTTTAATTAACATTTAAATGAAAACTCACACAAACTACACATTAATTAACACGGGCAAAAGCTTTAAAAATCGCAATTAATTCGCTTCAGGAATTTGATTACTGTTCTTAATAACTACGACATCGACAATGCGTTCATTTTTGCGATAATCCGTGTGGGGCCATAAAAGCGGTGGATGTTTATGTGTGGCAGCACGGTCGCTCCGCTCGTGATCACCGCAGTTAACAGCGCGTTAACCACGTGATTGCACGATACGTTGATTGACTATGAAACTGCGGAGTCCGAACAGTCTTGGAACAATGTGTTCAGGCCAAAATGACCTTTGACTATGATTTGTGCATATGAACGAACTTAACAGAATGCTTAGGCACATAGCACGAATTGTCTTCTGGTGATAATGTTATATAATTGTCGAACTAACTGTATTGTGTTATTTGCAGCCGTACGCCATCACTTAAGTTGAAGTATAATGTATTAAACTTTTGCAGAATATTCTTTGAATGGAATGGTAATTTTTCATAATTCTCGAGTGTCGGCTGAGAGTGGGGAGGGGGCGTCATAGCAACTAACTTTGAACTTCACTGCTATTATCTGTAATAAAATGTAAGCTAATAATATAATTTCTCAGCTCTTATTTCCAGACTGCGCTAAGTGTAGATTTTTAGCTGTTTAATATCTAAATGTTAACTTGATTTCTCGCGTTTCAGTAAATTGGTATGTTCGAGCACTTCGAAATTACAGACTAATTTTAATATAATATTTCGACTATGATAGGCTGATCCTTGGTAATATATGAAAACTATTACAAATATTATGATAATGGAAAATTTGAATTATAAACTTTCAGGATGAACGAAATAAAGGATTTTCATCCGCAATGTATTGTGGGCTCACACTACGCACAGGCGCCACTGTCCAAATAAACTGTTTTAATAGCTCCACCCCTGCAGTCTCCGCACCCCCCTGTGTCGCCCGGCCTCTCAGTGTTGCGCTGGCCGAGTTAATGTTTCCTTTCGAAGTGTCGCTAGTATTGTGTACGTTTGTTCTGATTACAAATGTAACAACTTAACATTGTAACTTTAATAATTAAATTATTATTCAACTACATTCAAAATTGTGACAAAGTTCCTTTTAAATGTTGATTAGAAGTTGTCCAAAAATTTAACAGGTCTGCTTACGATTACGGCGTTTTGACTGCATAACAATCACCAATAATTAGTTAAAAAATTCAACATTAAAATACGTCGGCGATTTTAGGAAAGATGTAATAATTTCAGAGAAAAATATACGCAGTGCCGTTGGTGAAACATCCTGCTATGTCTCGTACACACGTCTGCTCATGAAGCTATACAAACCAGTATAAGGTGACCTTTCACTGTGTGAAAAGATTATGTAAAGCAAGGCCAAAGTAAACTGATTTTGTATAGATCGATGTGTAGCCATGTATACGAGCGGGCGTATTGTAACGCACTGTGCTCTGTCTGTGCTAACCACAACCACGCAGACCTGTATTTAAAAAGCAACGCGTATTTTTTCACGTTGTTATCCCTCCCGAACGGGTTCGCACTGCGGACGTAAAATAACAACGTTCTTTAGAATATGGAATAACGTAACGTAGAAACGTACAACAAAAGATCTGTCAGTAAACCTGAATTTAATAACACCACAAATGAATATTATCAACTCATGGAATGTATCGATGTGTGATGGTGACTGGTAAAGGACAAATGTGTGTTCGACTCCAGGTAGACTTTATGTAGAACTTGATTTCATAACCACTGTTTTCATAAAAGAAAAACATGATGAGGAAATCAGCATGTTATTATAACAAAAATTCGTAGTCATCACATCTGTCGACTCTCACGAAACCCATTCTAAAAATTTCAACCCAGTCTAACCAGCATGAAGCACATCACACATGGCTAAGATACTATAACATTTTATCTTAAGATGTTATCTTACGATATATTTTGTATCTTAAGATGTTATCTTGCGATATATTTTGTATCTTAAGATGTTATCTTACGATATATTTTATATCTTAAGATACGAAAATATGAAATTTATATTATCTTCGCCGTGTGTGACGGTTCATTGAATAGGCGAGCGATATGGTATCTTAAGATAAAATATTATAGTATCTTAGCCGTGTGAGATGCGCTTTAAGATTTCATTTGACTACACATATATTGACGACACGGTTAGCGCAGTGGCTGAGCGATTGGACTGCGGCGCAGCGCGCGCGGGTTCGATTCCAGCACGTAACAAATGTTTGTATGACCTACAAGTAGTTGTTTCGGGTCTGAGTGTTTGTGTATGTGAGTTTCTATGTTTGTTACCGCACCCACGACAAAGGAGAAATTCCCAAAAATAAAAAAAATATATAAATATGCTAGTTTAAAGAGTGAAACATCTCATTACTTGCCATAGCATTTACTAGCTGTTGCCAGCGGCTCCGCCCAATAATAATTATTAGAATAGAAAAGAAATAAAATCGGGATAAAAACTATACCATGTGTTAATCCCAGTTATAAACTATCTGTGTACCAAATTTCACCCAAATTCTTTCAGAAGATTTTGCGTAGCAGTCTTTCATGCAATATAATTATTATCTTAACATTTATTATTGGTTAGGTTCCCTAGACGGGCTTTTCTGTTCGCTGTAGAGAATGGCTCTTCTAAACGATGCTATTGTTTGGTATCAGTGACTGGTGAAATATTCGCGTTGTACTGCGGCTGCCGATAACACCGATACCGTCTATCGCCGCTTTAGATAGCGCGCTGTGCCGCGCGACCGTCGGTCGACCGTTAGAGAACTCATGGCGCGATGTTCGCCCGCGTCCGCCGCGGTTACGGTACTGCGGTTTTATTTCTAAACTCACGAAGCCGCTTATTTGCGCGGTTACGCAGCCCCCGCGGCTGCGAACATCGCCCGCAGGCCTGGCGGGCGATGACCGCAAGATAGGCGGTTGTAAGTTAGATTTCTATACGTCCCGCCCCCCACTGACCACCGCGGTCGCCCGCCAACCGATCGCAGAGCTCGCGGGCGCTGAAGCTGCGGGTGACCGCGGTCCGCGCGATTCTATTTTGTTTCCGGCTTGTGCAGCGGGAACCGCAAACACCTCGGGCGTAAAACGCGTCGTGAGTTTTGCTTTAAGTTTTTACATACATTTATTTGTATCCTACAAAAGCTGCGGGCCCGCAACCGCGGCGGGCGCGGGCGAATATCGCGCCGTGAGTTCTTACTCTTATACCGCGCGAATTTCTGCGTTGGTACCCGGTCTTTTATTACAAGCCTTCTGGTGCAAATTAGTGCTTTTGATTATCTTAGAACTATTATTCTTGCTAATTTCCTTATTTAGGGATCGGGTTTATAGGATTTCTGTAGATAGATACTGGTTATTTTACGAGTTGATCAGCTGAAATTGTCAAGAAAACTTACATTATAATATTCCATTTTGTTACATCAAAAATTCTAAGAATGCGTTTTTAGTTTAGGTAAAAAACAAACAACTAAAATGATTAAAGTAGGTACATTGATGTCCTGTTTATGACTAAGCATTACAACCGTGATCTAATCACCATTTAAAACGTTCCTTTCTTACAAAAGAGGTTAATTTAAAATGGCGCCGATCACGCAATTAAAGCCTTCACTCGAACGATTATCTCCCGGAAACGTAGTACCGTAGTACCTGGTTACAGCCGACCTTCAAACTACGTGAACAAACCACTCCAGGACACGCGGGTTTCAGTTCTGTTAACCGTGATTATTACAAAGTATTGAATTTCAGGTTTAAATATCATTGAACAGTGAAACTCAAACACTTGAAGTTTCTCCAGAATCGTGGATGCTTTTATTCATATTTAAACTGGCATACACAACCACCCAGCGTTGTTATCATCAAATGAGTCCTCCCCCCCAGGCAGGGCGGGAGGGACTGTCAGACTGGTACTGACTAAAATCCACGGTGTCCTACAATAGCCCTTACGTTCCGGGGTCACGGTAATTCGTTACTCCCGCAACCACACAAGCACCCATAACCAAAGCAACTAGAAGATTATACAAATATTTGATCCGTGCGGGAATCTAACCCGCTACACACATCGCACTAGTCTACGTCAATCGTGCCGCCGTTGCAAATATAATTTATGCGATATTAAAAATTGTTTCGTGGATTTTAATTTATCTACTCAAACTATTTCCGCAAAAATTTGATGTTCTACCCCGGCCACGCCGAGCCAATGCCTTCCCATGGTGCGGGGCGCTAACGTAGCGTATTGCGTAACGTAACGCGCCATGTGAAGAGAGCATTAAACACAGGTAATACCAATACACACAGGTAAACACAATAATAATCACTAGTCTACAGCAAAAAAGTATCTGAAATAATTAAGTCTGTGTGTTTGTGTATGAGTGTCTACAAACGCATCGACGTCACAGGAGAAATGCCTAGAATGTGGCAAGCTTTATGTAAAATAAAAAACTTTGTTCCTTAATGTATGCTGCTAAATACAATGTAAAATATTAAAGACATTTGTTAGTCAACATTTTCTAGATATTTGTCTTTTTCAGATATCTATTATGTATTTCTTCTAATAGAAAAATTGAGAGATAATAGTGACGCGCAGCTCCGAGCAAGTCTTGACGGTTGAAACTTGATTATTCAAATTTTAATACTGAGAGTTCAGTTGCAGCTGTGATTGAGGATGACGTCTGGTATGAGTCTGACTATCCGGCGAAATCAATCATTACTCTTCAGGGCCCCACGCTGTAATGTTTCTTTCACGATAATATTATTCATATTATTATAGTGGGTCTTTCTATTTGTTTTTTCACTCATGTATTTGAAAATCTCTGTCACTACTATAGTTAACGTAAAGTAAAGCAAAAGTTAGGTGGCGGGACTGTGTAAAAAAGTACCCGTGACACTGGAACGTAAACGGCTATTTAAGGAACACTGTGGATTTTAGTCAGAACGACTCTAATAGTCCCTTTCATTCAGCACAAGAGAAATATTTTGATGATTTGCAAGATGAAAAGAAAGTATAACACAGTTCAATCATTTATAAACTTACATTGAACTAACTAAACCTCCAATTATCTAATAATCAGATAGGAGCATTTTCTTCTGTGTAAAATATAATATGTTATACTTGTCTATATGCAGACGTTGGACTATTTATTAAACCTAAGTAACTTTGTTAACCAGCAAGTGCTTCTTAAAAAACAAGATATGGTATTTACAGTACATGCCCAATCAAACGGACATACCTAGTACCTAGAGGCTGCGTGAGCACACGCATATAAATCATGACAGCAGGCGTATCGAGTGCATATTGAGCACATGTGTTCTATGTACAAATACATAGGCTGGCCAGCAATGCGGATAATGCACATTTTGATTTAGCTCCATTCGTGATTAATGTATCTCGTAATCGGGAACTCTTGGACTATTAAGGTTCTAACCATACGGGGCAGCTCACACCGACACGTAACGCGAAGTGACGCGACGAGACGTGACGCGACGTGACGTGACGCGACGCGACGCGACGATAGTTGAAATGTAAAAAATTGACCCTAAAGGAACACTGTAAAATTACTACTTTATTTGTTCCACTAATAACCGTATTGATAACATTATAACAAACCTTTTAAAAATCCCTAAAAGAAGAGACGATATGCAAAAATATTTTCTAGAAATAATTCAGAATCTTAAAAAAAGTCACGTATTGCTTAATATTTTTTGAGCGATAACTAACTTACATATTTTTATAACTATCGAAAAGGTACAACAAGGCGAAATCAGTGCGCCCATTCGATCTACGGCATTGTGCTGGCCGTAGCAAGCCTTGAGATACACAGTTCGCACTATCACTATTTTCTCGTATTTCAACGGCAAGACTCAAAGTACAATTTTTAGGATAATAGAATTCTGTGAAACAAAAGTATGCGTTTTCGTCTTTTTATGTACAAAGGGTGTGTTGCGTTGTTGCAGAGGGCGTGGTGTCGCGCATAATGTGCGCGTGCGCGTGGCGCCTGCACGTGTTCACCGCCGCACTCGTGCTCGCCGCGCATCTCATCAAAGGTACGTGCGTCTCTCTATCACATCACTTTTGTGGCTCTCTTACTCCTACAATACTGAAACTTTATGTAAGTTTAGCTATACTAACAAGAAATAATTGTGTTGCGGAAAATTAATCTGCGCAAAAACTAGCGTATAAAAAGCAAAATATACGTATAGCGTAGCAAAATATACGTATAGGAGATATTTACGTAACGCGTCGTTCGGCTCGCAGAAGACTCAGCCTGGTATTAAAATCGACCCACAAACATTAGCACAGATAAAATACAATAATATGAACATCTGTACCGGCCGCAACACTCTTTCCCGGGGCCCCAGCGGACACGTACTGCCGCAGTTATTGTACGTTATCAAAAGAAATGGCACAGTTCAGCTGTAATCCAACCTTTGTATCTCTCGCTGACCGTTACAACAGATTCCGAATGAATTTTATATAAAGTACCTTTATCATACAAGCCACGCTTACGCGAATTTTGTCAGATAAAATGCGTACAACACCTGTTTGTGAATAAATATCGGTGAGTAGGCTTCAAGTATGTACACGGACGTGTTCAGTGCTCAGTGTGCTCAGTGTACTTAGTGCGCATACAACGTAGATACAAATCCGTATGTAAATGTGGCGGAGTATTGTAAACAGCGAGTAGTTATCGAGGCCGGATCGAGTTTGCGCAACTTGTTACTGTAGCTAATGGATGTTGCGTTAAGTGGAGCAGTGTAAACATCCAACGAGGGTGTTCGCGGGCTCTCCACACGCTTGGCGCCACTCGGCAGCACTCGGCCGCGCTCGGCGATGTTCGGTATTGCTCGGTGCTCGCAGCAAACACTCGAGCGCGCCGTCGAACGCGACACTAGTTTTAATGAATATTTTTTAAACGTTCGTCGCGACATCAATTTCGAATGCGAATATTTGCCGCGACTCGTTGAAAACTTGCTCTTTATTCGTAAACTTGTCGCCAGAATCATAAACAAGTTTTAATGGGAATAAAATAAAAAGTTGTTGCGTTGAGAGGGAGATGATATCAATGTAACCATATAAAATCGCCCATCCGTACAGCGTCGTCGTCATTGTTGCGGAGTTGCGGACTCCAAGTCTTCCCACTGCTAATGAACATTTTTGCGTATTTTTTGGAACAGTTCGAAGCTCAGGTTGCAATCCCGAAACGTTTACTTTAACGACGTAATTAACTCACGAAAGTAAATTTAAACAATTTGGCGCTCTTACTGAAAAACTGCGCTAATTACACGAACAGAAGCAAACGAGTGAAAAAGTACTCTTTAACGAATATAGTGAATAAACGATCAGTATATCAAAGCCGAGTAAACAAAGTAAAATAATGAGCGTCGTGAACAATGGAGCGCTCACTCAGTGGGTTAACGTGGAGCTATTAACAAATCAAACATAGTAGTTTCGCCGGGAGCGCATTAACACCGTCGCCGGTAATTTATGAGGGTATTACGTCACTGCGCGCACCTGCCGTTCGCGTCGGTGTAACGGCGGCTTAGTCGGTGTCGTGTGCCTAAATAGTGGCGCCCGATGTGGGTCAGAGATCCCGGAGGAGACTCGTAAGTACCGCGCGCCACAGACACACGACACACGACACACAGCCTCCTCTGACACGCGGTGTTTAGCGCTAGGTACTGGGTTAACAGATAATTGAACCGATTTCAGAGGGTGGAATATAAATGACTTATTTTCCTATAATTTGAAAGAAATTGCTTTTTTCTATCGGACGATTTTGCGAATATTAATAGCCTTTTGATTTTTACTGTCTGTATGAAGGTTTCTTAAAAACCTTGAAAGTAATAAAAGACATTTTTTAAATAAAATGAAATCGTTTGAAACTATTTTGGTCACAATTTAGTACCTACTGAAATAGGTGAAAGGAAATGCCAAATGTAATGAAGTATTTTAAAGCGATATCTTCAATAGTTTATATTTTTGTGATAATATATTAATGTATTTGCTTTATTTCTTTTTAGCTTCGGTGATCAGTAATCTAACAATGTGAATAAAATACAATAAGTCGTGTAAATATTCCACTTACTATTTGTTGGCGCCCACTTACATTATACACGAACATTAATATTAAATCCCCCAAAAGTACGCAGTAATTACTACTAATAAGTTGTACGTGAGTGTGTGTGTATGGTATTAACTTCAGCATCGAACGAGTAAGAAGATTATTTTATTGAAATATTACATAATAATGATGCTTCTCTTTTGTCGAATTACAAATAATATACCCGTAAAACAGACTGTACTGTGCTTAAACGCGTGCTTTACTTTTTTTGAAGTGTTAAGAAACGCTTAACTGGAAAGGCTTACGACAATAATCATAAGGCTATGGTTTATAAAATACATGAGTGATACTTACTGTTACTGTGTCCATCAATATTATAGATTTGATCGTGGTTTGATGGACTCCAATTATATCAATAGACACAACTGACGACACGTTTGACCTTCAAGTCAAACAATAACCCATCAGAATAGAATTAGAAACAATAATAAATGATACAAAACAATGGCCCGAAAATAGTCAAATAGAGGGTTGTTACGGCTCCCAATGAACGAGCCGAGGTCTTATCATAAGTTTTCAGTTATTCTTACGTAATGGTATAGCCATACACCATCCTGCCTATCGAACGATCGATTTGACGCTTGCATTTGTTTCAAATTGGCAGTTCGTCCATATACACCATACTGCCTATCGTACGATCGTTTGACACAACTTCAAATCTGCAGCAGCGATGCCAACTTAGCAACTTTATAGCTAGATCTAGCTATTATTCGGTGACCGATAGCTACAAATTTATAAAATTGTAGCTGTCGTCACCGAATAATAGCCATTTGGCTATGGCCATATTGGCATCACTGCTGCCGATGCCGATCATGCCATCAAATTGGCATTTTTAAACAATTGCAATTTGAAACAATTGCAAGCGTCAAATCGATCGTCGATAGGCAGGATGGTGTATGGCTAATATAAAGTAAACTGGAACTATGACACTGTTAAATTGACAAGGAAAAAAATTGTTCCTTCTTCGTACACTAGAGGTACTGTTCCATTTTTCCATACAAGAAACGCTGTAAATACTAGGAAAACGCTGTAATGTAAAATAGTGAAAACTCGTGATAAGGATACTAGACTGTTCTGTGAGTGGTTAGTGTTCTCGTTAATGACCTATCTGTTCAAAAGGCCGTGTGCCTCGCCCCAGCAGGCCCTGGGTCTCGTGTGTGGGCGCAGATTTATAGTATTGTTTACTGTCACAAATGCCGCCAGATAGAGAGGTGCTTTCGCCTTTTTGTCATTTGTTTACGACGATCTCTAGACCGCGCTAGGGCGCTCCCACTTCCTTTAAAAATACTGAGTTTACTCTATGTATTACAAATTAATTTTGTTAGTGTTGCCCAGAATAGAGGCACGGTGTTATGTTTGTACAGAGTTTGAGAAAATGACACGTAAGCTTCGAATGTCATGAATTTGAATCAATATAAGGTATAACAGATAAAATTTAGTGAAACAGACAGTGGGATGACCGAGTGGACACTGGTTAATGCCATTTTATGTGACTAAATCTGGTGTTAGCAGTCTGATCTAGAGCACAGCACAGCCCGTTAGCTATGTCCCGCAAGTTTGACATGATAATAATATTTGAAGGTGAAAAGGCGTATTGTTGACCGCGTAGTTTTTCAACACGGTGCCGACCGAAGCGAGCTCAGCTGAATGTATGAGACACTTCCACGTTTAAATTAAGCGGAGTCTGCACAGAACCGCCTGAATGATTGTCCCCACACATTCAGCTGAAGTACTTGTGAAAGGGTACACAGAAAGATGATTCTAACGAACTTTTGTAGCTTTGGTGACACATATTTATCTCATTTGCAAGTACGGTGGCCAAAAATATGAGATAGGCATGTAACTGCTCTAGCAAATAGTCCTTATAGGGGTTTAACACCCATAATAGTCTCAATATAATTATTAAAGCGGCCACGTACGATGTAACTTTAGTTCGTAGATACTTCGGCCTACGCCGTAGGCATTTGCTACGAAAAACGTAGCCGTTGCCATCATAGACTTTACCTTCATAAACCTTCTGTATTTCGTGCGTTAGTTGTCAGCCACCCCCACCCCGCTCAGGATTATTAAGAATCTTTTGATCTGAGCTTTTAACCGGTGTTCTTTTAGAATCCCTGGTTTTGTGTCTGTCCCCCCCGCCCCTCAGCGCCCGCCCCTGTGACGTCATCCCTGTGCTGCTGAGATATTGTATTTTTCGCGCCAGTGGATGACAAAGACGTTCTAACGATCATCATAACAAAGGCTGATGTAGAGCGGAGCTTACAAATATTGCTATACCTTGGTGAGTGATGACGAACGTACTCGTTCATATACAGTATTTATGATGATGTTGTAATAATGAGCACGATGTATGACTACGTTACGTATTTATTATTTCGAACGCAATCACTGCCCGGAATACGATGAATTTGAATAATTATGATTATTGTAACTCGATGAACGGTTATTCCGAACGGTTATTCCGTTCTTCTTGTGTTGTATCTGATGTCATTAGAACTCTTGGTTTATCTATTTGAATAAATACAAAACAATGATCTTTTTACAGAGTCGTAAAAATAAAACCTGTCAAATTAATTTAACATTCCAACGTTCTATATCTGAACCTACAATTCACAGCGCTTATTACGTAGAAAGTACTGAAAGTGGAGAAACAATTACTTTCAGCCGGAAGGCGCGACGATGTCGACGGCAAATAAAAAGTTTATCGCGCGGTACCTGCCCCCAGCGCCTGCTACCGTCTGTACACACACGCACACACACACACGCACCTCACATCATGACCTGGATATCAAACCTTAACTGACAGATACTGACTTGGCACCACTTCTTTTACATTCACGTCTATTTGTATCCTCACTAAAGAACCAGGTCGAAGTTGGAAGGAGTTGTCCTCCGACCTATAATTGTTTCACAACGAAATTAAATCTCCTTGAACAGTTAAAAAGTTTCATTCGACCGGTCAGTGGTTTTAATAACCTTGTGACTTCATTATGAATTTATCTACTTATGTGCTGTTGAATAGTTAGGGCAAGTTTACCCAAGTTTTATGTGAGAAGTACAGGCAGGGATTTGTCATTGGTGTCTACATCACTAGTTGGGCTCATTTTGTCACAATATTTATATCTCCCAGTGTACCTTTATTCAGCCGTCTTCATTACAGAAATGTTTCGTGTTAGAAATGCGAACCTTATTTTATAACCACTGTATAAATAACAAGAGACGAAACATGTCGTCTATCTTACTACAAGTATTCCCAAATGACATCCATTTGTCTCCTGTATCTTAAAAATATTTTGCAAAGAGATTATTATTTCTGAGAACTTAGAGAAATTCATAAATAACATTTATCAACATAAAATATACAGTCCCGTCGGGATTGCAATACATTCAAAATTACAAGAAATTGAATAAAATATTGTGTATCTGTTTGTCTATTGCATAAAGAAAGTCAAGCGAAGATCGTAGTGCTTACTGGTAGGATCAATTTGAAGGTATTAGATACATAGTCTGAGAATTACGGATTATCCGAGCGATGTCAACGATTAACGTATAATAAATGCTGCGCCATGTCTACTGTATCTATTACTAATGATCGCCATTACACACAGCGAGACGATACGTCTGCCTTCACTGACAATCTTTGTTACTGAATCAAAGCATCTTTGAACGCTGACAATTTAATCTTTTTATGTACATACTTTACAAAGAGATTTTTTTATTATGACCCGTTGTCACGTTTGTACGGCAAAACGACAGAAAATATTTATAATTATGGTACCCTAGAGATGTGCCAGTAAATTTTAGTTGCAAACTAAATTCAATACAGATTTTAAAAATGGAATCTATAACAAGATGGGAGGAAAGCTATGCAAAAGGTGAACATTTCAAAAATCAATTCTGTGTCGCTGTGATACATTAACATTATTTGAAAGCATCCAATCAACAGTAATTAGCGATAATTAAATAGCTTGCGTTAAGCCGGTCCCGTGCCGTCGTCATTTCATTTATTAATTCCAAACACTTTTTACATTGTATCGAAAATGTTATATACTACAAATCGACGCCGTGCCGCGCCGTTGTGCCACGGAGTTGCCGGCTACGAGCCTCACCGTGCCGTGTTACACACGCATCGGGACTCGTATCGAGCACTCGATATGGTTATGATCGTTTTATGACGTCACAGCAATGGTTTATGCATAGTTAAGCAGTATGATAAAAATTCTGTGCCTCTAGTGAAAAAGGGTTTAAGTCCGATTTTGTCGAAAATGAGTTAAGTACACTAAAATGTTCAGAAAAAAATGATCTATCCATTCGTGAAAACAGATCTTGCCTATCTTTAAAAATAAGGAAGTTAGCAATGTGCAAAGGGGGTTAACTAACACTAAAAATATTACAAAAGCGGGGTATAAGTGCACTTTAATTTCTTTACACAAAACTATGTTTATTTTTATTTTGTGTCTTTTGATCTAAATAAACATGTATTGTCAGAGCTTCAATTTGTTTAGTGAATACCGGCACAAGTACATTAATTCCTTAAAAATTGTTATGTGAGTAACGATATCACTTGACATAAATCCGTTTTCACCAAAATAAAAGACAAAAATCCAGAATAAGTTTTTTGGTATCAGTTTTCACGTATGAAATATTTATATTAAAAATGCAATTTGACATAACTAAAATAATACCAATATTTCGCTGCTATTTTTCGTGAGAAAAGATACAACTGGCCGATACGGGTTATGGTGCTGGTGGGTGGAAAGTGCGTAGCGCTCGCACTCTTTCGGTGGTCCAAGCACTCTATTGAAGGGAACTTGTGTCGACGCACTGCAAAAAATCAGTAATTGCACTGGTAAGTTGTACCCTTTTTCACATATTTTAGCAAATTATTTTTGAGTGTACGTATTGTTATTTAGATTTTTGTCCAAATGTACCCAATTACACCGAGTTTTTATTTTAAACTCCATTGCGTAACTTATTATGAAGAGGAGACATTGTTTTTTTTTTGTTTTTGTACGTATGTTAGTTAATTCTTCACACAAAAACACTACAATAACAGTGGTTATAATAAACAACCACCAGATATCAACCTCACATATATATTTAACTACACTTTATAGTATAACTAGCTGTTGCCAGCGGTTTCACCCGCTGCAACTCGAAAATTATCCCACGGGAACATAAAATCGGGATAAAAACTATCCTATGTGTTAATCCAGGTTATAAACTATCTGTATACCAAATTTTAGCCAAATCCGTTCAGTGGTTTTTGCGTGAAAGAGTAACAAACATCCATACATCCATACATCCATACATCCATACTTACAAACTTTCGCCTTTATAATATTAGTAGGATTATATAGATACGTAAAATTGTCAAATTAGCACATTTTATACTTCTATTTCGACTTACCTACTTAACTTTCATATCGCGATTCCCTGATGTAATGTTTTAATAAATAATATAATACATAATAATAATATTCCACAACTATCACACAACGCCATCTAGTCCCAAGCTAAGCAGAGCTTGTGTTATGGGTACTAGACAACTGATAAACATACTTATATATTTCTAAATACATACATATTATGGATAAATTACACCCAGACACAGAAAAAATGATCGTGCTCATCACACAAACATTTGTCCTGAGTGGGAATCCAATTCACGACCTCCGCAAAGCAGTCGGGGTCACTTACCACTAGACCAACAGGCCAGTCAAATATATCTATTGTTTTAGAATGGCTGGTCGTGGTCGCATTAATTGTTTGATGGGTCTTGTTTCCAAAGATATGGCAATGATGGATGAAGTAGATTGGATTGATGGCGAATCTATACCTGTGCTTATATCTTCCGAAACTATTCTCCAAAGGCTACACATTCTAGGGATCATTCTCCAAGATCAGGATGTTCAAACAGTTATTATCCAAGGCTTGAATGTTTAAAAAATAACTCACCAAAGCAGGGAAACTCTTAAATATTTTCTCCAATACCTGGAAGTTTCAAAAACCTTTTCGCAGAGCCTGATCATGATGTCGATACATTCACTGATTCTGATGAAACTTTTGTCTTATATCTTGATATTATTTCTATGTTCACTGATACGCTATCATAACCCAATTTGCATTATCCCACAGAAAGTAGTGACGATTTCATTCCAAATAATCTGACACAAGTAACTCAGATTGTTCACTTTTACAAAAACGTAAAAGGCGATGTCATTATTCCACAGTCAGATTTAGATACGAGCAATAATAAGTCATTTTGGGATATAAAAAGGTACTTAACAAGACCGGAAACGTAATCCTAGGAAAAGTAACAAGGAAAGAAGAGATACAGAAACTATAAAAAAGAAGAGAAATTTAAAGTTAAAAGACTAGGACCTTGTAGAATTATTTTAAATTATTACTGGAGCTTAGAAGTCTACGACAGACGAGTTAAAGACAAAAGAAATATAAAAAAGGAGAATTTCATTGTAAGTTGTGTGATGAGGAAGAATGGAACATTGTTAATTTGCAGAGGGAAAGAGGAAAATCACCACTCCCTCTGTTTGAAACGGTAATGTATTCCTAGGTCATACGATGGGCCTAGCTAATTCAAATGAGAAAAAGAGAGATTTGATTTCTCTTCTTCCGCTAATAAACCCCAGTGTTCGATCTTTTTATAACAACCTTTTCATTGACGATGATAATATAAAAGATCAACATCCTCTTCTAAACGACAGCAACGACGACATCGAATAAGGTTTTCTGGATCATTTTTAAGGTTTCTGTTAGACTTGATTTATTTGATTATTTTTTTATTTTTGAATTGTTTTCCTGATTAAAAAAACTGCGTCATAATACTTAATTAACTTCTTCAATACTTTTTTACTAACTGCATATTTATTTTAAAACTGGAGTTTATTATCGGTAGAAGTGAAATTAAAATAAGGTTTTCTGGATCACTTTCCCAGGTTTCAACTGCAGTTGATTTGTCCTGACTTATAAAAAAACTGTGCTATAGACATTTCTTGATATCGAACAAGATTTGAATCACTTTCAAGGTTCTGTGGGACTCGATTTGTACTTTTCATTTGTTTTTTAATTGTTTTTATGATTTAAAAATAACTGTCATAGGTACTTCTTAAAATACTTTTCTTCACTTTAATAAAAAAATAAACACCACAAAACTACATATTTTTTGGTTTTATTTTGGTTTAAAGATAGATATAACTTACACAAAAGGTTCACGTAAGTCAACATGCGCCTTATGTTACGTCTAATAACTATGTGAAAAAAGATACAAGTTATTTATTTTTGCTATTTTTCAAAATTTTATCATGTCGATAAAAAGTACACATTCAGTTCATTTATTTTGGCTATTCCAACACTAATTATCTGATTTAATTTCTTAGTTATCATACAAATAACTCCAAATGCGTATCCTTTTTCACTTTTGTGAATTAACTTTTTGTGTATGAGAAAAGGGATCTAACTTCTTTTATACCCTTGTGTAGTTCATTTTGTGTTAAGTATAAGTCGCTATTTTGAAAACTATTCAGTTTATGTAAAAAATAATACTAGAATAAGAAAGAACATACATTTTTTACCTATATAACATATCACATATATTTAATTTGACAGCTGTTTAAATGCCACACGTACTTAAACATGTAATTTGGTGCGCGCGGGGCGTTTTTTGCGTCTCCTGTAAAGTTGCATTTTTAGACTTAGACCCTTTTTCACTAGAGCCACAGAATTATGTCCGACACAAAAGATGCTGAGTAATATATCCCATTGATAATTTGATAATACCAAATAATAATTAATAGATTTAAAAAAATCTAAAAACCCACGTTTTTAAATTTCCTAAAAATAACCTTACTGGGCTGAGAGAGGGGCCACTCAAAACGTGGGTGGCGATTTTGGGAAAATGATTGAAATATTTCTGATAATCTGCACCCAAATAAAAATTCGAATTAATTCCTAAAAAATCTGTGACTGGTTCTGGCGTTTTTCCGTTTTAAATGAATCTAATTTCACTTCCAATTTTGACAACCGTCCCCGTTAACTAAAATACTACGAGAACATAAGAAAACATACGTTTGCGTATCATAATCGCAGTAAGATTCCCTCGCTGGGCATAAATGGCGTACCTACGTGTATGTTTAAAAGAGGTTGGTACTTTCTCACACTGGACTTGTACTACACACGGCTACATATCAAGCTTTGCAAAACCAGTATAAGCTAACCATTGAATGTGCGGAAATATCATACGAAGCGAGACCACGGTAAATTGGTTTAGTAGAAATCATAATGTGTAGTCGTGTGTACTGCACGTTGGGGCGGCGGCGGCGTGTGGCGGCCGCGGCGCAAAGTAGACGTGAATGAACGCGTAATCACCGCGATCAATCAGCGCGCGACTGAGGCCGGAAGACTGGCCTAACGCGCCGCAGACACGCGAGGCGCCAGGCGGCTCGAACGCAGCGCGCAGCGGTCCGAACGCAGCCGGATAAACGCCGCGCTTTCCCAATCATTATATTTTTCCCCGTGTTTGTTGAAAAATGAAGCCGTAATTCAAACAGGATGGAAAACTCATATTAATGTCAGATAGGTATATAATACGTCAGCATGTATTCAGTCGCATGTGTTAAAACCCGATTATTTTAATGCGTTTGACGTCAGTTTGGCTTGTCAATTTAAATAAATGTAAATTGCTAATGTTCAGAGCGCCAGTCTTATTAGAATAATTGAATTATTGAAAATTTAATAAAACTGTTCGGGCTGTCTGATGGCTGTGCAATGCTTGTTAAAGCTTTTATAGAAAATCAATGAAATTTGAGAGACAATAATATTTATGTACTAATTTGAACTAACTGAATCTAGACACGCGACTGAGCGTGGCCAGCCAAAGCAAAGCACAGGCGCGCTCACAGTGTGTAATATTACACGAACCATTTGGAGGCACTTTTCAGCCCCTCATAACTCAAAAACTATTTAACCTAGACTTGTCAAATTTGGCACATATATTGAGACTGGTGAGATAGATATGTGTTCCAAATTTTATAAACATATCTCAAATGGTTATTTAGTTATTAACGACCAAAAATCCTCATTTTTATGACTGACCTATAGATCAAAACTATATCCCAGTTCCAGATGACCTAGAAAGTTCAAATTTGGCATGCAGATAGGTAATTACGTGTATACAAAGGAAAAAATCAGAAACTGGCAATTTTTTATCATTTTACTATAATTTTCACTTAACTTATAATTAGTGCCTGTAAATCTCTACATGTGAATTTTAAGATCTTTACGTGAATATTTATCGAGTTGAATACCACCCTTAATTTTTTTAATGCAAATATTCCCGTTTTTTGTACTTAAATATAAGAATTATAGTAGGTTTTGGTATTTATTACGCGTAACTAACCGTATTCAACAACCAGTAGCGCCATCTATTAATATATTCAGGAACTCCTGCACCATGCACGAAATCAAAGAAGGATTGATTTATTCAACAGAACATAGATGGCGTTACTCAATTAGTGCCGAAACTTTATTTGTGTAATGTAGATTTTTATGATCTTTACGTGAATATATAACGAGTTAAACAGCACCCTAATTTTTTTAATTCAAATATTCCCAATTTTGTACTTATAATTAAGAATATAGTTGATTTTCGTATTTATTAAGCGTAACTAACCGTATTCTACAAACAATAGCGCCACCTTTTATCATTTTCAGAAACTCACTGCACCCCGCACTAAATCAATGAAGGATTGCATTGCTACTTTGCTAGATGGCATTGTTTAATTATTGCCTAAACTCTATTTGTGAAATGTGGATTTTATGATCTTTACGTGAATATATAACGAGTTAAACACCACCCCAATTTTTTAAAATCCATGTAATCCCGTCTTTGTACTTATTACTTAGAATAGTTGATTTTCGTATTTATTACACGTAACCCACTAGATGGCGTTGTGCAATTACGTCACAATCCTGAATCGCGGTGTTAAGATGGGCAGGCGATTAGTATAAGGTTTTGTGAACATGAATTTTTAAAATAATTTTATTATAAACAGACCAATGAATGAACAAATATAAATATTGGTATTAAATGTAAATCCTTGTCCGTAAAAATCGAACTTCCCTTCTTGCCGGCAACGAACGGTGTCCCGAGTCTAACATCCCCTTGATCCCCTACAGAGTACAGTTATTAACTGAGATTTATTATTATTTATTGTTTCAATATTTAGCGATCAACAGTGGAAGATCATTATTTATGTATAGACGCTGGCAGGTCAACCTACCCGAATCTGTCAGATTTTACCAGTCAAACATTAACCTTCTACTCTTGTGATAAGGTTGAAATTCTATTAAAGAAATCTGACAGATTGTGGTAGCTTAATGTGCTGGTGTCTGTACAAAAAGTAATGATATCCCATCAAAAACATAAATGTGAAATGACAGCCAAAGCCAAGCATAATAGTTTGGTATTATGCCTTGGTTGTTGACTTCAACAAAAAAAGAAGTGAAATCTAAATGGGTGCCAAGTTCAATGGTCAGTTCTGAAATTTATTTAAAACAACATATAAATAGATTTCTTTTTATAACTAAGGATCATACATTGTAGCCTAATTTCTTGCTTGGCTAGTTCTCATATACGAATTTTTCGATGGTTAGTACTACCAGCAAGCCAAATTTTCGGAAAAATAAAATAAAACTGAGAAGTTACAGGTTTAGAAATTATGAAGGCTACAATATAATTCGTATTTTATGAGAAATAGCCAAGTCAGAAATTAGGCTACAATGTATGATCCTTAGTTATAAAAAGAAATCTATTTTATGTTGTTTTAAATAAATTTCAGAACTGACCATTGAACTGGGCACCCATTTAGATTTCACTTCTTTTTTTGTTGAAGTCAACAACCAAGGCATAATACCAAACTATTATATAAATAAAATAAAATAAAATATCTTTATTTCGGATAAGTAACATCCATAGGGGGTTAGTAAACAATTTAAGAATCTTATCTTATATATATATTATGCTTGGCTTTGGCTCTCATTTCACATTTATGTTTTTGATGGGATCCTCTATTACCCGCAATGTCAATGAACTAGGCTTCATAATCACATCATAATATATCTGTGAGCACAACAGACTGCGTTTATTTAGTCAAAAGACAAAGGTTGAGTTCAGGTTAGACAATAATTACTATATTACTATTTCTAAGAGTTCAGTCCTTTCAAAATCAATCGGCAGCATTTACGATGACTTTCAACAAAACCCATCATTAAACACTTTTTTTTTTAGCGTGGTAAAATCATCAAATGAGTCCTTCCACCCCGGGCAGGGCGGGAGGGACTGTCAGACTTGTACTGACTAAAATCCACGGTGTTCTTCAATAGCCCTTTATGTTCCGGGGTCACGGTGAGGAAATAAAATCCCGCGACCCCGGCAGGCTTTGGCCCTCTGAGAGAGGGCCCCGTCATTTTTTCTGACACTCTTTGAGGCGCGCGTGGAACACGACGCGCCGTCGACCCGGGCATGGTCCATGGTCGGACAGCGAGTTGCCCTTTACTCGCTGTCCGCATGCCCGCGCCTACGGTGGCCGGAGATCGTCTGCCGACGTCCGACGCCGTGGGCGTCTACCACTGCGGTTGGGGCGGAGGGAGGATGCTGTCCTCTTCCTCTCGCGGCCCGCCTCCTCCTTCGCGAACATTACTGCTTCGCAGACGGAGGCGACCGCTTCCCACTCCGTCTCGCCCCGCAGCATGGCCGCAACCAATGCCGGGCCCGAGAGGTCTCCGCCTATCGCCTCCGTGAGGACACGGCGGTGCTCTGCCCCACCGGGGCAGTCCTGCACCGTATGCTCCACCGTGTCCTCCGGGCGATCTTCGCAGTGGTGACACCTGGGCGTTTCCTCCCTCCCTATCCGACACAGGTACCTCCTGAAACTTCCGTGTCCGGTGAGGACCTGCGTCATACGATAGGTCAGAACGCCGTGACGTCTCTCCAGCCACTCCTCAAATCATTAAACACTTAAGTAACGGTCAAAGCCACTGGATTAGTATCCGTATCTTACTGTGATTAAGTTGGTGCTTAAATATCCCATGTTAAAGCAACTACAGATTCTAGTCCTATCAGTTTGAGTACGCTTTTAAATCGGCTCGGACTAGAGATGGGCCAAAGCAAAAAACATTCATGAGGAAAATGGACATAAACTTGGCTTTTTGGGCATAAATGAGTTTACACTCAAATAAATGCCCGGGCAAGCATATAAACTAATAACTTTGTTTCGTAAGAAGTTAAGCAGAAACTAACTAACAAACTTAAAAAGTCGAAGTAAAAGGCATTTTAAATACAATAACTTAGTTGTAAACCGTGTGTAGTAAGATGAATGTAAGCTTTCAGGTGATTGTCAGAATATGATATGGATTTCGTTTTCCTAAATTGTGGCGTGAATTTGTGATGACATGAATAAATTAATCATCAAATAGCAGTTTACACGAACCTCTACTAGTTCAGATCAACTTTCAATATAAAGTTGTTTAATGTTACTGGATGTCATTAAAAAAATTAAGAAGTGAGTTCTTTGACTCCGTCAGTAAAGAAAGGACAGCTTTGATCAAAAGGTTGGTTAATGTGTGTGTGTAGGTCGAACTTGAAAGGATATTATAAAAGGTATTGAAAGAGTTTCGTACTCACTATGTAGTGACGTAAAGTAGACCATTGACAATCACATGTGATGTGTTTCACACATATGATCTCCGTACTTTATTTAAGTACCGCATACTTTAAGTATTTACGGCATTTTTCTATACAAAAATTCTATAGAAAAGGTTTAAAAAATCTAAAAACTCACGTTTTTAAATTTCCTAAAAACAATAAAATAACTCTATGGGGCTGATCCCTCCATCAGCCCCGTAGAGTTATTTTCTTGTTGGCCACTCAAAACTCAAAGTTTCTAAAATGAACCGCTGCGCTTTTGGCTTACTACATTAAAGTAGCGAGTACTAACAAATGGCTAGTATTTGCAAACATACAAAATCGTTATTTAGTATCGCTAATAGGAGAACCAGCGCGTTGTTGGTAGTTGCGGACGTCAGAGCTTGTAAGTACTAAACACGGTGCAACTATAAAGCAACATAGAGAAGTTTCACTGTTTCGAAATGAACACTGATTTGAAGTCCCGAAGACAAAATTATTCAGAGAAAGGATAAAACGATACTGTTAATTTATATAATTAAAAAGACCCCGCTGTTCGTCTGTCACCAGGCTGTATCAATTCAATAATTATGTATAAATTTTAAAGATTATGTATTCCTGTTGACGACAAAACAACAAATATTAAAATACAAAATAAAATATAAGGGGTTCTCATACTACAGTTACGGTTTTTCTGCCGTTTTTATTGATAATGGTACGGAACCCTTCACAGGACTCGCGTTTGGACGGTTTTTCTGAATTAGAAACTGTGTTAGGCCCTTCGTACATTCGGAAACTCAAGTTTCCGATACCTTACGACTTCAGTATCCAGGCGACTCTCGCAATAGAAATGCATATACGTTCGTACACATGCACGCGACGCGCGACGCCAATCGCGCGCTACCTATCTGCTGACATCGCGGCGACTTGAGTTTCCGCGACTTTCAAGATGGCGGAACAATTTATTTACCATTTTTAATTTTATTCACAGAATAAAGGGTTCCGTAGCATATTCTTGAATCATTTTTGGAAAGTAATTATTTTAAAACGATAGAAAAATATTTACAATCCTCTATCAAATCATAATTTTGTATGCAGTTTTATTAAAAAGTTGGGAGAGATGGTTTTTTTTCTATTTTATTGAATAAAAATTTTAAATTATGTTATAGTATTTGGATTTGGATTAATGTTAGGTTCCCAGGAAATTAACTGTGAAGGACGGACTGTCACACGACTGATCTTATAAAGATTCCGTTTTTTTTTTGAACCTTCGGAACCCTAAAAAATATACTTTGATCGTCACAGTCATGTGTCAGCCATTTTATAAATTCATATTCTTGACCACCCATCATGACCTTTTGACGCGGCGCTAGTGTCTATGTCGTTACATCAAATTGCATTATAAAAATTTAGTACCTCGAATTTTCCGAAGGTCATGAGTAGTGGCGAAACTCTAGTATCGGAAACTTGCGTCGCCTCGTGTACGAAGGTTCGTACACGAGGCGACGCAAGTTTCCGATACCTTACGATTTTGGTTTCCAGGCGACTATCGCAATACAAATCCATAGAGGCTCGTACACAGGTCGCGTCGCCGACATGCGTCGCCGACTCTAGTCGCTCGCTACTCATCTATCAAGATCGCCGATACCCAAGTCTTCGCCATTTTTAACCGACGAAAAATTTGTATCTATTATTTTAAAATTTATTATTAAAGTATCTGAGGTAGAAAAATATCCTTGTTTGTATCATTACAATTAATAATAATAATATTCCACAACTATCACACAACGCCATCTCGTCCCAAGCTAAGCAGAGCTTGTGTTATGGGTACTAAACAACTGATAAACATACTTATATTTCTAAATACATAAATATAATATATAAATTACACCCAGACACAGAACAAATGATCGTGCTCATCAAACAATCATTTGTCCTGGGTGGGAATCGAACCCACGTCCTCCGGCATAGCAGTCAGGGTCACTAACGACTAGACCAACAGGCTTGTCAAATTCAAAAGAATATTCTAATAGATAATGGGGAAGGCAAGTCAAAGCTATTGTAGATGGCGCCACCATAGCTTAGTCCTAATCCGACCAATGACGTAGTACTATTTTGAAGTACCTTTAAGATTTGAACTGATTTGAACCAATGACGACGCTTAGAACAAGCTATACTAGCGCCATTAGTTCCCCAGTTGCCATCTCCATTAGCATGGAATAAGCTTTTTTTTTTAAGTGGTAAAATCATCATATTAAATGAGTCCTCCCACCCCGGGCAGGGCGGGAGGGACTGTCAGACTCGTACTAACTAAAATCCACGGTGTCCTTCAATAGAACCTAACAAAACGATAGCGCGATCTAACTCGACGACAGCGCCATCTATCGAGCATGGTGTCAAACTTTTTGCACTTTTATAAATTATTATGGTTTCGTTACAAACATTACTACTTTAACCTAGCTTCGTCATGTACTTGCACATACGACAAAAATAAAGTAATTAAGAAAACGAAAACATTAAAAAAAACCTATTCAAATCTGAAAGAACAATGCCCACGTTCCATACATTGAAAAACCTGATAATGAAAGTATATGTATAAATATAAGATATAGTAGAAATGCTTTCTATAAGTTTAGAAAATAATGTCTTATAATTACTTTGGTGATTTAAACGCCACGAAGTCTGAAAAATATTAATGTTTGTTTTTAGGTTAGGATTTGCCGTCACCAGAAATAAGGAAACCAACGTGTATGAAGTAATCAATAACGCTCGAAGTTTATTCTAAAACAGGAACATTTACCTGACTACGGTCTAAAACATCTTTTTTACTTTGCTGATTCCTTGAAACCAAATGGCCCTAAGTCGATGCTAAGACTCGATGATTGCCACTATAAAATGAGAGTCGATTATTATTATTTAATCTACATCTATAAAACTAATAATTCATTACCTACTGGCTAGCACCACAAAATATGCTCAATATGTGGTTAAATACCTACATTGTTGTCACAGTAATCACAGTAACATTACTTTTAATTTAACAATATAATTCAGCTGTGTTATTTTCCTAAATAAATAATTTATTAATGAAAATAACATTCACATGTATATAACATTCATAAATAAATAATTTATTTATGAGAATAACACAGCTGTTCTTAAATAAGTACTTTCTCAAAAGTACTTACAATACTAACTACATTTTTAGTAGGTATAAAACAATACCTACCCTAGTTAGATAGTTGCTATACCTACCTCCAAATACTGTTGATATAATAAACCAAATCTTGTTGTCAAAAGGGGTCACTTATTTACCAACCTACATACCTGTTGAATGAAACGGGGAAAATTAATAAAACACTTTGTTGCAGTAGAATGTTATATTTATACTCATTATTTTCATCCAGTTTTCTTATAACGTCATGTCAGAAATTCTGCTGGAGCAGATATATGTCTTCGTAAAATATAAAAGGTACCACACTACCGTCATCACTTCATCAAGTGAGTGCATCATCCAATGTTCATCGACCGACCAAACAATTTCAACATTATTCAACAATCCCGGTTCTGCCATATTATTTTCTATGAAAACATAGACATAATATATTTTTTCCTGACATGTGCCTGGATTTAATTTTTCCTCTTATTAATGTTTTAATTACCACTTCGTCTGAAATAGAAACTCCACAGGCATCATCAGCACACTCAATATGCATAGCAACACGCTTGCAACTTATTCAGCATACATGGCATATTCGATCAGATGATGATATCTGTGAAAGAAAACATTGAATTAATATCAATTATGTTACTTTTTGTATTTATATTAATAAAAGAATAGACATCACTGCATACACCTATTATTTTCATGTTAAAAGTATTGGTAAGTATGTACATTATATTTATTTGTGTTTAAAAGTAGTACAGCATAGGTCAATCATTGACTGGTATGATTATTTTTAACCAAAAGAAATATGATAAACAATATATAAACATAAATACCTGAAATAGTGCAATCCTTGTTTGTCTAGCAGCATTTATCTGTCTTTGCTCTTCTGAATCAATAACAATAGCATGTCTCTGACGGTTAAATACATACAGACCATACTGCACAATTGTCTACGTCCTGATTGAGATAACTCGGAAGCTTGAGCACCGTCACAGCTTGTTGATAATTGCTCGTTTATGCTTTTCATGAGGAGTTTATTACAAGGTTCACAATTTACAACGGTTTCAGGTATGGTAAGCAAAGGTCATCAGATGAAGAAAGATATCGGGGTCCAGAGACGGTAAATAGGGTCGGTATAAGAAGAAACACCGAAATAGTACAGTACACAACAAAACGCAAGCGCAACAACAACGAAGGATTGCGCCGATGAAAATCACAGAACTAGCTGTCATTGTCATCTGTCAAAAAATCCGTTTCACTTGCGCACACTCAATGAAACTGCATGAATAATTTAATTTAAGGACAGTATTATTTTTAAATAATTTATTTTATCACATGACTAATAAATAAATACTTACTGATAAAATTAAACGTACAATAGACATCAAACTCAGAGACAAAGTGGAAGACTCAAGCAGCAAAGTGTAAAATGGAACGTTTTAAAAAAAGGATAGGTTGGATGCGTTCAAAATATGTCAATGCGTTACGTAGAATTAACATAAATAAATGTTAAAAAATCTTTTTTTCCTGCGTTTCTTTTAAAAATGTGATTAGTGAAATAAATATACAATTCAATAAGCTATATTTTAAGATTTATTTCATTTCTATACATAGTCAGGTCAAAAATGAGCATTCTTCTTTGAAACCACGGTCATCATCGTAGCAGTAAGGCCCGACGCTGCGTTAAACGGGCGCCCGCGACGGGCAACCGTCGCGGGTCCACGTCCGTGGACCCGCGCGTGGCCCCGTGCGTGGCCCCGCGCGTGGCCCCGCGCGTGGCCCCGCGCGTGGCCCCGTGCGTGGTACCGCGCGGGGACACGCGCGTGGATGCGCGGCTGGTTTCCGTGGGTACCTGTCGCGGAGACCGATTTACGCAGTGTCGCTAGTTCAATTTGAAGATTTTTATTTCAATTTCAAGTTAGAGCGCGATATGTAAAAAGTTGATTTGGAGTGACACTGAAATCGAACATTTGTTGGATGTTTATACTTTCCTTTTCTAACTTATACTTTTTTTTTCCTATTATTTCATTTAAACAAATACCTATAAAAAGAATTTGAGACTAATTAACAAAGACATTAAAAATTTTTCGCAGAGAGTTTTAAGCAATTTTCATGTTTTGGTAAAAAAACAGAACTTCTCGGCTAAAAAAATGTTGGATTATTGTGCATCTATAATCTGTATCACCTACTCTCACCATATTCCAAATTTCAGCACCGGAGGAATTTTTCGAAAGTCTTCATACAAAAAAAAATGCTCTCTTTTTGCTCCAGTTACATGCACCGTGTATAAGCACCCTTATTGACTGAACAAACCCGTGCGTGTTACCGCTGGCAGGCACCGCGCGTAGAACCGCGCGTGGCACCGCGCGTGGCCCCGCGCGTGGCTCCGCGCGTGGCTCCGCGCGGGCCCCGTTGCGTGGGTGTGGGATGCACCTCCCCGCGACGGACGCCCGCGCGGGTCCCCGCACGGGTCCCCGCGACGGAGCACTTTTGTATAGAACCGCGCGGGCATCCGCTTAACGCAGCGTCGGGCCTAAGGGCGTCAGCGTTCCGGTGCAAATAAAAGAAAACTATAAAAAAAAAACCTAGAAAAAAATTGAATAAACCTCTAAAAAACAACTGAAACACGAAAAAGAAAAATTCTATGTTTACCTGGGGATTGAACCCATGGTCACCACCTTGAAAGTCAAAGCTTGAACAAATCGAGCTACCTCGTAGCCGGTTGGCGCGGCGAAATTATGAACCATATTCTTTCTAGATTGATTTTTTTCCTCTATACGCGCCAATTTTTAATTCCAAAAATTTGAAATAGGAATGCGCTCGTCATTTTTAAAATAGAAGCATTTTAATTTATGTTATGAGATGTACATTTTGTGTTTTGTACAATGTATTATTAAGGTTGAATATAGAATGGTGGCCGAATAGACGATTTGAGTCTTACGACTCGAGTCGCCGCTGTGTACGGATCGTGCGCTACTAGAGTCGCGCGACTTGGGTATTCGACTGGAGTATCGGATACCCGAGTCGCCTAATGTACGAAGGGCCTAATCTTTTCCATTCTACCACGATTCACCATCGAATAATGTGTATATGGCTCTTTAGTAGACTTCAATTATCTGCGATTATCATTATTGTCGTGGTACTATGTAAATCGTCCCGTACTAGCGGTGCACCCGGCGTCGCTTGCCGCACGAGCCTCTTTACGAGCCGCCGACACGCCATCGACACAGCAGGACCACCGTTTGAGAACCACTTCGTAGTATTTGTAAAACGTAATGAGTAGTTATACTTTCCGTGCTAGAAATATAAAGCATTTCTGTGTATTACTAGGTATTTATTTCATTTTAGTACCATTGCAGTAGTTTTGGAACAAACTGACCCTGAGTGAATGTGAGAGTGAACACTGTGTTGCTTCTCACACAAAGCTAATTTACATGTCACAGAGAACATAATTAACGTGCATTTTAATATAAATGAGTGTTTTTGTGGAGCAAAGTATTTCTTAAAATAATCCTGATCTATGGCAGCAAGCTTAATTTATAATGATGAATTTATGTTAATATGCTATAGAACCTCAGAACAAAACATTGTGAACTGTGGACTGACAATCTTAAATTGAAGGAAAAGTTGAGGTTTCATCTTGTCAAATGTTTTGGCACGCTGCTCGGCGTGCTCGCTCCGCCAGCATTTAGGCTGCAACAGCTTATTTTAGATAATTGCGGAAACAAAAGTGAGCGGTTTTTGTGCGGCACGGTGCGGTGATGCGGCGCGGTGCGGCAGAGCGGCGGAGCGGGAAGAACGGCCAGTTCCGGCGGGATTGCGCGCTTTGTTCCGCGCCGAGCAACGGGCCGCGCGGGGCCTCGCCAGGCCCGCGCGCCCCGAGCCCCGAGGCCTCGCATTGTTTCTAATTAATCACGAGCTCTCAGCGACTCTACATTGTGTTTCTTTTCTATTATGTATGTGCATGTGTATTATGTGGGCGTACCTTTAAGATTGTGCTCGGTATTGAGGCTCGTTATTCTTTGTAGTGCTGATTACAGTAGCGGCAAGTTGTACGCACCCGTTTTAAATTAGAAATCTATGGCACTCACATATGTAGACAAGTTGTCCCAGTTCAAGTAATAAGCCACACGCAAGTCGCGCGGCTTCGATGTATAAATAGTGATCGGTGAACTACCTGAACAGTTATGTAAGTGTGAACTTAGTTTGTTGATATCGTATTCAGGTTTACCCATCTCCTGAATAATACATCGTGTTCGGCTGGTGTTCAGTGTTGCCAACTTATCGTGCTTGTCACTTACTACAACTTCTGTCTATCTACCGCTAAGTTACTGTTGTACTAGATATATTACTAACCTCATACATTCTCTAATGAGTTCAGATTTGAGTGTGGTATATCTATAAAACGTCTGAACATTTAGAAGCAGGCTTTATTTATAACTGTGCTCATTAACACAATTTGCCGTAATATACACGATAATAACGCAGACAAACGAAATAACGGCAGTTGGTTATATTAATGTAATTCACGAAACAGTCTCACGTCCGTGCAACTGAAACGCACGCGTCGAGGACATCGTCCCACTTCTGGACAACACTACACGGCGGGTTTTTTAACAACACCTAATTCCAGCAGCTCTCCGTTCCCTTTCTTTATATTGTTGTTTGCTCTTATAGACAAGCAATGTCTTATTTTTACACAAATTATATTTTCGTGGAAACTTTCACCTCGCTATATTGTTGAAAACGACTTGTTAAAACATTGACCCTATAGCCTAAAACAGAAACAAACAAGATCTTGCACAAACATTATTTATGTTGTTCGTAAGTAGGTACAATATCCAGGATCTCATTAATATTCTAAGTAATACTATTTCCTTCAGATAAATACAACAGAAATAAAAGTTTGTTCCTGCAAACTTGACGCACGAGTACTTCTGAGTGAAACTGGTCGTTGCTCCCACTAGAACAAAACAAAAAACTCGCTTTTTGCTACCTCAAGTGCGAGCTCACACTGTGGACTAGTTGGCTGGAGCGAGGACTACTCTCAAGACAAGCGTCCATAAAGTGGATTGCAAAGGACTGGGAGTATTCTCTTCATTTTGTTTTTTTTCAATCTGAACATACATTATCATCATCATCATATCAGCCGTAAGACGTCCACTACTAAACATAGGCCTCCCCTACAACATAAGCGCGCCTTATGTTGTAGGGGAGGCCTGTGTTTACACACAAAGAAAAGACGTAAGACGAGGACGCGTCGCAGACGTGCGTGCGTAAATGTATGAGAGTCGCGTCCGCGCCTCGTCTCTTCTGTGTGTTTTACGTCGCGACGCTTCTATAAATTTTGTATGAAAGAGACGCCGAAGAGACATAAATATGTCTCCGCCTCGTCTTTGTCTTACGTCTTTTCTATGTGGCCTGCACCTTAGACATTATAACATTAAGCCTCTGGACATTAGTGGATGGAAGATAACGAAGCAGATTCAGCAGACAATGATGACCGCCTTGCAGCTGAGTAACCGACCGCAAAGCTGTTTGTAGAACTCGAAAAAGGTTGAAGAAGTTGTGATTACAGAATGTTTGTTGGTGTGGTTTTGCTGTTTTAATAATGCAGTTTGCTTGAAATAATAATATTATAAATGCGATCAATCGAAGGCGTATTTTGAAAGCCTTTGTGTTGCCTTAATCCTTTGAGATTTAATGACTGTTCAAGTACATTCGCTCCGCAGCGAGTTACCAAACAAGTTCAACTGATAGTTCCCGCATGCAGTAGAACCTCTCTCCCATTAAGTAGTTAAAGTTAAACTCGCACGAGTACGGACTGCTAATCACGTCCGTTTGTAGTCCAGTCCTAATCCGGGCATTACGCGGACTGACCGGACATTAGCAGATAACGTCACTTTGCGAACATTGTCCATTCCGCACCCTGCCGAGCACCGGCTTACTGAACTATTACAGCTAGTCACCCGAGTCACCTGCTTTACCTTCCTACTATCAGCTAATACTTTAGAACTGTTACAAGAAGAACCAATGTAACAGAACTTTAAACTTTATACCATTGCAATAGAGTCTATAGATGTGCAGAAGATAATATGCAATGTGCATAATTATCTACTCTTTATTTATTCCGGAACGTGCTACTGTAATTTTATAGCACTTAAAAAATATGTATGTAGTATTTAGAGGGTTCTGCAAATAGCAGTGTTTTACTAATGCCCCGCTATCTATGCTGGTGATGAAGCACTGATAATGCGAGTGAAGGCACGAAGCGCGCACAGCTCGCATGCAGATAGGGATCGTTAAACGAAGGCAGGCCGGACGCCGGACGCCGGACGTCACTCGCCGGACGCAAGACGGCTGCGTCACTGTCCAGTACTTCCTCCTCGGTGCATTTCGTCGTATAGAGGTTTATTCTTTGGTAACTTTTTCTTTGTCCCGATCTTCTCTGGAGCGGTGATCTAAAAGGTGATCAACGACTATAATTTAATATTTTCTCAGTGCTCTGCAAAGTATTCCCCTCTGTGCAGATATCAAAAAGATCCCATCATCTTTTCCCCGGTCTTCGATGGGGTGTTAATTAAAACAGACAATTGATTTTTGTTTAATGATTAGTTTTCTGTCGTCTTATAGTGTATACGAGTATGTTTGCTGGATTCTGGTGACATGATATACGAATCTAAACAAAGCAATTAAACTAAAACTAACTTGGTGTAGCATAGTTCTATCACGTGCACCCGCGATGATCACATTTATTGATGAATCCTTTTGTGATGACTGTTAATTGTGTCCTAGAATGAATTAGTTTGGCCTGGAACCGGGCTTGACCGGTTACATAAATAAATAAATTGCCTTATTGACGAATCTATGTACCTAAGTCATATCCAGTAGTGATTTGTTTACACGGTGATATCCAATGACTCGATCATACATAACAAACATATCAAGTATTGTGTGAGCTGCACAAACTCGCGACTTTTCCTCGTGTATCCACTTTCATTAGCATTGCCTCTGTCCACGCACATCTCAATAATATTATTACGACTATTATCTTGACGGAGGGGTCAGCAGAGCGCCAGGGCAGGGGGCAGGGGGGCAGTGGGGGGAGTGGGGGGTCGCCTGATGTTTGTTTGTTGCTGTTGACGGAAGAGGTTTTATGTTCGGTTCCTGTTTACGACCTCTTCCTGTTATTATTCAATGCTTATTAGCTGATACTAAAGTTTTATGATGACATCAAATAAAGTACGAATCGGAAAACAATTTGTGAAGAGGTGACTGATATCACAATGGAGAAGAATATTATTTTATGAGTTACATCATCATACAAGTGGGTTAATACTGTACTTACTGCGATATACAGTTGTTATTTGATACGCTGATGTTTTAAATATCTTACAATGTTGTGTTATATTTAATTCTACAAGTTTATAAGTATTAAAGACTATAACATGCCCACTGTCAATAAATATGACGTCACTACAGGTCTGTGGAGGGCAGTCAGTTAGAAGTTGTAGTTCGGCTGCAATAATAGTTATAAAATTTAAGGTTTCCTCTAACAAATTGAAATAAGCTCTATTTCTTTACAATAAAGTAGCTTATAAGTATACGATACGTAGTCGCTGTCCGTGCAGACGCGCGCTCGCACCTACAATGGCGGCCAGTTTACGAGGCGCGCCCGCTATCGCACTCACTTACCATATTTTCACAATAAACACGACTCCAGCACCCTCTACCGACTAATAATGAACCTTAAAGTCATCTTCTTAAACACCAGCTTGCATCGTACAAAGCCACTATACTCCGTAATCCGTGTACTTAGCCACAGTAAAAATGTGATGCAGTATTTCAAGTCAGCCCGAGCTTAATTTATAAGTTACATTCCTTTTAACCATGGAGTTTCTCGCCGGTTCTTCTCCATGGAATCGACCAACCCGAACCGAACACCTGTTGTCGACGTTTTAAGTGCTCTCATGGGCCTATCTAAACTAATAGTAAAAATGCAAGTATGTTTGTTTTTTTACCTTTTCACGCATTACTACCTACTGAATCGATCGTCCCAAAATTTAGCATATAACGTTGTCAGGAGTATAGACACGGATATAGGGTATCTTTCATCCCGAATAACAGAAGAGAGCTGTTGCCGAGAAAACAATTACGTTCATATTCCAGATGGCGCCACTTACACGATCCGTATTGTTTCTCAAATTCTAAATTAACGCAAGCGAAGCCGCGGGCAAACACTAGTGTGAAATAAAAACATTTGATTTGATTTTTGGGAAACTACCGAAATAAGTTTTCCGTTTTATTTTCTCTTTATTCCAGTAAACATAACTTGTCTTAAATACGGCTTATAGTTCACAATTACAATTTCGCAGTCACAATTTTCTCGGAAATGTTTAAACTTTTCCTAGGTAATTGTGACGAATTGAAATACAAAATACGTTCAGTGTAATTGTCATTATATTTGGCAACAAGGATGTAACATGTAAACATGTATGTATTGTACACAAATAACGAAACATTAATATCGAAGACTGACGTGTAATACGTGTACATGTATGCGGAATGCATGTTTACATTCAACCACGTATCAGTTCCACACAGCTGATTTTCAATAATTCCTCGATATTGTTAATAATGATTAACGGCAAATAAACCCTGGACCTGGGGAACCTGACAACCCGCAAAGACTATCTACATAAATAAAATAAAGTTTCGCAAAATGTTCAGATCAATAATTTTTTTTCAAAAAAGCTAACCGCCTTCAAAAACATAACCAAGCATAACTTATCTTAAAGTTAGTTTTTATAACACTTTAATGTGGTGAGTTTTGAAGGCAGTTAGTTGTTTTTTATGGTTTTTTAATTTCACCCTTTTTAGTTCAAATATTCAACCCGAATTCTTGTAAAATACGTCGATACCTCCTAAGTATAATGAGTCAACTGACATTATAGTAATTTTACAGGAGAGCGATTTGAAGGTAAATCGTTTATATTTTAATGAAATCAAATTAATTCGAAATAAAGTAAATGTTTTTTTAATCAAAATTGTAAGCTCTTCCTTTGGTATAAAATGATTTTGGTGATTTTTGTTTTTAAACGACATTTTATGTACATGACTGGGTATACGCCGGCGGGACTCAATAGTGAAATGGTTTAACTACCACTTATATTAGTGTACGTCGTCCATCAAAATCCATCATTTACACCAAAATCTCATGAAATATGACTGTCATTTTATGAATATAATTTTGCTTTTGTTTGTTTCAGGGGTTTTCTGTCTCACTTAATAATAAAATGTTGAAATTATATCACTTGACTCATTATACTAGGAAAGTACTTAGCAATGTTAACATTTGAAAACTCAACGTATATTGGATCAATGTAATTTACCGAGGGTTTTTATTAGTATTTTTTTGTAATACCTTACGATATTATGTGGGATTAATAAAAGCTAGGAAGAAGAACAAGAATCATACACCCAAAACAACTCATTTTGAAGAATCACAATGTATTTTTCGTCATAATTAAGTAGGAATATCTTTTTAACATAATAGCTTTACTAAAAGCTACAACGAAAACAAATCACTATTAAAAAAATATCAATGTTTCATCATTAAAGCTTCACAAAAATAAATTAAAAATTTAAAAATCCCCCGACATAAAAACCAAGATCCCTTTTAAAAGTAATAATAAAAAACAACTACATTTTAAAGTACTGAATCAAGACAATCGATTTTTTCGGTCCCCCAACGTGACGTATTTTTTTTATAATTATTAATACATAATAAGGTACTTCACCACTTATATATTTCTAGATTTGGAGTATTACGTTAATTTCTCTTGTATATAAAAATAAACTGTCATGTCTTGATTAGGTACTTTAAGATTGAGTTGTTTTTATTATTTAAGTATTAATTTTTAAAGGGATCTTGGTTTTTATGTCGGGGGTTTTATAAATTTTTAATTTAATTTTTACTTATTTTGTACTTTTTATAGGTGCATACTTATTATACTTATATCATTTTATGTTGGGCGGTTACAACACATAATTAAGTTGCAAGGGACGACAGTTGAAAAAACTGTGGATTACTTAGGCAAAAGTACTTTCGCAAAAGGCCTAGCCTATGTAGCCATAAGTAGAATAAAAACCTTGGATGGTGTAGCAATTTATGAGCTCGACCAAAGGAAATTAATAACCCACAAAAATTATCACGCAGAATTGCAAAGACTGAGGTGTATTAATTGACACTCTCACTTGACAATCGGATTTCCACGTCCCAAATTTCTCTCCACCAAAGTTCTTAAAAAACGAAGCTAAGAACACTCTCGATTAAGTCATCATTATCCCTTTCAGTGAGCTTTCATTTGAGACCCCATTTCATTTTTCCCCACTTTTACCCTTGCACAACTCGGCTGAACCGATTTTCATAAAACACATCTAAGAAAACTCTCCGTAAGTCATCTTTATTACAGACAGACAGACAGACAGAGACATCAAATTTATAACATCCCTCTTTTTCCGTTGGGGTTTAATGTACTGACTAAATCCACGATGTCCATTAAATGCCTTTTATGTTCCAGGGTCACGGTATTCGTTAATCCCACGACATCAAACGATGTTAAAAACACTCTCGATTAAGTAATCAATATTCCCTTTCAGGGCGCTTTCTTATAAGACCCCACTCGAGTTTTTTGTAAACCCTCGGTCACCTTTCCCCACTTTCACCCCTACAACGATTTTCATCAAACATATTGTCCAAGAACACTCGCACGTAAGTAAAACTAAATTGAAATCGCTTCATCCATTCGGGTCCTATTGGTGCCACAGACAGACAGACAGACAAACAGACAGACACGACAAACTTATAACACCTTATATTACATCCACGATATAATTACTATACATATTATACGAATAATAGTAACTTTACGAAACAGAATTATTACCTAAAATTGCTTGCGCACTCGCCGCCATTCATCGTATACTGAGCCGAAATAAACTTGTATCGGTGCGCGCCCCGCGTACACTAGTACAATGTTATTTAGATCAGTTTACAATGTACGATTTTAACTGATGTTGAAAATAATTTAGTATACGTGAAATTATCTCGGTAATTATTGATCTTTTTTTTTTTTAACACTAACGTTAAGATCACGATTTATCATGTACGTTTTTATAAAAATATGAAAATACCTAAATTTGTTAGTTGACTCAGTATACTTAGGAGGTATCGACGTAATCAGTAGAGTGTTACTAGGACGATATTGCAAGTTATAATATCCCAAAAAAAGGCTCACAAAATAAAAAAAAAAACTACTTAACCAAACTGAAAGGGACCAAATGACAGATAATTTACTGCAATGAACAAAAAATAAAAAATCATCATAATCGGTTACCCAGTCGTAAGTTATGAGGTAAAAAAGAGGTTTAAAATAAACTGTCGTTTTGAGAACCTCCTCCTATTTTTGAAATCGGTTAAAAATAAACATCTACCTCTGGGTTTGAGTTATTTCTACGATTAATTTTACTTTGCTCAGCTGTGCAATAGTGAAAGGCTTCAATGTATAAATAAAATGGAAGTCCATTATTGACTTGGCCTACTGAATATGCATGCCCTGAGGCCAATATTAGCACACTGTGTGGCCGCGCGTCGCCAACGCGCAAACACCAATCAGCGGTGCGCTAGCGCTACGCCGTAGCACCGCTACGCAGCGTGTTGTGAGCTACACCGTAGTCACCGGCCTACGAAATGGAGCGTAGCACAGTGAAATCCGCTTTGAACTTTCATCCGACGTAGGGCGTGGCCCCATGTCTCCGGCGCGGCGCCGTGCCGAGCTACGGTGCCGAGCTACGGTGCCGAGCCACGGCGCCGCCCGCCGGCGGGCGGCGCGGCGCCGTGCCGCGCTACGGCGTCGTGTACCGGCACGTACCTTATGTTCAGCAAGTGTATCCAAAGATAAAAATTACAGTTTTGATTTGATATGGACCGCGAAAGGCGTATCCTGGTCCTGTTGCTAGTGTATACATATGTATGTATGTAGTCATACGTATGTCTACATCAAAAAAAAAATTCTATGATAAGAATAAATAAGTTAAAATAATTTCTTTTATTTCTTACCTTACGGTGCGTACAGACTATGTAACATAACATGTTATATAACTGTAATTTTTATCTTTGGATACACTTGCTGAACATAGGCCTGTTGGTCTAGTGGTTAGTGACCCTGACTGCTATGCCGGAGGTCGTGGGTTCGATTCCCACCCAGGACAAATGTTTGTGTGATGAGCACGATCATTTGTTCTGTGTCTGGGTGTAATTTATCTATAATATGTATGTATTTAGAAATATACAAGTATATTTATCAGTTGTCTAGTACCCATAACACAAGCTCTGCTTAGCTTGGGACTAGATGGCGTTGTGTGATAGTTGTGGAATATTATTATTATTATTATTTCCTTTATTCATTTTCTATCATATTTTATACATTTTTAAATATTAATACAAAAAAATAAAAACATTTAAAAATATAAAAAATAGGTGCCCACCAGCATCGGGAACGGGGTCCAAGCTGCCGGTGGTTAGGGCTCCAGAGAGAGGAACCTCCTCACTATGCGCGCCGTGTCCAAGAGAACTGCTCTCTGCATCAAGCCCTTTTTTTTTTCCCCGGTGTTCCCTCGCACACTTGCGTCCGGAGCTGCGGGTGCGAATGTGACTTCCGCTGCCCCAGACTAGTGCCGACCCGCCTTTTGCAGGCCCCTTCCGGTTGGGGTGAGGTGTTCTCCCCCGTTGCCTCTTAGATAGGCGCGCGCGGAACACTGCACGCTGCCTTCTTCTCGGGTCCAGTTGAGTGGGGGATGACAGACGTCCCCGAATCTGCCACCCCTGGACCCATTTATGGAGGCCGAAAGAGAGCGTTGTCCGCTCTCCTTCGACGCCCGGTGCGTCTGCTGCGGGATGGGAGAGCACTGGCGATCTCCCTCTCCCTTTCCGCCGCTTCCTTCTGCGAGATGACATCCTCGCAGAAGGAAATCACCGCGTCCCAGGACTCTGCCTCTCCGACCATTGACTTAACAACGGCCGGGAGTGAAAGGTCGCTTCCCACTTTTGAAGTGAGAGCACGGCGCGGCTCGTCCCACGCGACACATTCGGCCAGCGTATGCCCCGCCGTGTCCTCCAGACATTGGACGCAGTGGTGACACCGAGCGTCCGGCTCCCTGCTTATTCGACACAGGTATTTCCCGAAGCAGCCGTGCCCCGAGAGAACCTGCGTCGCCCGAAACGTCAGGGAGCCGTGCTTCCTTCCGAGCCAGTCGTCGAGTACTGGCTGGATCGCCTCGATCGTACTGAAACCAGCGGAAGGGCGCAAAAGCCTCTCCCGCCATGCCGCCACCAGGTCCTCTCGAAGCGCCGACCGGCGCAGCACTATCTGCTGCTGCACCAGTCTCTCACCTCGCGCCTTTGCTTCCTCACGCCACTTATAGAAGGTTGCGAGGGCTTTCGAGTCTAGGTCCCAGGGCGGGGATCCAGCCAGCACGCAAGCCGCCTCGTAGGAGATCGTGCGATATCCTCGGATGACTCTGACGGCCATCGCCCTCTGCGGTTTTCGCAGAACTGCAATATGTCGGGCCGTCAGGTCAGCCGCCCACACAGGGTTCCCATATAGGGCCATAGATCGCACGATCCCCACGTATAACCGCCTACAGGCGGTGCTCGGGCCCCCCAAGTTGGGAAGCAGCGTTGAGAGCGCACCCGCTGCGCCCATCAACTTAGGCACCAGCCGCCGAAAGTGGGGGCCGAAATCCCAACGGCTGTCGAGCACTAATCCTAGATATTTCATAGTAGACTCGACAGCAATCTGAACCCCCCCAACCACTATGTGTAGTCCCGGCGGTGGCGCCCGTCGAGGGCCATGGAAAACTATGGCCTCCGACTTGTTGAGGGCCACCTCCAGTCCCAAGCGCCGTATGCTCTTCACAATCTGTGAGACCGCAGCCGTAGCCAGCAACGCTGCCTCCCTGTGTGTGCATCAAGCCCTTGAGCCAACTGCACAATGAGAGCCTCTTAAGATGTTGGTCGAGGCTCTTCGCGATTAGTCCATTGACCGTAACGACTATCGGTACAATGACTGCTGAGTCCACGTCCCACATGTCAACAATCTCGTGTGCTAAATCAAGATACTTGATTTTTTTATCATTTTCAGCTTTCACGAGGTTCTCGTCATGAGGGACGGTGATGTCAACAATCATTGCACGGCGCTCTCGGCGATCTACCACCACTATATCAGGCTTATTGGCTACAATAGTCCTGTCAGTGATGATAGATTGATCCCAGTACAATATGGCATGACCGTTTTCAAGAACTGGGTCGGGCACATACCTATAGTATGGTACTTCAGAATCCACAAGGTTGTACTGCAGGGCAAGTTGCTGGTGAATAATCCTAGCTACTAGATTGTGTCTGTGTAAGTACTCGCTGTTAGCAAGACGAGAACAACCGGAAATAATGTGTCTGATCGACTCACCGGGACGGTGGCATGCCCGACAGATGTCAACCGTACCGTCCTAGACAATATATTTCCGGTAATTGTTCGTCATGAACACACAGCGCACGTCATGCACAGACAAAACCTTCGGTTTCTCCGAAGAGGTCACCGAAACGTAGCCAGGCTACAGACGCCAAAAAGTCTACATCAGGCCCGTACAGGGCCCGATAAAACCGTCCGTGTAGCTCCTTGCTCTGCCATACCTCCCTGCGGTCATTAGTATCCAATACCACAGGCTTGCGCCAGTTCTCGTTAGCCAAGGAGAGCGGGGTAAGGCCTTTGTCCACTGAAGCTACATCTCGATGCATCCCCACGTCGGCTTTAAGGAAGTATTCCCTGAGACTGCATACCTCGCGGTTGTGCAAGGTCTTAGCATTGAGTAAGCCACGGCCTCCACACTTCCGCGGGATATACAGTCTCATCACCGATGACCGTGGGTGATGCATTCGATTTGCAGTCAGCAGTGTACGGACCTTTCTATCTAGGGCGTCAAGTTCCGTTTGAGTCCATTTGAGTATGCCGAAAGAATACATCAGAACCGGCATGACCCAACTATTGAAGGCGCGCACCTTATTTCCGCCTGATAAAAGACTATTTAACACTTTGTTCAGGCGGCCAAAGAAGCGCTCCTTCAACGATTGCTTCATGCCAGCAACATTGATGCCCAATGATTCCGACATACCCAAATACTTATAGGTTTCGGTTGCTGAAAGGGATCTAAGGTTTATGGAATCTGAGAGTTGGGTGCTCACAGATTCCATAATCCCCCCTCGCCTTACATGCATGACCGCACATTTCTCCACACCAAATTCCATCATAATGGCGCTACTGAAGGTTTCAGTGATTTTTAGTAGCCCCATCAGCTGCGAATTGGTGGGGGCAAAAAGTTTCAGGTCATCCATATAAAGGAGGTGAGATATAACCCGACCGCCTCTCCTCAACCGATAGCCTAGACCTGAATCCTCCAGCAGTGTGCTAAGAGGATTCAGGGCTAAGCAAAACCAAAGCGGACTCAAACTGTCACCCTGAAATATTCCTCACTCAATCCTAACCGGTTCGTCGCTCCCGAGAATCCGCCGACGTCCCGGATAGAGAAGGAACGTCCTCCATTGCCGCATACATGACAACAAGAAGGTGCGAAGTGTTGCATTTATTTTATACAACTCTAGCACCCTCATGAGCCACGCATGCGGCACAGAGTCATAGGCCTTCTTATAATCTATCCAACACGTCGACAGATCCCTTCGGGATCGACGAACCTGTTGGCTTACGGCCATGTCAATAAGGAGCAGCTCTTTAGTACCGCGGGACCAATTCCTACATCCATTCTGAGAGGCAGACATAATTGAATTGCTATCAATATGATAAGCAATTTTTGCTCTCAGAATGGATGTTAGAACTTTATAGATAGTCGGTAGACACGTAATAGGTCTATAGTTTTTTGGTTCCGCGGTACTACCTGATTTATAGAGCAGGTGGGTAACTCCTGTGGTAAAAAACATTGGTAGCGACCCTGTCTCTAAAGATGACTGGAATTGTAAAGCTAAGCAAGCGTGCGACCTTCGTAGCCATTTTATCCAAAAATTATGCAGTCCGTCCGGCCCTGGAGATTTCCAATTAGGTAACGGACGGACTGCATGGGCCACGTCAAGTGAAGTTATGGATATTGCTTCCATTTCTGGGATTGAGTCACACGCTCGCTCAACCACACGCATCCAGTCACCTTCAGTGTGACTAACGGGCACCGACCAAATACTTCGCCAAAAAGCACTCATGGCTTCATTATCTGGCAGATGCCCGTCAGTAACACCCCGATTGAGAATGGGTCGCTCCCACGTTCTGTATACCCACCTTTCATCACTTTGGAACATGCGATTCTGAGTGTATCGATCCACTCTTCTCCTATACCGGCGGATACGGTTCGCCCATGCATAAACTTTCTGCTTCAGGAAGTCAATGCGCTCTGTGAGACGGGACATATAATCTTGAGAACTGATTCCAGTTCCCGAGAACGCCCGCCTCACAAAGCGCATCACCCTTGGGCGTGTATTTCCCTCCCTGAAGCAGATGAGCTTCCCAATGAGCACCCTGGCCTCATTGATACGACGCTCAATCCTGCACTGCCAGGCTGGAGCGGCAGGTTTCGGTCGTGCAGCTCTGTCTGTGTTTGGAAATTTGACATGAGCTACACGACACGCCGCGACAGCCGTACAATACAAGATTGAGTGTGTATCGCAAAGGTTTGCGCTGCTCTCAATAAATTCTGGTAACAGCGCATCCAGGGCACACACTAGCGCTCTGTTTTTTTTATTCATGGGCAAACGTGGTAGCCGCGGTCTAAGATCAGGTGATGTGAACCGATACTCACGAATCGCATCCTCCAAAGCACTCCCTATTTCCACATTGTACTGGTAATCTGCAGATATAACCCTGTCGACCTCCTCCTCAACATCCTGGTTTACTCGCGCAGTAACAGGTGAATGGGTGTTTATTTGTGTTGCGAGAGGGTTGTCGACAGGGCTACTCTGCACTTCCGAGCGCAGCCGATCAAGTGTAGCATCATCCAACCTATGACTACGTTGAATCACGCGCACCTGATCCGACAATCGTTGGGCCGAGACGTTGACAGCGGGCTCAAGCACCTGAAACAGAGAGAGCATCCTGGTTCGGTACGCCGTAAGGTTAATGCCTCCCTCTGTAGCCCCATAATATGCGCGCATCACATTTTCGTTAATGGACTGAGTCCAACGAATGCGCGGCACATTTCCACCGGCAGCGGGGACCCTGTTCGGGGCCTGTTGGCCTCGAGGTCCAAAGCCCGCTGGTGGCCGTCCTCTTCCTCGCCGTGGCGGTGGTGGTGGCGTCGACGGCGGGGAGAAAAACTCGTCGCTGGAGCTCGACGCGGCTGCAGCGCTCGATGACACGACGTCCACTGGTGAGGCGCGTCCCGGCGGCTGCGAGGCGGAGCTCAGCAACGAGCCCGGAGATGTTGGGTGTGCTGGCTGCGGTTTTGTTCGACTTCTCGTCAACATTATAGTATGACTGGGTTTATTTTCTTCATTTTCGACATTTTACTGTTTTGTGGTTGTAATTATGGATTTTTCACTATTGGTTGTATTTATTAATATCTGAATCATATTTTTACTTAGGTTTTGCAACAAATAAATTAAATTAAAATTGAAAATTGACGAAGAAAATTATTGACGTCAGTCACTCGTGACAGCCGAACCAGAGATTCTTATTATTATTATTATTATAGGGTACGTGCCGGTACACGACGCCGAAGCGCGGTGCGGCGCCGTGGCTCGGCACGGCGCCGCGCCGCTCGCCGGCGGGCGGCGCCGTAGCCCGGCACCGCGCCGCGCCGCTCGCCGGCGGGCGGCGCCGTAGCTCGGCACGGCGCCGCGCCGCCGCACGGCGCACGGCGCCGCGCCGGAGACATGGGGCCAGGCCCGTAGTGATCTGATGGAAATATGTTACCGGGGACATTTTTCACGTTTTCACGTAATTTTTTTGAGGAAATAGAATTGCAGCTTTGTTGCAGTTTGGTTTTTTCATTTATTTAAAATGAAATAATTTTATGATTGAAACCAAGATGTGACATTTGGAGACCAATGAGAGTTTATTTTAGTGTTGATTCCTTAGTAATGTGGTGCGCGCTCCGTTTACAAACTTACTTAATTCATACATACTTACAGTAACAACTAACATCACATTGTAAGTACATTTTGTATGGTAGCATGAATAGAGCGTAATTTTATTGCATGTTTTAGACTTGTAGAAATAAATAAAATTGACATATTTATCGATTGCGGCGGTCTTCAGATCCTAATATTGATCAGTTGCTGTGAGACCACATCAGTTTTGTTGCGTAAAAAGTCTGTTTTTTGAAGTTCAACCAAAATGTGTGTGCTAGCTTGCACTGGACGAGGGCGGCACAACAAACATTGCGAACGAACATAATAAAATGAACACTCGGTGTTCTGATATAAAGGAGGAACTAGAATCGTTAGGTACAGTCACAAATGATAATTATTATAGTGTAAGCATTCATGAAATAAGCTATCAAGCGCCTTTTCTAAACTTTCTGGGTAGAACCCTCAAATGAGTCCCCCACTCAGGATGGAATGGGTAGGACTGTCAGACTCGTACTGACTAAAATCCACGGTGTCCGTCAATCGCCCTTTACGTTCCGGGATCACGTTTACCGGATACGACAGTTCCGCGACTCCTGCAGGCTTTGGCCCTCTGAGCGGGGCGCCGTCAGATTGTTGACAGCTCTCACAGGGATAGCAACAAGCTTAGAGACTATTTTGCTGCCGTTTTTAAACCTGTCATTGTTACTTTATCTTTATTTAAAATACGAGTACACATCAAGTGTACAGTTGAACCGAAACAGAGCGCAACGAAAAATAATGTGCGAAATTATGTACTGAAAAGTTTTACGAACAAAACTTTATAATGTGTTTCAGTTTGTTTGGTCGCGCGCCGCTCGTAACTGCAACCTTCTCGCTGGTAACACAAAGATCTAATTATACTCTGCATCCTGCGCCGCTCTGGTCAAATAAGCTTAGCCCCCGCCCCCGCTCCGCTCAGTTCAGCTCCGCTCCGCTGTATTGTCGATTCAATTCTTCCTCGCTTTGTTGTGTAATCGAATTACTCTTGTTTAGCCGGCGCCAGCAACCGTAATTAAATAAAACAAGAACAAAGGGCGGCACGTGACCCTCGCAGCCCACACATGACCCACCTACTAATGGATCTGCTTCATAGACCACTATGAACCTTGTTATTACGTTTCGATAGATTTTATTGAAGGTTTTTACGTTATTACAAGTAGACACCTGAACGACTCGACTATATCTTGGTAACATCATCAAATGAGTCCTCCCGCTCTGGGTAACTGGGATGTAACTTTCAGACTTGTACTGATTAAAATTCACGGGGGTCCTTCAATAGCCCTTTACGTTCCAGGGTAATGGTTACTTGTTTGACAGTCCCGCGGCCGCGGTATGATATGGCCCTCATGGGGGCTTAATAAATCACATTAGAGCCAAAATGCGGAAAACGGAGCCCTCAACAATACATTTCAGCAATACAATTTATTACAAAATCATTAAAACAAAAAGTAAAAGTACTTTATCATCGTTCAGAGCGGTTTGCTGGGAGGTACTATAACCGCATTACCTACTGAAGTAAAGCGTGTGTCGCTAGTGTTGTGCCGTGTCGCCGTCTGCGTGACAAATATCCGAGATTATCCACCCGCCGCCGCCCGGCGCGTTCCTATCGAGTATTATCCGTGTCACATCACTAAAGAAAGGTTTCTAACTCCGTACAAATGGAGCGGTCGGCTTACCTCGCGCCGCGGCTGACTGATCACAGACTTTTTAAATCGCCTGCTGACAGAACTTTCCGATTTGGCTTACATGTAGTGCGGCTAAGTGAAATGTCTCACTCTTTACCGAAATTTTCGTGACCAAACTAAACAAGATTTAGATCATTTCCTTTTCGTTCCGTTACATTTCGATCAGATGGTAACACTGGACTACTACCTATTAACCCAAAATGTAACTCAAATACATTTAAAACGGATTATTTATTTAAACAATAACATAATCCCTTTTTAATTTATTTGAGCTTGACGTCTGTTTTTGCCAGAACTAAATCTGATCGCTTTTTGTGCGTTATGCTTTAGCAAAGTTTGATTTACATAGTACTAGGCTAGTATACTGAAATACTATAACCTATTGTTTTGCCCACGAGTTGTTGATGTTTAGTTTTTCTTCGTGATTCAAATAACTGTCTAAGATAATCTTGAAATATGAACAAAATAATCATAATGCAAACAAAAAAAAATAATAAATCAGAGCTGCTCGAGTGTTCGGAGTACGCAGCGTATTCTCAACACATCGCCTACGGGCTATTCGTGTGCAATAACCCAAAACAGGGTAACACCACCCCCTCGCGCCCCCCGCAAGGCCCTCGTGTCTCACGCACACATACACACTCTGCTGACCAGTCACGGTGCGTGACCACACACACAAGTAAGTAGTACAGTCAGCAGCATAAGTATGAATTTACTAAGCGTTTATTGTGTCCTAAAAAGGTAGGTAATTATTAGGAATCAGTAGGTACTCGCCAAACTGCCAAACACTGTTTAGTACTGAAAGCTTTTGAACTTATGTGTAATGTATAGTTAACAGTGAACTAATTTACAACATTCACTTCTATTCTATTGAAAACAACGCACTAAAATAAATTAATTAGAATGTTTTGGAAGGAACGAGTTCCTCAAGCAATTGTATTTTAATTAGCTTAAATAACATAATTAAACTTAGTTAACATATTATAGTTAGTTAACATAACTTCAATTTCTAATCAAATAAAATAGTTTCATAATATAATAACAATAACAACATCATTCAAAAAAATAGATCGAACTAAATTAAAAATAACGATCAAAAAGCCAGTAAAATTGGTGATTTTTTTTTAAGCGACCATTGACAGAATCTATACTGACGCTAGCAAAGTGACAGCAATAAAGTATATAATACTTCATGATAAACCGAGCCTCGTCTTACAAAGTGAATTCAATCGAGTTCCATGAAGAAACGCGACACCCGGCATTGTGTGGTTACACGACGGATTTATTCAATTGAAGTTAATTACATTTTTGAAATGAAATATACTCGTAAATGTTTAAATTATAAGGTAATGAAATTCGATTAGTATTTGAAATTCTAAAAAACCTGGCAACCAGACGACTTTTTTGTGATTTTAAATGGGTACTTAGCAAAACGAAAATATACTGTATACGATCCGTCCACTTTGTTGAAATCCGTAATACAAGACATGAAAAAAAAAACAAAATTCACACTCAAATTATGTGTTATTCGTTCAAATACAAATTTTAAATTTTACTTTACCAATTTTGTAAGTATAGCACAAAAACGCATAGCGGCAACATACATAACCTCGTAGCTTCGTAGCATGCGTAGCGCGTAATAGCCATTGTTCGTAGCATTAACACATTCATAGCATATCGTGTTGTGTTACATAATAAGTTTATTAGAAAAATCTCTACAGACGACTGTAGAAGTGATTTATAATTTGTTAGAAATTCTGCTGAAGTTCGATACTGATGATAAAATAAATATTAGCTTTTTTTCTTTAAAATAAATAAATATGTACTATAAATAAGTATGTAACATTCACTGGCTGCGGGTGATTAAGCTTCACTAACCGCGGGTGTTTGGTCTGCCCAGAAAGGTCGATGATTATGAACCGATTACTGATATTATGATTATGAACTGACTATTGACATTAATATAGTTGCCGTGGAGTTTCTTTCTCCGTTCTTCTCCACGAAGACCTAGGGTTTGCGAACGGAGGTAGTTTGGTAATAAATACCTAGTCTTGATTTGTGCTTTTATTTATAAACCCATTAATATAAATAAGTCCTTGGAGATACTTTACATACAGTAAATAAATAACATTAACCATCCTGATAGCTAAAACTTGATAATAAAGTCGATATTAGTGTCAATAAAACCAGAAATACACATCCTATTTACTACATAAAACATCCTATTCCTAACACGTGCTATGGCTTCGTGCTATAGCTGCGTGCTATGGATGCGTGCTATAGGTCATCTTCCTTATAATTATCGATACATCGCTTTGTTCGAGCTGCGCATCTTCCTTACTTGTACCGATATATAGCGTAGCATCAGTGGAAATGGTCACACAGTTTCGTAGCTCAGCTTTTACATTCTCGCAGCACAGCTACATAGCACATCTCTGGTGAAAAGGCACCCTAAGAGTTGGAGTGTGTCCGTGAGCACACTATGTCGTGCCCCCCGAGTGGGCGGCAGTTATAACTGTCAGCATGTATCTGTTACTCGTGACGTCATCGCATGCCAACGTTTTTAATTTACTTTATTAATTGCTCGTTAGACTAACAGATGGACATACTCCACAAACAAAATGCTACTGTGTTGTGAACTCGCTAACATACATTACATAACATAGCCTGTATTAAAAGTTTTCCTAACATAATTATTTAATTTAACATAATTGTTTCGAAAACTGTGCCAGAGCCGGATAAACTAACGCGATTCGGGTAGGTTGACCTGCTGCCATCTCTACATAAAATTTATTTTCGGTTCTCAGCAAAGTTTCGGCCCACATTCTAAAAAATATCCCTATTGAAGTTGTGTTTCGTTCCAAATTACAAGTACTTCAAAGGTACAGTTGACTAAATCGCGTTTTTATGCCTTTATGTGTTTAAACACACACCCTGACATATCAATGACGTTCCACGTGATAATGGAGGTGCTCGCGACGGCGACGCTGCTCACCGCCCGATACTAACCAACACGAGGGGAAACACCTCCCCCTGTATGTGCCGCGCGGCCGCGGACTGTCGTGGACGCGCGCCTGTAATGAATAGTTTTAATTAGTTTTAAAATTAACGCTCCGAACAACTTTTAACATAAAATGTTATAGGGTAAAAGTTAATGAGCCAAGGTTTTGCGGCGCGACCAAAGATATTTGTTGCGAATTTAAGTTTTAATATGTTGGTATGTTACTAGAGAGTTTCCATATTATGGATACGTTAGATTATACATACCTTTAACAGTAAATCTTTTACCTAATTTTTGTTTGAACATTTCAGTTCTCTGTGGCCTGCTCGAAGTAGGTTATCACAATAAAAACACAGCGTAAGTACCGCAACACGATTAAGTTCTGTAAGAGCGGGCGGCGGCGCGCGGCGGTCTGCCACGAAATAAAACATTCATCAAGCGCCGGTTCGTTAGTCACAAAGCGTTGCCATCAAAAAGCAATGAAATTATAAGAGCGACGTACAAATCGGAAAACTATTATGTGTCCGTCAGCCTCGTTATTTACTGAGCAATTTGCCGAATGGAATTAACTCGGACGCGAGTTGCACAACCGCCCTCCAATTTGCCGTTGTCCCACTGAGCGAGCGAGCAAGTGTGCACAGACCTCGCCGACACAGAACAGGCGCTCATGAATATTCGCACGCGGCGTCCTTTTATCATTGTGATTGTAACAAGGTATAAGATTAAATTATAAAAAGGCCGCTCGTGAAACGAATCCGCGCCCGAGCGTGACTCGCATGTGGGAAGTGTTGCGGTGACCGCGATGGAGGCGGGGCAGAAGGCGCACTGCTGCCAAGCATGTAATCATACACGCAGGTGTGTTCACCAATACGATCATACTATAATGTTTAGCAAAATGTACATAATTATAAAATGTTAATTTAAAAAGTAAGGAACAGCATTTCGTGACCGAAAGCAATGATTGTTTATAAGATACTAATAGTTACGTCAGGTTATTGAAAGATGTATAAGATTGTCGTGGATCAATTACTATGGTAAGTTATTTGTGACTTCATTGTTGCGTATGATAGAGTCGTGCCTTCTCTTTCATCTCGTTGTCTAGTCCTTTCTCTAGCTTCCGTATTACTGTATGCTGATAATCTGTTAAGATCTGTAAGCTGCATACAGATCTTCACAGATTATCCTGATTATGTTTTACAAATAAAGTTCTTACCACAGTTAGGCCCTTCGTACATTAGGCGACTCGGGTATCCGATACTCCAGTCGAATACCCAAGTCGCGCGACTCTAGTAGCGCACGATCCGTACACAGCGGCGACTCGAGTCGTAAGACTCAAATCGTCTGTTCGGCCACCATTCTATATTCAACCTTAATAATACATCATACAAAACACAAAATGTACATCTCATAACATAAATTAAAATGCTTCTATTTTAAAAATGACGAGCGCATTCCTATTTCAAATTTTTGGAATTAAAAATTGGCGCGTATAGAGGAAAAAAATCAATCTAGAAAGAATATGGTTCATAATTTCGCCGCGCCAACCGGCTACAAGGTAGCTCGATTTGTTCAAGCTTTGACTTTCAAGGTGGTGACCATGGGTTCAATCCCCAGGTAAACATAGAATTTTTCTGTTTTCGTGTTTCAGTTGTTTTTTAGAGGTTTATTAAATTTTTTTCTAGGTTTTTTTTTATAGTTTTCTTTTATTTGCACCGGAACGCTGACGCCCTTACTGCTATGATGATGACCGTGGTTTCAAATTTCAGATTTGAATAGGTTTTTTTTAATGTTTTTGTTTTCTTAATTACTTTATTTTTGTCGTATGTGCAAGTACATGACGAAGCTGGGTTAAAGTAGTAATGTTTGTAACGAAACCATAATAATTTATAAAAGTGCAAAAAGTTTGACACCATGCTCGATAGATGGCACTGTCGTCGAGTTAGATCGCGCTATCGTTTTGTTAGGTTCTATTGAAGGACACCGTGGATTTTAGTTAGTACGAGTCTGACAGTCCCTCCCGCCCTGCCCGGGGTGGGAGGACTCATTTAATAATATGATGATTTTACCACTTAAAAAAAAAAGCTTATTCCATGCTAATTATCTATTAGAATATTCTTTTGAATTTGACAAGCCTGTTGGTCTAGTCGTTAGTGACCCTGACTGCTATGCCGGAGGACGTGGGTTCGATTCCCACCCAGGACAAATGTTTGTTTGATGAGCACGATCATTTGTTCTGTGTCTGGGTGTAATTTATCTATTATATTTATGTATTTAGAAATATATAAGTATGTTTATCAGTTGTTTAGTACCCATAACACAAGCTCTGCTTAGCTTGGGACGAGATGGCGTTGTGTGATAGTTGTGGAATATTATTATTATTATTAATTGTAATGATACAAACAAGGATATTTTTCTACCTCAGATACTTTAATAATAAATTTTAAAATAATAGATACAAATTTTTCGTCGGTTAAAAATCGCGAAGACTTGGGTATCGGCGATCTTGATAGATGAGTAGCGAGCGACTAGAGTCGGCGACGCATGTCGGCGACGCGACCTGTGTACGAGCCTCTATGGATTTGTATTGCGATAGTCGCCTGGAAACCAAAATCGTAAGGTATCGGAAACTTGCGTTGCCTCGTGTACGAACCTTCGTACACGAGGCGACGCAAGTTTCCGATACTAGAGTTTCGACACTACTCATGACCTGCGGAAAATTCGAGGTACTAAATTTTTATAATGCAATTTGATGTAACGACATAGACACTAGCGCCGCGTCAAAAGGTCATGATGGGTGGTCAAGAATATGAATTTATAAAATGGCTGACACATGACTGTAACGATCAAAGTATATTTTTTAGGGTTCCGAAGGTTCAAAAAAAAAACGGAATCTTTATAAGATCAGTCGTGTGACAGTCCGTCCTTCACAGTTAATTTCCTGGGAACCTAACATTAATCCAAATCCAAATACTATAACATAATTTAAAAATTTTATTCAATAAAATAGAAAAAAAACCATCTCTCCCAACTTTTTAATAAAACTGCATACAAAATTATGATTTGATAGAGGATTGTAAATATTTTTCTATCGTTTTAAAATAATAAATTTCCAAAAATGATTCAAGAATATGCTACGGAACCCTTTATTCTGTGAATAAAATTAAAAATGGTAAATGAATTGTTCCGCCATCTTGAAAGTCGCGGAAACTCAAGTCGCCGCGATGTCAGCAGATAGGTAGCGCGCGATTGGCGTCGCGCGTCGCGTGCGTGTGTACGAACGTATATGCATTTCTATTGCGAGAGTCGCCTGGATACTGAAGTCGTAAGGTATCGGAAACTTGAGTTTCCGAATGTACGAAGGGCCTTATACTTAACTTCACCATACAGAGCAGTGAAGACAAAAGCAGATCGTATTTGAGGGCTATCACTAATACTCATGTTACTATCGCTTACATATTATTATCTACCGACTAATAAATGAAATGTAATGTTATCGTTCCGTACCCGTACTATCACGATAATAATAGTACATTACTGCCGCGGCCTATAATGGCTACTTTGCTGGTCGCACTGATGATGGCCGACAGCGCAGCGTAGCGCAGCTCCAGGCCGACACAGCGCGGTCAGCATGCAGCACTGGATGGACGAGCTGAGATAAAGGCCGAGGCCGTAGGCCGAGGCCTTTACAGCGAGGACAGCAAGGGCTGCAATGATGGCCAAGCTGGAAGGCCTAGAGCGTAGCTAGGCTATAGCTCGAGGCAATCATAGCGTGACCAGCGAAGTAGACATAGTGGGCCAAGGCTTGTATAGTGCTTTACTCAAAAATGCAAGTACCTAACCTACATAAAACCAGCAAGTGATTTAAATAAAATATATATTAATTAACTAGAAATTTAATTTAAATAACAATTATGAAAAATACAGTAACTAAAATTCAACACCGACTTTCCTGGTTTCATATTACTTACTAATAGTTCGCGATAATTTTAATGCGATGTTTGACTGCTATATTTTCTTCATTTATTACTTCATTTACTTAAAGCAAAAAAGTCACTAAATAAAAATAAAAAATTCGCTGAACCGCGCTTTTGTTCCTTCTTTGTATTTTTTTTTTTAATAATATGGAATACAATCTTTTTGTGCCTGCCTCTTTATATACAAACAGCTGTGTTTTAAATAAAATCTTTTTGCATTTGTTTTTTTAAAACGTTGAAACGTCAAAATAGCGGCCGGCAATGTTTTTGCCGGCCTGGTAGAGCGGCCAGCAAAAACATTGCTGGCCGCTCCTTGAAACAGACCGGCAAAGTCTACTTTGCTCAAACAAGATTGTCAAAATAATGACCACATTACATGTATTTTTGAGTAAAAGTTATTCCAACAAATATATTTCCCCAAGCAAGGAAAACATCGATTTAACTGGAGTACTTTAAAATGTAATCAGAGGGCGATTCTCAATCGTTAACCTACAAACGGTGCTAAATACCTTGCGTAATTTATTTATATGAGAGTTATTATACGCTGCATCGCCCTCGTAACGCGATCCGTTACCGACTCGCGCCGCGCTCTTGCCGTCCGGATCCTGCGCTCGTGCCGACCGAAAACCACACTGCACACATTTAACAACAAAACGTTTATTAGCTTGTATTCTCTTGGCGACACTCATCGCGAACGATATCAAAGGGCACTTGCGGGCTTTAAGACTATCGTCTACCGAGCGCTCGTCCATACTAAAAGAGAAAACGTTTTCCTACCCCTAAATTACAACATAATTGCATAACCTGCCGTGTTTCATATCACTAAGTAGCACACAACACTGATGTGTGAGTGCCTGTGATCAATTTCTCTCAACCAGGCAAAAATTCAGTGTACTCGTAATAACAAAACAGAATAAATTTATAATTTTAAACAAAACATAAGTACCTATCTAAGCAAGATAAACTTCATTGTTAAGAGATGGGTCAGTAGCCAATCTTACTGAGTACCCAATTACTGACCTTCACGCTTTGGTTGCTACCCACAGCTCATACAAAAATCGAATTTTTATTTCTTACTTGTGAACCTCTGCCCGCGGCTCGGGAAACTTTCTAACTTTGCAAGACATGTACCTACATTTCGTTCAGGTAGTAATCTGCCTGACTGCCAATTTTTCCTTATGTTATAATGGATTTGTGTAGTCATAAAGTATAATAATGTAGTACAGTGGCGCTATGTGTAATGAATGGTCCATTACCACGATATATTATCTGTGGGCAGACGGCAGGCGGCAGGCGGACGGCAGGTACACTTCGACATCGTGACCTGAATCACTAGCACCCTATTATTCATTTCACCTTCATTTACTCTCTTTATCTATGACTAGCGAGCCACATCGGGGCCGCTCGGCTATTTTCAGATTAATACGGTTAAATTATTTTGTTTTCCATGTATTGCTGAATCTAAATATTGCTCCATTTTAATGAGTGATTATTCATATCTGGAAATATCCTCATAACCTCTTTTTCTTTACTTTTTAGTGGAACGCCTATGGGGTTTTGTCTACGGATTTCCGTTTCAGTGAATGTCATAAAAGTTTCTAACCTATTTAAAAGTGCCAGTGCCAGTGTCTAGGAGAATATGGCGTAATTTATCGCATGTTCCACTCGTACCAATATAATTATTTAATAAAAAATATAGTTCTTGACTTGTACGTAAATAAATCATTTTTTATTTAAAAAATCACGATATTCCTGAGAGCGTAAATTACTCTCGTACCTACTGAGATCGTAACTTATAATATCTTTATAATCATTGGCAGTAAGTTAACACAGTCCTCTTTTACTTTATGTCTTGCATCCCAGAGCCGCACGTCTAGTGTTTTCCGCGGTCTTCTCAATGTCTCATATGGATCTGTTATCATTTCTTCTACCGCCCCTCCACCATCCTGGCTACTCTAAACATTTAGAATTTAAATTTCTCAATCTCATTTCTTTATGTATTACTTGATTTGTTAGATATTTAGTTCCACTCGTGCAAACTGTACGACTCGGCTCCAGTTCTACTGGCTCGGCTCGACTCGGCCTAACTTGGCGCGTCCAATCGCCCCAATAGAAACATCGCTACTTTAATTGCCCCCTAGATACGATCTGACAGACGATTTACTAAACTAATCACCCTTTTACGTAAATACTGGCGCTCTATATTTCATGCGCAATCCACTGAATTCATTTTGTTTGTAAAAATATAACGAGTGCGATCAGATTAGCCGGCGATGGAGATTGCTTTGAAATTCATTTTTATTTTAATTAATGGCTGCGTGTAGCGCCTGATACGAATTTATTTTTGTAATCTTCTATAATATAAAAATGGATCGCTAAATGTGTTGCTAAGAGCAAAACTTGAAAACGGCTGGACCGATACGGATGATTCTTTTTTTGTTGTGTTTGTAACCATCAGGACCAGGTTAATAAGGACTAAAATATTCTTTTTTTTAAACTTTCTGTTATGAAACGCATAATGTATGTTATTCGTCATCTGTTTTTCGTTCCGACTGAAGTATCATATTAAGAACGTCTATTTGAAGATCATTGACAGCAACGTCGATGGTCTAGAGGTTATACGATTGGACAGATATATTTAGGGCACAGGTTCGAATCTCAGGATGGTATTTTTTGTGAATACTTTTTTTTGTTAAATGATTTTTTTTTCAATTTCCAGCAGAAATTGAAAAAATAATCAGTCTTCTCTTAAACTACTAATTTTTTGTTTTGTTTTTGGGATGTTTAAATTATCAAATGATTTCTTTCGCTTTAGATGAAGCGCAAAGGACTGTCTGATCACCAGACTTGACCAGAAAATATAAGCATGTAATTGTAAGACTACCACAGACCAATAACTTCTGATAGAACGACGTTTGTCGGGTCAGGTTTTTACTGTTTGCTTACTCGCCAGGAAATCAAACAAGAAATTTCGTTTACCATAAAGTTCTCGGACACAGATGTTTCGGGAGGTATCTGTGTCTGATGAGGAAGGAGGAAACGTCTGGGTCACCACTGCGAGGATCGCCCGGAGGACACGAGCATACACGACAGGTGGAGCATATACGGTGCAGGACCGCCCCGCTTGGGCAGAGCACCGCCGTGTCCTCACGCAGGCGATAGGTGACGACCTCGCGACTCAAAAGGCGTCAGCATGATGACGGGGCTTCCCTCTAGAGAGCCAAAGGCTGCCGGGGTCGCGGGACTTATCTCATTACCGTGACTCTGGAACGTAAAGGGCTATTGAAGGACGCCGTGGATTTTAGTCAGTACGAGTCTGACAGTCCCTCCCGCCCTGCCCTGGGTGGGAAGACTCATTTGATAATTTTACCACGATAAAAAAAACCATAAAGTTCTACAATAAAAATAGGTAAAACTTAATTTTGAATAAGTAAAATAAGAAAGCGCAGTGGTGGCCCAGTGGTATCGGCCCCGACTTACGAGTTGTAGGTCGCGGGTTCGAATCCAGGCAGGCGCATTACTTGGTGTAATTTATTTCATCACCACTGCTCTCAAAACGGTGAAGGAAAACATCGTGAGGAAACCGGCATGTCCTAGAAACAAAAATTCGAAGACATGTGACATCCACCAATCCGCACTGGGCCCGCGTGGTGGATTATGGCCCACTCCCTCTCACAGAGAGGAGGCCTGTGTCCCAGCAGTGGGAACATTAATAGGCTGATGATGATGGTGAAAATAAGAAATCTGAAATTGTAATTTTCAGTGTGATTTTTAGTGACTTTTGAAAAGAATTTTAAGTTTTTTATTAATTTGTATTTATTATCAACTTTCTTTATAAGTTTCCTCTAGGGTTTGGCTAAATGGCAAAAAACGGAAACCTCATAGATTCGTCATGTTTGTCTGTCTGTCCATCCGTATGTCACAACCACTTTTTTTTCGAAAGTATCAGAGCTATCCTGTTGAAACTTGGTAAGTAGATGTATTATGTAAACCGCATTAGGGTGCCTTTCCACCAGAGATGTGCTATGTAGCTGTGCTGCGAGGATGTAAAAGCTGAGCCACGAAACTGTGTGACCGTTTCCATTGATGCTACGCTATGTAGCTGTGCGAGTAAGATGCGCTGTCACAATGTAGCTGCGCTACGCAGGGCCCCCGCTACCATAATTATGTGCAAAGTATGCAATGCACACGGGCGCCATCTTCTAAGGGCGCCAAAGCCAAGGGCCCGAAAAAAATATTCAAAAAAATATATCAAAAATAATTTTGAAATAGGAGTTGAGAACTTATAGGATTAGGTTTAAGTACCTACTAAAGACTTCAAATATTTGATCTCACTTTTAGATTAAAACTTGAATTCCGGAAACGTTTTACTTTTAGAGCTGACTGCGTTCGCTCTTCTATGAAGAATTACCATGTCCTATTCCAAAAACCTAAAAAATTTCGCGCTCGCTTCGCTCGCGCTCCAAATAAGGTTGACATTTGCTTTTCTTGACCTCTCTTTATAGCTCATTTTTCAATTACAAATGCTTCCTAATATGTGGTCTACACAATTTAAAATTTTAAGTTTGTCTTCTCTAAGATGATATGGCACTCTGGGTGTGAACTTTGAGTAGCACTTTATGGTTTCTTTTGTGTTTAAGTTCCGAGGCGGCAAGCTTTACAGCTCGAGGGCGCTGAATTTTAAATTACACCACTGACCTACACCCATAAAAAAGATAATTCAAAATGCTGTAAGGAGCGCCAAAATCCTTTTTTGCACACAGGCGCCAGTAGCCCTTACGGGGGCCCTGGCGCTACGAAAATTCGCCGCCACGAGGTAGCTGCGCTATGAAGATGCATAATGCGATACGAAGATGCGTAGCTGCGCTACGAAGATGCGTAGCTGCGCTACGAAGATGCGTAGCTGCGCTACGAAGATGCGTAGCTGCGCTACGAAGATGCGCTGTCACAAGGTACCGCGCTCTATAGATGCGCTGCCACAAGGTAGCTGCGCTATGAAGATGCGCTGTCACAAGGTAGCTGCGCAGCTCGAGCTATGCGATGTATCGATTGTACGGAAAACGACCAATAGCATGCATCCATAGCACGCAGCGATAGCACGCAGCCACAGCACGCAGCCACAGCACGCAGCCATAGCACGCATCTTTTTATATAAAAACACATCTTAGTTGAATCCGTTTCCACCAGTGCTGTGCTATGTAAATATGATTGGTGGATATCAAACCGCAGCAACGTAGCATAGCGAATGTGTGGTGGAAAAGCAGCCTTAGGATTTTCACACAAAAATTAAAATTTTGGGGGTTCCCCAGACTTAGAACTGAAACTCAAAAAAAAAAAACTCCAATTCTATAAGTGTGGTGTGGGGTACTTACCTATGGATAGGTCTTTAAAAATGTTATGGAATTTACAAACATCTTTTTTTTCTAAACTGAAGAGTTTGCGCGAGAGACACTTCCAAAGTGGTAAAATGTGTGTGAAAAGTTACAGGGGGGACCCTGTAACTTCCAAAATAAGAGAATGACAAAACTGAAAAAAATGATGTACACTACCATGCGAATTTCCTGCGAAAACTGTTGAACGAGATCAAGTAATTAGTTTTTTTTTAATATGTCATAATTCGTAAACTGCAATAATTTAACTTTTCAAGTTACAACCAACTACTAGAATTTTTATATTATGTTACTTGCTGCTACACGGAACCCTTCATGAGCGAGTCCAACTCGCCTTTGGCCGTTTCTTAAATAGCAGAATAAAGTATTAAGAAAAAAAAAACTAGAAGAATTGACTGTTAGGCGGTACGAAGTTCGCCGGGTCAGCTAGTTTATTCATACAATTGACATCGTGTTTTGTAGGACGTCATTTAAAACCGATTACTCCGTTAAATAAAAATTATATAAACTGTTAAATAAATTCCTTCGACTGTGCAAATATTTTAAATAATAAATCATACGAGACTCCAAGAGATACTCGGGCTTCGCGGAGTCTTCACAAATAAAACTGCTCGTCACTCGTCATACGTCTATGAGATGTTGCTGACGTAGCCTCCTCCCCCCGCTACCTCGCCCGCACCACTCTCTCGCCCACTCGCACACCGACCACATTCAATAACCCCCACGGACTGAAAAATATGTAAGAGCAGCAGAATGCCGCCTCCACCGCGCCTTTCATGAATTATCGCCTGAAATCTTCAGTTATTCACTGAAGTAGGACGGGATTAACATTACTGCTTTATAAATGTGAGCTCAAAGGAAATGGTGGAGCAAACGAAATAATTAATATCTACGAGAGATCTGTCTGTGTTCCAGGCTCATTCTACTCACGTTATGATTTTCGGTGGTGTGGAATCCGTTATTAAAATGGATCACTGAGAGATTTGTATCTCGAACGAAAAGTTTTAAACATTCATTTTTGTTTTATTTTTAAAGCAAAAGATTTAATAAAGTGGCAAGCAAACCAATGACAATACGTTAGGCACGATCAGCCTGACGCCTCACAGTACCGGTACCAGCAGATGCAGCAGCAACTGGAACGTTTTATGCACTTGCAGTTGTTACAGCAACACTCATACGCGTTTCAAATTGGAACACAGAAACGTTGCTTTGTAGCAAAACTCTGCTGATGAGTGTAATGAATGGCCTTTAATGAGCTCCTTGACAGAGAGCTCTTTTACTACCAAACTAAGATGAATGCAGTCATGTCTTAACTACTTCAAGCGCATAAGTTTTAGGTATGTTATATGAAGATCTCGGGCGAGGTACATACAATGCAGGCCAACACAATAATATGAGTAGTACATAAATACATAAGAGGTCGTGAACCTTTTCCCATGGGGTAGGCACAAACCACAGAGCGCCACCTTCCATAACATACTGCTTTCGCTGCATCCACATTCATACATCTGGTCTCTTATGCCATCAAAGCATCTCAAGAAGCCGTACCATCCGAGCTTTCTGAAGTCCTTCTCCAATAAGGTCAGTGATGGTCTTCCTAGGATGTCCCATACTCAACCTGTTCTCAACACTAAATCATTTGATTATGCGTTACGCCACTGTAACCGAAACACGCGGACCCGATATGGATAATTACTTGCCAAAGCTGCGAGAAAGTCTAGGTAGGTCACTACGGGTGGAAAAATAATCTTTATGGAAGGAACTGCCCTCCCACTCCCCCCTGAGCACGGGACTCATTTCAATCTAAAAAGATAATTCTTGAAATTGTACGAAAACAAAAAATATTTGTAAGGATTGTTAGCTGGTCGCGGGACTCATGATTTACCGTGACCCCGAAACGTAAAGAGCTATTGAAAGACACCGTGGATTTTAGTCAGTAAGAGTCTGACTGTCCCTCCTACTCTGCCCTGGGTAGGAGGACTCATTCGATGATTTTACCACGCCAAAAAAAAGCATTGTTATCTACAACTTCACCCTAATATTTTCTTCGATTCCTAGACTATGTACGTATAAATACTAATGATCGTTAGTAATTCCTAACATCGGGCGCTAAATTCTTAACTAAGTGTCATTATGTTCAGGTCGTACTGCGGTGCGATCGCAGTTTGTTGTACCGTTATAATATATACAGTCACACAAAACCTCGGCTAATGAGACGCTATAATCGTTATTTCTACTACAATATGTTTGAAAGGACTCGTAAAAACTTCGAGTCAGCCGTTCTGCAGCTATTAACGATGTACTTACACTCACCACTCTTGAGACATCGCCCTCATTAGCCTCAATTAGAAAATTATGTGAATAAATAGTTGCCGCGCCCTTAACTGCAGCGTAGTGCTGTACGAGTGTACGCACAAAGCCAGCTGTGTGATACTTACTTGAGAAAAACCGGCCGAATGTAAATCGAGCTCGCGCGCTGTTTTTTCATACCATTATCCATAATAAACATTTTAAAATCTCACGGTTTTTGAATGGAAGCCCCTTAAATATTTACTTTATTCTGCTTTTTCAATATTTGTTATTATTCCGACAAAAGAAATAATCATAATCATCTAAATTTCAACTGTCTAACTATCATGTGGCAAGAGATACAGCCTGGTAACAGAACGGACTGTGAATTCTTAGTAATAGGATCCCGTTTTACCCTTTCGGTACGGAACCCTAAACATTTAATAAACTGCAGTGAACTGTTATTTAGCTGCGTCCACTCTAGTTGAGCATAATGTTCACTCACAACAACCTACACTTTAGATTGAGCCGCCGTTTACCGCTAACAACAGCGTTGTGCGCCTTGTTTGTGCCGATTAGCGGCCGTTTGTTCAAGGCTGAAGCGACGAGCGTCCGCGGGACGGCACAAGTGTACCGACCAATCACAACCATTTGCCGCACGAACGCCGGAGGTGCTAAACTGTAATTTGTTGTAATAACTGTGAAAATGTTAAAGTACTGGCTTGAGTCAATATTGTTATGTGGCTCGTATACGTTTTACGGTTTCCGACGACCAGTAAGTAGCTCAAACTTGATAGGTATTTTTAGCTAGCGTTTAAGATCATAAATTAAAAAACTTTAAATGAATGGATAAACTAATAGTTAATCATCATCTTCGCTGCACACAGTCTAATCAAACCTGTAAAACTGAAACATTATTTTAGTTAATAAGCGTAAATCAGACAATGTTTCCTATATAATAACTGTGCTTGCGGAGAACTAGTCATAATAACGTCACGCGACGGACGGTGACGTTGGGTGACGAGTGTGACGCCAGCCAGCATGACGGTTGTCAGTAAGGCAGCAGCTCCTCGTGACGTCATTCATCATTTTATTTCGACACGGACTTAGTGGCGGACTAAGGCACTAGACACACAGAAAAGACGTAAGACGCAGACGGGGCGCGGACATTTGTCTCTACAGCGTTCGTTTCACACAAAATGTATACAAGCGTCGCAACGCAAAACATACGGGTACGGGAAAAGTCGGGTCGCGGGCGCAATGGTTTTACGTCTCTTCTATCTGGCCTGCGCTTAAAGAAATTAATGCTATAAAATGTTAACTGGTAACTAATATTTATAATCAATGCAATAAAGCTATATAATGTCACCTAGGAGCAACAGAGGTTAAAATACCAGGACCAGCTAGTTATATTTGATATTTTATTTACATGCATGAAGATTCCAATCCTACTAATTACGCAGAGCTATGTCTCGGGAATGTTATAGAGATTTGAATGTACGATTACTCCATTCAGCTCAGTTCAGCGAGCATGTTTGGCTTAACACTCGTCATCTGCCACTCGGATTTTGACTCATTTATAATTAAAATTCCTGCGTTAGGGCCGAGTCACACCGTAATGGCAGCGGGCGGCAGAAACGCAACGAGCACTTTCAGTGTGAAATAATTTTAAACTTTAACTATAATATACTTAAAAGACCATTATCGCTTGAAAAGCTAGAAAAGGTCGCGAGGCCGCCCGCGGCTGCTAGCGGCGACGCGAGGCCGCTGCCATTTCGGTGTGACTCAGCCCTTAAGTTTTCATTTGAGGCTAAATATAAAAGTTGTATTTTTTTTAAGTTATGTGTGTTCTACCAGCTATGACTCTATGAGCAAACTTATGTGACGAACAAATTATGATAACGTTTTGTATAAGAACCATGTGTGTGTGTGTGACGAGGTCGGGACGTGGTCGCGCGGTTTGTCTTTTCTCTGGTTTATTCGTTCTACGGGTGTTCCAAAGCCGATTATGGGCCGCGCGCTGCAGCTTCACAGTCACAGCTTTTATAAAAACATACATAAATTGCAGTAGTTCCACTCAACACGATTAGTCGATCCACACTGTGTACAATGTTCTAAGAGATGCTGCATGTGAACAGCCACTTTTGACGGCACGATTAGCACAGTGGCTGAGCGATTGGACTGCTGCGCTGCGTGTCGGTGGGTTCGATTCCCGCATGGAGCAAATATTTGTAAGATCTACAAGTAGTTCTGGGTCTGGGTGTTTGTGTATGTGAGTTTTTGTTTGTAAATGCACCCACGATACAGGAAGAAATTCCTAGTGTAAGGCAACGTTTTCAATAAAAACAAAACAAAACTTTCCATGAACACGTGTGTCCCGCGGCCCGAAACCGACTCGAAACAGAGTGTGTAATCTCTAAGCACGAAACCCGTCGTTTCGGCCTAAGTGACCAACGTTTTGACAACGAGCCCGAATTAAGAATGAATGATAAATATATAACAATTTGACAGATAGCTCCTTAGAGTCCGCGCCACCACGCCTGACCTGCGGGTGGTGCTAATTTTTTTCGATACAATTTGATGTAATGACAGACACTAGCGCAGCGTCAAAATGACTTCAGTCGTGGCGATATTGACACCGATCGTCATCGGCGCGGCCCCATACGAGGCAGCGGCGTGCGATCCTATTGCCGGGGATTGCACGGGATTGTGATCATGTCGCCATTCAGGAACAACGTCCAGAAGTTTATTTATTCACCTACAAGTACTAAGCAACAGACAGACAGAGATTTGAAAGTTTTCAGAACAATGAAATTGTATAAAAACCTAACCTAACTTTTTTAAAGGTTCTATATTCCTTGCGAATCGCGTTGAAACCGTAGCCTAATAGATTTTATTTTGATGGATAAACTTAGTTCCTAGTTCGTACACAAGAGTAGCTTTTTCATTTTCCATATAATAACCGTCGCAACTCTAAACAACTTTTCACTATCGGCCTCATCTCAAAGCTCAAAGTCGCTCAACGAGCTATGGAGAGGGCTATGCTCGGTGTTTCTCTACGTGATCGAATCCGAAATGAGGAGATCCGTAGACGAACTAAAGTCACCGATATAGCCCACCGGATTAGCAAGCTGAAGTGGCAATGGGCAGGCCATATTGCTCGCAGAGCGGATGGCCGATGGGGTCGAAAAGTACTAGAGTGGAGACCACGGACCAGCAAGCGCAGCGTAGGACGTCCACCAGCAAGGTGGACAGACGACCTTATAAAGGTCGCCGGAAGACGCTGGATGCAGGTGGCTTCCAACCGGTATAAGTGGAAATCAAAAGGGGAGGCCTATGTTCAGCAGTGGACGTCCTACGGCTGAGATGATGATGATGATGAACCGTCGCAATACTTCAAGTACGCAATACGACCAAATACGTTGATTTTATGCTTGAGCCTTGGTTGTTAAGCGATAATAATGTTACGTCGGTCGAATTGCGAGACCTATCTATAAGCTTCTCGAAAGTTCCACAAGGTTCTCGACAATTCTACTAAAGATCGGTCAGGAAATTTCTAGAAAATTCTACCCTGTTCTAGATGTTTCGAGATGGTTCTGGATGTTCCAGAAGGTATGGGACTATGTCGAAGTCTATGGATGTTTCCAGAACATTCGACCACCTTCTAGAAAAATCTAGTGGGTCCGGCCGGGGTATAAAAAGGGCGTCGATCACCAACCTGACTCAGTCTGGTTTTGACTACGATCGAGGCGACTCGAAGTGAACAAGCGATCTCTAAGTGACTTTTACGTGTGATTAAGAGTGTGTATAAGTGTTTAAGTGTTGAGTAGTGTTAAGTGTTTATTTTAGTTTGTGATTCGTGTGTGATTAAAGTTTATTTGGTTTTAATTGGTGTTAATTAATTTATCCCAATACCCAGCTCGTAACATTTGGTGTCAGAAGTGAGGGATAAAATGCCGATTTTACCAAAGGACGACACGGACGGTATTCGTACCAGGAGTCAGCGCCAGCAAGACATGGACCAGAGGCGGTTTGGAGGTTCCCCAATACAGACGCCGGGTGGTGCTCAGCCTACGACGGAACCAGCCGCTGGTCCATCTGCAGTCTCTTCAGCACCAGCGGGTCCAGACCTGTCTGCGCTTATGGCGCTTCTGCAGGAGCAGGCTCGCCGCCAGGAGGAGCAGGCTCGCCGCCAGGAGGAGCAGGCTCGACGCCTGGAAGAGCAGCTACAAAAGGACAAGGAGGAGCAAGCCCGCCGCCAGGAGGAGCAAGCCCGCCGCCAGGAGGAGCAGGCTCGCCGCCTGGAAGAACAGCTACAAAAGGACAAGGAGGAGCAAGCCCGCCGCCAGGAGGAGCAAGCCCGCCGCCAGGAGGAGCAGGCTCGCCGCCTGGAAGAACAGCTACAAAAGGATAAGGAGGAGCAGACCCGCCGCCAGGAGGAACAGTCTCGCCGCCTGGAAGAACAGCTACAAAAGGATAAGGAGGAGCAGGCCCGCCGCCAAGAACAGCAGATGTTCCTGATAAAAGACCTGCACTCGACATTTGGCAAGGAGCTCAAAGTGGTTAAAGAGCAAGTCAATCAGCACGAGAACCGCATCTCTGAAGCTGAGGTCCAAATTGCCGGGGTGAAAAAGGCTTTGGGTGAACTTCGGTCTGGAGACGGGGTTGTGTGCCCAGTGATTGCTGCACCTTCGGCACGAGGGTTTAAGGTGCCACCATTCGACGGAACATCTTCATGGTCGGCATACAGGATGCAGTTTGAGGCCGTTATGAAAGCGAATGGGTGGACCAAGGAGCAAGCTACGACCGCGCTCATCTTGGGTCTGCGAGACCAGGCTCTGACTGTACTTGAGGTTCTTGGCAAGGATGTGACATATGAGCAGCTGCTGGAAGCGTTGGAATCCAGGTACGGCGACGCGCACCTGGAGTACGTATTTCGTGCTAAGCTGAAGGATCGGGTTCAACGTAGTGCCGAGAACCTACAACAGTGGGCCCTAGAAATTGAGAAGATGGTCCGGAAAGCATATCGGTCCGTCCCGGCTCTCATCGATTGCAATCTGGTACAGGCTTTCATCGACGGGATACGTGACTTGGAAGTTAGAGCAGCCGTAAGACTTGGGCATCACGAGACCTTGAAGGGCGCCTTGGCCCATGCTTTGGAAGTGGAGGCAGTGAGGCAAGACCATCGAACTCAGCGTAGTAGGGAGGTTGTGCCATCTTCTGTACGCGACCGTTCGAGAGGGTACGGCCCTAGGTGCTATACTTGCGGAGAAAAGGGTCATCTTCGCTCAAGCTGTCCAAAGCGAAGGGCAGCTGATAGGACTGCCCAGCATCGCAATTGGAGATCGCATGGTAACGCTGATACACCGTCTAGAAGACCTTGTTCTGCAGACAGTAAGCAAGAGCCTAAAGAAGAAGTGCTCGTGAGGACGCTAAAAGGAAGCACGGTTCTCGGTAATGAATGGAAGGAAACCCTACAGCCTGCGCAGGAAAATGACATGGACAACTGTGTGGAAAGACCCCAGACAAACGGTAGTGGTTTTGACGAAGCGTCACTTGTTGTGCATAGCCCAGTGCGCAGGAGAAGGAAGTCCCGTAAAGTAAAAGTAAAACGGGATGGACCATACCGAGATGTGACCAGGAGCAATGATGTTCCTTACCGCATACAGAGTGGTCAAGGTGGTGCGCCTAAATTTGACTACGTTAAAAAGTTGGCGCGATACAACAACGACTACGACGGACTGTGTATACTCGGGACTAACGATGCTCGGGACGAGCATGTCTAAGGAGGGGGCAGTGTTACGTCGGTCGAATTGCGAGACCTATCTATAAGCTTCTCGAAAGTTCCACAAGGTTCTCGACAATTCTACTAAAGATCGGTCAGGAAATTTCTAGAAAATTCTACCCTGTTCTAGATGTTTCGAGATGGTTCTGGATGTTCCAGAAGGTATGGGACTATGTCGAAGTCTATGGATGTTTCCAGAACATTCGACCACCTTCTAGAAAAATCTAGTGGGTCCGGCCGGGGTATAAAAAGGGCGTCGATCACCAACCTGACTCAGTCTGGTTTTGACTACGATCGAGGCGACTCGAAGTGAACAAGCGATCTCTAAGTGACTTTTACGTGTGATTAAGAGTGTGTATAAGTGTTTAAGTGTTGAGTAGTGTTAAGTGTTTATTTTAGTTTGTGATTCGTGTGTGATTAAAGTTTATTTGGTTTTAATTGGTGTTAATTAATTTATCCCAATACCCAGCTCGTAACAATAACATAAAACACAGTAATGCGCACGTCGAGACGGACGCGCTTAATGTAAGGCTCCTAATGAAACACGTTACAGAACATTCAGCTAAATCACCCGCGCCTCACTCGGGCCCCTTTTTATTCGTGTTCTTACACTAATTGCAGCAATAACACAACGGAAATAGTACAAAAATGTGCACAAATTTATCCGTGTGTTAGTGTTTGTGTGAATATTGCAGCTAGTGGGATCTAGTCTTATTTATGTCGACCACAAAAACCTCACATAAGACTATCAGCCAAAGTCACAGCACGCCCCACTCAAGGTCAGTGCAGAACAAATGTATTTTTTAGTAATTTTATCAAATGTTTTTGTATTTTTTTCCTTTACTTTTAGATTTCTCCCAATTAATTACAATACCTACTTCAATAGATTTATACCAGTAAATTCATATTAATGACTCAAAATACAAACCGTGTGTGGCGCTTATACTAAAATATAATATTCCTTATGGGAATTTCATAAACTGGTATTTTAGCTTTTATCTCCCATATCTATATATGTATATAAAAGCAAAAGGTCACTCACTCATAGGACACGAAATCTCAGAAACTACCAGTGCTAGGGGTTTAAAATTTTGCATAGGGGTTCTTTTTAGGACGTAGGTACTCGCTAAGAACGGATTTTGCGATATTACGCCCCTAAGGGGTTGTTTTTGGAGTTGACAGTTTGTATGAAACTTTGTTACTACAAGTACTAGGAGTTTTAAATTTTGCATGCGGGTTCTTTTTAGGAAGTAGGTACTACTTACGTAACGGGTTTTTCGAAATTCGACCCCTAAGGGGTTGTTTTTGGTGTTGATAGTTTGTATGAAACTTTCGTTACTACAAGTGATAAGTGCAGATTATAACGCCTGCTGGGTTGATGAGAGCTAAGTCAGCTCCTCGAATCGATAGCAGGCGTCTGGTAGGTTACACAGGCAAGAGTACCTGTGTTGGCTTCAACGCATCCGTGCGACCAAGAAGAGAGAGGTTCTCGGATTCTCGGTGTGCGCAACAGACGGGATTCACACAATAAGCTCCCCCCAGGCAAATTGTGCTTCAAGTGGGCGTTTAGGCGCCGCACCCGACCGGCGCCGCACCCGACCTCCGGATGCGGCGGCTGTAGAGGCGGAGCTCTACGAGGGCTACAGGGCAGCGAAGACCGTCCTCCGCGACGAGATCTGGCGGGCCAAGGAACTGGCCCGCAAGGAGATGCTGGAGTCTCTGAACGGGGACCCATGGGGCCGCCCCTTCAAGTGGGTACGAGAAAAGCTCCGCCCCTGGGCTCCCCCGTTGACGCAGAGTCTCCAGCCTCAGTTCGTGGAGGACGTGGTGAGCGCCCTGTTCCCATCGCGAGGGGAGCATACTCCCCCGCCTATGGCTCCGTCTCCGACGGAATCTGACGGTGAAGCTGACGCAAACGCGGACCACAGCGACGACGACGTCTACGACGCTCCAGAGGTGACCGAGGTAGACCTGAGAGTGGCGGTACAGCGGCTCAAAGCCAAAAATACCGCCCCGGGACCCGACGGCCTGCCAGGGAAAGCCTGGGTCTTGGCCTCGGGGACTCTCGGGCCTCGACTGGGGGGGCTCTTTAGCGCATGCTTGGAGAGGGGCCGGTTCCCGCTTCGTTGGAAGACGGGGAAACTGGTCCTGATCCAGAAGCACGGGCGCCCTGCGGACTCTCCGTCCGCATTCCGGCCCATCGTGCTGCTCGACGAGGTGGGCAAGCTCTTGGAAAGAGTCATTGCAGACCGCCTCGCCGGGCACCTGAATCGGGTGGGCCCGAACCTGTCGGAGAGCCAGTTTGGCTTCCGCAGGGGGCGCTCGACGGTGGACGCAATCATGCGCGTGAGAGCCCTCACGACGGGGGATGCAGTGGCCCGGGGCAGGGTCGTCTTGGCGGTGTCCTTGGACATCTCCAATGCCTTTAACACCCTGCCCTGGAGTTGCATCAGGGAGGCACTCCGGTATCACCGGGTGCCGACCTACCTCCGTCGTATAGTCGAGGATTACCTGACGGACAGAGCCGTCATCTACCCCGGTCACCGGGGAGAATGGAACCGGCGAGAGATGTCGTGCGGTGTCCCACAGGGATCGGTCTTGGGACCGCCCCTGTGGAACATCGGATACGACTGGGTGCTGCGCAGCGACCTCCCTGATGGCGTCAGCGTAATATGTTACGCTGACGACACGCTCGTCCTGGCACAGGGAGAGTCGCACCAGGCGGCGGCCGACGTGGCGACGGAAGCGGTTGCGACAGTCGTTGATAGGATCCGGCAGTTGGGACTCGAAGTGGCGCTGCACAAGTCAGAGGCCATGTGTTTTCATGGCCGTCTGAATGCGCCGCGGTCAGAGTCCCACATAACGGTGGGAGGGGTTCGCATCGGCGTCGGGAGGACGATGAAGTACCTGGGACTCGTCCTCGACAGCCGATGGAACTTCAGGGAGCATTTCCTGAGTTTGGCCCCAAGGCTGAACCGGGCAGCAGGCGCCCTCAGGCGACTCCTGCCCAATATCGGCGGGCCAAACACCTCCTGCCGGAGGTTGTACGCCGGTATCGTGCGGTCCATGGCCCTCTACGGGGCCCCCGTGTGGGCCCTGAGCATCCGGACGCGACCACAGAAGCTGGTCGCATGCCAGAGGGTCATGGCTATCCGGATGATCCGGGGATACCGCACGATCGCCGGCGAATCGGCCAACCTCCTTGCCGGATTGCTGCCCTGGGATCTGGAGGCGACTGCCCTCCAGCGCGTCTATGAGTGGCGCGTGGAGGCGCAGCGTCGGGGAGAATTCCCGCTGCCCCGACAAGTCGAGGCGCGGCGGGAAGAGGTCCGGCGCGATCTCAGGGCAGTATGGAGACAACGACTGTCGCAACCGAGGTTCGGGCACGCCGCAATCGCGGCGGTAAGACCCCTCTTTGAGGAGTGGCTGGAGAGACGTCACGGCGTCCTGACCTATCGGATGACGCAGGTCCTCACCGGACACGGAAGTTTCGGGAGGTTCCTGTGTCTGATAGGGAAGGAGGAAACGCCCGGGTGCCACCACTGCGAAGATCGCCCGGAGGACACAGTAGAGCATACGGTGCAAGACTGCCCAGCTTGGGCAGAGCACCGACGTGTCCTCACGGCGGCGATAGGCGGAGACCTCTCGCGCCCGGCATTGGTCGCAGCCATGCTGCGGGGCGAGACGGAGTGGGAAGCGGTCGCCTCCTTCTGCGAGGCAGTAATGCTCGTGAAGGAGGAGGCGGGCCGCGAGAGAGAGAGGACAGCGTCCTCCCTCCGCCCCAACCGCAGTGGTAGGCCCCCGCGGCGTCGGACGTCAGCAGACGATCTCCGGCCACCGTAGGCGCGGGCATGCGGGCAGCGAGTAAAGGGCAACTCGCTGCCCGACCATGGACCATGCCCGGGTCGACGGCGCGTTGTGTCCCACGCGCGCCTCAAAGAGCGTCAGCATAATGACGGGGCCCCCTCTCAGAGGGCCAAAGCCTGCCGGGGTCGCGGGATTGTTTCATTACCGTGACCCCGGAACATAACAGGCTACTGAAGGACACCGTGGATTTTAGTCAGTAGAAGTCTGACAGTCCCTCCCGCCCTGCCCGGGGTTGGAGGACTCATTTGATGATTTTGCCACGTAAAAAAAAAAAAAAAAAAAAAAAAAACTACAAGTGATAGGAGTCTCAAATTTTGCATGGGGGTTGTTTTTAGAACGTATACACTACCTAAGACGGGGTGTTTCAAAATTCAACCCCTAAGGGGTTGTTTTAGGTGTTGATAGATAGAGGTCTAAAATTTTGCATGGTGATTCTTTTAAGGACGTACGCGCTACCGAAGACGGAGTTTTGCAAAATTCGACCCCTAAGGGGTTGTTTTTGGGGTTAATAGTTTGTATGAAACTTCGTTACTACGAGTGCTAGGAGTCTCAAATTTTGCGTGGGGGTTGTTTTTGTTACTTAGATGCTCACTATGAAGGGGTGATTCGAAATTCGAACCCCAAGGGGTTGTTTTTGATGTTGATAGATACAGGTTTCAAATTTTGCATGGGGATTCTTTTAATGACGTAGGTGCTCAATAAGACGGGACTTTGTTAAATTTCACTTCTAAAGGGTTGTTTTTGGGGTTGATAGTTTGTATGAAACTTTGTTATTACAAGTACTAGGAGTTTAAAATGTTGCATTAGGGTTCTTATTATGATGTAGTGCTACTTAAGACGAGAATTTGCGAATTCGACCCTTAAGGGGTTGTTTTAGGAGTTGGTAGTTTGTATGAAACTTTGTTACTACAAGAACTAGGAGTATCAAATTTAGCTTGGGGGTACTTTTTAAGACGTACATACTACTTAAGATGGTATTTTGCCTAATTCGACCCCTAAGGGGTTGTTTTAGTCTTGGAAGTTAGGTGTCTCAAATTTTGAATAAGTAATGTTTTCTTTTTAAGAAGTAATTACGAACTACGGCGAGATTTAACCCCTAAGGGGTTGTTTTTGGTTTTGATAGTTTAATGAAACTTTCGTTACTTTATGTGCTGTTTTAAATTTTACACGGGATTTTTTTTAGGACGTTGGTGCTCACTTAGATGGGATTGTGCGAAATTCGAAACCTAAGGGGTTGTTTTTGGGGTTGGTAAATAGGAGTCATAAATTTTACAGGGGGATTTTTTTTAAGATGTAGGTACTAGCTTTGACGGGATTCTCTGAAATTCTATCCCTAAGGGGATATTTTTGGCGTTGTTAGTTTGCATGAAACTTCGTTATTGCAAGTGTTGGTAGTGTCAAAATATGCATAGAGGTTTTTAGGGAGTAGATGCTCACTAAGACGGAACTTTGTTCTTGATAGTTAGAAGTTAAAAATTTTGCTTATGTGTTTTTAGGTCGTTGGTTCCTCCTCAGACGAGTTTTGGATAAACCAACTCCTAAAGGGTAGTTTTTGGTGTTGGTAGTTTGTATGAAACTTCGTTAAGACAAATTCTGGGAGTCTCAAACTTTACGCGGGAGCTATTTTTAGGATGTAGATGCTCATTAAGACGGGGTTTTGAAGTTGGTGCAGTTGGACTCCAAAGGGGATGTTTCTGGGGTTAATAGTTTGTATCAAACTTAATTACTACAAGTACTAGGAGTTTTAAATGTTTCACAGGAGGGTTCTTTTAGGACGTAGGTGCTACTTAAGACGGTATTATGACGGGAAATTCCCCCCCTAAGAAGGATAGTTTTTAACTTCAGAGTTTGTATGAGACTTTATTACTACAAGTGCTACGACTCTCAAATTTTCTCTGGAGTATATCTTTAGGACGTAGATGCTTATGAAGACGGGATGTTGCGAAAACCGACTGACTGCCTAAAGGGTTGTTTTGTGGTCGATAGAATTTTAGTTGCATATTGATTTTCTAAAAGTATTCCATAAAGAGGGTGACGGGAGAAGAAATTCACAGAAGCAAAGTGTTAGTAGTATAGTAGTATTCGCGGGGCGAAGTGCTAGTAGTATTATATGTGAGTGTCGAACGTAAGTCTGCCTTTATAACGATTCAGCGAGTGTAGCACCATAACACGGTGTACGACACTAGATAGAACCTACGAGTAACTGGAGCGGACTTACAAACATTGTGACCTGTGTTCATCTGGCAGTACAACTGTTACAACGAGCAAAAAGTTATGCAAACAGACACACTGTCTTGCGATTCCTGGCCACGATAGGCGAAGGCATGCGGACGGCGAGTAATGGGCGACTCGCTGTTCGATCATGGACCATGCCCTGGTCAACGGCGCCGTGTGCCACGCGCGCCTCAAAGAGCTGTCAGCAATATGACAGGGGGGGATTTAGAATGCCAAAACCTAACGGGGTCACGGGACAGTTCTAAAAAAAAAACATACTTTAATTAACAGTGAGTGCGATTGTCATTTTGTTTGACATAGCTTGCGATCCCCCTGCGTACAGTGTACAGTGTGATGCCGGCAGAGTGCGCTTCGATCAAACGCAGCCGTACGGTGTGACTGTGTTTACATGCTCCGAGACTGCCAACTACCCTGTACTATCACTCCGGGAGAAATCTCATTTAAGTCGGGCGTTGCAATTAAAAACTCAAATAACGAGCACCACCGAATTAGTGCCCCGATTAAAATATCACTAAACTTAGTTAACGAGGTACGCTAAGTACCGAGCTACGCTGCTACGAGGCGTAGCAGCGTAGCGCGTAGTCCTGTGACAGTGTGCAAAGTAGCGGCTGTGGTAGCGGTTGAATAGTAAACACGTCTTGATGAATACATTTTCATGAAAAGTAGTTTAAATATAATAATTATAAACTTGAATAATTAATTTTCCTAAGCGATATTCAGACTCAGTTTAAACAGTACTATAAGGATATCTATCTTGTTAGTAATAGTGAGGTTTGCGGCGGTCGCACGCGGAACCTTAAACTAGTTGTTACCAGCGACTTCACGTGAAGTCACACAAATCCCACCACGACGCGCTGCATTCAATTTATCTTATCTAAGACCATTGGTACGGGGTTAATTAACTTAATTAATTAATTTGGATAATTATTACGTCAAAATTAAGATTAGGTATAGTTTTGGGATTGTTGGGACGAGAATCGAATACTGAATGCCTCCTTCAATACGTCCTTCATTTAACCTTACGAACTGTGATATATCTTGTGACATCTGACTGCTGGCCTGCTTGTAGGATAGGCTTGTGGCCCTCCGCTAACGAAATGTATATAAACACGGAACAAAGCGGCCAAGCGGGGCTCATTCCCGGCTTCCAATTTACGCGGTAGGTATTTTACAGCCCATGAAAACACAACAGTTATCCTTGTTGCGAACAACGTGAGGTATTCTCCAATTTATGGCTGACTTTTTATATTTATTAAATCCGGCTCGCGCCCGCGTCCGGACGAGCAGCCCTGACGCTGGCTGAGCTTCTGTTTCAATCAATCTCAGTTCGCCATCAAGTTTTCCGTCGCAGGTCACATCGTAACCATGAATAATTACAGACATTAAGGTTAATGATTTCTTTGCGTACAATATTTTTTCTTGTGATTCAATTAATTCCGAGATCCTAGCGGGGGTTACTTACGAACGGATCAGCAGAGCAGCGTCCTGCGCCCAAGTTGTGCTCGCAAAGTTTACGTTCGTTGTTTGGAGAATGGTGACTAAACCTCTAAAGACACAGATATAAACAACTAGCATGTGACCGCGACTCCGCACGCGTGGATTTTTTGGCACTCAACTCGACGATACAAATGGCGCTACTTATTATATCTGAACGTTGTTTTCACCCTATATGTTTCTGTACAACTGACAAAGTAATAAGAAAAATTTCAAGATAAAGTCAGTGGCTTGAAAGGTACCAAAGAAACTTACTTTCGCTTGTTTTATTTAGGATGTGAATGGTTTGTTTTGGATTTGCAGACGTAGTCTGACACACATTTGAAAGCAAAACGCTTTTCAATCAACCCCTCAGTATTGTCATGTAAACATACTCTTACCTCATTTCTAACGGTTATGATCTTCAGCTTGTCGACTGTTTTAATATTATTTTTCTGTTCAATGATTTTAAATGTTGGAAACTAAAGTCGCATTACAAAATAAATGATCTTATTAAAAACTGTGCGCCAATTTCCTTCGCTATGCAGACGGATGCAGAACTTACGATTAATACGTTCCAATACATTTTATTAAACTGCAAGTCAGCCGATTTCACTTTGGAGTTTTGAGCTCAAGCAATTTGCATTCCGGACGCAAGTACAAGCTCGCAGCACATCGTAGGTGAGCCGCTGTTATTGCTCGTTGCCCACCTGGTACTGCACTCCCCTCCTTGTCTGCCTCTCCTTTGAGGGGGTGGGGTCAGTAGTGACAGTAATTGTAAATCAATTGTGTGTGCGGGGCGGTGCGTGCGTCACGGCGCGCTGGCACCAACGAGCGCCGCTCACTGCCGCCACAGAAACTATGTGAGCCAGTGTGTGCACGCAAATATTTGAAGTGATCCTCAAATATCGCGGCCACGGCCTTGACATCTAAAAAGCAATATAACATCCTCTGACAAAAGTCTAAAAAATTGAACATTTCAATGCAAACTCTAAAGCTTCATTATTTTCAAATGATCATTTGAAATTAAAATTCAATTTTGTCAGGTCTCAGTAAAATTATGATTAAAATCTTAAAATTGAATTCAACAATAAAATCTAAACCAGCTATAAATTAATTAAAAAATGCCATTTAAACATTTTTTTTATATTAGCCGATACCCTAAAACTTGTGAAATATCATCAGTGCATACAATCCGAGCTCATTATTTACCGTAAATAAATGTGATATGAAACATCGTATCATCATTATTCACCTGTCCCTGTCCCTGTTCATCCGGGATCAGCGCAGCATATACTCTACATCTACTACTACTCGGCATGTCAGCCGTTACTACTGCTTCCTAGTCCTATCATCCTTCACACAGTCCATCCCTCGTTTATTTTTTCTGTCACAACAGCGACAGCTCGCGGCCTGCCGGCTGCGGCGCGGGCGGCGGCTGTCGCTGACAGTAGGAAGTAATATGCTTAATGGTGCGCGGCTCAATCGCAGCTCTATTGAAACGAGACGCGATGCGGTGCGGGCGCCGCGCGGGCACACAGCCAGCCGGTATCATTTTAATATTTAAACTACGATTCAAATGAAAGTTAAAAAATCTCGCTATAAATTTTCCTCTTCGGGCGCATGAATAGTTCGCATCGCCGCGGGAAATTCACATTCGAACTGGAAAAGAAATATTGCAAAGGGAATCCGTTTTAGAGCGGTGCAACGCGAGGGCGAGGGCGGGGAGCTCGCGGGCGGTGCGGGGCGAGGGTGAGGGAGGGCGATGCGGCGGTGGAGAGCGGGTTACGTAACCCGCACACTCGAGCCGTGTAAAACTTCAACAATATGACGCAAATAAATTTCTATCTACTGCAGCGGCTATAACTTTAACACCGGCTCCACACGTTGGCCCCAACGCTCGTACCAACGGAGACGGCGCTATACCAGAAAGCAAGACGCAAATAATTCTATCTCGTTTCTTAGTATAGCGCCGTCTCCTTCTATTCGGCCAACAGGGCCAATGTGTGGATCCGGCCTAAATAAAGTACACTTCCTCCGGCGGCTGCTCTCCTAATTTCTGTTTAATTACTCGCCGCTCGCCGATGAATTATTCCCTTCATTGCCCCTCGAGCGCTCACCGCCCCAACAGTCACTTAAGCGCTCGTAAACTATTTGTATTATTTGCAACTCGCTCATCTTTCATAATTAAACAATTCACCTTGAAATAAGACTCTTAATATTTTAGTGCTGCAGCGTTGATTCGGCACTAATTTACAACTTATCAATGTATGTACGGGTAGAACTACCGAGTGACAATTTTGTATACTTTTTTTTTAATCTATTGGTTGTCGTTCTTAACAGAAAAAAAAAATAATTCGTTGTAAAAATCTGAATAAAACTGAGTTATATTTTTGTGTTGCATGTTATTTGCGTATTTCTCCGTTATTAATTTAATTAAACATGATAATAGAAAGTACTTCTTCTTCAAGTAGAATCTTTGTCTGGTATGTACTAGAAAATCCATAGGTATATATAATTATTGTAAAACGTTATCACCCACAAAAGCATTACTTTCAACTTATTAGGACGTTGTTTTGCGACAATATTTCTATGTGGTAATCTGACTCATCCATTGGGAAAGTTTATGAGGATGGATGTATGGATGTTAGTTATTCTTTCACGCAAAAACTTCTGAATGGATTTGGATGACATAGGATATTTTTTATTCCGATTTTATCTTTTGATGGATAATTTTCTATTTGTTGCGGGCGAAGCCACTGGCAACAGCAAGTATTAAAAAAAAAGCTTACATCACTTTATTGAGTCTCAAAATATAGTGTTGTCAGGTAATAAAACGTTTACTAAAGTTAGTGAATGAAGCCGCGACGAAGTGACGCGCGCGCTGATTAGTAAGCGCTGCAGCGGTGCTCAGTGGACGGTGGACGGTGGATGGTGTGCAGCGCTGTAACAGTTATTAGCTACAGTTAGTGCTGGTCACTTCCCGCATATAAATGTTCGTCGTGGAAGTAACCAGCCGAACTTATACAACCATTGTGTGCATAAATGTAACAGATCCAGTTTTGAATCTACATATAGACTGATACCGCGCGTTGTGCATTCGTACTTCATCTATGTATTTGCCTGGTCATTTTCAAGTAAAAGAAACTTAAGAATCGGGCCAAATCTTCGAATCGTGTGATAGAAGTAACTTATTACTACACGTCCCGCACATAAAATTGTAACTTGCGCGGCACCCTGCGCGTCATACCAACCTGCAATTATCTTCCACAAAATTGTATGCTTAATGTAAGTAGCGGCAGCACACATGTCACGTGTAGCGCTCGTTTAACTGAAGTTATTGAACTAAATGTTTTATAAACAAACATGATTCTGTACACTCAGTTAGTTGAATGATGGAAACTAGTTAATATTTATTAAATTTTAATAATAAAATTAGACATGGTTTTAAAAACTCCGCTAAATGTGATTACGCAAGTCTTAGAACAATATTATATGAGCAGTTCGACGGTTCGTTAACCTGGGGATAAATATACCACAGTATAATATACTTAGCATAGGAGAATTTTATGAATCGGTTCCTATTATTCTGAGGTTTTATTTTAATAGGAATGGTGCTAATATTTCTGGGTTTGTGCATGTGTCATTTGTCGCATCAAAACAACAACTCCATTCGGTGTTACCCGCTCTAAATTAAAATTACCAATAAAGAAATGATTGCACGATAGAGTAAAAATAATCGATTACAACTTACAAAACAACTAAATTATCGCGCACCGTTATATATAATAATTAATTTGTAATTTGTAGTAATAGAATTGTAACATTGGTACTACTACAAACAAAAACTGTTAGGCATTGTGACCACAAACTGCGGATAAAAAGTTCCCTCGGGGTTAACAATCATTAATTTATGGCATTAGAAGTAAAACACCTAAGTATATAAATGTGCATGATACATAGCACTAGAAGATCCGCACTACACGCTGCTCGACATCTCACTTCGCATTTAATGTGGAAATATTATCTATCTTTCTTTCACTATTCTGCGTTAATTTCGAGCTACAAAATTAAATAGCAGTGCGTTAAAACAGCAGTGGTCGTATTAAAATACGCGAATAATTTTCAGCGAGAGCTTCCTCTCAACCAGCCATTAAATATTTAACGTCCGCGCCAAGCAAAAACTGTAAGTGAGCTAGGCAGTACCACGCTACCGCACCGAGTTACTTGCGCCGGACCGCACCAGACCTTGCCGGGCCGCTCCAGGCCTTACCGGGCCGCACCAGGCGTAACAACGCCGCACCGGGCCGCACCAGGCCTCACCGAGCTACACGAGGCCGCAGCACAAACAGCCTAATGAGCTGTCATATACTCGTACGACGCAATATCGTGTCTCACAATAGAATATTGAATTAAACAGTATTTATGGACACACACAAAAATTCATACATAATTGTTTCATTCGCGTGCGTTACTTAAATATTCATGTGGGGTCCATTTTTCTGCTTCCTTAATTATAATAATTAAGCGGTGGTTGTTTACATCTCTTTAGAGATTTTTAAATCAGTGTGGCTGTTTAATATGTTCAGTCCTTCAATCCAAATGAGATAAACGTATAGATAATTATATTTTAACGATAATTTATAACATAAGCGGAATAAACTCGATATGCGAACCTACCTACATAATAACAAACCGCTCTCCTTGCCTAAAGAGAACTGAAGAAGCAAAACTTTTGACCAAAACGATGACACTACAACTGCAGGAGCCTAAGGACGCTTGCACCCTAGCCCTGCTTGGGCCCCATATAAACTTATCAGCCTCCTTAGCCTGATCACGGGCGTTGCCATTATGGATGACGATAATTATAATTATAATTATGAATAAACCCATATTAAAATGAAATCTTACCTTAAAGTTACAATTTTATTTCATGTTAGTGGTCGTGACTATCAGTAAGGTCCCGGTGAGACGTAACGAGACAACATGTCGCGGGCGACTGTTCAATTTGTCACCGCGCGCCGACAGATTGCGATTCTGATTGCAGCTGTAATTACACCTCGGACCTCCCCCTCCTACAAATTGCTCGTGTCACCCCCCCCCCCCGTACACCCCCCCTGACCAGTTGTACTGTACTGACACAAGCATCTTTCCGGATCCGTCACGCGACACTGCATAAGCTCTGTACCCTTAGCACGAATTTTCAGTACCCTTAGCACGAATATTCACTCTTTTTGACGTAAAGTAAACTGGAACTTTGCTGTAAATTTGATGGAATACTACGATTTCTCTGTTTAACTCGTGCTACTTCAGACTCTGTAAAGTAAAATACTGCAAAGTCTCTGTAAAAAATACTGGGATTATTGTCAGCCGAACTGACGTCACTGAGAAGTCACTAAAATCCGACCCACCACTCATGACTTTCGGAAATTTCGAGGTACTAATTTTTTAATGCAATTTGATGTAATGAAATAGACACTAGCGCCACGTCTAAAGGTCATGAGTGGTGGCATGGTTGCTCCATAGGATCGTTCTGAAACTCGACTTTTTGACTAATATTTATTTTAATTTTTAAAATACCCAGTTCTAATCCAAATTCAGTGACTAAATAAGAAAATATTTGTACAAAAAGTGTTAATTATTTAATAGATCCGAATTAAAAAACTAAACAAAAAATTTCCGCATTTCATTTCACATTTAAAGTAGTAGACAAACGTTTTCAAACGCATCATGTCTAACATGCGTACATGCAATATAAGACAGTGTTCCCACTTTATAATTTTTTCCCTTTATTAGGGTTAGGGGGTCCTTTCAAATAATGACAACTCATTATTTTAGCGAAAAAATTGTAAAAGAAAATAATAAATCTAAGGAGACCTCCTTAGATTTATTATTTTCTCTATTATTTTATTTATGAAATTAACTACCCAAAAACTAATTTTCAAATCACTGCAATCCTATTGCTGGCTGGTGGGCTGCCGGGTACCATTTTTGAATTCTATCAGACAGGCTGACAGAATTAAAAAAAAATACACGAAAACAAAGTTGATTTTAAGGAGAAATTTTATTTTTATACTAGCTGTGCTCGCGACTTCGTTCGCGTGGATGTCGGAACTAACAATGTGTTCTTTAATGGCGCGAATCCCTATCGGTGAAAGACTGACGTGAGAGGGCGTCATGCTCTCGGTCAAAGGCGCTTTGCGGTCCTCGCTGCTTTCTTGGGAGAGCAAAGTCGCGGTCAGAATTCTCTGCGAACTTAAGCGCGACTGCCTTCAGGTGAAAAGTCTCAGACTCACGTGAGTGGTCCTCCAAACTCTCCTGTGATCCAGAAACTGCCTTAAGAGACGACTGTATACTAAGTCGAGACTGACGTTGCGTAGGCGTTTCTGACGCTAGAGTTTTGACTTACCTTGCTCAAATTGCTCTAAGGCTCACTTCACGATATTATGATTCCTGGGACTTTTCGCATTTAAGCTACGATGCGACAGGTTTGTTTTTTTCTAGAAGGGATTTAAAAAAATCTGAACCAAACAAAAAAGTTTGTTGTTTCATTCAATATGAGAATGAAGATTAATAAAATTTCAAACTACGTAGTAAATAAAACTACTTGACTCAAATAGTAAGTTATTATTTACTTCGCACTTCAAAATGAATGGGCCTCGGTCTCGGTAACTCGGTCTGAGCTGACCCTAGATCGAATCTAACCAAAACATTTCGAAAGATGAGGGTCCCACCGAGGCACGAAGCGACGCGCCGACGCGCGCACACTTTTAAGACCCATTCAAAATACGACTTTATTTTCTACGCGAAAAGATACACATTTCGTTGTGAAAATGTTGAATACATTGAGCCACTCAGTACTGCGCCGCGTGTCGTCTCGCGGCGTAGACCGACGCATCTCCACGCAGATGCGCGCCCCTGCGCCTGCCGAGGCCGCATGATGCAGAGCACGCCGCGTGGCACCGGTCGACGCCTTTCGACGCCGCGAGGCGTAGCCGACTCTGCCTTGTGGTGACGTCTCTACTATTTTATATTTTTGTTCCGATTTCGTATAGATTTCATGCAGTTCGTTCGAGCGCTCTTTTTTTTTATCGTGGTAAAATCATTATCACCCAGGGCAGAGCGGGAGGGACTGTCAGACTCGTACTGACTAAAATCCATAGTGTCCTTCAATAACCCTTTACGTTCCGGGGTCACGGTAATGAGATAAGTTCCGTGACCCCGGCAGGCTTTGGCCCCGTCATCTTGCTGATGATCTTTGAGGCGCGTGGAACACAACGCGCGACGGCGCGTTGTGTTCCACGCGCCTCCACCCGGGCATGGTCCATGGTCGGGGTGCGAGTTGCCCATTACTCGCCACCCGCATGCCCGCGCCTCCGGTGGCCGGAGATCGCCTTGCGACGTCCTTAGCCTTGGGCGTCTACCACTGCAGCTGGGGCGGAGGGAGGACTCTGTCTCTGTCGTCTCCCTCACTCGGCCCGCCTCCTCCTTCGCGAGCATGACTGCTTCGCAGAAGGAGGCGACCGCTTCCCACTCCGTCTCTCCCTGCAGCATATGCATATGCTAAGCGCGAGAGGTCTCCGCCTATCGCCGTCGTCAGGACACGGCGGTGCTCTGCCCAAGCGAGGCAGTCCTGCACCGTATGCTCCACCGTGTCCTCCGGGCGATCCTCGCAGTGGTGAGTAGTGGTGACTCCCAGACGTTTCCTCCTTCCTCATTAGACACAGGTACTCGTACCTCCCGAAAAATCCGTGTCCGGTGTGGACCTGCAACGCCTATCCAGCCACTCCTCACTACGCAGCCCGGCTTCGTGAAGTCTGGATGCGCCTCGCGACGTCGCGATGAGTATCGCGGCGTAGCGCGAAACCGCAGGCCTCTTCATGCATCGTCGCGTCGCTTCGCGTCTCGGTCTGAACTGACCCTGTATGATCCCTTGCTGGATCGTACATTAACGATTAGATGACGGTGGAAGAAAATAAATATTATGAATAATTGTACGGTTCTCACAGAGAGGAGGCCTGTGTCCCAGCAGTGGGAACAATATAGGCTGATGATGATGATGTACGGTTGGACCGTACAGACCCTAAAACCTATTATCTTTGATAAAACGAATACGCACGCAGTTGATCGAGTAATGGCGAGAGATGGCGCTGGTTCTTTATTCGGACACACTATTATAATTTGTATTAATTTACATTTTGTTAAAAGATGTGAACTGATTACGATTAAATTAAAAACTTAATGTAAGTTTAATGTAATTTACTCACAAATTGTTGCGTATAAATGTGACGTGAAGTTGTGATACCAATTTGCACATAATCCCAATAAGTTTTTCTAAAATAAAAGATTTTTTCTTAAATAAAAGTAGGCTAAGTTACTCCTTATTACATCAGCAACCTGCCAATAAAAGTCCCATCAAAATCGGTCCAGCCATTTCAGAATGTTACGTGAAGTTGTGATACCAAGTGCACATAATCCTATTTTTTTTTCTAAAATAAAAGATTTTTCTAAAATAAAAGTAGCTTAAGTTATTCCTTGTTACATCAGCTACCTGCCATTAAAAGTCCCGTCAAAATCGGTTCAGCCATTTCAGAATGTTACGTGAAGTTGTGATACCAAGTGCACATAATCCTATTTTTTTTTTCTAAAATAAAAGATTTTTCTAAAATAAAAGTAGCCTATGTTACGCCTTATTACATCAGCTACCTGCCAGTAAAAGTCCCGTCATATCGGTCCAGCCATTCCAAAGATTAGCCGATACAAACAGACAGACAAACAGACAGACAGACAAAAATTTTAAAAAATGTTGTTTTGGTGTATGTATCGTATATATATTCATATGCAAGTTGAAAAAAACCGTTATTTCAATATTACAAACAGACACTCTAATTTTATTATAGGTATAGATAAAAACGAGAAAACAATCAGTTACATTTTTCACAAGGATACGGGTAAATCTCAAATCAGAGGCTGACAATACGGTAACTATGACAACGAATATTCAATTAAATCAATCAATGTGTACCAAAGATGTGTACGTAAATAAACAAACATAAAAAAGAAAATTGTTTAAAATACGCTATGAAATTCAACAAAGTTGTGTGGTTCGTTTCACTAAAATCGAGAAGCGTAGATACCTACCTAAGGCTCTGGAAAAATATTATTATCTGGAAAACTCGTGGTCCAATTCTGGCCAGACTCAATTTAGATTGCCATCGACATGCAGAAGAGGATCAGCACAAAATAATCGTAGAACCTGCCATTCTTCAGACATGAATAAAGTGGAAGATAAAACCAGCTGACACAGTGATATACCTAGTGTGAAACCACTACTGTATGATCCAAATGTTTCCTAATTACTTCATGCAAACAATTTGATACAGAAAGTTGAGAGCCATTGGATCAATGTGTAGGTAATTCTTCATCATGGATTTAGGTACTTTGATTAACAAAAAATGTACAATGTTACATCTCAGTGAAGTGAAATTATTCTACAATATTATATATTATATTCTATACTAGCTTCTGCCCGCGACTTCGTACGCGGATCCTGTTGCTTATGCCGGCGACGACGGGGTCGTCAAAATCGAAGATCTGAAACGTCGAATTCTAAGAGCCAAGCTGAACAACTCTTGCCAAGACGTCATTCCTATATAATTATGTTACTTGGAGTTCCACATCAGGTGTTCCAGATCTCAATTTTCATACGTCAACAGAGAGTGCTCATTAGGCTAGACAACTCTTGCTAAGACGTCATTCCTATATATGTTATAAAGTAGCTGGGCTGTTGGAAGTTCCACATCAGATGTACCAGATCTCCAATTTTTATGCGACAACAGAGGTTGCTGATCAGGCTCAAGAACTCTTGCTAAGACGTCTTTTTCAAATCAATCAAATCAAATCAAAACATTTATTTCAAATAAGCCAGTTACAGGCACTTTTGAATTGTCAAAAGACAAAAAATATAAACAGTTCAAAAATAGTTACGGTGCTACAGTCCCAGTCACAGGCATAAAAACTGTGAAAGTACCGTAGATGCCCATTCCAAGAAGTAGATCTCTATGGAGAAGAACGGGCAAGAAACTCCATGGACACTCTTTTTAGATCGCCAATATTATTACAGAACCTTTGTTACATCATTCATTTTCAGATGGTACATTATGTGAGAACGATGTAGCAAGTTAAAAAGTGTCCAGAGGAAATATAAAAAAATGACAATTCAGAAATAAAATTATTGATAATTAAAACAAACCGTGGCAGCTAAGATATGGCCAGTCCCAACTGACAGCGCCCGTTCACGAACATGACGCATGATATCAGCACCATTCAGCTCAACCATTTTGAAGGGAACTAAATGATCCGACACACGCGCCACCATCAGCGAGACCTTTGAGTGAGCATGACATACTCCCAACCGCCAGGGCACATTCAAGTCAAAGAAATAAAAATAATTAGGACGTAGGTATCTGGTGAATGATAGCTTTGTGCACATAGAACTCACACAATATAGGCTAAGCAGCTATATAATACAAAGAAATATGAATTTATACAATGCAATTATAGTTTTACAATCTTTTGCAGCTCCGAGAATAGTGTCTATTAAAATATATGCTATCACTGAATACAACCCTGTCCTATGGAGCAGGACCAGCATGGAGCCAAGCATTATTATCAGCGATATAATCGCCCAATTTGTAATATGCCCGCTTACATAGTGTGCGTTTAATGCATGTTTTAAATTTTGTCTCATTCAGTTCAAGAATACTTTGTGGAATTTTATTATAGCATTTTAAACAATACCCCATAAAAGATGAGTCTACTTTGGCGAGTCTGAAGCCCGGCTGAACTAATTGGTCCCTATTTCTAGTGTTATAATTGTGCCTGTCACTTCTTTTACTAAAAAGATGCAGATTCTTTCTAACGTACATTATGTTTTCATAGATATATTGACAAGGCACCGTCATGATGTTAATATCCTTAAACAGTTCCCTTAGAGAATCGCGTCTACGGAGATTATATATAGCTCGGATCGCTCTCTTTTGGAGAATAAAAATAGACTCGATGTCTGCAGCCCGTCCCCACAATAAAATTCCATATGACATTATACTGTGAAAGTAACTAAAATATACAAGTCTCGCAGTATCTACGTCAGTATATTGACGAATCTTTCTGACGGCGTATGCTGCTGAGCTTAAACGCCCTGACAGAGATGTTAAATGAGGATCCCATTGTAGTCTTGAGTCAAGCGTAATCCCCAAGAAAACCGTTTTATCGACGAATTCTAGTGTCTCATTATTTAATACTATGTCATTATTGGTACTTTTGACATTTGGAAGCGCGAATCGTATACATTTAGTTTTATTGCCATTTAATACTAAGTTATTTGCTGTAAACCAGTTGTGGACCTGTAATAAGGTATTATTTAGGTCGTCAAGATTTTGCGCCCGTCTATTAATCTTAAAAATTAAGGAAGTATCATCCGCAAATAACACCATTTTGTGAGGTTGGTTATCCAATAGATAGGGTAGGTCATTAATATATACCAAAAAGAGGAAAGGACCCAGTATTGAGCCTTGCGGAACTCCGGTTTTGACAGTTGAACTCTGTGAATTTACGCCGTTTATTTGAACTTGCTGTTGCCTATTGCACAAATATGAATTTACCAAACTAAGTGCAAGTTTACCTAGTCCGTAATGCTCTAGTTTCAAAAGTAATGTATCATGGTTTACGCAATCAAATGCTTTAGAGAGGTCACAAAATATTCCTATCGCGTCTTGAGCCTCTTCCCAAGCAGTAAATATGTGCTTCAATAAGGTGACACCGGCGTCAGTTGTACAACGTCCCTTGGTGAAACCATACTGCTGATCGTGTAAGATTCTGTTGTTGTTAAAGTGATTAAGCATCTGATTTAGCATTACTTTTTCAAATACCTTGCTAAAGACAGGCAACACGGATACTGGTCTATAATTGTTAGTATCTTTAGAGTCCCCAGATTTAAAAAGAGGCACGACTTTACTGAATTTCATCAAATCAGGAAAAACTCCTTGATCCACACACATATTAAAAATTAAAGCTAGGTAAGGTGCTACAGTCTCCACTATGGATGTACAAACTTTAACAGACATTCCCCATAAATCTTCTGTCTGTTTAATTTTGATTTGCCTGAATGCTTTGATAACTGTCATCGGGTTTATGTGTTTAAATTTAAAATCAGCCGGGCAGCCAGGTACGTTCGCCTTTAAAAAAGCAATTGATATATCGGGTGAGGAATTTAGAGCCTCCGTAGTCTTAATCGGTATATCTGTAAAGAAATTTACAAATTCTTGAGCTACTTCCAGATTAGAGCTTACAGGACCACAATCTGTATCCAACGTATAGTTACTGCTACGCATTGTTTTTCTGCCAGTCTCGTTATTTATGACTTTCCAAACTGTCTTTATTTTATTTTCAGCTGTTTTAATCTTGTTACTAATGTGCAAGGCTTTAGCAGCCTTGCAACAATTTCTGAAAATTTTAGAATAGGTAGTGACATGCTTGCTAAAAGTTGCAGTATTAATGTAAGGCTTAAGGCCGTATAGTTCAAAAAGCCTTTCCCTACTTTTCCTAATGCCTCTAGTTGCCCAATCACTAAATATAAATTTCGGGCAAATATTCTTTATTTTCTTTTCAAAATGTTTATTAAATTCACTGTGAACAATTGAAAAGAAATGATCGTACAGTTGATTGGCATTCATTTCGTCTATATTAGGACTCATTACACTTAACTTATTGTCTAGCGAACTATTAAATCTATTTAATTTATTTGTCGTTATTGGTCTAAATTTAATCTGGACTTGTTGCTCAATTGTGCTGCACCTAAAAGTTACCGTCTGTCCACTATGATCAGACGGCAGACAACTAACTATGGCTTTATCAAAATACTCAGAATTGCAGAAAATATTATCAATACAAGTAGCAGACGTTGGAGTTACTCTAGTAGGTTCTGCAAAGATATTGGACAAATCAAAAGATTTAAAAAGATTTAGTAATCTACTGCTACTACAATTTTCTTCCAAAATATTGACATTGAAATCACCACAAATAATTGCTGATTTATTGCTTACCGAAAGCTTTGCGAGAACGTCTTCCATTATTGATTCAAATAGGGAAAAATTTTGATAGTTAGGGGGTCTATAAACACACACTATTACATGCTTATCAAGCTCGACACAGGACAGTTCAACGCAATGTTCAACCGAGAGACCTACTATGTCATTACGTTGATTACATTTCAAACCATTTCTTATTAGTATTAGGGAACCTCCACGCAGCATAGTTTTGCGATTAAAACAACTAACAACACTGTAATTTTCATAAGTTATGAGCATTTGATAGTCCTTCAACCAATGTTCAGTAAAACAGATAACATCAAACATTGTTTTTTCTAGAAACATTTCGACTTCCAATAATTTTGAAGAAATACCTTGAATATTTTGATGGAATAATGTCAAGGTATTTTGCTGAGGCCCTTTTTTGAAACTAATTAGATGATTGCTAGAAGGTACATTGTTACTTGTGGATGTTAAATTGCTAATGGTACCTTCTGTTGTCCTACTGACTAGTTTAAATGACTATTATCCGGAGTGAGTCCCATGCCATCACCAGGCAAAAATAACCTACCACCAGTAGTCTCACCTTGCGATTGAGAATCCTCCATAGTGACACATGGATCCTCCTTCGTACTACTAATACTACAGCTAATACTACAACTAATATTACAATTACTACTACTATAAATATGTACACAAGACGAAGACATATTACTTATGTCCGAGTAAATATGAAAACTTAATAGCCTAGCTATTATATGTCTTTATCTAATAGGCAGATAAACTGAATTCTGAGTCGACCTAAGCTTATCAACAAAAGTGTTGATGTCTAAACATAAAAGCTTGTCGCTATAGTGACTTGCCAAGAAATGTACATGCTTATTCAGCATGTGAATGTAATTGTTTTTTCTATCGGACAATTTTTCAAAATATGGAAAAGCACACAAAATAATTTTATTACAATCTAATTTCAACAACTCTGATATACAATCAGTGATATCTTGTTTACTTATCTTGGAACTATTACCAATAAATATAGTAATGGTAGTATTGGGACAATATACATTTTTAGTGACTGATGCCATTATCTGTTTGTAATTTGAACCGGGCATACAATAATTTTGAGTACAATAAGTCATTTTATTACTAATTAAACTACCTAGCCCTTTACCTATACTATCAGAAAACATAACTGACTGACACTCACCACTCTTACAGGAAATAAAACTATTACTATTAATCTCAGGCTGTATGTTAATGTTGTGTACAATGTCAGGTATTACTTCCTGGCTGTTGATACAGTCCTGAGCCCCAACAGTTTGTGACGGGTCCTCCGTTGCCTCAGGCTGAGGGGAAACTGGACTGGGTCCCCTCTGACAGGAACACCGAGTGTTGCTGAGAGTCAGCAAGTCCACTTTGTCCACCAACTCATTTGTAGCAAGAATATGCTCTTTGATTTGATTGTTAGAGCTATTATATTTATTAGTTAAAGATTTCAGTGAGTGATTCAATACCTGTATTTCAGACTGTAAACGCTGAGTATCTATTTCATAAATATTTATACTATCTTCCAGTTTTATCTGATAGTTACTTAACTTATTAACAAGAGAAACACGCTCCTTCCTTAATTGAATATTTTTAGTGAAGTAATTTTGTTGTTTCTTGTATTTTTTGCATTTTTTAATTATTTTATTTAGTCTTGCATATTTCTTAATTTTATTTTGACTTATTTTGTGACAGTAGTTATGTTTCAGTAAAGAGTCCTCGGTAAGGTCTATTGTGACAATGGGGTGAAGATTACAAGATGTATTTAATAATTCATTGTACAAATGGTTTGTTTCCCTAATCTGAGTGTGTTCCTTTTCCTTTTCCAATGATGAAATTTGATTATTAGCATGAATTAATTCATCCTCTAGATCCCTAACTTTGCTCAAAGCCTCCTCATATAAATTACTACACGAGTTGAATCCATCTGTGACTTCCCTCAGACGATCCCGTTCATCAACAACGGATAAGTATTGGTGATGAAGGTCAACTAGCTCCCGTTTTAAGCTTGAGTTCTTGCTATTAATGTTATTGACTTCCTCCTCACTCTCTTCTATCTCCTTAAGAAGTTGTTGACATTGGAGTTTTGAGTCTTTGAGTTCTTGGAGGGCCGTTCTCAACTTTAGCTCCAAATCCTGAGCAGTAGCCTTACGGGTCATCACAGGCATGGTTTCAAGGTAAATTACTGAAAATTATAAAAAGAAAAAGTGAGTACCAGAATAAACTAATAGAGGAAAGTTAAAGGTAATGGGAGAAAGAGAATAAAAAAAAGGACAAAATTAGTAATGAACGGGGGAAAGTTAGCTTTATATGATCTAAATAAATGAGGTAAGTAGACTGCTTATTAGGCTAAGTGCAAAAGTTTGATATTCACTAATATTTAAACTAATTTTACTGGTTAAGGTTTTTACTTTTTTTTTTTTTCTATGTGGGTAGGAGGGCTGCCTACTAGAGTAAAATAAAATAAAAAAAAAGACTATTGAAATATTACTACTAATAAACAACAAGAATGCAAAAACCTTCGTTAAATTAATTACTTAATATTAAGAAGATCAAATGGGAAACAGGATCTTCTAAGAGATCTTCACTAAGTTTTACTTTGAAACATTCATTTTCTCATCAAAGCAAAAAATCAGTTTTAAATCATAAAATAAACTAGAATATTGGCCTGTTCCAATGACAGAGTTGTTGTTATATTATTATATTAAGAGGATTGTGTGCTAAGATAAAATTAAAGCAAACAAATACTTCCCCGTATATCCTTTGACAGAACGTCAGCTGTTGGTTTTAGGTTACCGGTAACTGTATATTTCCGAGAACTGTGTGAATTAACCGGATAACAATTCTGCAGCGTATTTACACATTAATAATCAGTTTGCATTTATAATTACACCTTATTATTACGTAATTCTTAATTAAATTAAATATTAAATTACGGAGCAAAATTTTGACAAGTTACTAGGGCAGTGTTGCCAGCCGATCGTTACTGTATATGTTATAGTGTAGCTAGGCACTTGGAGTCCCACATCAGGTGTTCCATTTCTTTATTTTTTATACGTCAACAGAGAGTGCTCATCAGGCTGAACAACTCTTGCTAAGACGTCTTCACTATCACTACATAGTATTTATTTATTTTATTTATTTATTTATTTATTTAAATTAGTATAAAACAAAGTCGCTTTTTCTGTCCCTATGTCCCTTTGTATGCTTAAATCTTTGAAACTACGCAACGGATTTTGATGCGGTTTTTTTTAATAGATAGAGTGATTCAAGAGGAAGGTTTATCTATACTTATAATAAATCTGTAGAGAGGTCAATTCTGTACATGAAATATATTTCCAAAATAACTATCAGGGGGTGATTAGGGATCGATACTGATGCCAAAAATGCAATTAATAAAATTATTGTCTGTCTGTCTGTCTGTATAACCGTTATAGAAACAAAAACTACTCGACGGATTTTGACGAAACTTGGTACAATTATTTTTCATACTCCTGGGCTGGTTATAGTATACTTTTCATCACGCTACAATCAATAGGAGCAAAGCAGTGAAGGGAAATGTTAGGAAAACGGGAGAAGTTACTCCATGCACGGTAATCTTCGGAAGTACTGGACGGATTTGATTGTTTTTTTTTTGTTGTATAGCTATTAAGTCTGGGCAACATATAGGCTTTAATTTATCTTGGAAACTTGAACACCTGATGCAGAACTGCAATAGATCAGCTAAACTATAAGACATACTACATATATATATACACTATAGCATGTCAGCATAACATACATTAATGACGTCTTAGCAAGAGTACTGTTCAGCCTGATGAGCACTCTCTGTTGTTGTATAAAAATTCAAGATCTGGAACACCTGATGTGGAACTCCAAGAGCCCAGCTACACTATAACATGTATAGGAATAACGCCTTAGTAAGAGTTGTTTAGTCTGATGGGCATTTCCTGTTGACTTAAAAAAATGAAAGATCTGGAACGTCTGGAATCGTCATGCGCGTCCCGTTGTTTTCCCGTCCTCAGGCTCTAAGAATTCGACATCAGACGTTTCAGATCTTCGATTTTGACGACCCCATTGTCGCTGGCATAAGCAACAGGATCCGCGTACGAAGTCGCTGGCAGAAGCTAGTATGTATAATAACATCCATTAAATAGTGGAGAAGTTCTATTATTTTTGAGGTTTCTAATGTGATGTCGTAAATAATTAAATTTATTCCGCTTACATTGCAAACGCAGGCTGAACCCTACGAGTTTTATCAAAATAATGTACTAAGTATTGTACACATTGAAAAGGTCTACAGAAAAGTCCGTGATGGTATATGTCTATCTCTTATGGATAACCCACAATAACTTTTTTTTGTCATTTACTTTTTACGACAAATAATGGCTAATTTTCGAAGCGATTTTAACCAATACAGCATTAATCCTTAACCAATTAAATACCTTGAATACATTGTTCATTTAATATAGATCTATATGGCCCTTTACACCGTATGATTTAAGTGAATATTTTGGAAGATATTACAGATTTAAAAATTGCGGGACGTAGCGTTTGCGCTGTTTTTCTGTAGTGTATTTAGTATCAGCATTGCACCCGTGCGAAGCCGGGGCGGGTCGCTAGTTACTGTATATATGTTACAGTGTAGCTGGGCTCTTGAAGTTCCACATCAGGTGTTCCAGATCTTCAATTTTTATACGTTGACAGAGAGTACTCATCAGGCTGAATAACTCTTGCTAAGACGTCATTCACTTATATGTTATAGTGTAGCTGGGCTCTTGGAGTTCCACTTCAGGTGTTCCAGATCTTCAAATTTTTATACAGAAACAGAGAGTGCTTATCAGGCTGAACAACTCTTGCTAAGACGTCGTTCCTGTATATGTCATAGTGTAGCTGGGCTCTTGGTGTTCCACATCAGGTGCCCAGGATCTTCAAATTTATTCTCTCAGCAGAAAATGCTCATCACGTGGAACAATTTTTGCTATGGCACCATTTCTGTATCTCTTATAGGTAAGCAGGTCTGTTGCGGTTCTGCATCAGGTGTTCAAGTTTCCAAGATAAATTATAGCCTATATGTTAACGGGACTTAATACCTATACACCGAAAAAAAAAAATTCAAATCCGTCCAGTAGTTCCGAAGATTAGTGTGCACAAACACACAGACAAACAGACAAACAGACAAACCGACAAACAGACAAAAAAATTTTAACTACATTTTCGGGTTCGGCATCGATATAATAACAATCCCTGATACTTTTTTTTTATATATTTCCATTGTACAGACACCACTTTTCTACAAATTTATCTTCGCGGGCTTCTGCCCGCGACTTCGTACGCGGATCCTGTTGCTTATGCCAGCAGTCGGGGTCGTCAAAATCGAAGATATGAAACGTCTGATGTCGAATTCTAGGAGCCTGGGGACGGGAAAACAACGGGATGCGCGAGACGATTCCAGACGTTCCAGATCTTTCATTTTTGTAAGACAACAGGAAATGCCCATCAGACTAAACAACTCTTGCTAAGATGTCATTCCTGTATATATTATAGTGTAGCTGGGCTCTTGGAGTTCCGCATCAGGTGTTCCAGATCTTCAATTTTCATACGATGACAGAGAGTACTCATCAGGCTGAATAACTCTTGCTAAGACGTCATTCCCTTATATGTTATAGTGTAGCTGGGCTTTTGAAGTTCCACATCAGGTGTTCCAGATCTTCAATTTTTATACATCAACAGAAGGTGCTCATCAGGTTGAACAACTCTTGCTAAGATGTCATTCCTGTATATGTTATAGTGTAGCTGGGCTCTTGGAGTTCCACATCAGGTGTTCCAGATCTTCAATTTTTATACATCAACAGAAGGTGCTCATCAGGTTGAACAACTCTTGCTAAGACGTCATTCCTGTATATGTTATAGTGTAGCTGGGCTCTTGAAGTTCCACATCAGGTGTTCCAGATCTTCAATTTTTATGCATCAACAGAAGGTGCTCATCAGGCTGAACAACTCTTGCTAAGACGTCATTCCTGTATATGTTATAGTGTAGCTGGGCTCTTGAAGTTCCACATCGGGTGTCCAGGATCTTCAATTTTATTCTCTCAGCAGAAAATGCTCATCACGTGGAACAATTTTTGCTATGGCATCATTTTTGTATCTCTTATAGTTAAGCAGGTCTGTTGCAGTTCTGCATCAGGTGTTCAAGTTTCCAAGATAAATTATAGCCTATATGTTAATCGAACCTAATACCTATACAACACAAAAAAAAACATTCAAATCCGTCCAGTAGTTCCGAAGATTAGCGTGCACAAACACACAGACAAACAGACAAACAGACAAAAAAAAATTTAATTACAGTTTCGTGTTCGGCATCGATAAAATAACAACCCCTGCTACTTTTTTTTTGTATATTTCCATTGTACAGACACCACTTTTCTACAAATTTATTATATGTATAGATTATTAATATCATATTCCATATTGTTGTTAGTAATAGTTATTTAGTGACAAACTGTTGTAACTTATAGAATGTAAATAATTAAAGTATTAAATACCAACGACTTTCATTTTGATATGTTTTTAATTGTAAAAGCTAAGCAGCTCTGTCAGAGCAAAATAAATATAATTATTTTTGCATGATAATATTGGTAAAAAGGTGACTACTGATATAATGAGTAGAGAAAAATAGACGGTTGAATTAGAATAAGGGCAGGAGAACGATGAGACGACGAGTTATTTAGGCGGGCGCCCGCGTGGCCTCGCTGCAACGACGATATAATACTAGACTACGCATTGCACGATCTAACGAACAAAACTATTCTGCCAACTCGCTGAGGTACTACGTAAGCGAGGGGGACGGGGTACTGCGTTGTGATTGGCTAACTCAAGGTCTGTTCTATCTCAACGTATGTTTACGGCTCACAGGATTGGTCGAAATGAGACGGATATAAGACTTTTTTGCCTAATGTGTTGGCAGACATCGGTCGCCTGTTATTACGAGTCTAGTATTATATCGTCGTTGCCTCGCTGTTTCATGTAATCTCATAGACCAGCGCTGCGTGCAGCGGGTCGCCCGTCGATGAGATTACATGAAAACAGCACGCCACGCGGGCGCCCGCGCCGGGCGTCCGCCTAACGCAGCGCACGGCCTAAATAACCCGTCGTCTCATCGTTCTCCTGCCCTTATTCTAATTTAACCGTCTATTTTTCTCTACTCATTATGTCAGTAGTCACCTTTTTACCAATATTATCATGCAAAAATAATTATATTTATTTTGCTCTGACAGAGCTGCTTAGCTTTTACAATTAAAATCATATCAAAATGAAAGTCGTTGGTATTTAATACTTTAATTATTTACATTCTGTAAGTTATATCAGTTTGTCACTAAATAACTATTACTAACAACAATAAGGAATATGATATTAGAATAATTTCACTTCACTGAGATATAACATTGCACATTTTTTGTTAATCAAAGTACCTAAATCCATGATGAAGAATTACACATTGATCCAATGGCTCTCAACTTTCTGTATCAAATTGTTTGCATGAAGTAATTAGGAAACATTTTGATCATACAGTAGTGGTTTCACACTAGGTATATCACTGTGTCAGCTGGTTTTATCTTCCACGTTATTCATGTCTGAAGAATGGCAGGTTCTACGATTATTTTGTGCTGATCCTCTTCTGCATGTCGATGGCAATCTAAATTAAGTCGGGCCAGAATTGGACCACGAGTTTTCCAGATAATAATATTTTTCCAGAGCTGAGTCGTCGATGATTTTCTCCCTTAAGTAGGTATCTACCCTTCTCGATTTTAGTGAAACGAACCACACAACTTTATTTGTTGAATTTCATAGCGTATTTTAAACATTTTTTTCAATGTTTGTTTATTTACGTACACATTGATTGATTTAATGGGGAAGGCAAGTGTCAAAGTGACAAGTGACAGTTTGGTCCCAAAAGAACTGTCAAATCAAAAGAATTTTCTGAAAAAAAAAACGTTTTATTGATGTAAAATGACTAGATGTTGTGTAATAAGCAGTAAAAATTATGGAACATACAAACTTCCGACAATGGGGATGGCAACTCAAAGCTAATCGTAGATGGCGCTGCGATAGTTGGTCTTACGTCAGATTACTGTCTATCTTGTACAAAAAACAAACAAGATTTATTATTATAAAAATTGAGTATAAATACAAAACAAATATGGAAAATTATTCGTCAATGCAAGTGCACATACTAAAAGAAGAATTAAGACGCCGCGGTGCATCTACAAGAGGAAAAAAAGTGATTTAATTGAGTGGTAATACATTTGATTTTACCGTAATAAATCCACAATTACTTGTAGTTGAGGTTTCAATTTTTGAGTTCAGGTATGTTTTACCTGTCCTCTCCTATAACAAGAATATAATGCTGTTTCTGACTTTCTATTTTGATAAAATATCATAATGTTTGAAGTCAATAATTTTACTCACTTTTTTCGATTTAGATTCGAGAAATATCACAATATATTTAATTTCTTAACACCACAACCATCACAAAACTCGTTCCAGGTGATAATTCTTCCGCCAGATGAACCATTTCATGATTTATAGAGCGATGCAATGCTGGTACTTAACCTCCAATAGAAAAGTAGATATTATTTTGAAAAGTGTATTCGATTGTTTAGTTATGGTATAATCATAGAATTTCATTAATAAACTCAACTAATGGCCTGCCTCGGCTTCGCAAGGCTGGATATTTGTTTATTATATAGCTTTTCCTTAGTTATAATTCAATTTGTGTTCTCAAGGCAGTCACAGCAGCTACCCATTATTATTGATAGTGTGAATTGTCGGAAATTTGTATGTTCCATCATTTTTACAGCTTATTACACAGCATCTAATCATTTTACATTAATAAATCGTTTTTTTTCAGAAAATTCCTTTGAATTGACAGATCTTTTGGGGCCAAACTGTCACTTGTCACTTTGACACTTGCCTTCCCCATTCACACTATCAAGAAATAATGGGTAGCTGCTGTGACTGCCTTGAGAACAAAAATTGTATTATAACTAAGGAAAAGCTAATATCCAGCCTTGCGAAGCCGAGACAGGCCGTTAGTTGAGTTTATTAATGAAATTCTATGATTTTACCATAACTAAACAATCGAATACACTTTTCAAAATAAATCTACTTTTCTATTGGAGGTTAAGTATCATTATTGCATCGCTCTATAAATCATTAAATGGTTCGTCTGGTGGAAGAATTATCACCTGGAACGAGTTTTGTGATAGTTGTGGTGTTAGAAAATTAAATATATTGTGAAATTTCTCGAATATAAATAGAAAAAAGGGGTAAAATTACTGACTTAAAACATTATGATATTTTATCAAAATAGAAAGTCAGAAGCAGTATTATATTCCAGGTAGAGGAGAGCACAGGTAAAACATACTTAAACTCAAAAATTTAAACCTCAACCACAAGTAATTGTGGATTTAATAAGGTAAAATCAAATGTTTAACCACTCAATTAAATCAGATTTTTTCCTCTTGTAGATGCACCGCGGCGTCTTAGTTCTTCTTTTAGTATATGCACTTGCATTGACGAATAAAATTCCATATTTGTTTTGTATTTATACTCAATTTTTATAACAATAAATCTTGTTTGTTTTTTGTACAAGGTAGACAGTAATCTGACGTGGGGACCAACTATCGCAGCGCCATCTACGATTAGCTTTGAGTTGCCATCCCCATTGAATATTCGTTGTCATAGTTACCGTATTGTCAGCCTCTGATTTTAGATTTCCGCGTATCCTTGTGAAAAATGTAACTGATTGTTTTCTCGTTTTTTATATAAAAATTAAATTTCTCCTTAAAATCAACTTTGTTTTCGTGTATATTTTTTAAATTCTATCAGCCTGTCTGATAGAATTCAAAAATGATACACGGCAGCCCCCCAGCCAGCAATAGGATTGCAGTGATTTGAAAATTGGTTTTTGGGTAGTTAATTTCATGAAGACCTCCTTAGATTTATTATTTTCTTTTACAATTTTTTCGCTAAAATAATGAGTTGTCATTATTTGAAAGGACCCCCTAACCCTAAATAAAGGGAATATTTTATAAAGTGGGAACACTGTCTTATATTGCATGTACGCATGTTAGACATGGTGCGTTTGAAAACGTTTGTCTACTACTTTAAATGTGAAATGAAATGCGGAAATTTTTTGTTTAGTTTTTTAATTCAAATCTATTAAATAATTAACACTTTTTGTACAAATATTTTCTTATTTAGTCACTGAATTTGGATTAGAACTGGGTATTTTAAAATTAAAATAAATATTAGTCAAAAAGTCGAGTTTCAGAACGATCCTATGGAACAGCCATGCCACCACTCATGACCTTTAGACGTGGCGCTAGTGTCTATTTCATTACATCAAATTGCACTAAAAAATTAGTACCTCGAAATTTCCGAAAGTCATGAGTGGTGGGTCGGATTTTAGTGACTTCTCAGTGACGTCAGTTCGGCTGACAATAATCCCAGTATTTTTTACAGAAACTTTGCAGTATTTTACTTTACAGAGTCTGAGGTAGCACGAGTTATACAGAGAAATCGCAGTATTCCATCAAATTTACAGCAAAGTTCCAGTTTACTTTACGTCAAGAAGAGTGAATATTCGTGCTAAGGGTTTATCTGTCTTTACCCTTATGTGTTCAATTTAATATAATATTGCTAATACTGAATTTTATCAAACTCAAAAGCAGATCAGCTCTAGAAATACCATAAAAATGTTGAAGAAACTTAGTAGTTAATAGTTGGAAATTGTTTTATTTTATTTTATTCCTGTTTATGCCACCAACTTCCCAAAGAAAAGTTATTTTACACTTTTTGTCTTGTTTTAGAAGTCGATTATTATTTTTAATTTTAAAATACCTTTTTTACCGACTTCTAAAAAAGGAGGTTATCAATTCAATCCGAATATGTAATATTTTCAAAAGTGTATGTATGTATGTTTTTATGTTTGTGTTCGCATATCTCCGGAACTATAAGTCCGATTTGAGTAATTTAATTTTTTTGTTGTACTAGGTATTGTTCAACTTAGGGAATACTGAAAGTTTCATCAAAATCGGTTCAGCAGTTTTTGAAATATGGATTTTTTTTTGCTTACTCGGGTTGTGGATTTTCAAAGTCGATTGTATGTTTGTTTGCGATTATCTCGCGTTTGGCTGAACCGATTTTGATGCGGTTTTCATAAAAGTGTTTGTTACATTCCAGGGAAGGTGTTAGTATATAACAGTAATGGATATCTTGTGACGTTGCCTGCATAAATCCGTTTTTGTTGCTCACTTCGATTATTAATATCTGAACTAAAAAGGGTAAAATAAAAACTAAAAAAAAAGAACCGACTTCAAAACCAAACACAAAAAAGTGTGTGGACATAGTCAATGAAAAAAAACAAAGCCACCGACTTTCGAAAGAAAAGTTATTTTACACTTTTTGTGTTTGGTTTTGAAGTCGGTTCTTTTTAAAAAAAAGTTATTGCGTAAAAAGTGCATAGGTAGGGTAGGTATTAATACCTACATAATACTACATAGTAGTACTCGCGGTTGATTTTTGTGTTCCGTTGTCTGTCTCTGGAACCCAACATCAGATATTTACGAAAATAATGGGAACATTTATATATCATCAGCAAATCCATTTATATTACTCGTATGACGGACTTACGCCCAAACATGCATAAAAAATGTAATTATAAACATTCGAATTGATCCTCCTTTTCCTTTACTCCTCCTTTTTTTAAATCCGGTTAATAATAAAAACACCCAAGAAAAAAATATTGAATCTTATATTTATGTCACAAATATACAACCGAGAGCAAAATATTTGCGTACCGGCGAGTAAATGATGCTGAAAGCTACCCCAATCTATTCTAATTAATGATCATCAAAAGTAATTAATTTGCATAATTGGAGTAGATTAACGTGGAAATGCAAAATACTAAACGAAACTGAAGTCGGAACGAATTTCCATAGCCATCCCGATGGAATAAATCATATCACACAGAGAATGATAGCGAGGTGTAGCGCTCGTAGCGCGTAGCAAGCTGCTCATATCATGTTGTAGCTATCTTAGGGCGTGACTGACTCGTAGCGAGTCGTAGCATATCGTAGAGCGAATCTGCCTTGTAGCACGTCTTAGTATATCGTAGGGCGTGACTGACTCGTAGCGCGTCGTAGCATATCGTAGAGCGAATCTGCCTTGTAGCACGTCTTAAGCCCGGTCCACCGCGAGCGGAACGGACACATTAATTACTCCTTTAAACTCGCAAGCGCAAACTGCATACTTGTATTTCCACCAACAAATAGTTTTTGCGTTCCCAGAGCGAGCTCATTTTTACTCTTTTCACCCGCTGGGTCATTAATGTGTCCGCTCCGCTTGCAGTGGAAACCGGGCTTTAATATATCGTAGGGCGTGACTGACTCGTAGCGAGTCGTAGCATATCGTAGAGCGAATCTGCCTTGTAGCACGTCTTAGTATATCGTAGTACAAGACGTAGCATATCGCAGGGCGAATCTAACTTGTAGCATATCTTAGTATAATGGTAGGACGTGACTGACTCATAGCAATTCGTAGCGAGTGAGTCGTGGCTTACTCGAAGCTATTTTTTACGTTATTCCCTTGTTTTTTCTTGAGTAGTATGAACGTTATAAAATTAATCCGGGGCTGATTTTTAGCAACATTATAAAGAGGTAAATCTCTGGAATTAGTGATCTGATTAAAAACTTGACCAGTAGAAAGCTATATTTATTAGTAGATAGTGTCGTGGGCTATATAATTTGTTTTAAAATTGCACCTGTGCGAAGCCAAGTTTAAGTTTACTGAAGATTAAGCGCTGTCGTTAGTGCTCATTACGTACAATACTTACAAGGAGTTTCATCATTATCCAAACGATTTTCCGTTTAAAACGTATTCATTTTTGTTCAATGGGCATGTTCTTATATGAGGGATTTTTGTAAAATAATTGACACGTATTATTTAGGGTACCGTACTCAAAGGGTAAAACGGGCTGAGGTAAGACTTCGCTGTCCGTGTCGTGTACAGAACCCTTCAAGCACGTGTTCGCCTCGTGCTTAGCCGTTTTGAACAATATTATCATAAATACGAGTATAACATGTACAAACATATTATAACGCATCAAAACTCGAGAGTGACGTCCGAACTCAGAAAATTATAATAAGTTGTGACGTATTACCAATTTTAAAAGCGTTGTGTCTCCAACTGTACTTTTTGGTTTTCGTTATAAAATAAAAAATACCGGGTGAATATGTTATGATACTCGAAATCTACCTGACAGACTAATAAGAATTTTGAAGCCAACTATGGAAGTTGAACAATATCTGTATCCATTTTTAACCGACTTCAAAAAAAGGAGGAGGTTCTCAATTCGCCGGAATCTTTTTTTTTTTTTAATGTATGTTCCCCGATTTCTCGAAGACGCCTGGACCGATTTGGAAAATTTTTCTTTTGTTTGAAAGGGGTACTTAGGTATAGGTACTTCCCAAGTGGTCATCAGGTCAGGATTCGATGATGGGATCCCAGGGAAATCGAGGGCAACCTTCAAATTTTATAGGCACATAGTACCATTTTCATATACACACATCAAAAGTGTCTAGGGATCAACATATATTTTTGCAATAACTTTTCTCCTGATTGATATTAATTAAAATGTTCTTTAAGGATTCATCAAATAAAGTGTTATCGTTTGTCACAGTAACGATAAACCAAGTCACCTTTGCATTCATAAAGAAATTTGCCATTTTCCTAATAAAGGGATTTTTGACATTTGAACCACTAACATTAAAGTTCGAAAAAAAGACTGAAATAACAGTTTTCTTTAAAATTTTATTGGGTAACTTAAACAATTAATAATCCGTGTTTCTACCGCGAACACTAACAACACAAGAACATCGGTTTGGCATACTCAAAATGAGTTCATCCAAATCACGCTGTGGAATGGCCGCCCATGTTCGTTGCAACAACAAAAAAAGGTCTTCTTGCGACTGGATACCCTCCGTATTCGGCAGAGCTCTTCTCTGTAGCATATCCCATGCATGCTCAATCGGGTTCAAGTCTGGCGACTGAGCAGGCCAGGGCAGGACATTGATGTTAGCTGCGGCGAGAGTCTGTCTTACAACTCTTGCGGTGTGCGGTCGTGCATTATCATGCATTAACTGAAATAAGGGACCGATTTGCACTTGTAGAGGAACGATGACGTCTGATACAATCGTCTCAGCATAAATTTGAGCGTTGAGGTTGCCTCTGATCCAAATCAACTCAGTTCTTCCGCCGATCCAAATACCCGCCCATACCATGATGGTTCCACCACTATAAGGATGGACTTCCTGGCAGGATTTTAATCGCTGTTGGCGTCCAGGGGTTCTCCAGTGTCGTATACGTCTTGTATCCGGTCTCATACCAAAACGAGACTCATCAGAAAAGCACACGAAACGCCATTGTTCTTCTGCCCAATTTCTGTGTTCAAGAGCCCATTGATATCGAATCCTACGATTGTGCATTGCTATAGGTGGTACCCGTAGCGGTCTTCGGGAATGAAGGTTCACTTCATGCAAGCGGTTTCTGACTGTTTGGTCGCTAATTAAGTTCCCTGAAGAGTGATGAAGCCTCACGGCTAACATCATGGCGGTTATTGTTGGAGCTCTTCGAGTTACGATTTGAATGTATCGGTCTTGTCTCCGTGTGGTGCAGCGATACCGTCCTCCATGGCGCTCAGCCACGGTACCAGTGCTTCGGTAACGTGTCCAAAGTCGACTGATAACACTCTGACTTGTATTCAGAGCTAAAGCCACAGTACGTTGCCGGGAACCAGCTTCTATCATTCCCACGGCTCTGAGCATTTCTTCCCTGCTTAAATGACGTCGCCGCTCCATAATAACGTTGGTTTTAATCAGTAGTAGGGAAACAGTAGCACTAATAATGTCTTCAATGCGTTGTATGTTTTTATAGGGAAAATATTGACAGCTGATTTTCATCTTTTACTCGAATTTGATTTACAGTTCCTGATTCAAATTATGAAATGCACCAAAAAGGATCCATATAAATTTATAAAATCATAAATTTATTACAAAGCCACATCTCAATCTCAAGAAATCCGCATAAAAATGCTTGATCCCTAGACACTTTTGATGTGTGTATTTTCTAAAGCTGTTCAAGTATTTGTATCTGATAATAATCATCTCAGGTGGATGAGCTGATGATGAAAGGTACAACTCCTCAACGGCTTGTAGTTAAAAGAAAATTCTTTCGAAATTATACGTACATATGGACCGCTAGTAATATTGATTCAGGTGATTAGGTTGGCATGATAACAGAAGGTAAATCTCATTAACGCTTAGGAGTTGGGTGGAAAAATGGACGTGGGCAAATCATTCCTCTCTTCACTCATTTCATTTTTGTTTGTTACGCGATTACTCCGCCAATTGTAGACCGATTTTCAAAATTCTTTTTTTGTTGTACTAGGAATCGTTCACCTTAGGGAACACTGCAAGTTTCATCAAAATCTGTTCAGCAGTTTTTGAGATAGGGAATTTGATTAGCTTATAATTATTCTCGTTGACTTCTTCTCATAAACTTATCAATCCTAGCTACTCGTAGCAAAGAAGAGACGAAGATCCTATTAAGCTATCTCAGGGCATTAACATGCAATTAATTGGATCGGGATCCCCTGCCCTGCCTCCCCCCCCTCTGCCTGACTTGCTCGGGGAGGGCGGCGTTCACATAAATCTCGTTTTTATTATCGGGTCCTCGCTCCGGAAATAGGGAATGGAAATGAAGGCGACCGACCGCCGGACACTTGCTACGGATACTAGTCCCCGCTACGAGTGCTACGACTACCGCTACGAGCTACGTCGTAGCGAGCATTGCATATCGTTTCACATATTTCACAATAATATTATTAATTTATAATATTATTTATTTATGTTAATATTATATATTTATTTTACTAGCAATTTCGGACTTTTTCCCTGTAAATTTAAACTTCAGGCCACCTTCCTAATCAGACGCTTAACTTTACAAAACACAAATCTTAAAATAATTTTTCATCTTGCCACTCCACTCCGCTCCGCTCCACTCCGCTCAGCTCCGCTCCGCTCCACTCCACTCCACTCCACTCCACTCCGCTCCGCTCCGCTCCACTCCACTCCACTCCACTCCACTCCACTCCACTCTTTGAGCTCTAGCACTCTTTCGCAACGCGCGATAAGGAACTTCGTTCCAAAAAGTGTCGTGCCAACTTTTCGTAAGAATTTTTTCCGTCTAGCCCCCTTTCACAACGCGCGATAAGGAACTTCGTTCCAATATGAGGCGCTTTTAATTTATTTTCTCATAGTGGGTGATGAAAAGTAGAGTGCATCACTCGGGTGCAAAATATATTTTTGGCTCGGGCGTCGTACTTTGAATCCCTCGCTACGTTCAGGATTCTACTAAAGCGCCCTCGCCGTAAAAATATTACTTTGCTCCCTTGTCATACAATCTATGTACTATTTCCTCATAAAGATTGATTTTCGCAAAGCTGTACCATGTCCCGGGTCGACGGCGCGTTATTTTCCACGCGCGCCTCAAACAGCGTCAGCATGATGACGGGGTGCCCCTCTAGAGGGCCAAAGCCTGCCGGGGTCGCGGGACTTATCTCATTACCGTGACCCCGGAACATAAAGGGCTATTGAAGGACACCGTGGATTTTTAGTCAGTACAAGTCTGACAGTCCCTCCCGCCCTGCCCGGGTTGGGAGGTCTCATTTGATGATTTTACCACGCCATAAAAAAAAGCTGTACCATGTCCATTCACTTGATTTAATATTTTCAAAATTAAGCCCAATAAACCATTCACAATCCCTTCAAAATAAATAATAATTGTAATTGACTCAATCAATTACTAAAGGAGAGTTTTGAATGGTTTCTAGATTCTAAGTCGAACGAATAGGATATTTTATAGACACTAGTTTTCCGGTTTTATCCCGCCAAGGGTAGGTTTTCCAAAAATTTATAAATACGTACCGTGGATTTGAATGAGGGGTTATACGCCATATTTTGAGTTTATCGAAGCAAGCAATAAAATTCGACCCTAGAAAACTAAACATTTTCCCTTTTCACCAATTCTGGGGGTGATTTACGAAAAATCCAAAAACACGTGTTTTATTATTTTTGATATAATATTATAAAGGAAAATTTTAAGTTAGCGTGGATGGTAATTATCAAAAAACATTCGATTTTGACGTCGAACAACATCGAATTCGATTTTGACGAAAACTAAAAGTCAAATTAATTAAACTGAAATAAATTATATATGAGAAGAAGTGGTTTGATTAAGTAGACTGGAGATTAAGTAGACTAGTATAAAGAGTTCCGTTGTGTGTTGCAGTGCTGTCGTGCGGCGAGGCGGGAGGCGGGCCGCGTCTCACGAAGCGCTACGTGGGGCTGTACACCGGGCCCTACTTCGACCCCTCCGCGCCCAACAACATCACCACGCAGCTGGGCACGCACGCGTACCTGCCCTGCAAGGTACGTATCAACTAGCGGCAACGAGCCCCCCTCCCCTCCCCCCAGGCCTTCGAATGACCGTCTAGTGTGTGTTCCAGGTGCGGCAGTTGAGCAACAAGTCAGTGTCGTGGATCCGGCGCCGCGACGCGCACATCCTCACTGTGGACCGCTTCACGTTCATCGCCGACGAGCGCTTCCAGGCCTTCCTCGTCGAGGCTACCGACACCTGGACACTGCAGGTATCACGTCTTTTATGTTATTCGCTCTTATTTTATGACCCTTGTATGATTTATTCACCCAAGTTTTTCTTTCATCTTGATATTTTGGATTAGACGTTAAAAGCACCCGAGAAATTCCTAGTGTAGGGCAACTCTTAAAAAAAATGTGCAATAAACTCGCGTGTGTGCAGGTAAAGTACGTGCAGGCGCGAGACGCCGGCGTGTACGAGTGCCAGGTCGGCACTGAGCCCAAGATGAGCCACTTCGTGCAGCTCAACGTAGTAGGTGAGTCATATAACTGTCTCTCCTCTTTGTCTCACAACTCGGATACTTTAATGTCGACTGCAGCTGTGTCGTCTACACATTCAACTGTCGAGTCACACGATCACCACACCCCCGGTTATTATTCTAGGTGGTCGGTGATGATTCAACGATCTAATTGTGTACACAAATCACCCAAACAAGCAAAATGAATGTGTTATTATATATTTGGTGTGATGTCGACAGTGCCAAAGATCGAGATCGTGGGCGAGTCAGACCTGTACGTGAAGGCGGGTACGACGGTGAGCCTCAAGTGCGTGATCACGCAGGCGCTGGAGGAGCCAGCCTACATCTTCTGGTACCACAACGACGAGCGCGTCCTCAACTACGACAAGAGCCTCGTCGAGATCCGCATGGAGCGGGTGGCCCCCGACACCACGGTACGATTGTGCTGACGTACACACACTCTCCCCTACCACACTCTCGGTGGCACTCCTCACACCCACATATCAAAACATTCATATTCACCCTTACGACAAGGGCTTGTAGTCTAAGGACATTTAGAGAGTAATTGATCATGATGATGATGACATCGCCACAATTATTTCATATTTTATTGTGCCCGTGGTGTTTCCTCGCCTAGTAACTTTATTAAGTGTACATTATTTCTGATCCACCGACCACGGACCACGGTTAAACTGATCGATGGATCTAATTGAATCGTCTATGTGATACAAGTGAGTGACAGCCTGGTGTCGTGGTTGCAGGTGGGCAACTTGATTATCTACAGTCCGCGGCGCGAGGACTCCGGCAACTACTCGTGTTCGCCCTCCAACCTGGACTCCGCGTCCGTCATGCTGCACGTGCTCAGCGGTCAGTACCACCACCACATGGCATGTCTGACAGGCGTGATGCCTCCTTTGGCATGCCTGTTCTAATTTGTTACTGTATAATAAATAGATTCTTTTTTATTTTTATACGCATTAACGCCTGCGTGAATCTTAAAGAAAACGATTGCGGATATGATTTGAACCTGTGACCTTCCCGTTTATTACCCTGGACCCTTTACCAACTAAGCCACCTCCTGTTCTTCAATGAATCTTTCAATCCCTTGTTGACATCTTACGCGCCATCGACGCGCGTTTATAAAACGTGGTTTTTATTAAACAGAGCAGTTTGTTGTCGTTTGTAATTTATAAAGGTGTGCAAAAATGTTTACAGGCTGCGTCTGACTTGCGTGCGTGTAGCGTCTCTATCACTACAAACGCGCGTTAACAGCGCGTTTAAAAAACGTGGTGAGCATAGGCTCTAAACGGTGATGTTTGAGACTTCAACAACCATAATCACAGTCAAAATTAAATCAATGTTGTAACAAATGTCATTATGATTGCGCAGTCTTATTATTAAGATGGCGCAAAATATCACCGTAATTTGTTAACAATTAAGGGATTGAAGGATTCGAGATGAAGAGAGTAAAAATATTTTTAAGACGAGGTTTTTTTTATCCAGATTCCAAATAGAAATCTTAGCGCAAAGAAGGATTAAAAGTACTTCACGCAAGTTAAACACTGCATCAGTCACGCGCTCTACTATTGTAGTTTTGGCGTGAGATTACTAATAAATGCGGTCGCGCAGGTCACTGCAGGTGATCACTAGTTAGTAAAAGAGCATATTCTAGATACATTTACCTAATTCACATACAAATTCCACGAAATGTATGTGTGATCTACAATAGTAGAACTCGCGACTAATATTGTGTTAAAATATTTTTGCTCCAGAGGTGGACAGTAATTGGACACTCTACTTTTTATCACCTTCTATGAGAAAAGAAGTAGTACGTTGCAACTTTTGAACAAGAACATTACGTTTTATTATTTCTACTCTTATTATGAGTCTGACTCTAAGTTTGACGCTGACTTTTAGACTGACGGGGTCTGACTTTTAGTCTGACTGAGTCTAATTGTGAGTCTGACTGAGCCTGACTCTTATATTTGAACCGAATCTGACTTATAGTTAGCCTGAGTCTAAGTTTGAGTCTTACTATGTCTGAGTCAGACTGACTCCGACTGCGAGTCATAGTCATATTATGTTACACATCTACGACTACTGTGATTACTGTAAGGCTCACACGTTTTTTTTTTTATCATTTTGCTTGTTTTGTCCTAAATAACATAACATTCTATCAACAATATCAATATCCAATAATTCTATATGTATACTAGCTGACCCGGCGAACTTCGTACCGCCTAACAGTCAATTCTTCTAGTTTTTTTTTTCTTAATACTTTATTCTGCTATTTAAGAAACGGCCAAAGGCGAGTTGGACTCGCTCATGAAGGGTTCCGTGTAGCAGCAAGTAACATAATATAAAAATTCTAGTAGTTGGTTGTAACTTGAAAAGTTAAATTATTGCAGTTTACGAATTATGACATATTAAAAAAAAACTAATTACTTGATCTCGTTCAACAGTTTTCGCAGGAAATTCGCATGGTAGTGTACATCATTTTTTTCAGTTTTGTCATTCTCTTATTTTGGAAGTTACAGGGTCCCCCCTGTAACTTTTCACACACATTTTACCACTTTGGAAGTGTCTCTCGCGCAAACTCTTCAGTTTAGAAAAAAAAGATGTTTGTAAATTCCATAACATTTTTAAAGACCTATCCATAGGTAAGTACCCCACACCACACTTATAGAATTGGAGTTTTTTTTTTTTGAGTTTCAGTTCTAAGTCTGGGGAACCCCCAAAATTTTAATTTTTGTGTGAAAATCCTAAGGCTGCTTTTCCACCACACATGCGCTATGCTACGTTGCTGCGGTTTGATATCCACCAATCATATTTACATAGCACAGCACTGGTGGAAACGGATTCAACTAAGATGTGTTTTTATATAAAAAGATGCGTGCTATGGCTGTGTGCTGTGGCTGCGTGCTGTGGCTGCGTGCTATCGCTGCGTGCTATGGATGCATGCTATTGGTCGTTTTCCGTACAATCGATACATCGCATAGCTCGAGCTGCGCAGCTACCTTGTGACAGCGCATCTTCATAGCGCAGCTACCTTGTGGCAGCGCATCTATAGAGCGCGGTACCTTGTGACAGCGCATCTTCGTAGCGCAGCTACGCATCTTCGTAGCGCAGCTACGCATCTTCGTAGCGCAGCTACGCATCTTCGTAGCGCAGCTACGCATCTTCGTATCGCATTATGCATCTTCATAGCGCAGCTACCTCGTGGCGGCGAATTTTCGTAGCGCCAGGGCCCCCGTAAGGGCTACTGGCGCCTGTGTGCAAAAAAGGATTTTGGCGCTCCTTACAGCATTTTGAATTATCTTTTTTATGGGTGTAGGTCAGTGGTGTAATTTAAAATTCAGCGCCCTCGAGCTGTAAAGCTTGCCGCCTCGGAACTTAAACACAAAAGAAACCATAAAGTGCTACTCAAAGTTCACACCCAGAGTGCCATATCATCTTAGAGAAGACAAACTTAAAATTTTAAATTGTGTAGACCACATATTAGGAAGCATTTGTAATTGAAAAATGAGCTATAAAGAGAGGTCAAGAAAAGCAAATGTCAACCTTATTTGGAGCGCGAGCGAAGCGAGCGCGAAATTTTTTAGGTTTTTGGAATAGGACATGGTAATTCTTCATAGAAGAGCGAACGCAGTCAGCTCTAAAAGTAAAACGTTTCCGGAATTCAAGTTTTAATCTAAAAGTGAGATCAAATATTTGAAGTCTTTAGTAGGTACTTAAACCTAATCCTATAAGTTCTCAACTCCTATTTCAAAATTATTTTTGATATATTTTTTTGAATATTTTTTTCGGGCCCTTGGCTTTGGCGCCCTTAGAAGATGGCGCCCGTGTGCATTGCATACTTTGCACATAATTATGGTAGCGGGGGCCCTGCGTAGCGCAGCTACATTGTGACAGCGCATCTTACTCGCACAGCTACATAGCGTAGCATCAATGGAAACGGTCACACAGTTTCGTGGCTCAGCTTTTACATCCTCGCAGCACAGCTACATAGCACATCTCTGGTGGAAAGGCACCCTAATGCGGTTTACATAATACATCTACTTACCAAGTTTCAACAGGATAGCTCTGATACTTTCGAAAAAAAAGTGGTTGTGACATACGGATGGACAGACAGACAAACATGACGAATCTATGAGGTTTCCGTTTTTTGCCATTTAGCCAAACCCTAGAGGAAACTTATAAAGAAAGTTGATAATAAATACAAATTAATAAAAAACTTAAAATTCTTTTCAAAAGTCACTAAAAATCACACTGAAAATTACAATTTCAGATTTCTTATTTTCACCATCATCATCAGCCTATTAATGTTCCCACTGCTGGGACACAGGCCTCCTCTCTGTGAGAGGGAGTGGGCCATAATCCACCACGCGGGCCCAGTGCGGATTGGTGGATGTCACATGTCTTCGAATTTTTGTTTCTAGGACATGCCGGTTTCCTCACGATGTTTTCCTTCACCGTTTTGAGAGCAGTGGTGATGAAATAAATTACACCAAGTAATGCGCCTGCCTGGATTCGAACCCGCGACCTACAACTCGTAAGTCGGGGCCGATACCACTGGGCCACCACTGCGCTTTCTTATTTTACTTATTCAAAATTAAGTTTTACCTATTTTTATTGTAGAACTTTATGGTTTTTTTTATCGTGGTAAAATTATCAAATGAGTCTTCCCACCCAGGGCAGGGCGGGAGGGACTGTCAGACTCGTACTGACTAAAATCCACGGCGTCCTTCAATAGCCCTTTACGTTCCAGAGTCACGGTAATGAGATAAGTCCCGCGACCCCGGCAGCCTTTGGCTCTCTAGAGGGAAGCCCCGTCATCATGCTGACGCCTTTTGAGTCGCGAGGTCGTCACCTATCGCCTGCGTGAGGACACGGCGGTGCTCTGCCCAAGCGGGGCGGTCCAGCACCGTATATGCTCCACCTGTCGTGTATGCTCGTGTCCTCCGGGCGATCCTCGCAGTGGTGACCCAGACGTTTCCTCCTTCCTCATCAGACACAGATACCTCCCGAAACATCTGTGTCCGAGAACTTTATGGTAAACGAAATTTCTTGTTTGATTTCCTGGCGAGTAAGCAAACAGTAAAAACCTGACCCGACAAACGTCGTTCTATCAGAAGTTATTGGTCTGTGGTAGTCTTACAATTACATGCTTATATTTTCTGGTCAAGTCTGGTGATCAGACAGTCCTTTGCGCTTCATCTAAAGCGAAAGAAATCATTTGATAATTTAAACATCCCAAAAACAAAACAAAAAATTAGTAGTTTAAGAGAAGACTGATTATTTTTTCAATTTCTGCTGGAAATTGAAAAAAAAATTATTTAACAAAAAAAAGTATTCACAAAAAATACCATCCTGAGATTCGAACCTGTGCCCTAAATATATCTGTCCAATCGTATAACCTCTAGACCATCGACGTTGCTGTCAATGATCTTCAAATAGACGTTCTTAATATGATACTTCAGTCGGAACGAAAAACAGATGACGAATAACATACATTATGCGTTTCATAACAGAAAGTTTAAAAAAAAAGAATATTTTAGTCCTTATTAACCTGGTCCTGATGGTTACAAACACAACAAAAAAAGAATCATCCGAATCGGTCCAGCCGTTTTCAAGTTTTGCTCTTAGCAACACATTTAGCGATCCATTTTTATATTATAGATTGAATCACTTTGGATTAAAATACCTAATATCTTTAATTAGGGCCTGACTATGAGGAATAAACATTTTTCTTAATAAGTATAGAAGTCGTCATAAAAAATAATAGTTCTGATTGTGACCCTGTACCCGACACCCTCAGGTGAGCAGCCGGCGGCGATGCAGCACGGCAACGCGGCGGGCTCCCCGCCCCCGCCCCCGCGCGCCGCGCTGCTGGCCGCGCTAGCGACGTCACGTGCGCGCGCGCTGCTCAGGCTACTGCTGCTCATCGCGCTTGCGCTCCTCTACCCGTGAGTAACATTCGCATCAGATACCGTTTAACACGAGAGCGTGCCTCCCAAACATAAATTATGATCACGTGAACCACGTTGTATGTAGGTCGTTCACTTAACGGTTATTACTTTCAATTCCAGGGTGCTATGTCACGACGAGGACGACGGTAAATAGCGCAACGAAGTTTGAAGAGCCTCGATAAAGGACTCAGTGACTTCAGTGTGAGTGTGAGTGAGTGCGAGAGCGGGTGCGCGGGCGCGCGCGCCCTCACGTCCAACACGCCGCATGCGATGCGGAGTGGTTAAATTAAATGTATTGTAAAAATTTCAAATGTATTACTTAGATAAAGGAACGGTCTGTCGTACGCGTTGTGATATGAACGATGTGAGAAGATAATTTAAATTACGAAATTATTCGTATTCGTACCTACCTACTAAAGTTTATATTATGGGAAACAAAACTATGTACATAGGCCGACGACGCGAGCGGAGCGGAACCTCGCGGCCCGACTGCCGCTCGTGCGTCTTTCACATTTGTAAAGTTGTATATAATTATTATAAACGATTAAAATTAATTATAAATATTAAAAGTAACATTGACTAATCTACTGCGCGATCTTGGCGGCGCGTCTCGTCTCTTGGTTGACACATATTATGTCAGACTTTAAGAATTGCATGTGTCCGCCGTGTGCGTCTGACGCCGCGCATGTGGCATACGTACGTATGTGTGTCATGAGCTTACCAGGCGCGTCGCCACGTGGAGCTATGCTCGACTACTCATAACGACATCGAAATCGTTTTAACCGCCAACGTCTCGTGGACGGCCATTGTACTCGTGTCATTTGTTCAACAGTACAAATCTGTAAGGAATTGTAACATAACTTGTGAATTGGTTGATTTGAGTATAATCATCTATGCTAAGATGATGTTTTATTAATGTGGTCAATACGAGACGATGCTTTTCGACGGCCCACCTTTGAATGTAAACCTGTGATTTGTTAATTAGTACCTGTAAAGTACCGTGTACACCGCATTTTCATAATAAGTAGATATTCATTTGTTGTATTGTTTCTGTGTTGTGCGAGGTGTGCCGTCGACAGATCGCTCGCGACGATCAATACTTCGTTGACTTTACTGAACACAATATGTCGTCGAACAGTGGTTCCGAGTTGAAAACGTTTGGTTCGTTGACACTGTTACTGCCTCACTTGTAAATATATTGATGTAAGTAATACAAAATAAAGATGAAATCGTTGAAACATTGTCGGTTGTATTATTGTATCCTCGTGTCGCACTCCTCACCACACGATACTTATGCCTAGATTACACGCAGCGAGTGGAGTGGCGAGACAAAGCCAAGACAGTAAACGGCGAGCACAAGCAGCGCACTCCACCGAATGCCTCTCCCACAAAGCAGAGGTCTCAGTAAGATAACAGACAGCTCTTTGAGGCGACAGTCTCACCGTCCGCATGCCTTCGCCTGCGGTGGCCGGAAATCACCAGCGAGGTCCGATGCGTAGGCTTTTCCCTCACGGCGCGGCGCCCGCATCCTGCTTCGCTAACATGATTGCTCCGCAGTAGGAGGCGATCGCCTCCCATACCGTCTCGCCCCGCAACATGAACTCACCAATTTCTTCCCAATGAGAATCAATTGAGATAGGAATCTCCCGAAATATCCGTGGCCGATGAGGAAATGCTAGTTGCTTACTTTATTATATTTCTTAACCTAGGAACATATTATCGGACGCGTCCGTCAGTCGCGGCTGAGGGACACGGCTTAGCAGTATATACGCACGGTAGTTCGGACGACAGCCGGCCAGATTCTGTTCGGACGTCCGAACGCACAAGGTCACGTCCGCGTCTTACGACCGACAGTTTGCACAGTGTAGTATTAAAATGTACTGGCTAGATTATGAATAAGCCGCGTCCCTCAGCCGCGGCTGACGGACGCGTCCGATAATTTGTTCGCAAGTAAATGGCGTGTTTTGAGTTCAACTATTTTATGATATTTAGTACCAATATGTGTTTTGTTCTTGTGCACATCACTAATTCAAATTATAAGTTTATCTATTTACAGAAATATGTTATTAATTACTGTTTACAACATTAAACTGATGGAGCTGTTTACCTGAATCAGTATAATCATTCCGAAAGGGGATATTTCTTCTTTATAATGTGGGAAACCAAGGAAATGAATAGCAGAGTAATTTTTAATATGTTTATATCTAAAGTTTGATTATAATTGCGAAACTTGTATAAAAAGTGTCAGAGGAACATTACATAACAGAATTTAATATACTGCTGAGTTTTTGGTCAACACCCAAAAGATAAAGTAATAGAATTTATAATTTTTATATTTAGTGTTTAAGAAGACTCGCAAAATACGGTGTCGATGATGACCCTCACCACAAAGATTGCTGGACACTAGTACTGGCGCGAATTGAGAGTCCCCGCGGCCGCACTAGGAGGGCTCTGCTGGGCCGGCGGCGGCGGCGGCGCGCAGGAAGGCGCGCAGCTGGGCGCGCACGCCGTAGTTGAGCGACAGGCTGGCCGACAGCAGGCGCCGCCCCGACACCGGCGACACCGCGCCCTCTGCCACACAACCACTAAAGCTAAGCCCACACGATACATCAAGAATCGCGCCTATAAAATTCGAATACCTACTCAAAAACATTATTTGAAACGATATCACTGAATAATGTGGGATTATTGGAGACTTTGGAACATAATTACATTATAATGTTATGAACAATATTTAGTTTTAATTCCGCGACAAAAATCCAGGGTTGCTTCAGGATGCAATCCCACCCTCCCGCTCTCATGCATATTATGCACATGCAGCATACAGTATTACAAATACACAGTTATGTTGTTATAAGAAGCTCTTACGTCTACTGAAACTCTAAAGATGCTGCGAGCACTCGGATCCCTCGATTAGAGAGTTTCAACCCCAAGCGGCTCGAAATTAGGTTTAATTTCCTCTAAGTTTATATTTACACCACTTGAGGACACTAGTTTCCAATAGTCCATAGCCTCGGAACAGCGCAGTACTTTAAAATCAATTTGTGTGAAAGATAGAATACTTCTGATTAGATAAGTCGGTAAACTAATACTGGTAAGTTTGTGGGTGTTCTTTTTGAACAAAATTGGGTAAATTAGTGACATTCTGTCCAAATGATGAGTGTGCAAGAAATAATTCTATTTGCGGCCAAAACAACTAACGAATTTATTGTGGTGTAACATACGAGTGTTAAGGGTCGAAGCGCTTAGAACTCTAAGCATCTTCGAATATTAGGACTTGGCCCTCGATCAGGCGGCGAGCACCCTATTACTCACCGCCTACATGAGCACGTCTACGGTAGTCGCAAATGACCGTTTTGGTACAATTGAATTTTTGAATAAAGCTTATAATGTTATCAATAACGTTTATGTTTGTGCAATTTTACCTTCGTCTAGTCGCCACACTAGACCCATTTTCAATTCGAGATTACTTCTAAAATGAATATTTAAGTATTTCTTATTAACGTTTGGGAAAGTCTGTGTTATGTGAGCTCACCGGCGGCGAGGAACCAGTCGAGGATGTTGGCGCGCTCGTACGTGTAGCCGTCGGCCGCGAACACAGGCTCGCGCAGCAGCCGGTGCGACAGCGGGCAGCGCAGCGCGTGCGGGGCGCGCCGCTCCTGCGACAATCAACAAACCGCACAGCCTCACCACTTACTACGTAATAGTGTGTACGCAATAAATTAATATAGTGTAATTATTATTGATTGTATTTAACATAATGTACAATGTAAATTGTTTTATGAATAAAATGAATGAAATGAAATACATTTTAATTTAATTATCATTCATGATTTTTATACTTTAGTAGCATTTTTGTAGTAACAAATTAGTTTAACTAGGTAATCGTATTTTAAACATTTTAGTGGGTAGGTCTTAACAATAATCATTATTGTGAGGAATTTTAGTACCTAAGTATACACAAGGACCCATGAATCAAAATAATTATTTTTAATAGGGCTGTTTCATAGCCACTTGTGTATAATGTGACGTGCCAAACCATCAAGCCTGCAAGAATTGAAAAAATAACTATTATAAATCGGCTAACCTGATCATAAGAGGGCGGCTCAGCTCGCAGCCAAACCAGCTCGTCGCGCAAGCGCACTGCCTGCGTGCTCGCACCGCCCCCGCCCTCCGCGACCTCTTCAGCCCCCTCGCCTTCCTCGTCCTCCTCACCTTGAGCAGCGCCACCGAGCTCTTAACAAAATGTACAGGTGCAATCACGAGAGTTGAACAACGCACAGTTTAATGTAAATTATTTATTTTAACGTCGTGTAAAGATGGAAATAAAAACCGGCCAAGAGCGTGTCGGGCCACGCACAGTGTAGGGTTCCGTAGTTGCCCATCAAAATATTTATGCGAACTAACTAAATTGATTCGCTGAATTTAATTTTAAACAGAAGAATTTTCATAATCGGTCCAGGCGTCTTTGAGAAATCGAATTGAGAACCTCCTCCTTTTTTTGAATCTAGTTAAAAATAGTTGACAATAAAAACCTACCTATCCCCAAAACATACCCACATTTTAGCTGTAAAAATAAAGTTGACAAACTTACATTTGCAGTTGAACAACATTTTCTCCGATACATTTTGTTTAGGAAATATGTTATCCAAGTACGTTTTATAAGTTGGTCGACTATTACTCGTAAACTTGTAAAGCCTACTTAGTCATGATAATTTTCTTTTAAACGTCGTTATATATACTACTATTGTGAATTTTTTCACACCCTCAAACATAACCGTTTAGCTGGTAGAGGGGGGGGGACACTCGACTCGAGCAAAAATTAACACTTTAAAGCTTAATATTTCACAAACGAATTTTTTTATCAAAAAATTGTTAATGGAAACTATCAATATTTTTTAAAGACCTATTTAATGATACCCCACACTAAGGGGTACGCGAGAAAAAAAAAACATCCCCACTTTACGTGTACAGGAGGTACACGAAAAAAAAATATTTTACTAGATTTTATTTTACCACTTTTTCGGCACAACAAATCCGTATATTTACACCAAATTACAGCTTTCTAGTACTGGGCGTCTCTGAGCTAAGCTGCGGACAGACGGACGGACGGACGGACATGGCGAAACTATAAGGGTTCCTTGTTAACTACGGAACCCTAAAAATCATAATTATGATTTGTAATAAATTTATAAATAAATCGGCATTAAAAAAATCGAGTAATAAAATAGTTTTTTGATTATTAACCAAGGGGATAAAGCAGTGTCTTCTGTCGCGGGTGAGGATTTAAAACGCGAGCGTTACGAAGGACTCGAGGTTTACTCCCGAGCGTAGCGAGGGTGTTAAAAACTTAAATCACGAGCGAAGCGATATATTTAATTCGAATCCTGAGTGTAGCGAGGGATTTAAGTTCACCCAAGACTTTAAGAGCTTTATCACCGAGGAAAATACTCTACTTTTCGTACCATTTGCGAAAAAATTAACACAAAAATAATATGAGATAAGCATTTATTATAAATAATGACAATTAAAATTAAAAGTTAACGTTCGAAATTAAAAAAAAGATGCCAATAATATTACACAATATCCCACAACTACTTATCACAAAACACCATCTAGTCCCAAGCTTATCAGAGCTTATGTTATGGGTACTAGACAACTGATAAACATACTTGTATATTTCTAAATACATATATATTATAGACAAATTACACCCAGACCAGACCCAGCCATTGAACAAATGATCGTGCTCATCACACAAACATTTGTCCTGGGTGGGAATCGAACCCACGACCTCTGGCATAGCAGTCAGGGTCACTAACCTCTAGACCAACAGGCCTTATAAAAGGTGATTAATAAAACGTTAATAAAATTAACGTTTATGTATTTGAAGAATATAAAAACGCGGCAAATTCCTAGACATTATTTGAATGTCGGAAAAGCAAAGGCATCGAGCTCATACGGCCTCGTCGGTTTTCGTAATTTTATTTAATAATCTTCTGCATAATAAATGCGTATTCCTTTTTCAAAAAGAAGTGCTTTATATACAAACTCAATGGTGTAAACACAGATGTAGTTCTGTATACGGTAAGTATTCCAAAGGACCTTGCGTCATCTTGGCCCATCGCTCAACAGCGATGACACCTATGCCAAATGAAAGCTTTGAGGATGTTATGCATTTCTTATTATGGCAGCTAAGTCGAATTCGAGCGCCAACAAGGTGATTTCGAGCATCGAAAAAACTTTCCCTTACCTAACCTAACCTGGGACAATATCAATTAAAAGATTCGAAACAGGTGTCATTCGAAGCGTGTGGTAGATACGATATATTTTTACTACGGCGTCATTCTTCAAATGTGTAAGGTTTACCTGGAAAATCTGAAAATGTCAACCTAACCTAACCTGCGGCAATATTCTCCAACGGATTTGAAACAGGTGTCATTCGAAGCGTGTGGTAGCCACGATATACTTTTACTACGGCGACATTCTTCAAATGTGTAAGGTTTACCTGGAATATCTGAAAATGTGAACCTAACCTAACCTGTGGTAATATTCTCCAACGGATTTGTAACAGGTGTCATTCGAAGCGTGTGGTAGATACGATATACTTTAACTATGGCGACATTCTTCAAATGTGTAAGGTTTACCTGTAATATCTGAAAATGTCAACCTAACCTAACCTGTGGCAATATTCTCCAACGGATTTGAAACAGGTGTCATTCGAAGCGTGTGGTAGACACGATATACTTTAACTATGGCGACATTCTTCAAATGTGTAAGGTTTACCTGGAATATCTGAAAATGTCAACCTAACCTAACCTGTGGCAATATTCTCCAACGGATTTGAAACAGGTGTCATTCGAAGCGTGTGGTAGACACGATATACTTTTACTATTGCGACATTCTTCAAATGTGTAAGGTTTACCTGGAATATCTGAAAATGTCAACCTAACCTAACCTGTGGCAATATTCTCCAACGGATTTGGAACAGGTGTCATTCGAAGCGTGTGGTAGACACGATATACTTTTACTATGGCGACATTCTTCAAATGTGTAAGGTTTACCTGGAATATCTGAAAATGTCAACCTAACCTAACCTGTGGCAATATTCTCCAACGGATTTGGAACAGGTGTCATTCGAAGCGTGTGGTAGACACGATATACTTTTACTATGGCGACATTCTTCATATGTGTCAGGTTCATCCGGAATACCTGAATATGTCAATATAATCTAACCTTTTTTTATCGTGGTAAAACATCAAAAGAGGCCTCCCACCCAGTGCAGGGCGGGAGGGACTGTCAGACTTGTACTGACTAAAATCCACGGTGTCCTTCAATAGCCCTTTAAGTTTACTTACTGATTTGGTGATTGCGCAAGCGGATTCGCACCCCCGGCTTAAGGCAGTGTGGTATTAGTCAGTCGAGTCTGACATGCCCTTCCGTCTTCTCCAGGCTAACAAAGTCCACGAGGGCTTCCACGCTTATAATAAAATAAATATTTACTTAAAAAAAACAAAAAACCCGACAGTGAAACCATTTTTAAAATCCTTTAATTTGATACCCCACTTGATACAATGTGAGAGATTTTAAAAAATATTTTTAGTTGGGAACCCTTTGCACGCGAGTTCGACTCGCACTTGGCCAGTTTTATGTACCCAGTGACACTCTCACGTTTAAGACGAATCTAACGACACCTCTCAAGTTAAAGTCCATCAAGCCGTTTAGGCTGCAGAGCAACACAACGAAACATACATACATACACTCGAAAAACATTACCCTCCTGGCGCAGTCGGGTAAAAAGGTGGGTTAGGTTCGTTTAAGAAAAGTCTAGGAATTCCAGGTAAACTCCACACGTCTGAAGAATGTCGCTATATTAAAAGCATATCGTGTCTACCACACGCTTCGAATGACATCTGTTTCAAATCCGTTGGAGAATATTGCCACAGGTTAGGTTAGGTTGACATTTGCAGATATTCCAGGTAAACCTTACACATTTGAAGAATGTCGCCATAGTAAAAGTATATCGTTGCTACCACACGCTTCGAATGACATCTGTTCCAAATCCGTTGGAGAATATTGCTACAGGTTAGGTTGACATTTTCAGATATTCCAGGTAAACCTTACACATTTGAAGAATGTCGCCATAGTAAAAGTATATCGTGTCTACCACACGCTTCGAATGACACCTGTTCCAAATCCGTTGGAGAATATTGCCACAGGTTAGGTTAGGTTGACATTTTCAGATATTCCAGGTAAACCTTACACATTTGAAGAATGTCGCCATAGTAAAAGTATATCGTGGCTACCACACGCTTCGAATGACACCTGTTTCAAATCCGTTGGAGAATATTGCCACAGGTTAGGTTAGGTTGACATTTTCAGATATTCCAGGTAAACCTTACACATTTGAAGAATGTCGCCATAGTAAAAGTATATCGTGGCTACCACACGCTTCGAATGACACCTGTTTCAAATCCGTTGGACAATATTGCCACAGGTTAGGTTAGGTTGACATTTTCAGATTTTCCAGGTAAACCTTACACATTTGAAGAATGACGCCATAGTAAAAATATATCGTATCTACCACACGCTTCGAATGACACCTGTTTAGAATCTTTTAATTGATATTGTCCCAGGTTAGGTTAGGTAAGGGAAAGTTTTTTCGATGCTCGAAATCACCTTGTTGGCGCTCGAATTCGACTTAGCTGCCATAATAAGAAATGCATAACATCCTCAAAGCTTTCATTTGGCATAGGTGTCATCGCTGTTGAGCGATGGTGCAACCTCCATACATTGTTGCCCGTGGTCATATCAAATCACATTCTCCCCCTAGAGGATGAATGAAATTCAGTACAATTTTCTTTCCCTGTTTTTAACAGATTAAAAATGACTATTGTTATGTTCGCTTTTTGAGGCATAGAATGTCACTTTTTTGAGCAAGTGGTACGAAATAGTAGATTACGCACCAAGGGAATAAAGCAGTGCCTTACGTCACGGGCGTATTGAATCCCGAAGCGACACTAAGGATTCTGGGGGTGAACCTCCGGAGCGCAGCGAGGAGGTTCAAGTGTTAATTCCCGAGTGAAACGAGGGAATTAAGCTAAGAATCCTTAGTGTAGCGAGGGATTCAAGTTAGCCCAAGACAAAGGCAGCTTTATTCCTGAGGTGAGTACTCTGCTTTTCACACCACCTGCGAGGAAATAAATTTGAATTTTGAAATTTGATGTGGTACGACAACCTTCGAACGTGAGCATGCTGTGGTGCCCACCTCAGCAAGCGATCAGCTGTTGCAGTGGGGACTGCCGGGGGGCAGCCGCCGCTGCTTCAATTCCTTCGTTCAAAGTTTTCATACTATATTTTGTTTGAGGTTCCAAATTCAAATCAGATTATTCCCACGGGAATAATGAAATTCAGTACATATATTATTCCCGGCTCGAGCGGGAGGGAACAATGCCTTGCTTTACGGCCGGTTAGCAGACATATAATTTGACATTTACGAGCAGGTGGTGTGAAAAATAAGTTATTATCTAAAACCCGACTACGAAAAAAACGCGCACTGAAAATTATAGAACAAGAACAATATTTATTTGACCGATATTGTGCTAGCCGTGGTTGTGTGCCACCTAGCCAATAAAGATTGTGTAAAACAACCGCAGGTGTACGGGACTGAATATAATTATAACAATAATGTAAAGCCGAACAATTGTGAGGTTATTAATACGTTAATAGGTGCGCCTAAGGAATTTGTTTCTTCACAGGATATAAAGGAAATAGTATAAATTATACCATAGCCAAACTCTTCTACTAATAAGTCGATTGGAGTAGATAGCAGTTTGGATCCTGTCATTCCCGCCTCTCGCACTCTCTGGTGAAGAAGTTTCTCTTCTTCGGGACCCAGCTCTACACCTGCAACGGAAATAAGTAATTAACTTTCTAGAGCAATGTTAATAACTACTGCTTCTGTACTTTGAATCACGGAATGCCATCCGTGCTCACTCAGAAATAGAGGATAATGAGTACATGATAGCATGATTACTGACCCGGGACGCGCATAACACATTCAGTGAGCCACCGGCGCACGCCCTCTTGGCTCCAGAGGGTCGGCGGCGTGCCGTCCTCGTCGTCCTCGTCGTCGCGCAGCTCGGCCGGCACCGCCCACACCGCCAGCTCGCCCGCCAGCGAGCCGCTCAGCAGCAGCGGGCCCGGCGCCAGCGCCACGGCCAGGCTGCGCGCGCTCAGCACGGCCAGCAGGCGCGCGCCCGCGCCGCGTGCGCCCACCCTCCACACGCGCAGCACGCGGTCCGCGCTCGCCGCCGCCAGCAGCGCGCCGCCCCAGCGCAGAGCTGACGCGCCCGCGCCGTGCAGCGGCAGCGTCAGAAGCACGCGCACGGCCGCCGCCGCCTGCTCCTACCGTCACAAGCGAGCTCTAGCGTGCGCAGAGATCAGTGCCTATATACGACACGTTCGCGCTCACACTACCTCGTTATAGTCTATGGTCCATATTTTGATGAGCGAGTCGCAGCCGGACGTCGCGAGGAGGTATGTGTTCTCGGGAAGTGCCAGCGCGCTCGCCGAGTGCGCAAAGTCGCAGCTCTGGACGCCCTCTGATAAAGACATACTTCGTATTACACTAATTCGTATTATTGTTCATAAGAAAGCACATGCAATGACTACCAAACGATATAACAATTAACACAGTTAACTTTCATGGACACGCGCTGCTGACACGTGACACTTGTTTCTTCGAGTGCGCCTGCGACATGCCTGACGAGGTCGCGAGACTACTAAGACTTAAAAAGTCACCACGGCTCCAGCAACTACAGGAACAAATTAGTTTTAAGCATGACAAATACCTTCCGATGCTGCTAGGGCGCGCGGGCGGGCGGACACTTTTGATTGATTTAAGAAAAAAAAAACAAAAAACTTGAATTTATAAAAACAATTTTTTAAAAATCACGTGAAAAAATTAACTTAAATAAAAACTAAAAAGAAAGAAACAAGCCCAACAGACTGCAGAAAGAAGCAGAATAGAACGACTCACAGTCGGGGCCCATTCAAACTTTAACCGACTTCAAAAAAGGAGGAGGTTCTCAATTCGGTCGGCTTTTTTTTACGTATGTACATCGATTACTCCGAGGTTTCTATCCGATTAGTGTGATTCTTTTTTTGTTCGATGCAGTATACTTGCAGTGTGGTCCCATAAAATTTCATCCAATTTGGTTCAGTACTTTTTATTTTGTGAGCATTTTTATTGATATCGGCTATTAAGGGAATTTCATTAGCATATTGTGTTCAAGAGCGATGTTAAGGCTTCCGTCTTCTTTTGACAAAATTGAATCGCGTTCGGCCAGTCGATCGTACGTCAAATTTCGGGCTCCCTTCCCGCAACCCCCCGCATACATCCTGCCTACTGAATTATTATAAAACAATTTTGATGCGGTAAGAACATTGCTCTACTAAGGATTATTTAAAAGGAGTTATAGAAATTGTTGCTTAATAAGTAGTTTTAATATGACTTTGTTTGTAATAATACGAGTATCACACAAGTGTTTTAATAATAATAATAACAATCGTGTTTAACTAATTAAACCTAAAAAAAGGTCAGTGCAGCAGTGATGCTGGCGAAGGAAGAGGCGGGACGCGTGAGAGAGAGGACAGCGTAAACCTTACATCCCAGCCACAGTGGTAGACGCCCACGGTGACTCGGTCATGGTCATCTCTGGCCATCGTAAGCGCGTAATGGGCGACTCGCTGTCCGACCATGGACCATGTCCGAGTCGACGGCGCTTTGTATACCCTTTGTAAACCGAGAACGTAAAAGGCTATTGAAGAACACCGTGAATTTAAGTCAGTACAAGTCTGACAGTCCCTTCCGCTTAACCTGGGGTGGGAGGACTCATTTGATGATTTTACCATGATAAATAAAATAAATATTTAAAAAAACAAAAAACCCAACTGCGTAAAAAAACTAAAAAGAAAGAAACAAGCCCAGTAGTTTAGAATTGACTCATTTACACTCACAGTCGGGACCCATTCAAATTATACCAATCAATTCTTCCGAAGGGGCCCCGACTGTGAGTGTGAATGAGTGAATTCTAAACTACTGGGCTTGTTACTTTCTTTTTAGTTTTTTTACGCAGTTGGGTTTTTTGTTTTTTTTAATATTTATTTTATTTTACTTTTTTTTTAGTTTTTGTTAGCATTTATCAGTCCAAATTAAATTGAAACATATGTTATATATACATTTTGGTAAACCATTTTTAAAATCCTTTGATTTGACACCCCACTTGATAGAGTGTGAGAGATCTTAAAAAAATATTTTTAGTTAGGAACCCTTTGCACGCGAGTTCGACTCGCACTTGGCCAGTTTTATGTACCCAGTGACACTCTCACGTTTAAGACGAATCTAACGACACCTCTCAAGTTAAACTCCATCAAGCCGTTTAGGCTGCAGAGCAACACAAAGAAATATACATACATACATACACTCGAAAAACATAACCCTCCTGGCGCAGTCGGGTATAAAAAGTCCGGGGCCATGCCCGGGTCGACGGCGCGTTGTGTTCTACGAGCGCCTCAAATAGCGTCAGCATGATGACGGGGTCCCCCTCTAGAGGGCTAAAGCCTGCTGGCGTCGCGGTACTTATCTCATTACCGTGACCCCGGAACATGAAAGGGTTATTTGAAGGACACCGTGGATTTTAGTCAGTACAAGTCTGACAGACCCTCCCGCCCTGGCCGGGGTACCACAGTAACATCCAAGGACTGCACTCCTTGTCATAGGCACAGTCCATTACCACCTGGAGACAGAGTAACCAACGCTTTTGTTCATTGCTGGATTTTAATGAAGGAGCAATGTTAGCGAACGTGAATGTGATACAATAACTTGCTATCGTTAAGCAATTTAAAAAACAGGTTCAAACGATTTTCGACCTTATTGACATTTATGCAAAAACCGTATTTTAATGAAGGAGCAATGTTAGCAAACGTGAATGTGAGAAAAAACAAACTAAATTTTTAAATGTCATTAAGGTCGGAATTCGCTCGAACCTGTTTAGTTACTTCTCCATATCTCTGCTATATAGTATAATTATAATGTCCTCAGGACTACATTATGTTAACTTTATTTCAACAGAATCGGTTCACAACTGAAAATTCTGTAGGAAAATTGACAATTAATTCCTTTTTTTCTACCCATATAGGCCGCGTTTAGTTTTGATATTTAAATGGGACCAACTTTCAGATACACTACGTACAACAAAAAAAAAAAAATGAATTTTTGAAATTGGACCACGTAAGAAAAAGTAATGAATGGTCATAAATAATATATATATATATACATGTCGAATTGAGAACCTCCTCCTTTTTTTCCGTCGGTTAAAAAATATATTTTAATTTAATCAAGTAGAGCAACCTGAGATGCGTAACTGTGCGTAATCACCGTTAGAGCGAGAGAAGGTGCGAGCGAGAGGGACCAATAAAAATTCGTCGTGGACCTCACGTCCGATCGCTCCGGCCGTCCACCGGCCACTAAGGAATTTCTCTTGCAATTCTCGTTTATAAACACTTTTTGAGAGGTTATTTGAGATATTTTTTATTGTTGAAAAAAAGTGCTTTAGGTACAATTTTTTTTTTTGTATTTGCTTTATTGATCTGTCGACATCAAAATAATCTAAATATTACATACCTACGATGCATAGTTCTTATGAAAAAAACTATTTATTGAGAGATAAAATCCGAGAATTTTGATAATATTCTGCCATCTTAATTTAGAAAATGAAAGATAAATATAAAAAACTAATCAGCGCAGTTTGAAGACGAGGATATTGCGGTCATTATGCGCTGCTCAGATTTTTAAATTAATTCTTCATTGTCTCAGATTGAGTGCACCAACGTAACTCGAAATGACGTTGGGCAGGAAAGAGCTGATTTGAACGCTTGATTTACCGTATATAATCCACTTAAATCAACTTAAAAAAAATAACTAACTGTTACTTATATTATGGTTATTTATGTGCAATAATAATATTTCAAGCTATTGCACTATTTTGTTCAAAAATCACAAACAAAGTTACGCAAATAATTCGGCGCGAGTGAATTTTACAAGACCTGAGCCTTAATACCAGTGCCACGGATTACAAAATTCTAGTGCACATGAAAGAAAATGATGTATTTGACAAGAATTTGTGTTGCATATTTAAACGAAAAAGAGTAAAATAAAAAATTTAAAAAAAAAAATCGCCTTCAAAAACAACCACAGTATAGGGTTAAATAACCTACTAAATAAATTTTCTTTCGGAAGTCGGTGTCAGTAAAGTAACATAGTACTTGACTGAAAAAAACTAATTGAGAGGGATTATCAAAAAAGCCCCAAGCAACATGCTCACGTGATAAATGACGATAAACTGACGTCATCTTTGAAACAATGACGTCCTCCTCCACATATGACGTAATAATGAAAATGTAAAACGTAAAAATGACGCGATTCGGAGCTATATGTCGTCGTTTGCTTTTTAAGACGTCATCAAGTAACGTGATTCGGAGCTATACATCGTCTTTCGCCTTATAAAACGTCATCACATGACGTTAACCTGCGCTGTGTATCGTCATTCGCCCTAAATAACTTCAACAAAAGATTTATTGGCTTTATCGCAATGGGGATGGTGACTGTCAAGTCAAATCAGTGCCTTGTGCCTTTTTACTTTTTATTAAACGTCAAAACGGCATGTTCATGGACCAGTCCTTCTGTTCAAAATATTAAAGAAAGAAACATATGAGCATTTTTTAGTTTTACACTGTGCAATTTCATTTTTGATTTCTTCTAAATGCGCTACTTATTCCAGATATGCAAAGCAATTGCTTAAATTGTTTGTAAGTGATTGTAGTAGAATATATGGAAAACAATATCTTATATATTATGTCCACTCTCTTAAACATATTTCAGACGACGTAGAAAAATATGGAGCTTTAGACAATTTTTCTGCATTTAAATTTGAAAATTATTTGGGTTTTTAAAGAAAAAAGTTAGATCACCATACAAACCGTTGCAACAAGTTGGTAACAGTATAAACGAAACAGATTTTAAACCAAGTAAAATGTGTAATGGTATAAACTATTCACATGAACATTTTCAAGAACCAATACCACCTTGTTATAGGGGAAAACAATATAGCAAATTGGACTTTGGACCCTATCTTCTTCAGATAAAATCTAGTGCTGATTGTTATTGCATGAAGAAATAAAACTGTAATGCAAATATCAATATCATTGTGTTACATGTTACTCCCGCATTATTTGGGAGCATGTTTAGCCACCATGAAAAGTTTTATGATTATCCTTGTGACTCAACTAATTTAGACATATTTTTGGCAACTGAAATGTCTAGTCAATTAACCATCATTGACGTACAAGTTGTGTTATGTAAGTGTTTTGTTATACCAATTTTTGATAAATTTGTGATTTTTCCCCTGTTACATTGTGTATGATTTTATAGAATAGAATAGAATATTCATTTATTTGCATAGAATGTAGGTTTAACAAAAAAGGTAAGGTAATAAAAATAATGTAGGTTTAACAATAAAGGTAAAAAAGGTATAATAGAGATTTTATTGTTAGATTATAAGTAAAGCTCGGTATACCAATAAGAACTGTTTTTCTTCATATTTTCTGCTGAAATTTCATTGCCATACGATTAACTTCATTTAACACCACCATCTCAAAACCCAAACTTGCGTCGAGTAGACAAGAAAAACAGTTCTTCGTAGGTTAAACCGGGCTTGGCACCATAGTGATTAAGATTTGTTAATTCAACAATTAATAAAAACTTATTGTCCTACATTTCTATTGTGTTTGTTTTTTAATAGGTAGGTAAGTCCAAACTCTAATTTAGCCATTTATGACGTGATTATCACGACGAATAATACGACGACGTGGTAGACGTTATAATTGACGTCTAAAAGTGACGTGATCAGCTGACATCGAAATCACGTAAGCTGATCACGATATTTAGACGTTGTGAAACACGTCATTAATGACGCACTAATTTGTGACATCCTCACGTCAAATTGACGTCTATAATGAGAAAAAGTGAAGAAACGTGATGCGACGTCTTTCGATGCCTTAAAATTGACGTCATTATTCACGTGAGCATGTTGCTTGGGCTAGGTTTGACACATATTTTGTCGTTTGTTACGTAAACTTAAATTGACAAAGATGCGACATTTTCTGAAGCTTCCAAAAGCAAGCAAGTACAGTTTTTACTTGTTTAGTGACGCATGACGTCACGCACGAGTCCCACTCTCAGATAGCCACTTGGGCCCTCGGTTGTGGTGAGGTACACTGACCCAGATCGTGCGCGTGCGGCTCGTGGTGCAGGAGGCAGGCGCGCGGCGGAGGCTTGTGAAGCCGCAGCTCTCCGGCTGCGCTGCCCGTTGCTGCCACGCGAGCGTCACTCGACCACGCGCAGCACGTCACCGCCGTCGTGTAGCCCGCAAACACGCTGTCACACCACACAATTAACGTTCGTTCCAAACATACTTACAATCGACAAACTTGAACAAATTATCAAATTAATACACAGATCAAATTCAGTGCAACAGCTTAATTATTAAGGCGTTTGGAGCGGTGGAAGGCACTCACTGCAGTGGCTTGGGGTCGTCGTCGTCCAGGCTCCACAGTGGCGCCAGTCCATCGTCCGTGGCCAGCAGCAGCAGCGCCGGGCGGCCGGGCGAGGCGCGCGCCGCCCGCACCCCGCCGCCCCCGGCCTCACCCTCCGCGCCTCCTTCGCACGCCGGCACACTCAGCGAGCGCAGCTGCACTCCCGTCTGCAACCACAACACTCCACATTGGTCGCCGACCCACAAGACGAGATATTTCAATGCGCTCCAAGTTTTTATAACCCATATTTTAAGAATATTCTTGTCCACCGTCGATTAATTTCATTAGTAACACTACTAATCATCAAACAGGTTGCACACTTGTTTTCCGCCGTATACGGCAATACTTTATGTCCTTCCTCCATTTAGATGTTATTTTAATTTGCCAAGCAGTGGTCTTCCCCATTACTTTCCACTATTCTCTTTGTGCATATTCGTCTAATTGTGCATGCGTAGTTAGTTACCTCTACGTCCCAGACGCAGGCGCGTCCATCGAGCCCGGCGGTGAGTAGAGCGCGGCCGGCGGCGGCGAAGTCGGCCGCCATGACGGGGTAGTGGTGCGCCACCAGCGTGTGCAGCGGCTCCAGCGTGCTGGCTGTAGCGCTCCAGCGGAACACGCGCGCCAAGCCATCGCTGCAACACATGCGTCATGATGCCGCTGCAATCCGTTCACCGCACGCCGTTCATCGGCGTGTTGCATACCTGGACGCGGTGGCTACCAGTTCCTTGTGCGTGGCGATGTAGTTGATGGCGCCAGCATGCACCACGTCGGTCCAGCGCAGGCAGGTGACGTCGCGACTCACCAGCTCCGTCTGCGGCGGCACCTCGTGCTCCACCACCTCCTCGTCGACGGGCCCGATCCCCTATAACGGAGCCGAGATAACTATGTGGCTGATACTCATTTACCCAAGGCTGTTAAAATTTTAGTTTTTCTTAACCCTAGAAGCCTAATCTACGTCTGCGAGGCGTACACGAAATCGAATATTGTTTGTCTCTTTGTAACGGTTGAAGCTAGCGCGTCGTGCTTTTTCACCAACTCAGTGGTCACCGGGAGCTAGCATACGGTGCCCATAACGATAAGGTAAGTCCCGTCATTTTTGATTTATTGCAGTATTGCACGCCTGCGAGACGTATGTTTAGGCTTTGCGTAACTTTTAACTAGGTTTACGTGATTTTACTTTTGTTCGTTTTTCATATATTGATGTGTGTATTTACGGCGTTGTTTCAGATAATTTAAAATATGTCACCGTCTCGACGATTAGACAATATTTTAACAATCCTAAACGAGGAAGATGACCCTTCTTTGGAATATCCGGATTCCGGATAAGTTGAGGATGACCGGATTATTGATTACGTTCAAAGCGAAGATAAAAATAGTTATGTGACTGAGTATGTTTCGTCTTCACATGAACCTGCTTCCTCTGCGCTTTTTGTTGCTATAAAAAAAGAAGAATGTCCGAATTGGTTGGGAATCCGTGTGTGGCGATCACAAGGTTGATGTTTGTGTAAACTGCTCTTAAAGTTTACCTAGTCTTTTGAAATCTGTATATTTTTAATATTTGCTCTAAGAATAACTAATTAGCATTAAAAAATAAAAAAAATCTATGAAAAAATAATATGTTTCTGTTGATTTTGAAGATATAGATTTTTTTGTTCCAATTTATTCACCTGGTTTTATTTTTGCAATAAATAACTGTGATTATAGTAATTATTCATAACAGTGTTGTTTTAATGTTAGCTTATATACCAAATTTAATTTTCCACTACAAACAAAAAACAAATTACTGCTATTTTTACTTAAAAAAATGGAATTATAATGTGTACGTCTCTGAGACGTATGTTAAGGCTTTGTGTACTTCTGAAATAGATTAGGCTTCTAGGGTTAACCACGTTAATATCACTTTTTTTATTTGAATAAGGATTAATATCGTGTTTGTAAATATACCTTCGCAAGTTATGCATTATTTTTAAACTAATTTCTATAAAAAATATTGTAGTAAGTTATCCTTGATAGATATATATAAAGGCCTTATGTGAAACCCGATACACCTGTCCAATATTTTCGTGTAAAGAATCTATGTACAACATTTTAAAACCGTATCATAAAAAATCACAAACTTATAAGCTTGTATTACATATTGGTTGTCCGTTCAAAAACAACCTAACCGTACAGTGATTGTATTGTAATTAACTGGTAATATTTTAATTAAAATATAAAAAAAATATATAACATGGTGTAAAAAATATTGGAATCGAATCAGTTACTGATTCTGAACAAACTATATTCAGGTTTCGCATATACTAAAAATAATGTTGTAGGTACACATAATTTTCGTTCACTCTAACCGATTACGCAGCGCAGGCTACGAAAGTTTTCGAAAATGAATTATAATATTTTATTCCCGTTTTGGAATAGTTTTTATTAGAATAATATCAACATTGCGCTATCCCATCTTCCTGGCATGGTGTACTGAGCTGGTGCGATAAATACAGGTGCTGAAAACCTCAAACATCGCAAATACAATAGCTAAACGAGAAGCTATGTATTTGAGCCGTTTTTAAATTCAGATAAATTGCCATTGCTAAATTAGTATCTACTCACTTTAAGATCGCCAAGACCGAAGTGAGCCAACGCTTCGCACGGGACATCCAGCTGATCGTCGAGCGTGAGGGAGCCCAGCGACCACATCCTCAGTGACCGGTCGTTCGAGCCTGTAACGTATTGCAATATTCTCCATCCTGTGTCGGTGACAGAAGACACAACCGCGGCTTAATGGACTTCAATAACGACCACGAACATTTTTTCCCTTTTTCGTGGTCGTTTTTGAAGTCGGTTACATTTTTTTTTAAAGTTCATATAGGTGGTAATATATTTTTTTTATGGGTGGTGGTTTTTAATAGTTACTTATGGCACTAAAGCGCAAGCTCATGGACATGTATATACTCCCCATCCTAACATTATGGTGCACAGACGTGGTCTTTTACTGACATCCAGAAGTCCAAACTTAAGGTTTTCCAATGAGCAATGGAGCGCAATATACTTGGTGGTAAATTTACGGATCGGGTTCGAAACACAATACTGCGCTCCAAGACGAATATAGCTGACGTGGCTCAGAAGGCTGCCCAACTGAAGTGGGACTGGGCAGGACATGTCTGTCGCATGCCAGGCGAACTGTGGGCCAAAATAGCTGAAAACAGACTGGTTCCCTGAGACAGTGAGGCTGAGTCGCGGCAGGCCACGAAGGAGATGGCGGGACGAACTGGATAGGTTCCTTAGGAAGCGCGGGCTCGCGAGAAGTGGAAGGTGTGGAGGGAGGGCTTTGCCAAGGAGTGGGACAGATAAGGCTATCAAATAATAATAAATAAATAACTATAGGTGGTAAAATCATCTAACGAGCCCGCCCATCCGAGGCGGGATGGAAGGGTACCTTATCCTATTATAGGGTAACGGTATCCTTCAGTAGATCTTTTAATTTCCGGGGTCACGGTTACCTAATATAAGACAGTTACGCGACCCCGGCAGGCTTTAGAACACGACGGTCCGTCGACCCGTGCATGGTCCATGATCGGTCTGCCAGCATAAAGAAAACAGGCAAGAGCGTTTGTATGGCGGAAAGGACACTCGCATCTCCTCTTAAAACGTAAAGTGCTTACCGGTTACCATGTAGCGCATGTCACACGCGAGCACTACGCAGGTAAGATACCGCGGGTGCGCGTGCACGACGCGCACGCATCGCAGCGACGGCCCGTCTGGCAGCCACACGCGCGCCGTGCGGTCCAGCGATGCGCTGGCCAGTAGTGCGCGCGGTCCCCAGCCGGCCCAGCGCAGCGCCGTAACGGCGGCCGCGTGGCCGCGCGCGCAACTTCCGCTTGCCAGCAAGCCGCGCGGCCAGCCGTCCTGTGTGCGCGTGAGCCACAAGCGCACCAGCGCGTCCTGCCCACCCGTGGCGCACAGCTGACCGTCTTCCGTCGTGTCCGCGCACAGCGCGCCCAAGTCGTGCACGTTGTCCAGCCACGCAAGCGCCGCAGGCATCACCCTCCCGCTAATCCCACATCGACACACCTCTGAACACAATAAAAACGTTAAAAACAATAAAAAAAAAGATTTTCCCATTTCCACAAATATATTCAAAAAAGGCACTTCTCAAAACAGTAACTCTGAAAAAGAGCACTACTCAAATAGTGCACCCCTCAAAATGAATGTTAATTATTATCATTATGGTTTGCATCCGTGGATTTTAGTCAGACAGTCCCTCCCGTCCCGCCCTGCAAAATAAAACCGGCCAAGTGCGAGTCGGACTCGCCCATAAAAGGTTCCGTAGCAGCAAGTAACATAATATAGAAGTTGGTTATAACTTTGAAAGGTAAATTGCGGTTTACGATTTATGACGTAAAATCTTAATCTCGTTCGAACCAATTTTCGCTGGAATTTTGCATGGTGATGTACATACATTTTGAGTTTCAATTCTAAGAATGGGGAACACCCCTTTTTTCGAAAATCCTATTGCGGTTCACATAATACATCTACATAACAAGTTTCAACAGGATAGCTTTTGTACTTTTGAAAAAAAAAGTGGCTGTGTCATAAGGACGGACAGACAGACATGACTTATAAGGGTAATAATCTATAAGGGTTCTGTTTTTGCCATTTAGCTACGGAACCCTAAAAAAATGCTCCACCTTGTCCTCCAGGCGTTTTTTTGTTGTGTGATTGCGTAAACAATGCAATTTTATATGCGATAGCAGCAGTCGCCGTTGATTTGCTGTAATTTATTGAAGAGTACCCATAGATAGAGTAAATCCTGGCATGAGATCCTGACATAGTTACCACGGGACAATCATAGAACTCGAAGACGAACCAGTGAAAAATACGCTATACCTGCGAGATCAAACACTTTGAGAACGCCGTGCGTGCACGCGGTGAGTACCATGGCACCAAGCGCGGGCGCCGCGACGGCATGCAGCGCACCCTCGTGCGCGTGAAGGCGTGCAAGCAACTGCGCTCGTGGCACGTGCCACACGCACAGGACGCCATCATCGTGACCGCAGAGCAGGCGGCCGCGCGCCGCCCAACAAAGAGCGCGCGCGGCTGTTGCACCGGGCGCGGCCAGCAGGCGTCTCATAGCCAGGTCCCGGTTCCACACGCGCACAGCGCCGTCTACGCCAGCCGAGGCCAATAGCGTGCCCGACGCGGCCCATCGCGCTGCCGTGACGCCGTACCGGTGCGCCAAGTCGACGCGCGCCTCTTCCACCCAGCCGTTACCGGCGCCCCATCGCCACATACGCAGCGAACGGTCGCCGCTGCCGGTCACGAGCACGGCGCCGCTCGCGTCTGCGCACGTCACCTCACTGCGATGCGCGCGCAGTGTCTGTACCAGGGCCGGCTCCTCAATCTCTTCCATAACTTATGTACCTGCGTTTTTTATTTATTACAATTTCAGACTTTTTTTGGAGTTCAGACTTCCGAATCTGATTTATATTGGAGTATGGTCATTGCTTTCATTTTTCCGAAACTTAATATTATTCATATAATTATTATATTCGAATCTTTTGTGATAAGCAGTAGCAGTGACAAATGTGAGTGGCGTTACCATTAGGGTTGTTGTCGCGAGGACACTGATGGCCGGTTGTTAGAGCGCGACCTCGCCGTCCAGTGCGCCGCGTATCGGTAATCGATGGCGATTGCCGCATATCGCGTGACCGGTGACACCCGCCTCGTCAGGGACACACGCGCGTACTACGTCTAATGACGCTTAGTGATACACTCAATGACAATAATTCTCTTTGGATACACTCATACTACGTACTACATTCATTTATTATTCACTAAGTAGTCATTAACCAACTTCGAAAAAAAGGAGGAGGTTCTCAATTCATCGCGATTTTTTTTCCGATTTTCGATGACGCCTGGACCGACTTACAAAATCCTTTTTTTGATCTTAAAAAAATCGAATAAATCCTTCAATAAATTGCAGTTAATTAACGACGATTCTATCGCATATCTATGCATTACTTACGCTACCACACAACAAAATATTATGCCTGTACCCCATAAAAAGGGTTAAAAAACATAAAAAAAAGGAATCCGACCGAAAACTTACGAACTGTCATCAGCAAAAACCATCTTCGGTTCATTTTAGTTAGTGATAAAATCATTAATATAAACTAAGAAAAGTAATGGACTCAAAACCGAACCTTGAGGAACGCCCATCGTCATTTTAGACCGTAACGAGTTCATATCGTTCACCTGAACGTCCTGAACTTGTATCATTATATCTTTCAAGTATGATCTGAGTAAATCAAGAGCTGTATTTTGTTATCTTAAATCTAAATGAAAAAAAAAATTAAAAGTTACATAAAAAACACCCTTAGTAAACAAGCATAATTAGAGATTAAACGAACTTACCTGTAAGTGAAGTTCTATCTTAATTATATGAAGGATCCATCCGAAGAGATTAGCATTAACACATGTAGTATCGCCTACTAGTACATGCCATTCCACACTGTTTTGAGAGTATTTCATTAGTTTTTTTTTTTTTTTTTTTTTTGCTGTGGGTAGTTTAGTCTACTTGGATACTGCGCTCGCAATTCGTGTCATTTAGTTTAGAGTCTAACCCGATATTAACTTCATATTTTACGATTGATAGGGGTACACCGAACTCGTTCGGTCTCTACCGGGTGGGAGGGTTGCTAATCTCTTCGGATGGATCCTTCATATAATTAAGATAGAACTTCACTTACAGGTAAGTTCGTTTAATCTCTAATTATATTGCGGATCCATCCTCGAGATTAGCATTAACACATGTAGATTTTTAGAGATATGAATCGTAAAATATAGTTGGATGAAAATATACAAGGCTTGAGAATTATGAATAAGGTCAATAATTTTCAGGTAACTGTTTCTGTAGCTTGTGCTGTGCAAAGGCAAATTTCGAACGTTTTATCAAAAAACGGAATAACTAGCATAGGTTGAAATTATCCAATTTTAGGACTGTTTAGGTATAGGAACGGAACGGGAATTTTAATTTTAATAATGAAAGGTCCCATACCCTTCATTATTAGACATTTTAATTTATTATAAAATTTGTTTGCACCCTATGTACAGTGACTGTACGGAGAGCTGGGTAGCATTTTTTTTTATATATATATATACATATATATACAATATATCATATTAGTATTATTATCTTTAAATCATAAATGTTCCTCTGGGTATCATTTATCAAGATTAAGTACCAGAAACATCTCGGGGCTGTTCACAGACAGAGAGGGTTCGGAACCAAAAACCTCATAAAGAATCTTTTAATATTTTCATTCCTGGGAATGTTTTCTTTAGTAATTAAACTTACGAGCAGAGCGGTTTGAATTTAAGGTTCCTTATTGGCACTATTATTATACATTCATGTAAAGAATTTCATAATATTTGGAATTGATGCCTAAAACATGTTATAAAAAAATAATAATAAATGAACCACCCTTTATCGCATCGTTTTATAGATGACGGTGGGATACCTCTTTTTGTTATCACCTCGCGGATGAGTTCCCTGCCGCTGGAGTAATGGTGTTGCACATGTGGCGCCGACTGAAATCAGTAGATAAAAAATAAATTTTTAGTTACCCGATATCACGATTTTTAGACACCACAAATCCTTTAAATAACCACGGCCATGTTGACCAGTGTGGGTCAACCATTAAACCCTTGGCATTTTCAGACTATCTTTATATCATAGTGGTTAACTTATAAGGTTGATTTTTGTTTACCGGGATTTTTTGACTAAAACGACGTGTATTTAGTATGCAAGTTTATTCGCAACTGAGGTAAATCATAGTGGACTGTAAAAATACATGTATAGATAGCTATCCCTTAAACATATCTATAGCTCGCTACTCAAAACGCTAAAGTTATTTGGACATTCCGCCCGCCAAAGAACATAGTTCTTTAACTATACTTAAACACAAACAAAGCAAAAACAATAAAAACTTATCATTACAAGTTTAAATACAATCTCAAACAAAAAAAATAGTTTCAAAATCTTAACAACAAAAAAAAACTTAAATTAATAACAGAACAACCTGTATCTTCCTTAATTATAGAAAGTAAACATTCAAATATCTCAGAACACGTGTGGCTCAAGTCTGCATTCCAGCAGGTAAGTACATTGATAACAAACAGGTTTTTATAAGTACATTATTAGTCATAGTTCAATTGAACGTATTTGATGCAGGTAAATAGTAGGTTTCTTAGAACTCATAATTAACACGATAACATTATAAATACATTGGATTTTTTAATTTCGGTTGTATAGGTAGCTAAAATAAACTCTAAATTTGATCACAACTTACATAGATTTAAACACTTTTTTTTTTTTTTTTAACTAAATACTTAACGCTTTTAATTTTAATATTCACTTAGTCAAAGTACAAATTTTACTCATTGGACGCTTATACTCTCCGGTTTTACACTTTACGGATACAACTCGAGTAACGTTATCAGGTCCAGGATATTTTTTAATAATTTTACCAAGTAACCATTTAGCTGGCGGTACATTATCTTCTTTTAATACAACAATATCACCTATTTCTGGTTCATCTCGTTTAGTGTTCCATTTATATCTTTGATTTAAATTAACTAGATATTCCTTATACCACCTATTCCAAAAATCTGTTACAATTTTTTGCGTTAATCGCCATCTATCTAATCCAACAACATTGCAATTGGTATAATCGTCATCTGCAATATTTAACAATGGTTCTCCTACCAAGAAGTGGCCTGGTGTCAGGGGTAGGGGGTCATTTGGATCATCACTCAACAAGGAAATTGGTCTCGAGTTTAAACACGCCTCCACCTGCGCCAGGACAGTCGACATTTCTTCGTAGGTAAGTGTACTATTTCCTACTACCTTTTTTAAATGAGTTTTAGTTCCACGCACGGAAGATTCCCACAGCCCACCAAAGTTAGGCGAATGGGGAGGAATATAATGCCAAGTGGTTCTTTCTAGAGAAAGTAACTCAGCTAGTTCTCCAGGAAGAGATGATTTGGCACTATTAAACATTTCTCGCATTTGCTTATCAGCACCAACAAAATTTGTGCCATTGTCACTGTATAAATCTTGACAATGACCTCTACGAGCAGTAAATCGTCTGAACGCTGCAATGAAACCTTTAGCAGTCATGTCGGTTACTGCTTCTAAATGGACAGCTCGTGTGACCATACACACAAATATACAAATATAACTTTTATAAGACTTGGCTCCTCGACCTGGCGAAAATCTGATAAAAACAGGACCACAGTAATCCACACCCGTTGATTTGAATGGCTTACTGGGTTTCAACCTTGCCTCTGGAAGCAGACCCATTAAAGGAGTAGTCTTTCTTGTGCTGTATCTCAAGCAAATAGTGCACTCTCTAAAACATTTTTTAACGTACTCTTTACCACGTAAGATCCAGTACTTGGATCTCAGATAATTTAGCATAACCTGTGGACCACCGTGCAGTGTTTTTGCATGAGCATCTGCAATTAAAACCTTAGTAAGATGGCTCTTACCAGGCATAATTATTGGATGCTTCATGTCATAACACGCGTCCGATTGTGCTATGCGTCCACTTACTCTTAGAATTCCCTTATCGTCCAAAAGGGGACAAAGAGATCTCAATTTACTCCTTTTAGGCACACACTCTCCACTCTTTATCCGTTTAATTTCAAATGAAAACTCGCGCTCTTGTACTTGTTTAATGCATGATAATAAAGCCTCGTTCATTTCACTCGGTGTGATAAATTTACATTGTGTAGACCTATTATTTTTTCTTAATTTATAATTTAAAATTCGTCTACAATAGGATACGATTTTTAATATTTTATTTAAAGAAGAATATTTTGACCAAATAAATTCGTCGTCAACATCAGTTAAAACGGATAAAGATTGGACTCGCTCCTCTTCGTGTGTGTCTTCTATCAGTTGACTCTCTGTGCACACTGTAAGTTCTGATAACCAGTGTGGTCCTCTCCACCACAATGAATGCTCACTCAGCTCTTTGGGCTGCAGACCACGCGAAGCACAGTCCGCAGGGTTTGTCTCTGATGAGACATGGCTCCACTGGTGGTAATCCATTATATTTAATATAGTGGACACTCTGTTGCTAACAAATGTTGCCCAGCGACTTGAGCCTCCTTTGAGCCATGCTAAAACTATGGTGGAGTCGGTCCACCCATAGAGATGTGCCTTTGGTATTTCCAAAACTTGTGATACTTCACATATAAGTTTGGCTGCTAATGTGGCACCACACAATTCAAGTCGGGGTATAGAAATCTCCTTTACGATTGGCGCTACTCTAGTCTTTGCGGCCAGTAAATGTACATGCACTCTATTTGAACTATCAATCACTCTGATGTACACTGCTGCCGAAAACGCTGATTTGGAAGAATCTGAAAATACGTGTAACTCTCTCTTGCATTCCTTCGTAAAATTTACCCACCTAGGTATTTTAAGATTTTTGAAATCTTTCAACTCTTCTCGATACTTTAACCACTCACCAAGTAACTCATCTGTCAAATTATCATCCCATGCAAGACCAGATTTCCACAGTTTCTGAATTATAATTTTAGCATTCACTACTACTGGGGCAATCCAACCTAATGGGTCATATAATCTCGCTACTTCAGATAAGACTTCTCTTTTAGTGATTAATTCTTTAGGTTCAGGTAAGTTCACTACGTACTCAAAATCATCATTCTTCCTGTTCCAACTCAAACCTAACACTTTAATTAGATCATTCAATTTAATAGCTTGCCTCTCACTCAACTCAGTTTTACCAATTTGCTCTAACAACTTGTCACTATTGCTACTCCATTTCTGTAACTCAAAGCCACCACTCTTCATTAACTCATTCATCTCATCATAAATTGCAATAGCCTCACTGACCGTGTCACTCCCGGCCATAAGGTCATCCATATAATAGCATTGCTTTGTTATTCGCGCCGCTAATGGATATTTTTTCTCTTCTAACTCAGCAAGTCGGTGCAATACCTTGACAGCTAGATATGGCGCGCATGCCGTGCCGAACGTTAAACGTAACAATTTGTAATGTTGTATAGGCTCTGACCGATCGAATCTCCAGACAATTCGCTGGAAATCTGTGTCGTTGTCCGCAACCTTTACCATCCTATACATTTTTACTATGTCGGCTACGATACAGATTTTGTGATGACGCCATCTCATCAAGATATGCCTTAAATCTTGTTGTAATCTCGGTCCAACAAGAAGCTCATCATTTAGTGATACACTGTTATCACCTTTGCTCGAAGCGTCAAAGACCACTCTCACTTTAGTGGTGTCTTTGTCTTCTCTCACCACAGCGTGGTGAGGAAGATACACAGCTTTAGGCTTGTGCAACTCACTCTCAGAAACCACTCTCATATGGTTCATACTCAAATACTCACTCATCACTTTATTATACTCTTCTCTCAACTTAGAATCCTTAGATAACTTTCTCTCTAAATATTCTAACCTCTTCACTGCGCTCTTTTCTGTGTTACCATATTGACACTTAGGATCGTCTGTTGCAAAAGGTAATCTAACGACAAATCTCCCTTCATTATCTCTCACTGTAGTTAAGTCAAACAAATCCTCACATGCTTTCTCACTATTAGTCATTTCTTTCTTTATTAAATTAGGCTCATCTTCCATCTCCCAAAACCTTTTAAGTAACTCATCCTCTTTTACCTGTACATGCATGCTGATGAGATTATCCTTCGCTAACATTCGAGAGCCCTTTGACATTCTTCCTGACAAAATCCACCCAAACACCGTATTTTGTGCTATTAAATTACAATCAGGATGTTTCATAACCCCATCAAGTAATATTTCGCTATAAACTTCTGCACCTAATAAAATATCGATCTTACCTGGCGTCGCGTACGTAGGATCAGCTAAAGGAAGATTGTCAATCTCTATCCATTTCGATGTGCTAATATTGGTTGAAGGAAGTAATGAAGTTAAGGAATGTAACACATAAGCATTAACTAGAATGTAACTAGAAGGATTTTGACTTGATTCCAGGCGAAGTGAAACAGTACTTTTAATCCTCATACGACCATCTCCAAGCCCTGACACCCAGCCACTTACTGGTTTGCGTACAAGACCTAATAATTGCACAGTTGACTCCGATACAAAAGATGCCTGTGACCCTTGGTCAAGTAAAGCACGAATTATTTGTTTAAAACCGTTAGAACGGATTACCTTAACTTTAGCCGTCGCAAGCAGCACACTGTTGGGTTGTAGCTCTCCTCTAGAAAATGTAGCAGTTATGGTGGTGTCACCTCGTGTTGTACTCGCTCTCTCCTGTTGTGGATCACTCGGTGGCACGGCGACAGCCTGCTCCAGGCTGCTGGCTGGCTCCTGGGTCTCCCTCTCAAAGTGTAACATTGTGTGATGTCTCCTTCCACATTTCTTACAGCTGAAAGACTGACGACACCTTGCTGCTGCATGAGTTGGTGACAAGCAATTAAAACATAATTTACTTGTTTGCACGAAGTTCTGCCTTTCCTTAGGCGTCATAAGGCTAAAACGCTTGCACTGGTTGAGATAATGAATTTCATGACACATCGGACACTCTTGTTTATCCTTAGACTTGTTCTCTTTCTCTTTCTCCTTCTCTACTGATGCATGAAAAGATTTAGATTTAGCAGCAGGCTTGGCTTGTACCGCATTGCGGCTCCCGTTCGTATCTATCATTTCTAACGTCCTGAATCTGAACTCCAAATAATCTCTTAATTGTATCCAAGTGGGCAACTCATCACTCATAACATTTAACTGTTGTTCCCACTGTTTAACAGACTCCGTATCCAATTTTGAAACGACCAAGTGAACGACAGACGCGTCAGCGAAACTGGATTCAGTACTAATGCCTAAGTTTTGCAACGATTTAAGACACGTCGCTGTCGTATCCAGTAAACTTCTAATCGCAGTGGCTGACTCGGTTTGAATTTTCTTTGTGCCAAACAAAGTCCTCATAATAGCATTGCAGTTATAACGCTTGTTATTGTATCGGCGAACTAACTGCTTCCATGCTTCTTCATAATTTACATCAGTCGTTGAAAAGTTGCTTATCAGGTTGAATGCTTCTCCACTCAAATTGGACTTGAGGTAATGTAATTTCTGAACCGATGAAATATTCTTATTATTATGTATTAACGAAGAAAACATGTCGTAAAATGTGGGCCAATCTTCATATTTACCTCCAAAAGTAGGTAATTGTATGCGAGGTAATTTTACATCACTGCAATTATTCGCGTTGTGGGTAACTACTGGGTTAGAAAACCCGGTAACTGGCGGTAGAAACTGTTGCAAAGCTTCTCGCAAATTCGACTTGTACTGCACATACAATTCCTCAAAAGTTTCATATTTACCCTCTGTAAAATATGCTTCTTTCTTAGTTTTTGCTTTTGCAACTATCTCCTTATGCCCGTCTTTAAAATCTTGAAATATTTGTTCCAATAACTCCAATCTCGTTTCAATGTACTGACGTTTAATTCTTTCTTTTGGCGTTTTCTTATAATTTCTTTCCGCTTTAGTTAGATTTTCGAACAACTCATCTTGTAACGACAAAAGTTCCTCCATTATGGGTAACCAATAAACTCGCACAACACTCCCAGCAAACTATACACCGATCGGTTACTTGTTTTAGGTAATTAGTTCTCGTATAGTAACAGTTTTGTTAATTTTATTGTCTTTAAACACTCACTCAAATAACTGTACTTATAATTTTCACCAAAAGTCACATACACCTCGTAAACAAGTAACAGTTTTTAGTCAATCAGTCTCACTGATCAATAACTCGGTTGTTGTTTTAAACGTTTTAATAACTTCTCGTTAATTGTCTTAGTAAAACACGATGTCCCGACCACTGCTTAACGCACTCAGGTAATATTCTTTTGTTCTCGCGGGTCGGCCGGGCTCGATGGTCATTAGCCCGCTCCGGCTCGATTATAGACCAAATGGTTAACTTATAAGGTTGATTTTTGTTTACCGGGATTTTTTGACTAAAACGACGTGTATTTAGTATGCAAGTTTATTCGCAACTGAGGTAAATCATAGTGGACTGTAAAAATACATGTATAGATAGCTATCCCTTAAACATATCTATAGCTCGCTACTCAAAACGCTAAAGTTATTTGGACACATAGTAAAGAATTAAATGCATATAAATTAAACTCAGAACAAGAAATTGTAAACCATTTACAGCATTCGGATTTGTATGCCAGGACATTTAATATTATTTAATCGACTAGCGAATAAATCTATGTTTGGGGGACTATAAATATTATTACATTTTTTTTTTTTTTTACAAAGACACAGTTTGCAAGTTGTACTCCACATTTGAATGGATACATCAAACTCCTGATATGCTTTAAAGTTCTCAGAAGAATGAATAAATAAAGCGAAAATCATATAGGTTACCATTGCTGTCTGATTGCAATCTGATGAATTATCTTAGAAAATATTTTAAGGCTTATATAAGCAGCCATAATTTTTAGATACCTATAATCGATAGCTCTCTCATCACCACACACAATTCCCCCCCCCCGTTGTTGAGATTCAAGATCATACTTATCTCCTTTAATTTTACAAACAGAATGCTTGTTAGCTTGACTCCACTAATCAGTCTAATTTTAATAATTTGGTTATCATAATGATAATTTTTATTTGTGTTTTTAAAAATTCTCGGTATATTAAATCTTCAAGTTTTGTATACTCGTACAGCCTGTTATACTTATGTACTTCGCAGCTGGGCAGGTAAGTACTAAGATATCAATAAAACTTGCATAAGTTTTTTAACTTTGCATTGAATAAGATTTTTCTCTTTGTGATTTTAAAAAAAAATTTTTGTTTCTTTTATTTTTGGTAGCGTGACCTGAAACTTTCTCGTATCAAAAGCATATCCTAATTATTTGAATAAAAAGAGGAAAGGATTGGAATGACCGTTTTCCCTAAGTATGTTAAAACCAAGGCTCGTGGGGAGATCTTTAGTTTCTTGCAGATTTTTATGACCACTTGACCTCATCCATAAAGCAAATGACGTCTAAATATTCCTTGTAAATATAAGTGTTCACCTTAATATTTTCATGACTGGCTTCATTACCTTTGTGAATACAAAACGGAGCAGTATTGTGGGCGAAAGGTAAAGTATTAAATTCAAAAATAGAATGCTCAAATGGAACCGGAGATATTTTCTATCCTGTTTATCAATGTTATCCTTTATGTCAAAAGAACATAACTCTTGATATCAGTTTTAGTACTGTTTTTGAGTCTTCCAATCTAAAGTGGTTACTATCAATAAGTCTATTCACAGATTTTTATTTCTATATTTATTTGTTTATATAATATTATAAACCTGAAGAGTTTATTTGGTTGAATCTCAGGGAAATATGGGTTCGAATTGTAAAACTTTTTCCGTGTTAAATAAAAATAGACTATATCTATTTATCTAAGAAGACTATTATGCTAATATCATGCTAACTTGTAGCATGTATTGTCTTGACCAATAGTAACAATGGGGTTGAAACCACGGGAAACCGCTTATTTAAGTTAAGACGCATCTAGCTCTTGTACTTTAGTATTAAAAAATATTTTTGGTAATTATTGGCCAGGCTCAGCTTTACATATCCATAAAGTAGCTCCTAACAATAACCATTTATCGATGGCTTCATTGAAATGAGCTATTTTTGAAAATAATTATTCCCGAATACTCGCAAGTATTGCGTGAATTTATGTCCGACAGAAAAAAAGGGAATTTTATAACTCTTTTTATGTAGGTACTTATATGAAAGGATCTTTGGATCCTGCTTGATCATCAAGCATTCTTATAGAAGCAAGACAATCGAACAGCAGGCTTTCACCTGGTTCACCTGGTCTGAAGTTTCACCGCTGCTGTTGATGCTGAGGCTGCTTGGAGGAGCTGGCTAGCTGATTGGCAGTCGATGTCCACAAGCTGTTTCATCCTTTGTTCAGGTCAAAACCTGCACGGTGCGCTTGGATTGTTTTGTATATATTGTTTTATTGCGTAAGCGTAATCAATAGTATGAAGACAGCTGCTTTTATTTCCACCTTTAATTTAAAGGATTGGACCTGGTTCCTGGTCCACCTCAGGCTGCTGAAGTCTACATCTGTTTGCAGATCAGGAGAATCGGTTGATATTGGTCTGACGTAACAATTTCATTGTTTAATTTTTTATTATATTCTCCATGTCAGAAAGGAGACAAAGTCCACTGAGGCCTGGCCATTCGAGTCAATATTTGATTGTAAGAGACAGTCCCCAGTTTGATAACACGTACTGTCCGCAAACAATTTTACCAAGCACCATGCAACAGACCGAATGTACTGTTCGTTGGGCTGGAAAGTGACTACGATAGATTTTTGAGGCTGATTTGTAAAAAGAGGACATAACGTCCCCTGTAGCCTTGCAAGTCAATATTATATTGTAAGAGACAGTCCCAAGTTGTAATAACAAGTACTGCCCGCAAACAATATTGTAAGAGACAGTCCCAAGTTGTAATAACAAGTACTGCCCGCAAACAATTTTACCAAGCACCATGCAACAGTCCCAATGTACTGTTCGTTGGGCTGGAAAGTGACTACGATAGATTTTTGAGGCTGATTTGTAAAAAGAGGACATAACGTCCCCTGTAGCCTTGCAAGTCAATATTATATTGTAAGAGACAGTCCCAAGTTGTAATAACAAGTACTGCCCGCAAACAATATTGTAAGAGACAGTCCCAAGTTGTAATAACAAGTACTGCCCGCAAACAATTTTACCAAGCGCCATGCAACAGTCCCAATGTACTGCTCGTTGGGCTGGAAAATGACTGCATTATATTTTTAAAGCAGATATAGATCTGACATGGCCCTTTTATTGTGTGAAGGGACTAGGGAGACATGAGGTCTCCTGTAGCGTAGCCTTGCAATACGAGTCGATTTTTGATTGTAAGAGACAGTCCCAAGTTGTGATAACAAGTACTGTCCGCAAACACATTTATCAAATAAAATTTTATAAATAAATAAATCAAGCTCCATACAACAGTCCCAATGTTGGGCTGGTGCAAATCAAAATTACATTTTAAGTTGTGATGAAACCTACTGTCTATAAATTAAGTACCATAAGACAGTCCCAACGTACTGCTCGGTGGTGTATTTTAACCATAAAATGTTTAGAATAGATCATTCGAACTACTAAATTCTATATTCACTTGTGGGTTACATAATTACAGTCTAAAAGACTGAAAACTAAATACTTATAGTTGAAAAATAAAAGAACGGAACAGTCTCAATGCGAGCAGATACTGTCCGCAGACTAGTATTTCCTAATTAGGAATAACAACATCATAAAAGTATGAAATTCTGAATTATTTTTTATAATTGAAACACTTGGCCAACATTGGTATAAAACCATTATGTGGGTAAGCAATAATGTAAATATATTATTTTGCATGCTTTAAGCGGGCAAAAAATGGTTTGTGTTTAAATTACCAACTGTAAGGTAGGTAGATACAATTATCATAGACAAATACATTTTTTTAGATTATTCTGGCCCTTATTAGTGTCCGTAGCACTAATTTCTTGAGCAAAAGTAAAAACACAGGTATATGATATTCTTAATTATGTATTTTAGGAATAAACGAGACGGATATTATGTCGTCCGTTTTCATATTAATGGATCTAACAGATCATTACGCAGTCTAATTAATTTAAAATTTATTGCGTAATTAAGTAGGTACACTCAGATTATAGGATGGAAAAAAGAAAACATACCTTGTGATGGTGAACGGGCAGCACAAACCTGTAGACGATAACTCGTAGTCTTCATCACGCGATCGACGCCGCCTGTTCTTCTAATTTTTCGTTACACGATCACACTTTTCTGCTATGCATTATTTTAATTTAAACAATAACACTACACTTTTTAAAATAACTTTTTTCTAACGAGCGCGTGTGGAACGGCGGAGCACTAAAACGCGAATGACACGAATTGCGAGCGCAGTATCCAAGTAGACTAAACTACCCACAGCAAAAAAAAAAAAAAAAAAACTAATGAAATACTCTCAAAATAGTGTGGAATGGCATGTACTAGTAGGCGATACTACATGTGTTAATGCTAATCTCGAGGATGGATCCGCAATATAATTATAAATTAGAAGATTATATTCAAGATAAAAATGTTTGGAAACATGCTGGTCCTGCTCCATTACAATGTAGGGCTTAAACAAAGTCAAGCTGGTTGAAATTTGAAAGCACACACACTATTATATTTGTAAACTAGTGTTTGCCCGCGGCTTCGCTTGCGTTAATTTAGAATTTGAGAAACAATACGGATCGTGTAAGTGGCGCCATCTGGAATATGAACGTAATTGTTTTCTCGGCAACAGCTCTCTTCTGTTATTCGGGATGAAAGATACCCTATATCCGTGTCTGTACTCCTGACAACGTATATGCTAAATTTTGGGACGATCGATTCAGTAGGTAGTTATGCGTGAAAAGGTAAAAAAACAAACATACTTGCATTTTTATTATTAGTTTAGATCAATAATGTTATACCTAGCTACATAGTTTGCATAGGAAACATCCATAATTGAGCGACATTAATTTCAAAGATCCGTGTTTATCTTAAACATTAGACCATAATTTTTTGGTCGATTTACAGTATCGCTGCAAATTGAACGTACGATAGCATTGCTCTTCTCCCTGTAGCATACCGCGTGATACCTAAAAAATAACTAATTATTTGACTCGATGAGTACAACTTGTCGTCGTTTCAAACAGAATCTATGCACTGGTTTGAGCACCAATTCAAAACATAAATAAACACAAAATAATAGAAACACTGATTGTTTTCGAATATTTAAAATTCATACACCTCGAAACAATTACAGTTAAAAAAAAGGCATGTATTTAATGCGGCAACTAAGTAAAATGAATTTAGGTTTTAAAAAAAAATAGAGTGGGTACCACATATAATGGGTTGGCAGCTAATAAGGAGTATCGTAATAAGTAAAAGGTAGCATATTAATATATCAGTCATATGCTCTGTTTTAATTTAAACTAGCATCAAGTTTTTCTTTTGGGAACTGAATTAATATCTAAGCGAAAACTTAATGATGAAAATAAAATAGAAAATGGGCATACATAAATAATACAAATCAGATTCTATTTAAAATTGTTTGTATGAAGAATAAATATAAACTAGCTTATAATTGTGTGACTTTTAATAGCTTTAAATCAGTATCACCTGCCAGAATGCTCGACGGAGCCCCGCTTCGCGGGGCTCCTATTTCTACGTACAGGGTTTAAAGTAACCTAACACGAAGGGGATGGCGGGGTCTTTCAGACCCCGCCATCCCCTTCGAACCTAACCTGTCCGTGTCGGGGTGCCCCAAGTCCCGAGCTCGCTTCGCTCGCTCTTGCATCCTAGGTCAAATAACTGATTACCTACTACCTGTCATGCTGGCTCACAAAATAAACAAAACTAAACATTAACGTGTTAGTTGCACACATTACCGGCGAATGCCACCCTACTAACATTATTAGTCGCCAAGTCATTATATACAGCTCCTCGCCTAATATTTCAATTGACTGGTATAGTTTATTTGCTACCTAAACGCAGCTGCTAGTTTTTAGTTTTTATAACACCCATAATTTTGAACCATAAATAATATAATAGTCGCGAAAATATTTAATCGCTGGCAAGTTGTTTTATTTGTTGCAAACATTTAGTCGACTTTTAAGTTATTAGTCACTCGGAAAATAATAAGCTTAAAAAAAATACCAACTTACTACCTACAATTTAAAATCAGTGTAGATTTATATCCTAGAGAACTATTGAAAAAAAATAGTAATTAATTAAAATTTATTGCGAATAATATTGAAGTAAAACTATGCACAATTTTTGGAACGAAGTTCCTTATCGCGCGTTGTGAAAGGGGGCTAGACGGAAAAAAATCTTACGAAAAGTTGTCACGACACTTTTATCCGACTGCGCGACGCAAAGGAGGGTAATGTGTTTATTACCATGGAATGGAATGGAATGGACTGGACTGGACTGGAGTGGAGTGGAGTGGAGTGGAGTGGAGCGGAGCGGAGTAGAGTGGAGCGGAGTGGAGTGGAGCGGAGCGGAGTGGAGCGGAGCGGAGTGGAGTGGAGCGGAGCGGAGTGGAACGGAGCGGAGCGGATTGGAGCGGAGCGGATTGGAGCGGAGCGGGTTGGAGCGGAGCGTATTGGAGCGGAGCGGAGCGGATTGGAGCGGAGCGGAGTGGAGTGGAGTGGAGTGGAGTGGAGTCGCGACGATTATTTTTGTTGAGTGTATACAGTAACTTCGTTCCACCCGGGTGTCCCTTGACACCTCTCAAGTTTTTTTTTTTTATTATATGAACCTCTTAGGACAAATAAAAAAAGCTATTGCATAGCATTTTGTATCAACTTATGCAATTATAATTTTATTTATTTATTTTATTCATGCAGTATTGCTTTTTCTTTGATATTAATTCAAGTTACACTTTTTGAGCGTGGTGACCGATAAGAAAACAAATTTTTCTATTATTAAATAAATAAAAAAAGTCAAAATATTGATATGTTCCATTAACAATTTTTTGTCAAAAAGATTCGATTGTGAAATATTAAGCTTTAAAGTGCTAATTTTTGCTCGACTCGAGTTTCCCCCCCTCTACCATCTAAACGGTTATGTTTGGGGGTGTATATAAAAAAAATAAAAAAACTTGAGAGGTGTCAAGGGACACCCGGATGGAACGAAGACCTCGATAAATCTTAGATTTACATTTTGACTGCACAATCGGTTTCAACACTCTCGAAAACCATGAAAAAGACACCCATAACGAAAACCTCGATATTTTTGCAGCCGCCATCTTGGATTTACATTTTGATTGCACCCTCGGTTTCAATATCCTCGAAAACCATGAAAACGACACCCATGACGAAAACCTCGATATTTTTTGCAGCCGCCATCTTGGATTTACATTTTGACAGCACCATCGGTTTCAACACCCTCGAAAACCATGAAAACGACACCCATGACGAAAACCTCGATATTTTTTGCAGCCGCCATCTTGGATTTACATTTTGACTGCACCCTCGGTTTCAACACCCTCGAAAACCATGAAAACGACACCCATGACGAAAACCTCGATATTTTTTGCAGCCGCCATCTTGGATTTATATTTTGAATGCACCCTCGGTTTCAACACCCTCGAAAACCATGAAAACGACACCCATGACGAAAACCTCGATATTTTTTGCAGCCGCCATCTTGGATTTACATTTTGACTGCACCATCGGTTTCAACACCCTCGAAAACCATGAAAACGACACCCATGACGAAAACCTCGATATTTTTTGCAGCCGCCATCTTGGATTTACATTTTGACTGCACCATCGGTTTCAACACCCTCGAAAACCATGAAAACGACACCCATGACGAAAACCTCGATATTTTTTGCAGCCGCCATCTTGGATTTACATTTTGACTGCACCATCGGTTTCAACACCCTCGAAAACCATGAAAACGACACCCATGACGAAAACCTCGATATTTTTTGCAGCCGCCATCTTGGATTTACATTTTGACTACACAATCGGTTTCAACTTCCTCGAAAACCATGAAAACGACACCCATGACGAAAACCTCGATATTTTTTGCAGCCGCCATCTTGGATTTACATTTTGACTGCACCATCGGTTTCAACACCCTCGAAAACCATGAAAACGACACCCATGACGAATACCTCGATATTGTTTTTGCAGCCGCCATCTTGGATTTACATTTTGACTGCACAATCGGTTTCAACACCCTCGAAAACCATGAAAACGACACCCATGACGAAAACCTCGATATTTTTGGCAGCCGCCATCTTGGATTTACATTTTGACTGCACCATCGGTTTCAACACCCTCGAAAACCATGAAAACGACACCCATGACGAAAACCTCGATATTTTTTGCAGCCGCCATCTTGGTTTACATTTTGACTGCACCATCGGTTTCAACACCCTCGAAAACCATGAAAACGACACCCATGACGAAAACCTCGATATTTTTTGCAGCCGCCATCTTGGATTAACATTTTGACTGCACCCTCGGTTTCAACACCCTCGAAAACCATGAAAACGACACCCATGACGAAAACCTCGATATTTTTTGCAGCCGCCATCTTGGATTTACATTTTGACTGCAACATCGGTTTCAACACACTCGAAAACCATGAAAACGACACCCATGATGAAAACTTCGATAATTTATGCAGCGGCCATCTTGGATATACATTTTGACTGCACCATCGGTTTCAACACCCTCGAAAACCATGAAAACGACACCCATGACGAAAACTTCGATATTTTTTGCAGCCGCCATCTTTGATTTACATTTTGACTGCACCCTCGGTTTCAACACCCTCGAAAACCATGAAAACGACACCCATGATGAAAACCTCGATATTTTTTGCAGCCGCCATCTTGGATTTACATTTTGGCTGCACCATCGGTTTCAACACCCTCGAAAACCATGAAAACGACACCCATGATGAAAACTTCGATCATTTATGCAGCGGCCATCTTGGATTTACATTTTGACTGCACCATCGGTTTCAACACCCTCGAAAACCATGAAAACGACACCCATGACGAAAACCTCGATATTTTTTGCAGCCGCCATCTTGGATTTACATTTTGACTGCACCCTCGGTTTCAACACCCTCGAAAACCATGAAAACGACACCCATGACGAAAACCTCGATATTTTTTGCAGCCGCCATCTTGGATTTACATTTTGACTGCACCCTCGGTTTCAACACCCTCGAAAACCATGAAAACGACACCCATGACGAAAACCTCGATATTTTTTGCAGCCGCTATCTTGGATTTACATTTTGACTGCACCATCGGTTTCAACACCCTCGAAAACCATGAAAACGACACCCATGACGAAAACCTCGATATTTTTTGCAGCCGCCATCTTGGATTTACATTTTGACTGCACAATCGGTTTCAACTTCCTCGAAAACCATGAAAACGACACCCATGACGAAAACCTCGATATTTTTTGCAGCCGCCATCTTGGTTTACATTTTGACTGCACCATCGGTTTCAACACCCTCGAAAACCATGAAAACGACACCCATGACGAATACCTCGATATTGTTTTTGCAGCCGCCATCTTGGATTTACATTTTGACTGCACAATCGGTTTCAACACCCTCGAAAACCATGAAAACGACACCCATGACGAAAACCTCGATATTTTTGGCAGCCGCCATCTTGGATTTACATTTTGACTGCACCATCGGTTTCAACACCCTCGAAAACCATGAAAACGACACCCATGACGAAAACCTCGATATTTTTTGCAGCCGCCATCTTGGATTTACATTTTGACTGCACAATCGGTTTCAACTTCCTCGAAAACCATGAAAACGACACCCATGACGAAAACCTCGATATTTTTTGCAGCCGCCATCTTGGTTTACATTTTGACTGCACCATCGGTTTCAACACCCTCGAAAACCATGAAAACGACACCCATGACGAATACCTCGATATTGTTTTTGCAGCCGCCATCTTGGATTTACATTTTGACTGCACCCTCGGTTTCAACACCCTCGAAAACCATGAAAACGACACCCATGACGAAAACCTCGATATTTTTTGCAGCCGCCATCTTGGATTTACATTTTGACTGCACAATCGGTTTCAACTTCCTCGAAAACCATGAAAACGACACCCATGACGAAAACCTCGAACACTCCACTCCACTCACCTCCCCTCCCCTCCCCTCCCCTATATATTTTGTATTGTGTATATAAACCTTATATTCAATCACACCTCCTTGCCCGTCGGAGTGGGGAGCGTGAGGTTTTTTCGTTACGGAATTTCTAGATTCGGTCCCCGCGCTCAAGGCCCGCGATAGAAGCTATGCAATAGCTTAAAAAAAAATGAAACACAAAAAGTGGAAAAGAAAATTGCAAGATTTGATCCTGAGACCCCTTGCACGAAAGTCAAGCAGGTTACCAACAAGACTGGCTAGTACGCTGACAGTAGATTTCAAATAGCGGTTCTTATACAAATGTCAACAATGACTGAAAGTCAACATATTATAACATTGCTAATCCCCCAAGGAGAATAGCGTAATTATACATATCCTATTAATTAAAGAGCAGTTGTAGGAATATTTGAGAAAAAATTGAATAGGTAAATAATATCCAGTGGTTTAGCTTCCACCTCCAAACAAACATTTAAAAACAACAAAATTCAAAATTGCTTATCTCCCAGGGAAAATAGCGTAATAATACATAGCCTATTCATCATCATCATCATCATCTCAGCCGTAGGACGTCCACTGCTGAACATAGGCCTCCCCTTTTGATTTCCACTTATACCGGTTGGAAGCGACCTGCATCCAGCGTCTTCCGGCGACCTTTATAAGGTCGTCTGTCCACCTTGCTGGTGGACGTCCTACGCTGCGCTTGCTAGTCCGTGGTCTCCACTCTAGTACTTTTCGACCCCATCGGCCATCTGCTCTGCGAGCAATATGGCCTGCCCATTGCCACTTCAGCTTGCTAATCCGGTGGGCTATATCGGTGACTTTAGTTCGTCTACGGATCTCCTCATTTCGGATTCGATCACGTAGAGAAACACCTAGCATAGCCCTCTCCATAGCTCGTTGAGCGACTTTGAGCTTTGAGATGAGGCCGATAGTGAAACACCACGTTTCGGTGCCGTAACTCATCACTGGTAACACACATTGGTTGAAGACTTTCGTCTTGAGGCACTGAGGTATGTCGGACGAAAAGACATTGCGTAGTTTCCCGAACGCTGCCCAACCGAGTTGGATTCGGCGGTTGACCTCTTTCTCGAAGTTGGACCTACCTAACTGGACTACTTGTCCTAAGTAGATATATGAGTCAACAACTTCGAGTACCGAGTTTCCAACAGAGACTGGGGTGGGCACAACATTGGCATTTGACATAATTTTCGTCTTGTCCATGTTCATTTTCAAGCCCACCCGTTGTGAAACTCGGTCGAGGCCATCGAGCATCATGCTGAGTTCCTCCATCGACTTTGCCATGACTACGATGTCGTCGGCAAACCGAAGGTGAGTGATGTATTCGCCGTTGATGTTGATGCCAAGTCCTTGCCATTCCAGGAGCTTGAAGGCGTCTTCCATTGCGGCAGTAAACAGTTTCGGGGAGATAACGTCCCCCTGTCTTACGCCTCTTCTCAATGGAATCGCCTTCGTGCTCTGCTCCTGTACTCGGACCGACATGGTGGCGTTATTATACAAGCACTTCAACACCTCGATGTACCGATAGTCAATACGGCATCGCTGGAGTGACTCAAGTACCGCCCATGTTTCCACCGAATCGAAGGCTTTCTCATAGTCCACAAACGCTAAGCATAATGGCAAGTTATACTCTTCGGTCTTCTGTATAACTTGCCGCAGCGTATGGATGTGGTCTATGGTACTATAGCCTCTTCGGAAACCGGCTTGTTCGGGAGGCTGGAAGTCATCAAGTCTGTGTTCGAGACGGTTCGTGATAACCCTTGAAAACAGCTTATAAACATGACTTAGAAGCGTGATGGGTCTGTAGTTCTTCAATAGGCTGTTATCACCTTTTTTGAAGAACAGCACCACCTCACCTCTACTCCATGTTTCAGGCGTTTTGCCCTCAGAGAGGACGGAATTAAAGAGCTTCTGGAGGACTTTAAGTACCGGTGTTCCACCCGCTCTCAGAAGCTCTGAAGTGATTCCGTCCTCGCCCGGCGCCTTGTTGTTCTTAAGCTGCTTCAGGGCCATCCTAATCTCGTACAGACTGATGTCCGGGATATCTTCGGTATAATGTCGGGACAGCTTGGCTCTGGGATCTCCTACCAAGCGGTCAACGGGCTTTGCGACCGAAGTGTATAACTGTCCATAGAACCTCTCGATCTCGCCTAAAACCTCTGCTTTGGTCGACGCTATGCTGCCATCCTCCCGTTTCAGCTTTGTCATCTGGCTCTGCCCAATAGACTTGTCCTTTGCGAACACTTTAGAGCCTTGGTTTCGCTGTATGGTCTCTTTAACACGATTCGTATTAAAGAGACGCAGATCATGTCGCAAGGACTTAGATATCCGTCTATTGAGCTGCCTATATGACTTCGCGTCATCGGAAGACTGCAACTGTAGCAAACGTCGTTCAGCCATGAGGTTTAAGGTTTGCTCGGTCAATTTCTGGGGTCTATCTTTACGACAGGGTCTAAAAAACTTAGACCCTACCGTGCGGACAGTTTCCACTAGCCCGTCGTTGATCTCGTCCACTGACACTAAGTTCTCAAGGCAAGCAAAGCGATTAGAGAGCTCGAGTTGAAAGCTTTCGGGGTTTTGAATATGGGGCCGAGTAGGTCGGAGCGTAGACTTCATCAGGCTGGACCTTTCAAGTTTAACATTGATATTCAGCGAGCCTCTTACGATTCGGTGATCGCTACCGGTTTTTACCCTGTTGATCACAGAGACATCGCTGAATATCCGTTTCTTGTCGGTCATGAAGAAGTCTATCTCGTTTCTCGTGAAACCATCGGGACTCAGCCAGGTCCATTTCCTGTGAGGCGGCTTCTGGAAGAAAGAGTTCATCATAAAGAGTTCCTCTTTCTCCAGAAAGTCGGCCAGCCTCTGTCCCCTAGGGTTCCGTTGCCCATACCCAAATTGCCCCACTCTCAACTCATCACCGCTTTTCTTGCCCAACTTTGCGTTAAAGTCCCCCATAACAACAGTGAAGTGGGTTTTGGAGCTATGTATGGCCCTACTAACGTCCTCATACATAGTCTCCACTTCATCATCGGAGTGTGACGAGGTCGGTGCGTATACCTGAATGACCTTCAGCGAATATCTTTTGGATATTCTGAGTATTAGGTATACCACCCTGCTCGACACACTGTCGATGGTTATTATGTTGTTTACGAGGGACTTGTGAACGAGAAACCCGACACCACCTTGGGACTGTTGGTCGCCCTCCCGGTAGTAGAGCAAGTTACCAGACTTCAGGGTTACGGTGTCCTCCCCCTCTCTTCGGACTTCGCATAACCCCATAATGTCCCAGTGTAACTTGCTCAGCTCCTCTTCCAGCTCGCAGATCTTTTCGTCAGTCCTCAATGTGCGTATGTTGTGTGTTACCAGGGCCAGTCGTCGTGGGGGTGGGTAGCCGGATCTCTTCCGGAGATTCTTAGCACCCCCTGCTCCGCCGTTACCTTGACCGCTACCCGCGCCAGGGATAGCGGAGCTGCCGGGGACTGGGGGCCTGGTTTCTGTGGTTTCCATCATTATAGGGGGTAATTTGCCTTAATCGCCACGCTTGGCAGGCGGGTTGGCGATCGCAGTAAGGATGTGCAGTACACGGAGGACGCTGCTGCCCGACCTCCGGTTTGTCCCTTAGTCGCCTCTTACGACACCCACGGGATGATTTGGGGGAGCGCAATTCTAAGCCGGCGCCCCACGGACAGCCTATTAACAGAAGCATATTATTAGAAATATTTGAGGAAAATTTGATCGACAATTTTACAGTAGTTTAGGAGATAGATCAAATCAAAAAAACATAAAAAAATTCGAAAAAAAAAAGTTGATTTGGCATCAGAATCGATCCCTTATCTCGAAAAAAATACAAAAGGAAAAAAAATATTCAATGTACAGGAATGACAGCTCTACGATCTTATTATAATGTAAAGACTAGCACTACGCCCGCGACTTCGTCCGCGTGATTTTCGAACTTTGCCTTTTTGAATTTCTAGTCCCTGCCACCCTCTAAACTCAATCAATATTCAACAAAAATTCTATCAACCCGCAATATTCCGTCTTAGGTACGTCCTAAACATTTAAGACTCCTAACTATCAACCCCAATACAAACGTTTAGGGGTCGAATTTCGTATCATCCTCTCTTAGTGAGAAAACCTGTATCCTAAATAGAACCCCCCTGCAATGTTGAGTCCTCTAATTACAAACACCAAAGACAACGGCGCGTTGTGTTCCACGCGCACCTCAAAGAGCTGTCAGCAATCTGACGGGGCCCCCTAAGAGGGCCAGAACCTGCCGGGGTCGCGGGACTGTCTCACTCGGTAACCGTGACCCTGGTACATAAAGGGCTATTGAAGGAACACCGTGGATTTTAGTCAGTACAAATTTGACAGTCCCTCCTGTCCCACCCTGGGCAGGAGGACTCATTTGATGATTTGCCACGATAAAAAAAAGAAAAAAAAAGGGGTCGTATTTCGCAAAACCGTCTTAGTGAACATTTAGGTCTTAAAAAGAACCCCTCGCAAAATTCGAGACGCCTAGCACTTGTAGCAACAAAGTTTCATCATCATCATCATCATCTCACCCATAGGACGTCCACTGCTGAACATAGTCCACCGAATCGAAGGCTTTCTCATAGTCCACAAACGCTAAGCATAATGGCAAGTTATACTCTTCGGTCTTCTGTATAACTTGCCGCAGCGTATGGATGTGGTCTATGGTACTATAGCCTCTTCGGAAACCGGCTTGTTCGGGAGGCTGGAAGTCATCAAGTCTGTGTTCGAGACGGTTCGTGATAACCCTTAAAACAGCTTGTAAACATGACTTAGAAGCGTGATGGGTCTGTAGTTCTTCAATAGGCTGTTATCACCTTTTTTGAAGAACAGCACCACATCACCTCTACTCCATGTTTCAGGCGTTTTGCCCTCGGAGAGGACGGAATTAAAGAGTTTCAGGAGGACTTTGAGTACCGGTGTTCCACCCGCTCTCAGAAGCTCTGAAGTGATTCCGTCCTCGCCCGGCGCCTTGTTGTTCTTAAGCTGCTTCAGGGCCATCCTAATCTCGTACAGACTGATGTCCGGGATATCTTCGGTATAATGTCGGGACAGCTTGGCTCTTGGATCTCCTACCAAGCTGTCAACGGGCTTTGCGACCGAAGTGTATAACTGTCCATAGAACCTCTCGATCTCGCCTAAAACCTCTGCTTTGGTCGACGCTATGCTGCCATCCTCCCGTTTCAGCTTTGTCATCTGGCTTTGCCCAATAGACTTGTCCTTTGCGAACACTTTAGAGCCTTGGTTTCGCTGTATGGTCTCTTTAACACGATTCGTATTAAAGAGACGCAGATCGTGTCGCAAGGACTTAGATATACGTCTACCTATTGAGCTGCCTATATGACTTCGCGTCATCGGAAGACTGCAACTGTAGCAAACGTCGTTCAGCCATGAGGTTTGAGGTTTGCTCGGTCAATTTCTGAGGTCTATCTTTACGGCAGGGTCTAAAAAACTTAGACCGTACCGTGCGGACAGTTTCCACTAGCCCGTCGTTGATCTCGTCCACTGACACAACTCAATCAATATTCAACAAAAATTCCTAAAAATTTAAAACTCATATCAACCCCAATACAAACTTTAAGGGGTCGAATTTCGTATCATCCTCTCTTAGTGACAACCTGTATCCTAAATAGAACACCCCTGCAATGTTGAGTCCTCTAATTACAAATACCAAAGACAACCCCTAAGGTGACGAATTTTGTAAAATTCCTTCTTAGTGAGAACCTAGGTCCTAAAACAACCCCCATGCTGAAACTCCTAGCATTTGTAGTAACAAACTGCCAACCCCATAAACAGCCTCTTAGGGGTAGAATTTCAGAAAATAGTGCCTTGCGTTGGTGTGCATTTAGGTCAGAAAAGAACAACCTTGCAAAATTTAATACTTACTCCTAGCATTTGTAGAAACGAAGTTTCATACAAAATATCAACCCCTAAATCAAACCCTTGGGGTCTATTTTCACAAAACACCCGCAACTACGTCCAAACAAGAATCTCTATGCAAAATTTGAGTCTCAAAACTATCAACCCCGACAAAGCCCCTTAGGGGTCGAATTTCGCAAAACCGTCTTAATGAACATTTAGGTCTTAAAAACAACCCCTCGCAAAATTCGAGACGCCTAGCACTTGTAGTAACAAAAGTTTCATACAAACTATCAAACACAAAAACAAACCCTTTTGGGGTGGAATTTCGCTAAATCCCGCCATAGTGAGCATCTAAGTCTTATAAAGGAACCCGGTGCAAAATTTGAGACTCCTCGCACTTATAGTAACAGAGTTTCAAACTGTCAACCCCAAAAACAACCTCTTAGGATCGAGTTTCACAAAATCCCGTCTTAGGTATTACTTACGTCCAAAAAAGAACCCCTATGTATAAATTTGAGTCTCAATTCTATCAACCCCAAAAACAACCCCTTAGGGGTCGAATTTCTCAAAATTTCCACCTTGGTGTGCATTCACATCTTAAAAAGTACCACCATGCAAGATTTGAGACGCCTAGCACTTGTACTAAAAAAGTTTCATACAAACTATCAACCCCAAAAACAACCCCTTGGGGTCGAATTTCTCAAAATGTCCACCTTGGTGAGCATTTACATCTTAAAACGTACCACGATGCAAGATTTGAGACGCCTAGCACTTGTACTAAAAAAGTTTCATACAAACTATCAACCCCAAAAACAACCCCTTAGGTGTCGAATTTCACAAAATCCCGTCTTTGGTATCATCTACGTCCTAAAAAAGAACCCGATGCAAAATTTAAGGCTCCTAGCACTTGTAGTAACAAAGTTTCATACAAACTATCAACCCCAAAAACAACCCCTTAGGTATCGAATTTCACAAAATCCCGTCTTTAGTATCATTTACGTCCAAAAAAAAAAGCCATATGGAAAAATTTAAGTCTAAAAACTATCAACCCCAAAAACAACCCCTTAGGGGTCGAGTTTCACAAAATTTCTACCTTGTTGAGCATTTACGTCTTGAAAAGAACCGGCATGCAAGATTTGAGACGCCTAGCACTTGTAGCAACAAAGTTTCATACAAACTATCGACCCCAAAAACAAACCCCTCAGGGGTTGGATTTCGCAAAATCCCGTCATAGTGAGCATCTACGTTCCAAAAAGACACCCCATGCAAAATTTGGAATTCCTAGCACCTGTAGTAGCGAAGTTTCATACAAACTATCAACCCCAAAAACAACCCCTTAGGGGCCGAATTTCGCAAAATCCGTTCTTAGTGCTCACCTACGTGGTATAAGGAGGGCTTATGCCAAATTTCAAGTTTCTAAGCCCAGCGGTTTGGGCTGTGCGTTGTCAGATCAGTCAGTCAGTTTTGAATTTTATATATATAGATAGACTAGTACTAGTACTAGTATTTGCGCGTTGCGCGAGCTGCAAGCAGCTCGCGGGGTCGTGTTTTGGAGAAGTATTCCTTACCTTAATAAAATTTTGAGAATCCATATGAATCTTTAAATGAATTGGAAAATCCATAGTCCTTAAAAGATTTTGTAAATTATTAAATTACATAAAATATTTTTAATATTTTATTCTGAAAACCCATATGTTAGTTTATATAAAAATAAGTATGTATACGTAAAGCCATTTACTGTTGTACTCTTTAGTGTTCTGTGACACGTTCTATGATTTTGAATAAAATCTTGTTTCCGTTTAAAGTCAAATGCAAGCATGTCGTTTTATTAGGTTATGGGCCCAGAATTATGGCTCTTAGGGTTTTCTAGATAATTATCGCGAAGTTTTAAATTATCAGTAATAATAAATCGCAGTAGGATAATTAGATCAGCTAGCATAGGCGCTCAAATATTTTTTTGGATTTTTGCAAGAGTGCAAATTCAAAAATGGCGAACTACATTATAAATGTGCCGAAGTTACGAGGCAGAGAAAATTTCAGCGAATGGGTATTTGCAGCGGAAAACTTTTTAATCCTAGAAGGAATGATGAAATGCATCAAACCTGGGGAAGATGTTACCAAGTTTGCCGAGGATGATGCAAAAACAAAAGCGAAGCTGATTCTCACGATAGACTCCTCATTGTATGTGCACATTAGAAATGTTTCTACGACCAGGGAATTATGGGAGAAGCTAAAGGCATTATTTGACGATTCCGGATTTCAAAGAAGAATAAGCTTATTACGAAATTTAATTTCCATAAGATTCGAAAATTGTGTTTCGATGATTGCTTATGTGACACAAATTATAGAAACAGGGCAGAAGCTGTGTAATACTGGATTCCAGATAAATGACGAGTGGATTGGTTCTTTGTTGCTGGCGGGTCTACCTGAAAACTATGCCCCCATGATAATGGCCATTGAACATTCGGGAATTCATATTACAACAGACGCCATAAAAAGTAAGCTACTTGATATGGAATCAGGAAACGGAACGAACGGAATGAACGATGAATCGAACGGCGCTTTGGCCAGTGGTTTTAAAGGTTGGCAACACTCATCGACGGCCAGAAAGTCTATGGTTAGCAAAAATAACAATCATGGCGGCCAAAATGGAACGACATTGTCAACAAAGGCGAAGAAAGAAATTAAATGTTATCGATGCAAGCAGATAGGTCATTATAAGTCACAATGTACGGCTGAAGTATCGAATAACAAAGGAAATGAACGTAAACAAAGCAATGTGTTCAGTGCGGTCTTTCTAAGCGGAAACTTTAATAACCAAGAGTGGTATGTTGATTCTGGCGCCAGCGTTCACTTGACGCCAAATAAACAATGGCTCGAGAATATTTCTTACGAAAAAGAAGGTCAGACTATTATAGTAGCCGACAAAACAAAAGTGCCGATTGCGTGTTCCGGCGATATAAAAATTACTACCAAAGTAAATGATTGCAGTTTTGATGTGGACATAAAAGATGTGTTTTGTGTACCGGAATTGACAACCAACCTATTATCAGTTAGTCAATTAATTCACAAAGGGAATAAAGTTGTATTTACTGCAAACGCCTGTGAAATATATAACCAGAAAGGTACAAAGGTAGCTTATGCATTATTGAACAATGGAGTTTATAAGCTACAACTTCAAGAAAATATGTCTGCAGCAGCAATCATATCTGGTGAGCTCTGGCATCGCAGGATGGGACATGTAAACAGTGACTGTCTTAATAAAATGCAGAATGCAGTTGAGGGATTAACCTTGAAGGAGAAAGTTGACATTACAAAGTCTACCTGCTCCGTGTGCTGCGAAGGTAAGCAGACTAGATTACCTTTTACACATGTTGGTAAGAGAAGTACAGAGGTGTTGAATATTATTCACACGGATATCTGTGGTCCTATGGAGTGCGATTCTGTTGGAGGTTCTAAATATTTCATTTTATTTATTGATGATTTCAGCAGAATGACAGCTGTTTATTTTCTGAAAAACAAAAGTGATGCTTTGAAGAGTTTCAAAGACTATAAAGCGTTAGTTGAAAATCAGACAAATAAAACGATAAGAATTATTAGAAGCGACAATGGAAGAGAATTTTGCAATGCTGAGTTTGATGATTACTTAAAGAAAATGGGAATAGTTCATCAAACAACATGTCCATATACCCCGGAGCAAAATGGACTATGTGAGCGGATGAACAGAACCTTAGTCGAGAAAGCAAGATGCATGTTTTTTGATGCACAGTTAAGCAAGGAGTTCTGGGCTGAAGCTACAAACACAGCAGTATATTTGCATAATCGCACAGGATTGTCCATATTGCAAGGAAAAACACCTTATGAACTGTGGCATTGTGTCAAGCCTGACATAAGTCATTTGAGAGTTTTTGGAAGCGTGGTAATGGTACACATAGCTAAAGAAAAGAGAAGAAAATGGGATAAAAAAGCTCATAAATGTATCCTAGTGGGCTATGCTGATGCGAGCAAAGGCTACAGAGTGTATGATCCAGCTAAGAAAGTGATAACAATTAGTCGAGATGTGATAATTGTTGAGAAAGAAAACACTACAATAACAGTGACAGAAAAGGAAACAGTTAAAGATACAGACCAGCCATCTTCAGTGGGGGAGAATGATACTCTCACATCAAATGAAAATTCGTCCAGATATATCATATTCAGTTAGTTATATGAGCCAATTTAATAATTGTTTTACTAAAGAACATTGGCAGCATGCAAAAAGAATTTTGAGATATTTAAAGAAGACAAAACATTATGTTTTAAAATATGACTCGAAACTTAACTCTGAAATAATTGGTTATGTTGATGCCGATTGGGGTAGTGATGTTATTAGTAGGCGGTCATATACAGGTTATGTGTTTCAACTATCAGGTGCTGCAATATCTTGGGAAAGCAGAAAACAAAAGGTTGTTGCACTCTCTAGTACAGAGGCAGAGTATATAGGGATCTCAGAATGTTGTAAAGAGGCTATTTACCTTCGAAACTTGCAATGTGAAATAACTGACAGTTTATATACTATTATGCTGTACAATGACAACCAAAGTGCACAAAAAATTTTGTGTAATCCTGTTTTCCATAATAAATCTAAGCATATAGATATTAGGTATCATTTTTGTAAAGATATTGTTGCTCAGAAGTTGGTAAATGTTCAGTACCTATGTACAGCTGATATGCCAGCTGATTTGCTAACAAAAAGTTTAAGTTCAATTAAGCATAAAGCTTTTATGAATGCTATTGGCTTAGTTGAAAAATAATTTGGGTTATTTTTATATAGTGGGGGTGTTAGTTTATATAAAAATAAGTATGTATACGTAAAGCCATTTACTGTTGTACTCTTTAGTGTTCTGTGACACGTTCTATGATTTTGAATAAAATCTTGTTTCCGTTTAAAGTCAAATGCAAGCATGTCGTTTTATTACCATAAAACTAATTCAATAAAAAAAAGAAACAAAATTAAAAAAAAAAACAGAATAAATTGAGAATTCCTTAGGATAGTTAAAAGAATTTTAAAATCCGTTAGAGCACTTAAAAGATTTTAAAACCCGTTAAGAACCCCCTAATCCAATCTAAAACCTTATTAAAAACTCAGAAGGGAGGCATAAGGGGCAATTTTGAAAAATGATTCTTACTTTTCCGAGCCTCCTCTATACGAATCCGTAAAAAAAATAACACGGTTCTCTTAGTGTCTGAGATACGATTGGTAGGGGGGGGGAGCCAAAAAGGAGAGGCTTAGGACTTTTGCCCTACTCATGAGAGTGACTTGTAAGTTTGCTTGTCGTCACCCCTGAGTAACGCTTCATCCACTCAACCTTCGTTACGTCCCATGATGAAATTGATGAACATTTCGAAAATTATAGAAGCCGCCATCTTGGATTTTGATTTTGACCTCACTATCGATTTTAGCATCCTCGAAAACCATGAAAACTACTCCCATGATGAAATTGATGAACAATTCGAAAATTATAGCAGCCGCCATCTTGAATTCTCATTTTGACCTCGCCATCGATTTTAGCACCCTCGAAAACCATGAAAACGACACCCATGATGAAAACACAAGAAAGAATTTTTCAATTCCAAACCAAACAAAACAAACTTTTCATTTTAGATAAAAAAATATGATATTTAAAATATTATTGTGTCAGGTGAGCGCTTACTGCCCCTCGAACACTGCATTTTTTGAAGTCACCATCTTGGATTTTGATTTTGACGTCACTATCGGCTTTCCAATCCGTGGCAATGGCAATCCGTCCGTAGCTGCGCTCTGAGGCGGACGTTGCAACACGGTGCATATTATTATTTAATATCGTACAGCGCGGCGCAAGCCGACGCTCGAATTTGATTGTCATGGGTGATAAACTTGTGCCAAATGAACTGCTGGCGTTCCTGCAGCAGAAGCTGGACGTGATGGACGAGGTGTCCGCCATCCAAATCTGTGTCACGAACTTCAGCGAGGACGACATTGCTGCTGCTGTTCCGGTCGCTTAATAAAGTAGACCAGATGGTGTCTCGTCGGCGCGACGGGACGAAGAAAAGTGTGCAAGACATCATCACGCTTTTGAAAGCTACCGACCCAGACGACGTGCCGACGTTTGTGGCGAGGGACCTGAACAAGTTACCCCCAGTCACATTCGACCACGTCGACGTTACAAGCCTGTTGAGGGACATAGTCTCTTTGAAGGCAAGTCTGACGGATGTGCAGAGGAAGTTGGAGTCATCCCAGGAAACCGTCGCGGACCTGCGCTCAGAACTCGATGAGTTGCGCAACTCAGTGGCGTTAATTGGGTCACCGGCGGCGCGTGTAAGTAACGTAAATACGCGCCGAGGTGTAGGCTGCCTCGATACATCGGTCACGAGTTTTGCGTCAGCAGTTTTGTCGCCGGCGCCGATTGCTGAGCCAGCGATGAGCGCTACAAGTGTGCCTCGCTGCCCTGCCCCCGCCCCCGCAGCTCCTCCCCGCGCTGCCCGACTGATGCGGCCATCGAACCCGGTGGTCACACCCCCTGCTCCCCCCGCTAAGCCCATGTCCTCAAAGGACACGGAACGGGCTGACGACGGCTTTATCACGGTGCAAAGGAGGAAGCGCCGCAAGACTAGGTGTAAGAACCGCTGCGGCAAGGCTCCCGTAGAGCCTAACATGAAACTGCGTACTGCGAAGCCGAACACTCCGGTGTACATTTCACGTCTTCATTACACCACTGACGTGGAAGACATCGTGAAGTACGTGCGCCAAAGGCTGAATTACTCGCGAAAGTTTTTGGCCACAGGATGTGGTATTCCACCGCTTTCGCGGTCAAGTGCCACCAGAACGCACAAAGACTTAGTGCAACGTAGTGATACTAACACAGTTTTAAGTTTTATTTACTAATTATTCTAATGTAATAAAAATATGTATACTTAGGTTAAGGTATTTATCTATGGGTCTTTGTTACCTGACAATAAATGGTTTATTATATATTATTATTATATGTCGCAGAATGAGCACAGAAGCACAATAATTTAGAATAACGCCATCTATTATCATGCTGCGGAATCAAAACAGAAAAACAAATTGGTATCTCTATTCATTATTGTTAATTTAGAATAACGCCATCTATTATCGTCGGCCTGGAATCAAAACCGATACGCATTTTAGAATCTCTATTGATTATTGTGAATTTAGAATAACGCCATCTATCTCTCATTGGAGTAACTATTAAGTTAGAATTGACAGATTGTTTAGGAGCGTCAAATTAGTGATAATTTGGAGATGGTTAGCATGGGGAGCAAATGGCAACACCGAGCGAATAGTCGAGTCAAATGTCGATTCGGAAGTTTAATCAGCTATTCGAAGTTGACAGGTAGTGACGTTGACAGATGTTGGCTAACCTGTGTGGGGTAGGCCACTTGGGCGGACAGTTTAGTGAAGTGAACTTTTTGAATCGGTCCGGCAAGCTGGGTAGACATTTTGGTTGCTCCGCCATGTTAAACTTCTCGCGTTCCTAAGTTTTTAATCGAGCGATATCTCGGACATCCTTGACTATTTTGTATTCAGTGTGTGTTAGCAAGTAATTAAAAGTGTTAACGAAGATATTCTGAATGTTATTTCCGATATCCCACCCCCTCTGATAACGATTCTCCGTTATCAGAAGTGGGATTGGACCACGACGACCCACGTGTTCGAAATAAAGACTATAGTGATGAAAAATGGATGTGTTTGTTGGAACCGCAATTTTCTGACACTGATTCAAGCCGTGAAAACACCTACTACGTCGCCACATGGCTTTCGTTTACCGGATTTCGACCCTGAAAAACAAGATGTGGATGTACGTGCTTGCCTGCTTGGGTGACGACTACAGTGATGTGCTTTCGGACCAAGATCAACATGGCGCTTCGCTTATGGTCGCTATAAGCCGCGCCTGGAAGAGAGGAGCTTCTACCTGGCTGCCTACCGTGTCGTTTCCTGGGATGACGTGAACTGATTTCAAGCGACTATTGCAAGCAATAGCAACAAGAGGAGTCCATCGACAACTGCGAAGCCTCATGCATCCGGGATCACCTGCTTCCACTGCTACGGCGCGGAGAGAGGAGCGGCGCGGACTCCGGGGCGTCGAAGCCTGTTAATGAGGAGAGGATTGACCTGTGCCTCCTGAGCGCGTCGACTGTGATTATCTGGTGAGCAATTTTCATTTTGTTTACGACTCTGGTGCCTTGTGTTCTTTATTAAAGTCTGTAGTCTGTAGTCTGTGACATTAGTATTGAGATTTGTTTACATGTGTTGCCTGATTGTAGCGGGCACTTGATGGATTGTGGAGAATGCCTGAGGGTCAAGTACCATTTGAAGTAATGGCTTTGAATTGGATGATAAGTGTGGAATCTTAGGTCGGCTGGTCAGACCGTACCAGTAGCTGTTTCGTAGCCGTAGTCCGTATCTAATTGACATCCCGGTGGTGTCCATAGATGTGCGGTGTGCGGGTGGCACTGGCGGAGGTCGTGTATTGTGCGTTCGTGATGAACGGTGTGAAACAAACAGAGGTTTGTTGGTGGGGCTAGTGTTAGCCATAGGCCACGAATTTGATTCCTGCTTTTTGATGATTCGTTTCTTGCATTGTAATGGTACAAATTGCAAAGGTACTTGGTTGCTCTAGGATTTTCGGTCAGTCTTAATTGTGTCATGTTTAGTGTTTGAACTTAAACTTTACTTGGCTATCGCTGGTTAAGCGGTAGTGTTGTTATCGCTGGTTAAGCGGTAGTGGCGTAATCGCTGGTTAAGCGGATTACGTTGGCTTTCGCTGGTTAAGCGTTAGCTGTGTTGACTACCGCTGGTTAAGCGTTAGTAGTGTAATCGCTGGTTAAGCGGATTACATAGCTTTCGCTGGTTAAGCGTTGGCTGTTTTATCGCTGGTTAAGCGAGTTGTGTTGACTATCGCTGGTTAAGCGTTAGTGGTGTAATCGCTGGTTAAGCGGATTACGTTGGCTTTCGCTGGTTAAGCGTTAGCTGTTGAATCGCTGGTTAAGCGAGTTGTGTTGACTATCGCTGGTTAAGCGTTAGTGGTGTAATCGCTGGTTAAGCGGATTACGTTGGCTTTCGCTGGTTAAGCGTTAGCTGTTGAATCGCTGGTTAAGCGAGTTGTGTTGACTATCGCTGGTTAAGCGTTAGTGGTGTAATCGCTGGTTAAGCGGATTACGTTGGCTTTCGCTGGTTAAGCGTTAGCTGTTGAATCGCTGGTTAAGCGAGTTGTGTTGACTATCGCTGGTTAAGCGTTAGTAGTGTAATCGCTGGTTAAGCGGATTACGTTGGCTTTCGCTGGTTAAGCGTTAGCTGTTGAATCGCTGGTTAAGCGAGTTATGTTGACTATCGCTGGTTAAGCGTTAGTAGTGGAATCGCTGGTTAAGCGGATTACATGGGCTTTCGCTGGTTAAGCGTTGGCTGTTGTATCGCTGGTTAAGCGAGTTGAGTTGACTATCGCTGGTTAAGCGTTAGTGGTGTAATCGCTGGTTAAGCGGATTACATGGGCTTTCGCTGGTTAAGCGTTGGCTGTTTTATCGCTGGTTAAGCGAGTTGTGTTGACTATCGCTGGTTAAGCGTTAGTGGTGTAATCGCTGGTTAAGCGGATTACGTTGGCTTTCGCTGGTTAAGCGTTAGCTGTGTTGACTATCGCTGGTTAAGCGTTAGTAGTGTAATCGCTGGTTAAGCTAATTACATGGGCTTTCGCTGGTTAAGCGTTGGCTGTTTTATCGCTGGTTAAGCGAGTTGTGTTGACTATCGCTGGTTAAGCGTTAGTGGTGTAATCGCTGGTTAAGCGGATTACATGGGCTTTCGCTGGTTAAGCGTTAGTGGTAAATCGCTGGTTAAGCGGATTACGTGGGCTTTCGCTGGTTAAGCGTTGGCTGTTGTATCGCTGGATAAGCGAGTTGAGTTGACTATCGCTGGTTAAGCGTTAGTGGTGTAATCGCTGGTTAAGCGGATTACGTGGGCTTTCGCTGGTTAAGCGTTAGCTGTTGAATCGCTGGTTAAGCGAGTGGTGTTGGCTATCGCTGGTTAAGCGTTAGTAGTGTAATCGCTGGTTAAGCGGATTACGTGGGCTTTCGCTGGTTAAGCGTTAGCTGTTAAATCGCTGGTGTGATGCGTGTTATGATGTAGGCTTTCGCTGGTTAAGCGTTAGTTGTTGAATCGCTGGTTAAGCGAGTTGTGTTGGCTATCGCTGGTTAAGCGTTAGTAGTCTAATCGCTGGTTAAGAGAATTACCTGGGCTTTCGCTGGTTAGAAGAGTTAGCTGTAAAATCGCTGGTTAAGCGTGTAATGATGTAGACTTTCGCTGGTTAAGCGTTAGCTGTTGAATCGCGAAAAAAGCGTTAGAGGGTTAATATCAATGGGTAAGCGTTATTATCATCACTGGTTAAGTGATAGGATTTGTTACGCTGGTTAAGCGCTACAATGTTAAGTACCTACTGGTTAAGTACTTCAGTGACTAGGTAAGTAGTGATGGATGGTGCTGGTTAAGTGCTGTGGATATGTTTGGTAGAGTCATAATGCTTTCTTAATTTTGTGCCAATTTCTATTATGTGCCTTATTCTTTCATTTTAGTTTGTTTTGTTTTCGTTTGGCAGTAGTCAACTTAACATTTAAAGTATCTAGCATAGTAAGAGTTTTCTTATAATCTCTAACGTTATAGGAAAAATAAGGTAGCATGTTGAACAAACCTTCTTAAAATTATTTTGATAAAGGCTCGAAATGATTATCTTGATGGTGTTGTGTTTATAACCGGATGGAGGTCGATAGATTTCATGCTTATGACCGGATGGAGGTTATAATGTGTGATGATGAAGACCGGATGGAGGTCAGAGTATGAGCACTGCAATATTTTAATTAGTTCCCTTCATTGAATGAGTATGGGTGTTGTTCGACATGTCAGCTTTTAGAGAAAGAGTTTCTTGTGATTTTTATTAGACCCTGTAATTATTTTGATGAGAAAACCTTTTCCATTTGGGTCAGGAATGGCCGAACGGTTAGAATGATTACTGTTCGAGATTTTTTCTCATTCCAGATTCCTCAGGATGTGATGTCTCACACGAGGACGTGTGAATTGTCAGAATGGCCGTGTCGCAGAATGAGCACAGAAGCACAATAATTTAGAATAACGCCATCTATTATCATGCTGCGGAATCAAAACAGAAAAACAAATTGGTATCTCTATTCATTATTGTTAATTTAGAATAACGCCATCTATTATCGTCGGCCTGGAATCAAAACCGATACGCATTTTAGAATCTCTATTGATTATTGTGAATTTAGAATAACGCCATCTATCTCTCATTGGAGTAACTATTAAGTTAGAATTGACAGATTGTTTAGGAGCGTCAAATTAGTGATAATTTGGAGATGGTTAGCATGGGGAGCAAATGGCAACACCGAGCGAATAGTCGAGTCAAATGTCGATTCGGAAGTTTAATCAGCTATTCGAAGTTGACAGGTAGTGACGTTGACAGATGTTGGCTAACCTGTGTGGGGTAGGCCACTTGGGCGGACAGTTTAGTGAAGTGAACTTTTTGAATCGGTCCGGCAAGCTGGGTAGACATTTTGGTTGCTCCGCCATGTTAAACTTCTCGCGTTCCTAAGTTTTTAATCGAGCGATATCTCGGACATCCTTGACTATTTTGTATTCAGTGTGTGTTAGCAAGTAATTAAAAGTGTTAACGAAGATTTTCTGAATGTTATTTCCGATATCCCAACCATATTTAGCATCCTCGAAAATCATGAAAACGACTCCCATGATGAACAATTCGAAAATTATCGCAGCCACCATCTAAGATTTGGATTTTATCCTCACTATCGGTTTTAGCATCCTCGAAAACCATGAAAACGACTCCCATGATGCACATTTCGAAAATTATCGCAGCCGCCATCTTGGATTTTAATTTTGACCTTACTATCGGCTTTAGCATCCTCGAAAACCATGGAAACGACTCCCATGATGAACATTTCGAAAACTATCGCAGCCGCCATCTTAGATTTTGATTTTGACTATCGGCTTTAGCATCCTCGAAAACCATGAAAACGACTCCCACGATGAAATTGATGAACAATTCGAAAATTTTAGCAGCCGTCATCTTGGATTCTCATTTTGACCTCGCCATCGGTTTTAGCACCCTCGAAAACCATGAAAACGACTCTCATGATGAAATTGATGAACAATTCGAAAACTATAGCAGCCGCCATCTCTGATTCTCATTTTGACCTCGCCGTCGGTTTTAGCACCCTCGAAAACCATGAAAACGACATCCATGATGAAACTTTGAATTTTTTGCAGTCTGTATCTAAGATTTTGATTTTGAACTCACTATCGGCTTTAGCATCCTCAAGAACCATGAAAACGACATCCATGATTAACACTTTGAAATTTTTTGCAGTCGCTATCTTGGATTTTGATTTTGACCTCACTATCGGCTTTAGCATCCTCGAAAACCATGAAAACGACTCCCATGATGAACATTTTAAAAATAATCGCAGCCGCCATCTTGGATTTGGATTTTAACCTCAAAATCGGCTTTAGCATCCTCGAAAACCATGAAAACGACTCCCATGATGAACATTTCGAAAATTATTGCAGCCGTCATCTTGGATTTTGATTTTGACCTCACTATTGGCTTTAGCATCCTCGAGAACCATGAAAACGACATCCATGATTAACTTTTTGAAATTTTTTGCAGTCGCCATCTTGGATTTTGGTTTTGACCTCGCCGTTGGTTTTAGCACCCTCGAAAACCATGAAAACGACATCCATGATGAAACTTTGAATTTTTTGCAGTCTGTATCTTGGATTTTGATTTTGAACTCACTATCGGCTTTAGCATCCTCGAGAACCATGAAAACGACATCCATGATTAACACTTTGAAATTTTTTGCAGTCGCCATCTTGGATTTTGATTTTGACCTCACTATCGGCTTTAGCATCCTCGAAAACCATGAAAACGACTCCCATGATGAACATTTTAAAAATAATCGCAGCCGCCATCTTGGATTTGGATTTTAACCTCACAATCGGCTTCAGCATCCTCGAAAACCATGAAAACGACTCCCATGATGAATATTTCGAAAATTATTGCAGCCGCTATCTTGAATTTTGATTTTGACCTCACTATCGGCTTTAGCATCCTCGAAAACCATGAAAACGACTCCCATGATGAAATTGATGAACAATTCGAAAATTATCGCAGCCGCCATCTTGGTTTCCCATTTTGACCTCGCCATCGTTTTTAGCACCCTCGAAAACCATGGAAACGACGCCCATGATGAACATTTTAAAAATTATCGCAGCCGCCATCTTGGATTTTGATTTTGACCTCACTATCAGCTGTAGCATCCTCGAAAACTGAACACGGGTCTCTTAGTTTCTGAGATACGTTTGGGAGGGGGGGGGGGGGGAGGCCAAAAAGGGGAGGCTTGGTACTTTTGCCCTTCTCATGAGAGTTACTTGTAAGTTTGCTTGTCGTCACCCCTTAGTTACGCTTCACCCACTCCACTTTCGTTACGCTACGGAGGTCGCCGGCTCGCTTCTCTCGCCACCTCACCCCTTCGCTCCGCTCGGTCTCGCAGGTTCGCTCCACTCAGGACCTACCAAACACCGGAAAGCTATCGTGACCTTATCCCTACGCAACGCTTGGCTTTACCGCTACCTAGTTTCGGAGATACGATGGGGGTAGGGGTGAAGAGGAGGAGAAGGGGGAGTTTTGAAAAATGATTTTGACAAACTCTGGGCCCCTTCATACGAATCTGAAAAAAAAAATGTTGCAAGTCTGTTAACTTCCGGGATCCGCCTAAAGGGGGAGAAGAGGTTAAGGGGGGGAACTTTGAAAAAAGGGTTTTTACTTTTCCGAGCCTCCTCTATACGATTCCGTAAAACAACAAAACACTGGTCTCTTAGTTTCCGAGATATGATGGTGGGAGAACACGGAACTCATAGTTTCGGACATTCGATTGGCAGGGGGGGGGAGGCCAAAAAGGGGAGGCTTGGTACTTTTGCCCTTCTCGTGACAGTTACTTGTAAGTTTGCTTGTCTTCACCGCCGAGTTACGCTTCACCCACTCAACCTTCGTTACGGTACGGAGGTCGCCGGCTCGCTTCGCTCGCCACCTCCCCCCTTCGCTCCACTCGGTCTCGCAGGTTCGCTCCACTCAGGACCTACCTACCACCGGAAAGCTATCGTGACCTTATCCCTACGCTACGCTACGCTTTACCGCTACCTAGTTTTTCCGAGATACGATGGGGGGAGGGTTAAAGGGGGGGAGATGGGTGAGTTTTGAAAAATTATTTTGACAAACCTACTCTGGGACCCTTAATATGAATCTGAAAAAAAAAAATGTTCCAAGGCTCTTCTGAGATCTACCTAAAGGGGGGGGGGGGGGAGAAGGGGGGCAAGGGGGGAGGGAACTTTGAAAAGAGATCTGTGATATGAATCCGTTAAAAAAACAAAACACTGGTCTCTTAGTTTCCGAGATACGATTGGGAGGGGGGGGGGGGAGGCCAAAATGGGGAGGCTTGGTACTGTTGCCCTACACATGAGAGTTACTTGTAAGTTTTTTTTTTTTTTTTACTGCTACCTTTTTTTTCCGAGATACGACGGGGGGAGGGGTGAAGAGGGGGAGAGGGGGGAGTTTTGAAAAATGATTTTGACCAACTCTGGGTTCCTTGATATGAATCTGAAAAAAAAATGTTGCAAGTCTGTTAACTTCCGAGATCCGCCTAAGGGGGGGAGAAGGGGGCAAGGGGGGGGGAACTTTGAAAAATGGTTTTTACTTTTCCGATCCTCCTCTATACGAATCCGTAAAAAAACAAAACACAGGTCTCTTATTTTCCGAGATACGATGGGGAGGGGGGGAGGGGGGGCGAAAAGGGGAGGTTTGGGATTTTTCCCATACTCACGAGAGTCACTTGTTTACGAATCTGTCAAAATATACCCACCTCCCCCTTCACCATCTGGGAGAAGTAGGTATGTCTTGATTGGTTTTACAAAAATAAACGTCATTAGTACAGTACAACATTCATGCGATCTCATTTAATACAACTGTGAACCACGTTTTTGGTAGAAAGAGACGGAATAACGCCCTTTCGATACGCGGAAACGAAAGAGCATGAAATTTAGTGTATTTGGCACAAAAAAAGTGAAAATTGAAAATTTTGTAGTTAGTGCAATTGTGAACTAAGGCATTATACTATAATTATAAAGCTCGATTACCACTGACTCACTGACTGACAGAATGTTCACAGTTGCAGGTTGCAGTTTGTAGTGTGCTAAGTATGTACTTAGCACACTTGTGCATGAAATTTCCACTCCCAGTAGATGTCTACTGGAAGTATTACAAAGGTACGAGTATTCCATCCACTTCTTCCTTTTCCTTGTAAACAATAATTGTGACTGACAAGAACCAAGAAGCCTGACATTATGGTGATAGATCGATCGGAGCGTCGCGCAATGATTGTTGATCGTCGTTCCCGCATGACGAGAACCTCGTGAAGGCAGAGAAGGCTCTCGCTTGGCAGCTGGCTCAGACGCTTGATTCAGAAGGCTGTACTACTGGACACGGCGCGTATCATTAGGAGGTTCGTCTCTCAGGAGTCCTGACCACCGATACCCCGGACCCTGTTCCTGATGCTGGTAGACTGCTTTTCATATTTTTAAATATTTTTGTATTTCTTTATTGTTAAAATATTTAAAAATGTAATGAATAAGTAAACATCAATTAAGATTGTGATGACACTGAATCGTCTGATGATGATCAAGATGAAGAGTCCATTGTTGAAGAAATTTAAGTTAATAAAGAAACATTGTTACCTTAAACTGAAGACTTATTTTAATAATTTTCTTATGAAAATTCTTATTGGGTTGATTCAGAAACGTTTAGATGGCACGGTTGGCGCAGTGGTTGAGAGATCGACAGCTGCGTAGCGTGTCGCGGGTTCGATCCCGCACGGAACATACCTTGTTTATTTTTATGACCTACAAATAGTTGTTCCGGGTCTGGGTGTTCGTGTGTGTGAGTTTCAATGTTTGTGAACGCACCCACGACAACGGAAAATTCCTAGTGTAACAAAGTTTTCTTTTTAATTAAAGAATAAAACCAATTGGATTGGGCAATACCTAAAGATTGGCCCATAATAATCGGGCTGCAACCTTTTTTTTTTGTTTTTAATGCGGGTGTGAAACATAATTAATTATTTATTTGATTGTGGATAAAACTGTGTATTATAATAAAAATAAACATTATGAATATTGATCACTAGTTTATTACTTTATCTATTTAATGCAATAGCCATAATTATTATTATCCTTTTTCTTGGACCTTGAACCAGCCTGGTAATGCTGTTAAATATTTTTGAGTTTTTCACTTAGTACCGGTCAACATAATCAATCTTAGTGCACAAATGTATTAACTAGGGGGTTTTATATTTAATTAGCTATTTTGAAAAGGTTACGTTTAAACTAATATTACAATATTGTGATTATGATGGAGTTAAAGGACTAGTCTCATGAATAAATGCATATTTGTTTTATTATTTTACTTGGTTCTTGTACTATTCTTGTCTAAAGCTTAAAAAACTTTAAAGCTCTCTCCTCAAAAAAGTGAATTTTGTAGTTAGTGCAATTGTGAACTAAGGCGACGATATATAGATAGAGATAGATAGAAGAAGAAGACTAGTTTGAGAAGTAATATTTTGTGTAATAAGGATATTTGTGATCAGTCTATAATAATATTAATATTCCACAACTATCACACAACGCCATCTAGTCCCATGCTAAGCAGAGCTTGTGTTATGGGTAATAGACAACTGATAATAGTAGTTTATCTACTCTCATATCGTAAAATTCGAAATACAAAACTCAAAACGAGTTTATAATGACATACTTTATACCATAGAGTATCGTAATGAAATTAAAAAATTAAATTATAACACTGTTTCTCTAACAAAACAATGTTATAATTTAATTTTTTTTCATTATGATACAGATGACTGATCATAGATACATCTATTTCGTTTTTTATCTGTGGCTGCGCGCGCTTGAAATGGGAATGTTGGAATTTTGACGTTTGTATTTCGGTGGATGAATATTAGTGTTTACTAATTTTTATCTTTTGTTTGATATGTTGGTGTTCAATGAGAGTAGATAAAGTAGTGTATGAAACTGTACATAACGAGCGAAGCGAGTTTTTTAATAGTATCACACGAGTGGTATAATACCTAGTTATGTACAGTTTCATACACTACTTTATCTACTCTCATTGAACACCAACATATCAAACAAAAGATAAAAATTAATAAACACTAATAAACATCCACCATGTCATCCACCGAAACACAAACGTCAAAATTCCAACATTCATTCCCATCTAGAGCGCGCGCAGCCACAGATAAAAAATGAAATAGATGTATCTATGATCTGTAATCTGTATCATAATGAAAAAAAAATTTATTATAACATTATTTTGTTACAGAAGTAGTGTTATAATTTAATTTTTTTAATTTCATTTCGATACTCTATGGTATAAAGTACGTCTTTATAAACTCGTTTTGAGTTTTGTATTTCGAATTTTACGATATGAGAGTAGATAAACATACTTATATATTTCTAAATACATACATATTATAGATAAATTATTACACCCAGACACAGAACAAATCGACGCCCCCAAGGAATAAACCTGTATTATACTATTACTGACTTTTTACTGTTATACCATTTTCGGTATCTATGGGTCGGGATACACATAATTATGCTATTTTTTTCAAATTTTTTCTGCGATAATTTCTAACGATTTTCCTTACAACACTTTTGTTCTTTGGAAATTTTTCTGTGGCTACATTTCGGTAAAGTGATATTACTGTAAAATATTTCAGCTAAATTTCTGGTTAACGCGATTACAGGTTTATTACCGTAAATTTTGTGGTACACATTTTCGGTAATGCACTGTAACAGTTACGAGTATGTGATTTATATGCCCAAAAAACCTGTCCACCTCAGGCCTAAGCCACGGATGATCAACGGGCCAGACTTTCACGCCACGTGGATTACATGTACCAGGCCTTCGGTGGCATCGTTTATGTCGTCAGTGGTTTCCAACATGGCGAATCGGCTCTGTAGTTTCAACTGGAAGTTTTCACGACCAGTTTCGACCTGGGGCAGCGTTGGTCTGACAGTTGACCTTGTCAAGCGCGCTCTTTCTATTTTTATATTATTATTTTCAGAGTCATTACTAACTAGTCGATGATCACTTCCGGTATTGACCCTGTTGATCACTGAGACATCTCTGAATATATGGCGCCTATCAGACACAACGAAGTCGATCTCGTTTCATGTCATATTATCGGGGCTTCGCCAGGTCCACTTTCTTTGAGGCTTCTTCTGGATAAAATATTTCATCAGAAAAAGCCCCTGGGCCTCGAGGAAGTTAACCAACATACGCCCCCGGTGATTTCTGCTCCCATAGCCGAATGAACCTACTCTCGACTCGCCACTCTTTTGTACTCCCACTTTTTCGTTTAAGTCACCCATAACAACAGTGTAGAATGTTTTGGTACGAGACGCAGCTTTCACTATGTCTTCGTACATTGCCTCGACTTCGTCGTCAGGGTATGCGGACGTTGGAGCATACACTTGTATGATCTTTAGGGAGTACCTTTCTGATATCCACAGTATAAGGTATGCCACCCTTGCCGACATACTGCCAAATTCCACAATGTTGCTCCTGAGTGATTTGTGGACCATAAACCCGACGCCACGACTTAACTCTACTTCCAATTCGGCAACGTGCTCGTCCAACCGCAGAGAGCATATTCCGTTGTACGTCGCCAAGTAAAAATTTCGTTAAGGGTACCCTGCCGGCGCCCGGGGATTCTTAGTACCCCACCGCACCGTGGCCGGTACCAAGGCCAGGAATAGTGCAGCTACCGGGAACTGGGGGCCTTAAATCATTGTTGCGCTTCATGTTTGGGGGGTTTGCCGTAGTCACCAAGCTTGGCAAGCGGGTTGGTGACTGGAGATGCTGAAATGCTTCCGCTGTTGGTGCTGCTGCCCACCATCAGGTTAAGCATTTCAAGGCATTTCAGCATAAGACATAGTTATACCAGAGCTAGGGCAGGTGAGGCAACTGGTGTTACCTCACATTCTGGCTAACAACCCTTAGTCGCCTTCTACGACACCCACAGGAAGAGATGGAGTGGCCTATTCTACTGTCCGGAACCACACGGGGGTGCACTTTGTGCAATAGTGCAACGATTCCACGGTATTAACCTACATTTTATGAATCCTTGATTTCTGTAGAAAATAGTGATGGTCGCGATGATACTGATGATGCCACTGACAATACCGATTAGTTTTTAATTTTTTAGCTTGGCTACTTTTGTTTTACTTTTACTGATTGTAATTTGTGATCTCTATGAGAACTTTGTTTCCAATAACGTATAATTTTTGTGAGTTTCCTTTAATTATTCCTCGGAGATACCGACGACAAATTTATTTTACACTAGCTGTGCCCGCGACTACGTTCGCGTGGATGTCGGAATTTAACAATGTATTTTTTTGTGCGAAGCGCTTAATTCTCGCCAGGTTTTTTATAAATCATATCGTTTTCATATAAACCCTATATTTAGAATTTATTTAGATTTTTCAAGAACATTTGACGTATTTGTAATAAACGCCCTCAGTCGTTCAAAGGCAGTACTATTCAATTGCTACTGGATTAGAGCACCCATTCCATCTCATTCCATCCCATTCCATCCCACTCCATCCCACTCCATCCCACTCCATCCGACTCCATACCACTCCATCCCACTCCATACCACTCCATCCCTCTCCATCCCACTCCATCCCACTCGATCCCATTCCATCCCACTCTATCCCACTCCAGCCCACTCCATCCCATTCCATCCCACTCCATTCCACTCCATCCCACTCCATCCCATTCCATCCCACTCCATCCCACTCCATCCCATTCCATCCCACTCCATCCCACTCCATCCTACTCCATCCCACTCCTCCCCACTCCATCCCACTCCATCCTACTCCATCCCTCTCCATCCTACTCCATACCACTCCATCCCACTCCATCCCATTCCATCCCACTCCATCCCAGTCCATCCCACTCCATCCCACTCCATCTCACTCCATCTCACTCCATCCCACTCCATCCCGCTCTATTCCACTCCATCCCACTCCATCCAGTCCATCCCTCTCCATCCCATTCCATACCACTCCATCCCACTCCACCCCACACCATCCCACTCCATCCCACTCCATCCCACTCCATCCCACTCCATCCTACTCCATCCCTCTCCATCCTACTCCATACCACTCCATCCCACTCCATCTCGCTCTATTGCACTCCATCCCACTCCATCCCTCTCCATCCCATTCCATACCACTCCATCCCACTCCATCCTACTCCATCCCACTCCTCCCCACTCCATCCCACTCCATCCTACTCCATCCCTCTCCATCCTACTCCATACCACTCCATCCCACTCCATCCCACTCCATCCTACTCCATCCCACTCCATCCCACTCCATCCCACTCCATCCCACTCCATCCCACTCCATCCCACTCCATCCTACTCCATTCCACTCTATCCCACTCCAACCCACTCCATCCCACTCCATCCACTTCCATCCCATTCCATCCCTTTCTAGTGTGAGTCAAATAAAAACCTTTTCTTTCTTTCTTTCCATTCCATCCCATTCTATTCCATTCCACTCTACTCTACTCTACTCCACTCCACTCCAAACCACTCCACTCCAGTCCACACCATATTTGAATAGGTATGTTGTTTTTCTATTCCAAGCTAGATCGCGCTACTGAACTGCGAGCTGCGTGTCTCGGTGTAAACTGACCGTAATTTTACTTCCTGGAACACTTTAAATTCAAATATCTTTTGATAGACTGATCCGATTTCAATGAAACAAAAAGTAAATGTTACTTCAAGTTACGGTCAGTCGTTATGTATTAAAGTTATCTACATAGCTTTCGTACATTTTACGTGATGCCCGAACAAATAAACATACAAACAGACATACAGACAAACAGACAAAAATTCAAAAAATGCTAGAAATGAGTTCTATTGGTTGTCCTTAAACACGCTGGCTATATTTTTTGAGTTTTTTTTTAATGTACAAAAATTATTTTTCTACAGTTTTATTATATGTATAGATAATCGGTTTTCAATTATTACAATAATATGACTACCAAAAATTTTCTTTAAAATACGGGTTACACTACTTTACCCTCTTATAGTTTTTTAAAATTTTACTATAAGAAGTCGGTAACTGAACATTACAATCTCTCTCTGTAACGAAAAAACACGTTTAATAATCCAGTAAAGCAACATTATGCCTATGATTTTTAAGAAATTTACAAGAATAATTCGGTAAGTAAACATTACTGGAATAATTTTTGTAAGGTAAGATGGTAAGATATCAATACCCTAAAAATAGTTTGAAACCATTTTCGGTAATATGTATTTTGGTGAATAACAAATTCTATGTATAGTTAATAGTTATACCTAATACTATAAACTGTTCGGGTAAAAATTAGCTTTTCCGTCATATAACAATGTTGTCATAATTACCTTTTGTTGAAGAGATATACCCCAAAAACACCAAATCATTTTTCCTGTAAAATTTGATTTTTGCGATTACCGGTTTATTCCCCGGGGCGTCGAAATGATCGTGCTCATCACACAAACATTTTGTCCTGGGTGGGAATCGAACCCACGACCTCCGGCATAGCAGTCAGGGTCACTAACCACTAGACCAACAGGTCAGTGCTTCCTCTCTCCTAAACCCACTTATTTGTTGTGACCGACAGGGTCTATGTTATAATCTAATTATAAGTTTTACATGTGGAATGCAATTAAAGTATTTTGAGTATTGAGATGTAAAAACTTTTGGTTAAAATCTTTTGGTGATCATTAATTACCAATTTTGTTTTAACAATGTTTTTTTTTATTAACCAATATTGTCTCACTGCTGGGCAAAGGCTACCCCATAACCTTCCACTCTTCCCTTTGCGCAATGAATAATTTGAGTAATTTTGCTTAAATAGGATAGCGCGATGTTATAACTTAGGTTATTTTACATTTAAACGCGGGTTTAATATTGGCGCTCATTTACTATTTTTGCCTGTTAAATGTTACTACATATTTATCTGGTGGTAATTTAAACATAAGACTTCACAAATTGCACGTAGGCAAATCATTAGGGGACAACTCGTCCAGTTCGAAACTTTGCATGTGGACCAGTTCCACCTTTTCTTGTAATACCAGGCAGCTCACAGTCCACACAGAATTGCAGCTACAAGTTAAGAAACTGATAGAATGTTACTAACCAACAAAAGTACTAGGCTGGCATATGTTCGAGGTGGTATTTTGTTTAAATAATTCCGAATGAAAAGCTTAACAACAAAACTAATAGGTTACAGTAAGTTCAAAAGGGGTAGGTTACAATAAGTTCAAAGTAACTTACTGTACGGGAACCGGAACATGGAAATTCGCCGAAGAACCAGAGTCACCGACATAGCTCATAGGTAAACGAGCAAAATGTACGGGAAACAAACCACGGCGGACATGAATGTAAATGTGAGGATATAATATAGCAAAATGTCTCTTGCTTATCATGGTAAGGGTCGCATTCTTGTGGGCTCTGGGAATTTTGAAAAAAAAAATATCTTAAATTATTTATGTATTCATATTTTATAACTAGCACTACGCCCGCGACTTCGTCCGCGTGATTTTCGAACTTTGCCTTTGTGAATTTCTAGTCCCGGCCACCCTCTATAAGGGATACTGTTAGAAAAACTCAATCAATATTCAACAAAAAATCTATCAACCCGCAATATTCCGTCTTAGGTAACACCTAGGTCCTAAAAATTTAAAACTCCTAACTATCAGCCCCAATACAAGCTTTTAGGGGTCGAATTTCGTATCATCCTCTCTTAGTGAGAACCTGTATCCTAAATAGAACCCCCCTGCAATGTTGAGTCCTCTAATTACAAACCCCAAAGACAACCCATAAGGGGACGAATTTTGTAAAATTCCGTCTTAGTGAGAACCTAGGTCCTAAAACAACCCCCATGCTGAAACTCCTAGCATTTGTAGTAACAAAGTTTCATACAAACTGTCAACCCCATAAACAGCCCCTTAGGGGTAGAATTTCATAAAATAGTGCTTTGCGTTGGTATGCATTTACGTCAGAAAAGAACAACCTTGCAAAATTTAATACTTACTCCTAGCATTTGTAGAAACGAAGTTTCATACAAAATATCAACCCTTAAATCAACCCCTTGGGGTAAGTAATACATGATATAACTACAAAATCTCTAAAATTTACAGGAGATAACAACTGAATATATAATTTTATTTGTTATAACGATCTGTTAATATAATAAACGATTGACATAATTTTATAATGACTAATCTCTATAAGCATAACAATCAATGAATATAAAATCGTTTTGTATAACACTCAACAGACATAAAACTTATTTGGTCTAATTTTTTTTTCTTCCTGGTAAGTAATCTAACACTGATGTACCAAGTACTAGTACCACCTGCGATGAATGATTGACGGAGCCCCGCTTCGCAGGGCTCCTATTTCTGCGTACAGGGTTTAAAGTAACCTAACCTAACCTCTCCGTGTCGGGGTGCCCCAAGTCCCGAGCTCGCTTCGCTCGCTCTTGGGTCCTAGGTCAAATAACTGATTACTACCTGTCAAGCTGGCTCGACGGAGCCCCGCTTCGCGGGGCTCCTATTTCTGGGTGCAAGGTTTAAAGTAACCTAACACGAGGGGGATGGCGGGGTCTTTGAGACCCCGCGATCCGCTTCGAACCTAACCTGTCCGTGTCGGGGAGTCCCAAGTCCCGAGCTCGCTTCTCTCGCTCTTGAATACTTAATTTTTCTAATAACAATAGCAGTCAGGAAGGCAAACAATCAAAATTCAAAGGATAAGCCAAAGTCATCAAAGAAAATAGTTTAAACGTTAAATTATATTGACTGGCCTGTTGGTCCAGCGGTTAGTGACCCTGACTGATATGCCGGAGGTCGTGGGTTCGATTCCCACCCAGGACAAATGTTTGTGTGATGAGCACGATCATTTGTTCTGTGCCTGGGTGTAATTTATCTATAATATGTATGTATTTAGAAATATATAAGTATGTTTATCAGTTGTCTAGTACCCATAACACAAGCTCTGCTTAGCTTGGGACTAGATGGCGTTGTGTGATAGTTGTGGAATATTATTATTATTATTCTCTTTATTTATTTTTATACACTTATAGATTACATTTTTAAATATTTTTATAAAAAAACAAACTAAAAACATTTAAAAATATAAAAAATAGCAGTCCACCAGCACCAGGAACAGGGTCCGGGCTGCCGGTGGTCAGGGCTCTTGAGAGAGGAACCTCCTAACAATACGCGCCGTGTCCAGGAGTACTGCCTTCTGAATCAAGCGCTTGATCCAGCCACCCAGCGAGAGCCTCCTCAGGTGTTGTTCGAGGCTCTTGGCAATTAAGCCATTGGCAGATACGACTATCGGCACAATAACTGCCGTATTCACGTCCCACATGTCAACAACCTCGCGAGCCAGATCAAGATACTTGAATTGTTTATCCTTTTCTGCCTTCACGAGGTTCTCGTCATGCGGGACCGTTATATCAACAATTATTGCGCGACGCTCCGATCGATCTATCACCACAATGTCAGGCTTATTGGCAACAATAGTCCTATCAGTGATGATAGGTCGATCCCAATACAACGAGATATTGCCATTTTCGAGAACTGGGTCGGGCGCATACTTATAGTACGGCACCTCCGATTCCACAAGATTGTATTTCAAAGCAAGTTGCTGGTGGATAATCCTGGCAACGAGGTTGTGTCTATGCAAATACTCGCCGTTAGCCAGACGAGAACACCCAGAAATAATGTGTCGGATCGATTCTCCTGGACGGTGGCATGCCCGACATATGTCAACCGTACCATCCTTCACAATGTATTTCCGGTAGTTATTCGTCATCATAACTTCGTCCATAATTGCACAGACAAAACCTTCGGTCTCCCCGAACAGGTCACCGAAGCGCAACCAGGATACAGACGCTAAAAAGTCTACATCGGGACTATGTAATGCCCGGTAATAGCGTCCGTGAAGCTCCTTACTCTGCCATACCTCCTTACGATCATTAGTGTCTAATACTTTAGGTTTGCGCCAGTTCCCGGTAGCCAAGGAGAGCGGAGTAAGACCCTTGTCCACTGTGACCACATCTCGGTGCATCCCCACGTCGGCTTCTAGGAAATATTCCCTGAGACTGCATATCTCACGGTTGTGCAGGGTCTTAGCATTTAAGAAGCCACGACCCCCGCACTTCCGCGGGATATACAGTCTCATCACCGACGACCGCGGATGATGCATCCGATTTGCAGTCAGCAGTAAACGGACTCTCCTATCCAGGGCGTCAAGTTCTGTCTGAGTCCATTTGAGTATGCCGAAAGAATACATCAATACCGGCATGACCCAACCGTTGAAAGCGCGCACCTTGTTACCACCTGACAAAAGACTGTTAAGTACTTTATTCAGGCGGTTAAAGAAGCGCTCCTTCAACGATTGCTTCATGTCAGCATTATTGATGCCTAATGCTTCCGACATACCCAAATATTTGTAGGTCTCTGTTGAAGAGAGGGATCTAAGGTGTATGGAATCCGAGAGTTGAGTTCCCTCTGATTCCATAATCTCCCCTCGCTTCACATGCATGACTGCACATTTGTCCACACCAAATTCCATCCTGATGGCGCTACTGAAAGTTTCTGTTACCTTCAGTAGCTTCATCAGTTGCAAGTTGTTGGGGGCAAAGAGTTTCAGATCATCCATGTAAAGAAGGTGAGATATGACCTGACCACCTCTCTTCAACCGATATCCTAGCCCCGAACCCTCTAGTAATGTACTGAGTGGGTTCAAGGCCAGGCAAAACCACAAAGGACTCAGACTGTCACCCTGGAATATGCCGCGCTCAATCCTTATTGATTCGCCGCTACCTCGGATCTGTCGACATCCTGGATAGCGAAGGACTGTTATTATTATTATTATTATTATTATATGTTTCAAACGTTAAATGTAATGATTTTCGGTTAAATAAACGTTATATATTATCAAATATAATTATATGAAATGAGTTTTAGAATAACACAAACAGTAGGTATGTGTAAAGAAATTATATCAACCGTTGGTATATCTCACGTTGATTACATCACGTGAACGTTATTGAAATGAAAATATATCAAATAACTTTATATGAAATGAGACGCACCCAACCCCTTGGGGTCTATTTTCACAATACACCCGCAACTACGCCCAAAAAAGGATCTCTATGCAAAATTTGAGTCTCCAAACTATCAACCCCGAAAAAGCCCCTTAGGGGTCGAATTTCGCAAAAACGTCTTAATGAACATTTAGGTCTTAAAAACAACCCCTCGCAAAATTCGAGACGCCTAGCACTTGTAGTAACAAAGTTTCATACAAACTATCAAACACAAAAACAAACCCCTTTGGGATGGAATTTCGCTAAATCCCGCCATGGTGTGCATTTAAGTCTTATAAAGGAACCTGGTGCAAAATTTGAGACTCCTCGCACTTATAGTAACAGAGTTTCAAACTGTCAACCCCAAAAACAACCTCTTAGGGATCGAATTTTATAAAATCCCGTCTTAGGTATTACTTTCGTCCAAAAAAGAACCCCTATGTATTTTCAGTCTCAATTCTATCAACCCCAAAAACAACCCCTTGGGGTCGAATTTCTCAAAATGTCCACCTTGGTGAGCATTTACATCTTAAAACGTACCACGATGCAAGATTTGAGACGCCTAGCACTTGTACTAAAAAAGTTTCATACAAACTATCAACCCCAAAAACAACCCCTTAGGTGTCGAATTTCACAAAATCCCGTCTTTAGTATCATCTACGTCCTAAAAAAGAACCCGATGCAAAATTTAAGGCTCCTAGCACTTGTAGTAACAAAGTTTCATACAAACTATCAACCCCAAAAACAACCCCTTAGGTGTCGAATTTCACAAAATCCCGTCTTTAGTATCATTTACGTCCAAAAAAAGCCATATGTAAAATTTAAGTCTAAAAACTATCTACCCCAAAAACAACCCCTTAGGGGTCGAGTTTCACAAAATTTTTACCTTGTTGAGCATTTACGTCTTAAAAAGAACCGGCATGCAAAATTTGAGAAGCCTAGCACTTGTAGTAACAAAGTTTCATACAAACTATCGACCCCAAAAACAAACCCCTCAGGGGTCGGATTTCGCAAAATCCCGTCATAGTGAGCATCTACGTTCTAAAAAGACACCCCATGCAAAATTTGGAATTCCTAGCACCTGTAGTAGCGAAGTTTCATACAAACTATCAACCCCAAAAACAACCCCTTAGGGGCCGAATTTCGCAAAATCCGTTCTTAGTGCTCACCTACGTGGTATAAGGAGGGCTTATGCCAAATTTCAAGTTTCTAGGCCCAGCGGTTTGGACTGTGCGTTGTCAGATCAGTCAGTCAGTTTTGAATTTTATATATATAGATATTTATTGGGCATAATTCATGCAGTATCTAATTATAATATCTGAAAAAAATATGGCAGGGGATTGATTTCCAGCCACCTGTACGGATGGGCGACTATTATGAGTAAATGACACAACGAATGCTGATACAATACTGCCTTTATTATGAAAGAACACAAGTTTATATGTTTACATTGATATCATCTCCCTCTCATCTCCTCCCTTATACTTAAAATAAAATAAAAGTTACAGTTTTATTTTATTGTTTGAATAATTATAATTATGATTAAGCAGTTTTGATGACACAAATACAAAATAAACATTGAAAGTTTAGTCTAAAACTTATAAAATATAGATATAAGACGGTATCGTAGTGTTAGTAGCCGTTTTATTTATGATAGCACAAAGTTATACAATAATAGTACTATGATAATAATATTTGTTAATTTAATGATTGTAACATTACAGCAATAAATTGAACTAAGTACCTACGATCACTCAACTGGCGACTATACGTCTCTGTTTTCTGCAGACCTGCGTAAAAGTAGTTGTTATGTGCTTATAAAATTGGTAATTACTTAATCTAGTATGTTTTATTCTAAACATGATACAGTTTCGTTCTATTTTTGTGTATAATGTCGGTTTTTCCATTGTTATAGTTGATTTCAACATTAGGTGACAAATCTCTAATCACATTGTACGGTCCAGAATATAATTGTTTAAGTTTATTGCCAGTTTCATTTTTAATTAAAATTTGATCGTTTGGTTTATAGCGTATTGGGCTTACATGCTGATCGTATCTACTTTTTCTGCCTATTTTATCATCATCATCATCAGCCTATAATGTTCCCACTGCTGGGACACAGGCCTCCTCTCTTGTGAGAGGGAGTGGGCCATAATCCACCACGCGGGCCCAGTGCGGGTTGGCAGATGTCACATGTCTTCGAATTTTTGGTTCTAGGACATGCCGGTTTCCTCACGATGTTTTCCTTCACCGTTTTGAGAGCAGTGGTGATGAAACAAATTACACAAAGTAATGCGCCTGGCGGGGTTCGAACCCACGACCTACAACTCGTAAGTCGGGACCGATACCACTGGGCCTATTTTATCAGCTATTAAATTTTTCCGCGCTTCGGTTTGAGAGACCTGTAGGCGGTACTTAAGTTCAAGTGGGTAACTGTCGTAATTATAAAGAGGCTCTACACACTTTGCCAAATTATTAGGCAAGTTACACTTTCTACCGTATACGAGTTCGAAAGGTTAAGGCCGTGTGGCACAGCGAAAGCGTCGTTTGATGAGTCGGAAAAGTTGCCACGCACCGCCACCAGCAGGCGCCAGTATCGCGAAATTAACGCAATCCAAAGTTTTATGTATTTCATTTCGTCAACTTCGACATTTCATAAAGTGTTCCCTTTACGCAAAATACATGTATTACTATAATAGAAATATTTTAATATAAGGATATCGAAACATTTACTAAAACAAAATGATAGAAATACTTATTGATGTGGATAAATATATTGTAAATATTTTTATCATTCACAGTCTTAAATTTATTTTATAACACTTTGACACAGATTTTGACGTCCCGAGATAACGAAAAAAACTACTATTTGGTAGAAAATTAATAAAATTGGCATACCTTGCGAAAGTGACAATACCCAATTATCTATTAAGCCCCAAACACACGCGCGCACGGGCATAGGCATGTGAGTTGTGTTGTTTTCAGTATTCTTTAGAATACCGTGACCCCAGAACGTAAAGGGCTATTGAACGACATCGTAGATTTTAGTAAGTATTACGAGTCTGACAGTCCCTCCCGCCCTACCCTGGGTAGGAGGACTCATTTTTGATTATTTTACCACGCTAGAAAAAGCCCCAAACACACGCTCCTTTTATTAACGTCCGTTCACAAAGCTGGTTGCGTGATATCTTTATATCTTTATTATGAGAGTGGAAAGCTAAGGGTGCTTGACACCCTGTCCTCCACCACCAGGTGTTGGTACTAATTTTTGATGCATTTTGATGTAATGACAGACACTAGCGCCGCGTAAAATGGACATTAGTCGAGCCGCGGCGTGGATTTAGTGGTTTTTTACTCATATGAGATACAGGTACAACAATTGTCAGTAACCTCTTTATAATTAAAGTAATCTTCATTCTATAATATCTTATCCACAGTATTTTTTTTTTGGGACAAGGTTGTAATATTATCACTTTTCTGATAAATGAAACCCTTAGAGATAATTATGTATCGACTCCAAAAGCATGAGCCCAGTACTGATCTTTTTTGACTCCAAAGCAATGAATAGAGCGAGAAGCAACTTGTACCGAACACGCGGTGAGACAGCAATGACCACTGATTTTTCATCGTACTTATTATACTATAGGCGATATTTAACAGGGTGGTGGGTGCTATGCCTTATTTGTAGTTGACAAGTAATTTTGAAGTATTCAAAATGACAACAGCAGTTTTCATTTAATTTACTTTAATCCTGTTTCTTCGAAATTGTTATAAATCTGTGACGAAACTAAATAAAAAATAATAAAAGTGAAGTGCTTCTTATCCTATATCGCAGTTTGATACGATTAGAAGTTGTTTTCAGTTACATATTAGGTATCTCAAATTGTTGACTGCAAATCAGTGCATTTATCATTAGTTCATGTGAAATGGTATTTAGATGCATAAAGATTAGATGGTAGGAGGATGGACACAGAGTACGATATCACGATAGCATTGATATAATATCACTGTGAGTAATTTATTATTGATAGAAACAATTCGTAATGTATAGAATCATACGTATTCTAACGGTTCTCTATTGTGTTACCTAACTTTTTTATACATAATCTTATGTGACATAATTTTTTTTGTCCTAATCATCATTTGTCCGAATGATAACTTGCCCGAACTTAATAACACATAATTTCAAATACCATAACATTGAAACTCCTAACTACTGTATGTCCTAAATTCGTTTGTCATAAATATAACAATCAATAATATACAAAATACATAAAACCGATTGCCATAAAATACATGTCCTAAAGTTTGTTTTGTTACTGATTACCACCCAATAAGGAAAATAGACGGAGCCCCGCTTCGCGGTGCTCCTATTTCTGCGTGCAAGGTTTAAAGTAACCTAACACGAAGGGGATGGCGGGGTCTTTCAGACCCCGCCATCCCCTTCGAACCTAACCTGTCCGTGTCGGGGTGCCCACAAGTGCCGAGCTCGCTTCGCTCGCTCTTGGATCCCAAGATCTTCGGTTTCTAAACCATTTAATGAAATATCAGTTTTACTATACCAAATTGAACATTCGGAATAATACACATTATGTAATATAATGATTAGGACATATGACTTTATTTCATACAAAATTAGGAGATTCAATTATTATGATACTCGATTTTATGCCAGAACAGCTTTAGAAGTGAAGATAATTATGTAAAACAATAATTAGAACTTTTGATCATTATGGTTACTGAATTTTATAGCAAACGTGTTATGGATAATGATTTTCGGACAAACAATTTTAGGTGACGAAAAGGGATACCTATTCTAACATATCCCTTGTTTGCTCTGTAGGGGTCGTCAGGAATTTCCTGCGATGATTTTCAGTAAGTTTGGTTTATTTTATTCTTGATTTATTAATGAAAATAATGTGTTTTTTAAAATAGAAAGTTTACGTGACTTATTTACAGTCATGTCCGTTTAATCACGTCCCATTGAACACAGCGAAAAATAGTTTTGAATAATCTATAAGCCTACGTATCATTCGTTTTTATTTTCTCGATCTTTTTATCCATTTCCAATTTTATTATTACGAAAAACTGACAGTCGCGGTCTGAAAAAAAGTGTCGCAGGTCTAACCTGTAAGAGCCACGCTGGCTGACTGATTCGTCAAGGAACGAAAGTGATGACACTACTTTTAAAAGGCAAAAGATGAGAGGACGATAGTGAATGTGTGCTCAGAATAAAACGGCGTATGTGCCCAAACATATTGACGTCTTATTATGAATTAAAATTGTTATTAATTGAAGAAATGTCCTTACAGAATGTAGATACTAGTATTTTCTACAATTTAAAACAACATCCTTTCAATAACTCATAGTAGTTATTCCATAAAGTCCAAAAAATAAAAAACATAGACCGAACTTTGCATTTTTTTTGTATCGAGAAAATTTCATTGAATCGTGTTTTCAACTTTGTGAGAATTTAGATCATATAGTCAATAACTATATTCCAAGTTGTAAGATCTGTAGTCCAGATATGTACGAAGAAAAGTAAAAAATAAAAACCGTATTTTTACTGACCAATCCCCTTAAAATTTTGTAGACGTGTGAACTGTCGTATTTATAAGCAAAGCACCAGAACGGTAACCAAGTACTCCACAATTCGGATTTTTCTTCTGCTTGGATTCGTAGAAATGCGCCTAGATTTTTATGCGAATTTTCTAGCGCCCCGATGCTTTGGTGATGATACGCAGTTGAGTTTAACTTCTTAATATGAAGTAGTTCACAAACCTGTTTCACGGTCTCCGACATGAACTCTGTGCCTCTGTCGGTAGCTATCTCCCTCGGGATGCCATGTTGAAGTATAAAGTTATCTACGAAGGTGCGTGCTACATCTGTAGATGTTTTAGTGACCAGAGGATAAGCACATACGTACTTTGACAGCTCACATTGCAATGTAAGTATATCGACACCGGAAGTATCAATTAACGTAAGGGACAAAATACGACTTTTCAGGAGAGCCAAAAAACGATTTTTATTTTTTTATTTTGTCTATAACTTTTTACTGTCTGGTCCAATTTTTATGGTGTTCAGGGCAAAGTTTCTTAGAATTTTACCTTCTTTCTTGTTTGTTATGAAAGATTTAGGAATACCCAGTAGTTTCAAAAATAGCATGTCCTTTACATTAAAAAAAAATGTTTAGGTGACCGTTACGTTACTGAAATTTTATAGATAATCCGTCGAGCATAGTGTAAGCAGCAAGAGAAATTGAAAATTATACGAAATTTTATTGTAAAGGACATTATCAGTGTTGCAATTTAATGTAACAATAGATTATCTACTAAAATTTATACTATTTTAGCACTATGGAAATGAGATTAAAGAGTAAATGAGTTCTAGCTATCGCATATTTAAGTCTGATTCGAGTCGGACCGCGTCCTACTGCTCCGAGCTAGCTCGGTTACTAGGCTCAGAGTAGTTCTACATAGTTTTAGATGTTTATGAAGCAGGATTTACCTGTTTACTTTCTCGTAGAAAATTGCTAGATGTGCGATGTTCTTCGTGATCGCTGAATAGTCCGAATTCTTCTCTTTTTCACAGATTACTATCCTTTTGCTATAAAAGACTTATGTTTTTCCCGTCTTAACTCTTTGATTAACATGTCTCTGTCAATTCAGATACTATTCAAAACAAAATCCTTTTTTTTTTCTTTGTTGACTTTAAAATATTTAACAGTATTAACCACTATCCGAGTACACTTTGTATGCAACTTACTCGTTTGAGCCCACTCGGTCCGAGCACACTCTGACCGCGTCAACGCGGCTTTAATTGGCTTTATAATTTTATTATATTAACTATTTAAGTTTTCTTGGAATTTATTGCTACCTACCACTTTTTCTCCACCTGTCAAGAAGTAGCGGCTCTGAAGAGGATACCTATCTTCTTCAGAGCCGATATTGAATGAATGTAATGGAAACGAAAGGTCGATGAATTACGGCGTAGGAATTGTGCGAAACATGATATTAGTATGATATGGCAATGAAAGTAGAAGTGACGAGTAAAGAGGACGTAAGGGGAAAAGATAGAATAAAATGTGCATGGGTTGTGTGAAAGATGAAGCAATAAATCTGTTTGACGTATTTCATCTACAGTAATTTCAGCTCATTTCGACTTAGAATGGAGATCGTGCGCTGTGGTGCTCCTTGGATGAAGCCTATGTCCAAAAGTGGTCTTTAATATTCAGAAATGATAATGATGATGAATTTCACCTGCAGATTGATTTGTGTTGTCTATAGTTTATGTATTTTTATGTCGAACAGCCGTAATTTTCCAAATCCCTCTACCTTTTTCTGTTGCATTTAAATTTATTCGAGGTAATTCTTTGGATTTTTTATGTCGTAAGTGTCACCGATCCCTAACATTTTATATAAACTTCAGATTTCGTCAAACAATTTTTTAAAGTAAGGGACATGTTGTTTACAGTGAGAGACGTTTTATTTACAGTAAGGGACATGGTTTTTAAAGTTAGGGGCATTTTATTTAAAGTAAGGGACATTGTCATTTAAATCGACTTATTTTTAACTAAAGTAAGGGTGTAAATTATTTAGTACGGTGACTTACTTCAATTTTTTGAGGAGAAAAAATATTAATGACTGTTACATCACATTTTTTTTCAGAAATCGTTTTTCGCGGTCAAAATTTTTGTACTGTAAGGGACATTTTTTTAAAGATAGAATTTTTTTAATAAAACCAATCGATAGAGCGCGAAATTCTGAATCCAACGATATATATAACTCATTTTCGCCAAAATGTCCCTTACGTTAATTGATACTTCCGGTGTCGATATAAGAAAAATTATTGCTGTCTTTGTCGAGTGGTCCTACTAAGTCTAAGAAGATTTTATCGAAAGCCGAATGAGCAGTCGTCGTGATTGCCATCGGCTCCTTTACCTGGACTGTATACTTATGCTTCTGGCATTGTTTACATTTTTTGACATAATTTTTGACATCACTCTCTAAGCCTGGCCAAAAATAGTATTTTTGTATGTTAGTTAACATTCTTCTCATGCCCGCGTGACCACTAGTGGGCAAAAGATGAAAGTCGTTGAGTATCACTTTCCTATCATCGTTGTCTTCTATTCTTTCGACATCTTTTAATATACATAATCTGGGCCCTTTCCAGTTGCTTTGGTTTCTTATTTCGCTAGTTAGCTTTTCTATAAAAATGTTATTATTCGAATTTTTAATGAAGTATACTTCATTTATGTTAAGCTGGTCACAAAGATCACTCAGCTCCCTCGCAAATTCGACTTGCGTAATTTGTGATTGAGATGCTGGTTTTATAAAAATTGTTTTCATTTGGGCATTATACAACAATATGGGAGTTTCTAACACTGCAGAGCTATCGTTCTTTAACTTTTTTAGACTGCTACTGGGTGTAAATCTTAATTCTACTGCGTCTCTTGGTTTGATATAAGTTTCCACAACTTTTGGTTGAGCTTGCGCTGGCAAATTGTCGGTGGGCGACTCGTCATCCGGGGCGACGGTATCTAATTTTCGTTTTTGAGCGCGAGTCATAACTGCATACAAACACTCATTCATTTCTTTTAGTTCCTTTGAAGTAATTTTATTCTAGACTAGCTTCTGCCCGCGACTTCGTACGCGGATCCTGTTGCTTATGCCAGCGACGACGGGGCCGTCAAAATCGAAGATCTGAAACGTCGAATTCTAAGAGCCTGGGGACGGGAAAACAACGGGATGCGCGAGACGATTCCAGACGTTCCAGATCTTTCATTTTTGTAAGTCAACAGGAAATGACCATCAGACTAAACAACTCTTGCTAATATAGGAATGACGTCATTCCTCACGGGCTCTTGGAGTTCCACATCAGGTGTTCCAGATCTCAATTTTCATTCGTCAACAGAGAGTGCTCATTAGGCTGGACAACTCTTGCTAAGACGTCATTTCTATATATGTTATAAAGTAGCTGGGTTGTTGGAGTTCCACATCAGGTGTACCAGATCTTCAATTTTTATACGACAACAGAGGTTGCTCATCAGGCTCAACAATTCTTGCTAAGGCGTCTTTACGGTACCTATATGTTATAGTGTAGCTAGCTAGGCACTTGGAGTTCCACATCAGGTGTTCCAGTTCTTTACTTTTTATACGTCAACAGAGAGTGCTCATCAGGCTGAACAACTCTTGCTAAGACGTCTTTACTGTATATGTTATAGTGTAGCTGGGCTCTTGAAGTTCCACATCAGGTGTTCCAGATCTTCAATTTTTATACGTTGACAGAGAGTACTCATCAGGCTGAATAACTCTTGCTAAGACGTCATTCACTTATATGTTATAGTGTAGCTTGGCTCTTGGAGTTCCACATCAGGTGTTCCAGATCTTCAATTTATAAACATCAACAGTGAGTGCTCGTCAGGCTGAACCACTCTTACTAAGACGTCATTCCTATAAATGTTATAGTTTAGCTGGGCTCTTGGAGTTCCACATCAGCTGTTCCAGATCTTCAAATTTTACACGACAACAGAGAGTGCTCATCAGGCTGTATAATTCTTGCTACGACGTCATTCCTTTATATGTGGCAGCTGGGCTCTTGGATTTCCTCATCAGGTGTTCCAGATCTTCAATTTATATACGTCAACAGAGAGTGCTGATCTGGTTGAACAACTCTTGCTAAGACGTCATTCCTATATATTTTATAGTGTAGCTGGGCTCTTGAAGTTCCACATCAGGTGTTCCAGATCTTCAAAATTATTTCCTCAACAGAAAATGCTTATCACGTCGAACAATTTTTGCTACGCTACTATTTTTGTATCTTTTATAGTTTAGCTGGTCTGTTGCGGTTCTGCATCAGGCCTTCAAGTTTCCAAGATAAATTATAGCCTATGTTTTGGCCAGACTTTATACCTATACAACAAAAAAAAATCATTCAAATCTGTCCAGTAGTTCCGAAGATTAGCGTGTACAAACAAACAGACGAACAGACAGATTTTTTTTTTGGATTCGTGCTCTATTACTGTTTCTAAACCCCCGCCAATTATTTTTTTTTAAATATAGTCAATGTACAGACACAGTTTTTTTACTGTTTTATTATATGTATAGATAATGCATCCGCAACACAGTTTTCACTACCTTTTACGTATTCTATAACGTAATCGTACTCTTCAAGAACTATTCTAAATTTAAAGAGTCTGCTAGAAGGGTCTTTTTGGTTTGTGTAATGGCAATGGGTGTAATTTACCTGAAATAAATAAATTTATTATTTATTATTATTAAATTAAATAGGTATACAAGGGGTTTATGGTCGGTGAATATTTTAAATGTACGACCATATAAATAGGGTCTGAAATATTTGACTGCCCAAACTACAGCTAGGAGTTCTTTTTCTATAGTGGGGTAGTTCTTTTCCGCTTTGTTAAGGCTCCTACTAGCGTAAGCTATTGGTCTGCCATCCGAGTTTGAAAGGACTGCTCCAATTGCGTACCCAGATGCATCAGTTTGTACTACGAATTGATTTTGTTCAGAGAAATCTGGGTACTGAAGGATTGGTGGTGACATCATACTCTGTTTAAGAGTATCAAAAGACGTTTGACAGTTACTATCCCACTTGAATTTTGTGTTTTTCTTACATAAAAGGTTCAAATGGTATGCTTTGTCTGCAAAATGGTCTATAAATTTTCTGTAGTAGTTTGCAAAAGCAACGAAGCGTTTCACTTCGTCCGTAGTTTTCGGAACTGGATACTCTTTAATTATTTTAATTTTGTCTGGGTCGGGGAATATTCCGTTGCCTGATACCACATGGCCTAAATAAAGCATCTCTTTTTTAAGGAAATCGCATTTAGCGGGATTTAATTTTAAGTTTGCACTTCGCAATTTTTCAAAGACTTGTATTAAATTTTTGTTATGGTCCGTTAGGCTTGCGGCGGTAAGACCCCTCTTTGAGGAGTGGCTGGAGAGAAGTCATGGCGTCCTGACCTACCGCTTGACGCAGGTCCTCACCCGACACGGAAGTTTCGGGAGGTACCTGTGTCTGATGCGAAAGGAGGAGACGCCTGGGTGTCACCACTGCGAAGATCGCCCGGAGGACACAGTGGAGCATACGGTGCAAGACTGCCCAGCTTGGGCAGAGCACCGACGTGTCCTCACGGCTGCGATAGGCGGAGACCTCTCGCGCCCAGCATTGGTCGCGGCCATGCTGCGGGGCGAGACGGAGTGGGAAGCGGTCGCCTCCTTCTGCGAAGCAGTAATGCTCGTGAAGGAGGAGGCGGGCCGCGAGCGAGAGAGGACAGAGTCCTCCCTCCGCCCCATCCGCGGTGGTAGGCGCCCACGGCGACGGACGTCGCTAGATGATCTCCGGCCACCGTAGGCGCGGGCATGCGGGCAGCGAGTAAAGGGCAACTCGCTGCCCGACCAAGGACCATGCCCGGGTCGACGGCGCGTTGTGTCCCACGCGCGCCTCAAAGAGCGTCAGCATAATGACGGGGGCCGTGGGAAAGGAAACCGTGGATTTTAGTCAGTAGAAGTCTGACAGTAGGGGTTGGAGGACTCATTTGATGATTTTACCACGCTAAAAAAAAAAAAAAAAATGGTCCGTTAGGCTGCGTCCCATACAAATAAGATCGTCAAGGTACACTAGGCATTTTTCGTAGGATAACCCGGTCATTGCCATGGTCATCATACGTGAAAATGAGCTGGGACTAGATTTGAGCCCCATAGGCATTCAGTCCTGTCACGGTCGCCATGTACGGATGGGCGATTATTATGAGTAAATGACACAACGAATGCTGATACAATACTGCCTTTATTATGAAAGAACACAAGTTTATATGGTTACATTGATATCATCGCCCTCTCAACCACAAGCTGGATCGCCCGGAATATACGGTGGAGCATACGGTGCAGGTCTGCCGCGCTTGGGCAAAGCACCGCACGGAGGCGATAGGCGGTGACATATCCCGCCTGGCATTGTTCGAGGCCACGCTGCGGGGCGAGTCGGAATGGGAAGTGGTGACCAACTGCTGACGCGGAATTTGTTGACGACACATCGAGGTCGGCTTCGTGACACGTGTACGTTAGGCGCTTCGACTGATGACCTTATTGCCGCCACACTGTTTCGCAACTCGCTAAATTACTAGAACTCAGCATTTAAATCTATATTCTCCTTTTATTAATAAAATTAAAAATTATAATAACATGTCGAGGACTCAAGTATCTTTTATTTATGATGATAATCATCATAGCAGGTAGTAGCGGACGCCCCCGCCATGCACAACTCGTGCGCTGATAAGAGTGATGTTCACAAGCGCACTGTGTCCATACTGTGAGTGTCTTTGTGTCGTGTTGTGTTGTGACAGTGTCATAGTGCAGCATGCAAATCTGGACGGTCGCGTTACTGCTCTGCAGCGTCGGTGAGTGCGGCCACTAGTGCACCCGGCCACACAATATCCTCCTCATTCATTTTTCTTAAATAAATTATTATGCATTGCATAATTTTTGCCAGATTGCATGATTATTGCCAGGACTTAATAATTGTGTTCTATTATTATAAATGCATTTAAAAACATTAAAATCCACACGTACAAACAGTCAGACGCGAAACTACTATTTATGTAGACTGAAAGCTCGTCCCGACTGTTATCGGTTATTGTGAACTGACTGGCATGTGGGGTCACTAACCACTGTTGGTCTAGTGGTTCGTGACCCTGACTGCTATGCCGGAGGTCGTGGGTTCGATTCCCACACTGGACAAATTTTTGTGTGATGAGCACTATCATTTTATTCTGTGTCTGGGTGTAATCTATACTATATAATACATATTATAAAGATGAAGAGTTTGTTTGTTTGTTTAAACGGGCTAATCTCAGGAACTACTGGTTCGAATTGAAAAATTATTTTTGTGTTGAATAGACTATTTATCGAGGAAGGCTATAGGCCTATATAACATCACGTTATCACTAAAAGGAGCGGAGCAGCTATGAGAAATGTTTCAAAATCTATGGAAATCAAATTATTTTTAAAGTAATGCTTTATTTGCGAAGGTATTTTCATTAACACGATATAAATCCTTATCAAAATAAATACGTTTATCATCACAAGCATTTAATTGAACAAAATTGCCCTTGACATCTTTTGATTTCAATGAATATTTAAGGAGATATAATAGTTTCAAAATAATACCACGACAAAATAATGACTGCCTGTGAATGTCATAATTGCGGCGCTATAGGATCGCTGTTTGAGAAGTGGTTGGAGAGGCGGTATGGCGTCCTTTCCTTCAACCTGACGAAGTCCGATCCGAAGTCATCCTGGGCACGGTTGTTTCAGCCAGTTAAGGCAAGAAAGAGGTGGGAGGTCTGTTCCTCGTCAGTGTTCACTCTGACCGGCCAATAAAGGCAATGAGGGACAAGGGACAAGATATCTCCCGGGAGATCAGGTCCGTGAGGTCGCAACTGCCCAACAGCTCGCCACAAACTGCCCTGCGGGCTTATTATTATTATTGTCAAGTATCCAATTTATTGCATTAGCCCCATGTATAGGTTGATAAGTTAGTTGACTAGTTAGACTAGACGAATCACTGTTTGTTTATTTTGAAGTTTTAATATTAATTTTATTCAAATATAAAATTACTAAATACTTAGTGATTAAAATATAAATAAAACTCGGGCACCATGGCCTTTCCTGCAGCAGGAGTGCAGGTCGGTTAGCACGACACGCTAATCCGTCGTGCTCTTGTCACCGCCGGGGTGCCAGCCGTATTAGAACCCAGTGGTTTGGCACGCGACGATGAGAAAAGACCAGATGGTTTGTCCATAATGCCATGGAAGCTGGGTAGGCCTTTGGTGTGGGATGCAACATGTATCGACACCCTTGCGCCATCCCATCTTCCTAGTTCAGCGTGTTGTGCTGGCGCTGCTGCTGCATGTGCTGAAAACTCCAAGCGGCGCAAATACATTGACTTAGCTATTAGCTATGTGTTTGATCCGTTTGGGGTTGAAACCTTGGGGCCATGGGGTCCGAGTGCCCACAACGTTTTTAAAGATATCGCCAGGCGTTTAGTCGACTCTTCAGGTGACCAGAGGGCTGGCCTATTCCTAAGCCAACGAATTAGCATTGCCATACAACGTGGCAATGCTGCCAGCGTTCTGGGCACTGTTCCCGTTGACCGCTGTCAACGGGAACAGTGCCCAGAACGCGCGAAAATTCATAGGGCGTCAAAGAATACGTCCACATCGCTATGTGGACGTATTCTTTGACGCCCTATGATTTTTTTCTCTTTTAAGCTATTGCATAGCTTCTATCGCGGGCCTTGAGCGCGGGGACCGAATCCAGAAATTCCGTAACGAAAAAACCTCACGCTCATTTAATTTAATTAAATTATTAATTTATTAAATTAATTATTAAAATTAATTAATTATTAATTTATTAATATAATAATAATAATAACATTTTTTTTAATTTTTTTTTAAAGAAATATTTAAAAATGTAACTTGAATTAATATCAAAGAAAAAGCAATACTGCATGAATAAAATAAATAAATAAAATTATAATTGCATAAGTTGATACAAAATGCTATGCAATAGCTTTTATTTATTTATTTTAATTTTTCTATACAATAAAACTTAAAATTTACAAATATTGCGAACAAAATAATTATAGAATAAATACTAATCAGAACTTGAATTAATAAATTCAAGTTCTGATTAGTGATTGTACTTATATATTAACTAGTATTTGCGCGTTGCGCGAGCTGCAAGCAGCTCGCGGGGTCGTGGTTTGGAGAAGTATTCTCATAGTTACACTATGACATTTGTTATATTTTTATGTACCTTTTTACACATTGACATTTGTTTTATTTTTATTATTTGACATTGATTATTTTGTAATTTTTATTCTACTTGACATGAATTACTTTGTAATTTTTTATTTTTTTTTACTTTTTATTTATTTTTTTGTCCTATTTTTTTATCAGTTGACATGAATTACTTATTGTAATTTTTTGCTTTTTATTTTTTATATTTTTTGTTTTATTTTGTGTATTTTTTTTTTTTTTTGTTTTTTTTTGTGAATGTTAGGACCAATGCAGGCATCTTGTGTTATTTATTATTTAATTGAATTGTCTGACAATTTGAGTACTCTATGCGGCCTACCCGAATGTCCTGTCTTTGGTACTGTTCGTCGTTTCGTTGAGCTCCTTGAGTTATGAGTCGAGCTACACGATAACTGACAAATGCTTGCACTGACTGGACAGGTCCACTCAAATCTGTGTGGTTCTTTCCTTAAAAGACCATTTCAGACACCTGCATGGTCTTCGCATAGCTTGAAAAGTATGATGTCTGGACTTTAAAAGAGACTGTGACCTCTGAGTTTGTTTCGGATGTTTCTTCTCGGAGTAGTCAGGTACGAAACACCGGCCACATCTAGCTTTAAAAAATATGATTTGACGTGTAAAAGTGTTTTTTAACAACCAACTTGCAAAATAAATATCATTTATCATTTATCATTTATCATTTATCATTCCTTACCTTAATAAAATTTTGAGAATCCCACCAAAAACATTACATGTAAAAAAATGCCAAGTCTCTCGATGCAGTCTTTCCATCGTAAAAAGTTTTGAGATCTCATAGAAGCCAAGTCCTATTCAAATTATTTTGTAGTTATAAATCAACATTTAGTAATTATATCAATAGTTTTCTTTGTATTATAATTATAGTGACTTGGCAATGAGCACAAGAAGAAACAAATAAAACGGCATATTTGGAGGAGTTGAAAGTTAAGTAATCTTAATTATTAATTATATTAGAACATGTAGTCGGTAGTGACCATCATGATTCACACATAACAAATAATCTGATCACAGGTCTCGTCAGTAATATTTGCACATTAATTCCAGGCAGCAAGCAGCTTTTAGTTTGTGCTCATTGCCAAGTCACTATAATTATAATATAAAGAAAACTATTGATATAATTACTAAATGTTGATTTATAACTACAAAATAATTTGAATAGGACTTGGCTTCTATGAGATCTCAAAACTTTTTACGATGGAAAGACTGCATCGAGAGACTTGGCATTTTTTTACATGTAATGTTTTTGGTGGGATCTCATTTATTTTTTGTAAGTGTATTTCTTTCTTTTTTTTAGGTGTCCTCATAATTTCTTGGACTTCAGCTACTTTTTTACTTAGGACCCATTCTCTATCTAACAAACTAAATAGAAGTAAACTAACTAACAAATAACTAAATAATATATAGGTATCTACTAACTTACAAACTAAATGTAACTAAACTAAATAACACGTAAACAACTAGATAAATGTAACTATGTCTATGTTATATTAATAAACTATTTTCTTAAATAACTGTTTCAGTAACAATAATAAATCTACTATCTAATCCGGCTAATTTAAGTTCTCCGAATAACACTACAATATTTTTTTAGTTTCGAAATGGTTGTTCATAGATAGATCAAATGAAAATTGTCGAATTATTTTAGAGTACTACTTAGACTGCGCTCTGTAACGAAACCATAGCGCGATTCAGACAGATACAACGCCATCTATCGAGCGCGCATACAACATTTATCGCAATACAATGGAGATTTAGCTTTATTAATTTCATGAATTATGAACTTTATGTATTAACTATAGTCTATGTATTACATTTATATTATTCTTTTCTATTCTATGTATGCATAAACCACGAACAAAGTTAACAATGCAGTCAAAATCCATACACAATGTTCTTGCCAAACCGCAAATATAAAATTGTTTTCTATGGTATATTATTTTTTAATGTTTTTATAATTTTTCCTTTATATGTGGCTAATGACATATCTTGGTGCAAAATTTGAAGTTTCTAAGTCTGCTAGAAGTATCTTAGATTTTTGATGATCGGTCAGTGAGTCAGTGAGTGAGTGAGTGACAAAATGGTGTAACTTTGATCGACTGTAACTCCTAAACTATTAATTCAATTGGCATGTAATTTCGAACTTAAGCTTGTTTTAATGCCTACTATTATTCACCGAAAAAAACCTAAACTCCTAGCTTAGTCCACGTCGAAGATATAGGGGGGGCGAAACAGCCGCGAATCGCTTCGAGAAAAGATGGTACGGCCGTGCCCGTTTTGCTCGAGACTTGGCGGGGCACTGCCGTGCCCTCAGATCCATAAGAATCTTTAAATGAATTGGAAAATCCATAGTCCTTAAAAGATTTTATAAATTATTAAATTATATGAAATATTTTTAATATTCTGAAAACCCTTATAACTAATTCAACAAAATAAGAAACAAAATAAAAAAAAAAAAAACAAAATAAATTAAGAATTAGGATAGTTATAAGAATTTTAAAATCAGTTAGAGCACTTAAAAGATTTTGAGACCCCTTAAGAACCCCCTAATCCAATCTAAAACCTTATTAAAAACTCTGAAAAAAATGTTTTTTTTCTTTTCCGAGCCTCCTCTATACGAATCCGTAAAAAAACTGACCAGGGGTCTCTTCAATTTCTGAGATACGATTGGGAGGGGGGGGGGAGGCCATAAAGGGGAGGCTTAGTACTTTTGCCCTACTCATGAGAGTAACTTGTAAGTTTGCTTGTCGTCACGCCTGAGTTACGCTTCATCCACTCAACCTTCGTTACGTCTCATGATGAAATTGATGAACAATTCGAAAAATATAGCAGCCGCCATCTTGGATTCTCATTTTGACCTCGCCATCGGTTTTAGAACCCTCGAAAACCATGAAAACGACACCCATGATGAAGACTTTGAATTTTTTGCAGTCTGCATATTGTATTTTGATTTTGACCTCACTATCGGCTTTATTATCCTCGAAAACCATGAAAACGACTCCCATGATGAACATTTCGAAAACTATCGAAGCCGCCATCTTGGATTTGGATTTTAACTTCACTATCGGCTTTAGCATCCTCGAAAACCATGAAAACGACTCCCATGAAGAAAAATTTGAAAATTATCGCAGCCGCCATCTTCGATTTTGATACCTCACTATTAGCATCCTCGAAAACCATGAAAACGATCAATGATGAACAATTCGAAAATTATCGCAGCCGCCATCTTGGATTTTGATTTTGATCTCACTATCGGCTTTAGCATCCTCGAAAACCATGAAAACGACTCCCATGATGATCAATTCGAACATATCGCAGCCGCCATCTTGGATATTGATTTTGACCTCACTATCGGCTTTAGCATCATCGAAAACCATGAAAACGACTCCCATGATGATCATTTCGAAAATATCGCAGCCGCCATCTTGGATATTGATTTTGACCTCACTATCGGCTGTAGCATCCTCGAAAACCATGAAAACGACATCCATCATGAAAACTTTAAATTTTTTGCAGTCGCCATTTTGGATTTTGATTTTGACCTCACTATCGGCTTATTTAGCATCCTCGAAAACCATGAAAACGACTCCCATGATGAAGAATTCGAAAATTATCGCAGCCGCCATCTGGGATTTGGATTTTAACCTCACTATCGGCTTTAGCATCCTTGAAAACCATAAAAACGACTCCCATGATGAACATTTCAAAATTATCGCAGCCGCCATCTTGGATTTTGATTCTGACCTCACTATCGGCTTTAGCATCCTCGAAAACCATGAAAACCACTCTCATGATGAAAACTTCGAATTTTTTGCAGTCGCCGTCTTGGAATTTGATTTTGACCTCACTATCGGCTTTAGCATCCTCGAAAACCATGAAAACAACTCCCATGATGAACATTTCGAAAATTATCGCAGCCGCCATCTTGGTTTTGATTTTGACCTCACTATCGGCTTTAGCATCCCCGAAAACCATGAAAACGACTCCCATGATGAAAACTTTGAATTTTTGCAGTCGCCATCTTGGAATTTGATTTTGACCTCACTATCGGCTTTAGCATCCTCGAAAACCATGAAAACGACTCCCATGATGAAAACTTTGAATTATTGCAGTCGCCATCTTGGAATTTGATTTTGACCTCACTATCGGCTTTAGCATCCTCGAAAACCATGAAAACGACTCCCATGATGAAAACTTTGAATTTTTGCAGTCGCCATCTTGGTTTTTATTTTGACCTCACTATCGGCTTTAGCATCCCCGAAAACCATGAAAACGACTCCCATGATGAAAACTTTGAATTTTTGCAGTCGCCATCTTGGAATTTGATTTTGACCTCACTATCGGCTTTAGCATCCTCGAAAACCATGAAAACGACTCCCATGATGAACAATTCGAAAATTATCGCAGCCGCCATCTTGGATTTTGATTTTGACCTCGCTATTGGCTTAAGCATCCTCGAAAACCATGAAAACGACTCCCATGATGAACAATTCCAAAATTATCGCTGCCGCCATCTTGGATTTGGATTTTAACCTCATTAACGGCTTTAGCATCCTCGAAAACCATGGAAACGACTCCCATGATGAATAATTCGAAAATTATGAAGCCGCCATCTTGAATTTTGGTTTCGACCACACTATCTGCTTTAGCATCCTCGAAAACCATGAAAACGACTCCCATGATGAACATTTCGAAAATTATCGCAGCCGCCATCTTGGATTTTGGTTTTGACCTCACTATCGGCTTTAGTATCATCGAAAACCATGAAAACGACTCCCATGATGAAAATTTCTAAATTATCGCAGCCGCCATCTTGGATTTTGATTTTGACCATACTATCGGCTTTAGCATCCTCGAAAACCATGAAAACGACATCCATGATGAAAACTTAAAATTTTTTTGCAGTCGCCATTTTGGTTTTTTATTTTGACCTCACTATCGGCTTATTTAGCATCCTCGAAAACCATGAAAGCGACTCCCATGATGAACAATTCGAAAATTATCGCTGCCGCCATCTTGGATTTCGATTTTAACCTCATTATCGGCTTTAGCATCCTCGAAAACCATGGAAACGACTCCCATGATTAGGAGGAGGGGGGGGGGGGGGGCAAAAAGGAAAGGCTTAGTACTTTTGCCCTACTCATGAGAGTTACTTGTAAGTTTGCTTGTCGTCACCCCTGAATTACGCTTCACCCACTCAACCTTCGTTACGCTACGGAGGTCGCCGGCTCGCTTCGCTCAACACCTCCCCCCTTCGCTCCACTCGGTCTCGCAGGTTCGCTCCACTCAGGACCTACCTATCACCGGAAAGCTATCGTGACCTCATCCCTACGCTTCGCTTTATCGTTTCCGAGATACGATGGGGGGGGGGGGGGTGAAGAGGGGGAGAGGGGGGAGTTTTGAAAAATGATTTTCACCAACTCTGCGTTCCTTGATATGAATCTGAAAAAAAAATGTTGCAAGTTTGTTAACTTCCGAGATCCGCCTAAAGGGGGAGAAGGGGAGCAAGGGGGGAGGGAACTTTGAAAAATGGTTTTTAGTTTTCCGAGCCACCTCTATACGAATCCGTAAAAAAACAAAACACGGGCCTCTTAGTGTCCGAGATACGATGGGTGAGGGGTGAAGAGGGGGAGAGGGGGAAGTTTTGAAAAATGATTTTTACATACTTTGGGATCCTTGATACCAATCAGAAAAAAAAAATGTTGCAAGTTTGTTAACTTCCGAGATCCGCTTAAAGGGGGGAAAGGGGTCAAGAGCGGCAACTTTGAAAAAATGGGTTTTTCTTTTCCGAGCCACCTCTATACGAATCCGTAAAGAACCAGAACACGGGTATTGTAGTTTCTGAGATACGATTGGGAGGGGGGGGGGGGAGGCCAAAAAGGGGAGGCTTGGTACTTTTGCCCTATTAATGAGAGTTACTTGTAAGTTTGCTTGTCGTCATCCCCGAGTTACGCTTCACCCACTCAACCTTCGTTACGCTACCTACCTACCACCGGAAAGCTATCAAGACCTTATCCCTACGCCTCGCTTCGCTTCGCTTTACTGCTACCTACTTTTTCCGAGATACGACGGGGGGAGGGGTCAAGAGGGGGAGAGGGGGGAGTTTTGAAAAATTATTTTGACCAACTCTGGGTTCCTTGATATGAATCTGAAAAAAAAAAGTTGCAAGTCTGTTAACTTCCGAGATCCACCTAAAGGGGGGAGACAGGGGCAAGGGGGGGGGGGGTGACTTTGTAAAATGGGTGGTTTGGGATTTTTCCCATACTCACGAGAGTTACTTGTTTACGAATCTGTCAAAATATACCCACCTCCCCCTTCACCATCTGGGAGAACAATGATGTCAATCAGTCAGTGAGTGAGTGAGTGAGTGAGTGAGTGAGTGAGTGGTAATCGAGCTTTATATAGTATAACTAGTATTTGCGCGTTGCGCGAGCTGCACGCAGCTCGCGGGGTCGTGTTTTGGAGAAGTATTCCTTACCTTTATAAAATTTTGAGAATCCATTTATGAATCTTTATATGAATTGGAAAATCCATAGTCCTTAAAAGATTTTGTAAATTGTATAACATATTTTTAATATTCTGAAAACCCTTATAACTAATTCAATAAAAAAAAGAAACAAAATTAAAAAAAAAAAAAAAACGAAATAAATTGTGTATTCCTTAGGATAGTAAGAAGAATTTTAAAATCCGTTAGAGCACTTAAAAGATTTTGAAACCTCTTAAGAACCCCCTAATTCAATCTAAAACCTTATAAAAAACTCAGAAGGGAGGCATATAATAAGGGGCAACTTTGAAAAATGGTTTTTACTTTTCTGAGCCTCCTCTATACGAATCCGTAAAAAAAAAGAACACAGGTCTCTTAGTGTCTGAGATACGATTAGGAGGTGGGGGGGGGGGAGGAGCCAGAGGACTTCGTGGCTAAATAATCACAGCCGCACAGGCCGATCTTCCGGGATAAGCCGCGCTTGCCGAGGTTGGTCTGTGGATGGGTGACCATCTGTCATAGCGAGTTTCCTCCGTGCCTCGGAAAGCACGTAAAGCCGTTGGTCCCGGTTGTCATTTGTAGATCTTTGACAGTCGTTACTGTTAGTCAGAAGCTGTAAAGTCTGACAACCAGTCTTATCATGGGGTATCGTATTACCCAGTTACTGGGTTGTGGAGGTCCGACAGGCAGTCGCTCCATGTAAAATACTGATATCCAGCTGAATCTGGTTCGACTGGAAGCCGACCCCAATATAGTTGGGAAAAAGGCTAGGCAGCTGATGATGAGGTGGGGGGGGGGGGTAGCCAAAAAGGAGAGGCTTAGTACTTTTGCCCTACTCATGAGAGTTACTTGTAAGTTTGCTTGTCGTCACCCCTGAGTTACGCTTCATCCACTCAACCTTCGTTACGTCCCATGATGAAATTGATGAACATTTCGAAAATTATCGAAGCCGCCATCTTGGATTTTGATTTTGACCTCACTATCGGCTTTAGCATCCTCGAGAACCATGAAAACGACTCCCATGATGAAATTGATGAACAATTCGCAAAGTTATAGCAGCCGCCATCTTGGTTTCTCATTTTGGTTGAAGCACCCTCGAAAACCATGAAAATGACTCCCATGATGAACAATTCGAAAATTATCGCAGCCGCCATCTTCGATTTTGATTTTGACGTCACTATCGGCTTTCTTCTTCTTAGTCGCTACACTCTTGGCAGAGTGGTCGTGGTCGTCACATCAGGGGTGGTGGCTCGCTTCACAGTTCGCCGCCATTCTTCTCGCACCGCTGCCTTCCTGGTACATCGGCTATCATCACTTACGGCTTTAGCATCCTCGAAAACCATGGAAACGACTCCCATGATGAACATTTCGGAAATTACCGCAGCCGCTTTCTTGGATTTGGATTTTGACCTCACTATCGGCTTTAGCATCCTCGAAATCCATGAAAACTACTCCCATGGTAAAATTGATGAACCATTCGAAAATTATCGCAGCCGCCATCTTGGATTCTCATTTTGACCTCGCCATCGGTTTTTGGCACCCTCGAAAACCATGAAAACGACAACCGTCATGAAAACTTTGAATTTTTTGCAGTCGCCATCTTGGATTTTGATTTTGACCTCACTATCAGCTTTAGCATCTCCTCGAAAACTATGAAAACGACTCCCATTATGAACAATTCTTAAATTATCGCAGCCGCCATCTTGGATTTGGATTTAAACTTCACTATCGGCTTTAGCATCCTCGAAAACCATGAAAACGACATCCATGATGAAAACTTTGAATTTTTTGCAGTCGCCATCTTGGATTTTGACTTTGACCTCACTATCAGCTTTAGCATCCTCGAAAACTATGAAAACGACTCCCATTATGAACAATTCTTAAATTATTGCAGCCGCCATCTTGGATTTGGATTTAAACTTCACTATCGGCTTTAGCATCTTCGAAAACCATGAAAACGACATCCGTGATAAAAACTTGAATTTTTTGCAGTGGCCATCTTGGATTTTGAGTTTGACCTCACTATCGGGTTTAGCATCCTCGAAAACCATGAACACGACTCCCATGGTGAAATTGATGAACAATTCGAAAATTATCGCAGCCGCCATCTTGGATTCTCATTTTGAGCTCGCCATCGGTTTTAGCACCCTCGAAAACCATGAAAACGACATCCGTGATGAAAACTTTGATTTTTTTGCAGTCGCCATCTTGGATTTTGATTTTGACCTCACTATCAGCTTTAGCATCCTCGAAAACAATGAAAACGACTCCCATTATGAACAATTCTTAAATTATTGCAGCCGCCATCTTGGATTTGGATTTAAACTTCACTATCGGCTTTAGCATCCTCGAAAACCATGAAAACGACATCCGTGATGAAAACTTGAATTTTTTGCAGTCGCCATCTTGGATTTTGAGTTTGACCTCACTATCGGCTTTAGCATCCTCGAAATTCATGAACACGACTCCCATGATGAACAATTCGAAAATTATCGCAGCCGCCATCTTGGATTTTGATTTTGACCTCACTATCGGCTGTAGCATCCTCGAAAACCATGAACACGACTCCCATGATGAACATTTCGGAAATTACCGCAGCCGCTTTCTTGGATTTGGATTTAGACCTCACTATTGGCTTTAGCATCCTCGAAATCCATGAAAACTACTCCCATGGTGAAATTGATGAACAATTCTAAAATTATCGCAGCCGCCATCTTGGATTTTGATTTTGACCTCACTATCGGCTGTAGCATCCTCGAAAACCATGAAAACGACTCCCATGATGAACAATTCGAAAATGATTGCAGCCGCCATCTTGGATTCTCATTTTGACCTTACTATCGGCTTTAGCATCCTCGAAAACTATGAAAACGACTCCCATGATGAACATTTCAAAAATTATTGAAGCCGCCATCTAGAATTTTGATTTTGACCTCACTAACGGCTTTAGCATCCTCGAAAATCATGAAAACGACTCCCATGATGAAAATTTCGAAAATTATAGCAGCCGCCATCTTGGATTTGGATTTTAACTTCACTATCTGCTTTAGCATCCTCGAAAACCATGAAAACGACTCCCATGATGAAAAATTCGAAAATTATAGCAGCCGCCATCTTGGATTTGGATTTTAACTTCACTATCGGCTTTAGCATCCTCGAAAACCATGAATACGACTCCCATGATGAACATTTCGAAAATATCGAAGCCGCCATCTTGGATTTTGATTTTGTTCTCACTATCGGCTTTAGCTTCCTCGAAAACAATGAAAACGACTCCCATGATGAACATTTCGAAAATTATCGCAGCCGCCATCTTGGATTTTGATTTTCACCTTACTATCGGCTTTAGCTTCCTCGAAAACCATGAAAACGACTCCCTTGATGAAAAATTCGAAAATTATAGCAGCCGCCATCTTGGATTTGGATTTTAACTTCACTATCGGCTTTAGCATCCTCAAAAACCATGAAAACGACTCCCATGATGCACATTTCGAAAATTATCGCAGCCGCTATCTTGGATTTTGATTTTGACTTCACTATCGGCTTTGGCACCCTCGAAAACCATGAAAACGACATCCATGATGAAAACTTTGAATTTTTGCAGTCGCCATCTTGGATTTTGATTTTGACCTCACTATCGGCTTTAGCATTCTCGAAAACCATGAAAACGATTCCCATGATGAACAATTCGAAAATTATCGCAGCCGCCATCTTGGATTTTGATTTTGACCTCACTATCGGCTTTAGCATCCTCGAAAACCATGAAAACGACTCCCATGATAAAATTGATGAACAATTCGAAAATTATTGCAGTCGCCATCTTGGATTTTGATTTTGACATCACTATCGGCTTTAGCATCCTCGAAAACGACTTCCATGATGAACAATTCGTAAATTATCGCAGCCGCCATCTTGGATTTGGATTTTGACATCACTATCGGCTTTAGCATCCTCGAAAACGACTCCCATGATGAACAATTTCAAAATTATCGCATTTGCCATCTTCGATTTTGGTTTTGACCTCACTATCGGCTTTAGCATCCTCGAAAACCATGAAAACGACTCCTATAATGAACATTTCGAAAATTATCGCAGCCGCCATCTTGGATTTTGATTTTGACGTCACGATCGGCTTTAGCATCCTCGAAAACCATGAAAACGACTCCCATGATGAAATTGATGAACAATTCGAAAATTATAGCAGTCGCCATCTTGGATTTTGATTTTGACGTCACTATCGGCTTTAGCATCCTCGAAAAGCATGAAAACGACTCCCATGATGAAATTGATGATCAATTCGAAAATTATAGCAGTCGCCATCTTGGATTTTGATTTTGACCTCACTATCTACTTTGGCATCCTCGAAAACCATGAAAACGACTCCCATGATGAACAGTTCGAAAATTATCGCAGCCGCCATCTTGGATGCTCATTTTGACGTTGCCATCGGTTTTAGAAACCTCGAAAACCATGAAAACGACATCCATGATGAAAACTTTGAAATTTTTTGCAGTCGCCATCTTGGATTTTGATTTTGACCTCACTATCGGCTTTAGCATCTTCGAAAACCATGAAAACGACTCCCAAGATGAACAATTCCTAAATTATCGCACCTGCCATCTTGGATGTTGATTTTAACCTTAGCATCCTCGAAAACCATGAAAACGACTCCCATGACGAACATTTCGAAAAATATCGCAGCCGCCATTTTGGATTTAGATTTTGACCTTACTATCGGCTTTAGCTTCCTCGAAAACCATGAAAACGACTCCCTTGATGAAAAATTCGAAAATTATAGCAGCCGCCATCTTGGATTTGGATTTTAACTTCACTATCGGCTTTAGCATCCTCGAAAACCATGAAAACGACATCCATGATGAAAACTTTGAATTTTTGCAGTCGCCATCTTGGATTTTGATTTTGACCTCACTATCGGCTTTAGCATTCTCGAAAACCATGAAAACGATTCCCATGATGAACAATTCGAAAATTATCGCAGCCGCCATCTTGGATTTTGATTTTGACCTCACTATCGGCTTTAGCATCCTCGAAAACCATGAAAACGACTCCCATGATAAAATTGATGAACAATTCGAAAATTATTGCAGTCGCCATCTTGGATTTTGATTTTGACATCACTATCGGCTTTAGCATCCTCGAAAACGACTTCCATGATGAACAATTCGTAAATTATCGCAGCCGCCATCTTGGATTTTGATTTTGACCTCACTATCGGCTTTAGCATCCTCGAAAACCATGAAAACGACTCCCATGATAAAATTGATGAACAATTCGAAAATTATTGCAGTCGCCATCTTGGATTTTGATTTTGACATCACTATCGGCTTTAGCATCCTCGAAAACGACTCCCATGATGAACAATTTCAAAATTATCGCATTTGCCATCTTGGATTTTGATTTTGACGTCACGATCGGCTTTAGCATCCTCGAAAACCATGAAAACGACTCCCATGATGAAATTGATGAACAATTCGAAAATTATAGCAGTCGCCATCTTGGATTTTGATTTTGACGTCACTATCGGCTTTAGCATCCTCGAAAAGCATGAAAACGACTCCCATGATGAAATTGATGATCAATTCGAAAATTATAGCAGTCGCCATCTTGGATTTTGATTTTGACCTCACTATCTACTTTGGCATCCTCGAAAACCATGAAAACGACTCCCATGATGAACAGTTCGAAAATTATCGCAGCCGCCATCTTGGATGCTCATTTTGACGTTGCCATCGGTTTTAGAAACCTCGAAAACCATGAAAACGACATCCATGATGAAAACTTTGAAATTTTTTGCAGTCGCCATCTTGGATTTTGATTTTGACCTCACTATCGGCTTTAGCATCTTCGAAAACCATGAAAACGACTCCCAAGATGAACAATTCCTAAATTATCGCACCTGCCATCTTGGATGTTGATTTTAACCTTAGCATCCTCGAAAACCATGAAAACGACTCCCATGACGAACATTTCGAAAAATATCGCAGCCGCCATTTTGGATTTAGATTTTGACCTTACTATTGGCTTTAGCACCCTCGAAAATCATGAAAACGACTCCCATGATGAAATTGATGAACAATTCGAAAATTATAGCAGCCGCCATCTCTGATTCTCGTTTTGACCTCGCCATCGGTTTTAGCAACCTCGAATACCATGAAAACGACTCCCATGATGAACAATTCGAAAATTATCGCAGCCGCCATCTTGGATGCTCATTTTGACGTTGCCATCGGTTTTAGAAACCTCGAAAACCATGAAAACGACATCCATGATGAAAACTTTGAACTTTTTTGCAGTCGCCATCTTGGATTTTGATTTTGACCTCACTGTCGGCTTTAGCATCCTCGAAAACCATGAAAACGACTCCCATGAAATTGATGAACAATTCGAAAATTATAGCAACCGCTATCTTGGATTTGGATTTTAACCTCACTATCGGCTTTAGCATCCTCGAAAACCACGAAAACGACTCCCATAACGAACAATTCGAAAATTATCGCAGAGGCCATCTTGGATTTCGAGATACGATGGGGGGAAGGGTGAAGGGGGGGAGTGAGGTGAGTTTTGAAAAATGATTTTGACATACTCTGGGCCCCCTAATACGAATCTGAAAAAAAAAATATGTTCCATGTCCCTTCTGAGATCCGCCTAAAGGGGGGAAAAAGGGGTCAAGAGGGGGAACTTTGAAAAAAATGTTTTTTTTCATTTCCGAGCCTCTTCTATACGAATCCGAAAAAACCGAACACGGCTCTCTTAGTTTTTTAGATACGATTGGGAGGGGGGGTGAGGCCAAAAAGGGGAGGCTTGGTACTTTTGCCCTACTCATGAGAGTTACTTGTATGTTTGCTTGTCGTCACCCCTGAGTTACGCTTCACCCACTCAACCTTCGTTACGCTACGGAGGTCGCCGGCTCGCTTCGCTCGCCACCTCCCCCCTTCGCTCCACTCGGTCTCGCAGGTTCGCTCCACTCAGGACCTACCTACCACCGGAAAGCTATCGTGTCCTCATCCCTACGCTTCGCTTTACCGCTACATAATTTTTCCGAGATACGATGGGTGGAGGGGTGAAGAGGGGGAGAGGGGGGAGTTTTGAAAAATGATTTTGACATACTCTGGGCCCCTTGATATGAATCAGAAATAAAAATGTTCCAAGTCTCTTCTGAGATCCGTCTAAAGGGGGGAGAAGGGGGCCAAGAGGGGGAACTTTCAAAAATGGTTTTTACTTAGCCGACCCTCCTCTATACGAATCCATAAAAAAACAGAACATCGGTCTCTTAGTTTCTGAGATACGATTTGCAGGGGGGGGGCACAAACGGGAGGCTAAGTACTTTTGCCCTACTCATGAGAGTTACTTGTTAGTTTTCTTGTCGTCACCCCTGAGTTACGCTTCACCCACTCAACCTTCGTTACGCTACGGAGGTCGCCGGCTCGCTTCGCTCGCCACCTCCCCCCTTCGCTCCAATCGGTCTCGCAGGTTCGCTCCACTCAGGACCTACCTACCACCGGAAAGCTATCGTGACCACATCCCTACGCTACGCTACGCTACGCTACGCTTCGCTTTACCGCTACCTAGTTTTCCGAGATACGATGGGGGGCGGGGTAAAGGGGGGAGAGGGGGGAGTTCTGAAAAATGATTTTGACTTACTCTGGGCACCTTGATATGAATCTGAAAAAAAAATGTTGCAAGTCTGTTAACTTCCGAGATCCGCCTGAAGGGGGGAGAAGGGGGCCAAGGGGGGGGGGGGGGGGCTTTTACTTTTCCGGACCTCCTCTATACGAATCCGTAAAAAAACAAAACACGGGTCTCGATGGGGGGAGGGGTGAAGAGGGGGAGAGGGGGGAGTTTTGAAAAACGATTTGGACCAACTCTTGGCCCCTTGATATGAATCTAAAAAAAAAATGTTGCAAGTCTGTCAACTTCCGAGATCCGCCTAAGGGGGGGAGAAGGGGGAGCAAGGGGGGACTTTGAAAAATGGTTTTTACTTTTCCGAGCCTCCTCAATACGAATCCGTAAAAAAACAAAACACGGGTCTCTTAGTTTCTGAGATACGATTGCGAGGGTGGGGGGAGGCCAAAAAGGGGAGGCTTGGTACTTTTGCCCTACTCATGAGAGTTACTTGAAAGTTTGCTTGTCGTCACCCCCGAGTTACGCTTCAACCACTCAACCTTCGTTACGCTACGGGGGTCGCCGGCTCGCTTCGCTCGCCACCTCCCCCCTTCGCTCCACTCGGTCTCGCAGGTTCGCTCCACTCAGGACCTACCAAACACCGGAAAGCTATCGTGACCTTATCCCTACGCAACGCTTGGCTTTACCGCTACCTAGTTTCGGAGATATGATGGGGGGAGGGGTGAAGAGGGGGAGAAGGGGGAGTTGAAAAACGATTTTGACCAACTCTTGGCCCCTTGATATGAATCTGAAAAAAAAAATGTTGCAAGTCTGTTAACTTCCGAGATCCGCCTAAAGGGGGGAGAAGGGTGGCAAGGGGGGAGAACTTTGAAAAATGGTTTTTACTTTTCCGAGCCTCCTCTGTACGAATCCGTAAGAAAACAGAACATGGGTCTCTTAGTTTCCGAGATACGTTGGGGGGAGGGGTGAAGGGGGGAGAGGGGGGAGTTTTGAAAAATGATTTTGACCAACACTGGGCCCCTGGATATGAATCTGAAAAAAAAAAAATGTTGCAAGTCTGTCAACTTCCGAGTTCCACCTAAAGGGGGGAGAAGGGGGGCAAGGGGGGAGAACTTTGAAAAATGATTTTTACTTTTCCGAGCCTCCTTTAAATGAATCCGTAAAAAAACACAAAACACGGGTCTCTTAGTTTCCGAGATACGATGGGGAGGGGGGAGAGGGGGGGCGAAAAGGGGAGGTTCGGGATTTTTCCCATACTCACCAGAGTTACTTGTTTACGAATCTATCAAAATATACCCACCTCCCCCTTCACCATCTGGGAGAACAATTATGTCAATCAGTGAGTCAGTGAGTGAGTGGTAATCGAACTTTATATAGTACTAGCTTCTGCCCGCGACTTCGTACGCGGATCCTGTTGCTTATGCCGGCGACGACAGGGTCATCAAAATCGAAGATCTGAAACGTCGAATTCTAAGAGCCAGGCTGAACAACTCTTGCCAAGACGTCATTCCTAAATATGTTATAGTGTAGCTGGGGTCTTGGAGTTCCACATCAGGTGTTCCAGATCTCAATTTTCATACGTCAACAGAGAGTGCTCATTTATAGGCTGGACAACTCTTGCTAAGACGTCATTCCTATATATGTTATAAAGTAGCTGGGCTGTTGGAAGTTCCACACCAGATGTACCAGATCTCCAATTTTTATACGATAACAGAGGTTGCTCATCAGGCTCAACAACTCTTGCTAAGACGTCTTTACTGTATATGTTATAGAGTATCTAGGCTCTTGGAGTTCCACACCAGGTGTTCTAGATCTCAATTTTCATACGTCAACAGAGAGTGCTCATTAGGCTGGACAACTCTTGCTAAGACGTCATTCCTATATGTTATAAAGTAGCTGGGCTGTCGGAGTTCCACATCAGGTGTACCAGATCTTCAAATTTTATACGACAACAGAGGTTGCTCATCAGGCTCAACAACTCTTGCTAAGACGTCTTTACTGTATTTATGTTATAGTGTAGCTAGGCACTTGGAGTTCCGCATCAGGTGTTCCAGTTCTTTAATTTTTATACGTCAACAGAGAGTGCTCATCAGGCTGAACATCTCTTGCTAAGACGTCTTTACTGTATATGTTACAGTGTAGCTGGGCTCTTGAAGTTCCACATCAGGTGTTCCAGATCTTCAATTTTTATACGTTGATAGAGAGTACTCATCAGGCTAAATAACTCTTGCTAAGACGTCATTCACTTATATGTTATAGTGTAGCTGGGCTCTTGGAGTTCCACATCAGGTGTTCCAGATCTTCAAATTTTTATACAGCAACAGAGAGTGCTTATCAGGCTGAACAACTCTTGCTAAGACGTCGTTCCTGTATATGTCATAGTGTAGCTGGGCTCTTGGTGTTCCACATCAGGCGTCCAGGATCTTCAAATTTATTCTCTCAGCAGAAAATGCTCATCACGTGGAACAATTTTTGCTACGGCACCATTTCTGTATCTCTTATAGTTAAGCAGGTCTGTTGCGGTTCTGCATCAGGTGTTCAAGTTTCCAAGATAAATTATAGCCTATATGTTAACGGGACTTAATACCTATACAACGAAAAAAAAATTATTCAAATCCGTCCAGTAGTTCCGAAGATTAGCGTGCACAAACACACAGACAAACAGACAAACAGACAAACCGACAAACAGACAAACAGACAAAAAAAAATTTAACTACATTTTCTGGTTCGGCATCGATAAAATAACAATCCCTGCTACTTTTTTTTTGTATATTTCCATTGTACAGACACCACTTTTCTACAAATTTATTATATGTATAGATATAGATGTACAGACACCACTTTTCTACAAATTTATTATATGTATAGATAATAATATTATATTAATAATAATAGTTAAATAAAGAGGCACTAACACGTTTAGGCGTAAAAGTTGGGTGTACGTCATCACTGCGAAGTTTGTTACCGCGATGTATCGTTGTCATTAGGAAACGTGCCAAGAAGGCATTGGCACGATAAATAGTAGTTATTCCATTCATCGCTTTAGACCGGGCGCTAGAGGTAAGTGAGTATGCAAATGTTAGTGCCGAAATTTGTCAATGGATTTAAGTAGGTCAAGGAAAGGTCAAAGAATAATAATGTGGATCTTGTCGATAATTTTTTTGGTCCATTTAATTTTTTAACCCCAATTTTCTTATTCATTATTTAGTGCATCATCTGGTTGGTTCCCAAGTGCAAACCCAAATCTTCCAACTCTGCATTATTGGAACCTGCTGAATTCTGGTTCAGGAAAACTTCTTCTTTGTTGACGTCGACTAGCACATTTTATTTTTGTTGAATTAAACACACGAGCGACCAACGTTATTCGTAACTGTCTTTATCTAAGTCCGTAAAAGGTAAAGAATTCGCGGAGCACCCGCGGCGCTAGCTATCATGGCAGGGTCGCCATGTGAGGTCATCAGGAGAGTAAAGAAAACACGTGCGATATAGTTAAAGGTGCAATCCATACTAATCTTCTTTTCTTACATCTTCTTCTCTTTATATATTAAAATCAATTGCTGTTCGTTAGTCTCGCTAAAACTCGAGAACGGCTGGATCGATTTGGCTTATTTTAGTTTTGAATTATTTTTGGAAGTCCAGGGAATGTTTTGAAGGTGAGTAAATATCATAAAAAAATCATTTTGAGGCGGTATGAAGTTTGCCAGTATAATGTTCTCAAAGCCAGGTCACTTATTATAAAAGTTGCTTTTGCCCGCGGCTTCGCTCGCGTTATCAGTTGAAAAAACCGGCCAAGTGCGTGTCGGGCCACGCACAGTGTAGAGTTCCGTAGTTGCCCATCAAAATACTTATGCGAACTAACTAAACTGATTCACTGAATTTAATTTTAATAAAAAGAAGAATTTTCAAAATCGGTCCAGGAGTCTTTGAGAAATCGGGGAAAACACATAAAAAAAAGATTACAACGAATTTAGAACCTCCTCTTTTTGAAGTTAGTTAAAAATAGTTGACGATAAAAACCTACCTATCCCCAAAAAACATACCGTAAAAACATACCTATTAAAGCTGTAAAAATAAAGTTGACAAACTTACATATGCAGTTGAAGAAGATGTTCTCCGATACATTTTGTTTAAGAAAATATGTTATCCAAGTACATTTTATAAGTTGGTCGACTATTACTCGTAAAGTTGTGAAGCCTACTTAGTCATGATATTTTTTTTTTTAAACTTCGCTATATATACTACTATTTTGAATTTTTTCACACCCCCAAACATAACCGTTTAGCTGGTAGAGGGGGGGGACACTCGAGTCGAGCAAAATTTAGCACTTTAAAGCTTAATATTTCACAAAGGGCACGCCGCAATTGCGGCGGTAAGACCCCTCTTTGAGGAGTGGCTGGAGAGAAGTCATGGCGTCCTTACTTTCCGCCTGACGCAGGTCCTCACCGGGCACGGATGCTTCGGGAGGTACCTGTGTCTAATGCGGAAGGAGGAAACGCCTGGGTGTCACCACTGCGAAGATCGCCCGGAGGACACGGTGGAGCATACGGTGCAGGACTGCCCAGCTTGGGCGGAGCACCGACGTGTCCTCACGGCTGCGATAGGCGGAGACCTCTCGCGCCCGGCATTGGTTGCGGCCATGCTGCGGGGCGAGACGGAGTGGGAGGCGGTCGCCTCCTTCTGCGAAGCAGTAATGCTCGCGAAGGAGGAGGCGGGCCGCGCGCGAGAGAGGACAGTGTCCTCCCTCCGCCCCAACCGCGGTGGTGCACGCCCACGGCGACGGACGTCGCAAGACGATCTCCGGCCACCGTAGGCGCGGGCATGCGGGCAGCGAGTAAAGGGCAACTCGCTGCCCGACCATGGACCATGCCCGGGTCGACGGCGCGTTGTGTCCCACGCGCGCCTCAAAGAGCGTCATAATAATGACGGGGCCCCCCTCTCAGAGGGCCAAAGCCTGCCGGGGTCGCGGGATTATTTCCTTACCGTGACCCCGGAACATAACAGGCTACTGAAGGACACCGTGGATTTTAGTCAGTAGAAGTCTGACAGTCCCTCCCGCCCTGCCCGGGGCTGGAGGACTCATTTGATGATTTTGCCACGTAAAAAAAAAAAAAAAAAATATTTCACAAACGAATTTTTTTATCAAAAAATTGTTAATGAAAACTATCAATATTTTTTAAAGACCTATTTAATGATACCTCACACTAAGGGGTACGCGAGAAAAAAAAAAACATCCCCACTTTACGTGTACAGGAGGTACCCTAAAAAAAAAACATTTTACGAGATTTTATTTTACCACTTTTTCGGCACAAAAAATCCGTATAATTACACCAAATTACAGCTCTCTAGTACTGTGCGTCTCTGAGCTAAATTGCGGACAGACGGACGGACGAGCGGACGGACGGACGGACATGGCGAAACTATAAGGGTTCCTTGTTGACTACGGAACCCTAAAAACTAAGATTTACACAAACTTTCATCCACTCTTTTATCCCCTTATGGGTGGAATTTATCAAAATCCTTTCTAAAGGGATGCCTACGTCATAGGAGCTTTATGCATGCAAAGTCTCAGCCCAATCAGTTTAAAATTGATAAAGTTTCATACAAACTTTGATCCCCTATTTGACGTGACGATGACGTGGGCATCCGCCCACGTCATAACATCTACCTGCATGCCATAATTATTTGAGCCTGAT